>OY756252.1:644814-1289628 GCA_963576845.1 Megachile leachella | reverse complement strand
TCTCCGCACGACACCTCGTTCGTCGTGGATACTCCGATTAAGCTCAGACAGTACAGGTAGTAGATGAGTTTCATTTTTCTAAACAGAGAATTTTCCGAGACTTAATGTATGAATTAGCGTTTCTTTATTTAGTCATTAAAGTTGTTTACCTGTTTGTTTGTCGTTAATTTAAGGGTTAAGATGTACTGGAAAATAAAAGATAATTAACTATGGAATCAATGAAAACAATGATGTATACAGATGCTGTTTTGAATCAACCTCTATCTCCCAATTTGAAGATTCAATGCCCCTCTTCACCGCGCTCGGAGTGCACTTGTCCTTTCATATGTTTCAAAATACACTTGATTTTCACATGGAAACAACATTCTGAGAACGAAACTGCATGGACACCCATGCATCTACAGGTGTATAAAGTCATGATATCGTGCGTGTTAATACTATATATATAAAGCACATACAAAGATGTTAATACGCTCAATTGGGCGCCTATTTTATAAACACAACACACAAAAATGTTTCATACTATTTTTTCCAGTGGACGTTCACTGTTCTTGTTACGGACATTTATATTAATTTTTCGGTATTATATGTAACAATTATTTAGCGGAATAAGAACTTTCGTCGTCTCATTGTGTAAGGTAATTATAACCCACAGATGATGTGCCCTTTTCAGAAATACGATTTATGACCTACTGTAACGTGTTAGACGCGACAGAAATTAACACGCAAGGGGTAAGAACAAATCCGAGAATCGATCTTATCTTATACTCTAAGGCGCTTAACAATTGGATGAAGATTGTCGAAGTGTTATCGCGTACGTACAAACCCGCGATCTGCCGGGCAGCTGGGCGTTAGCCTCCTTTGCACAACTGATTTCTCTACGCGCACCCTCAGTGCACTCCTCCTGTTTCCTAGATGCCTGAACGAAGCGAGAGAAGGGCAGTGGAGGTACCGCAGGGTACTGGCAACCCTTGTTAGAACTACGTGTTTACATTTCTGATCGGATCATGCATGGAGCTTAAAGGCCATCTAGATAGAAATTGGGGTGTCCCCAAAATATAGGACACAGAGAAATAATAGAAAAGTACCCAATTTTCCAAAATGTTATGTATAATTTATGTTAGTAAAATTAAGGAATTCCACTCTGGATAAAAATTGTAGTTACGACAATGGCCATTGTGGGATTGTACGAGGATGTAGATAATCATTTTGTTAATGGAACTCTGGGAAAAGATACGGATGCGTCAAATGATATTAAGTTTGATAGGAATCTAAACGATAAAATAATAAAAGATGATACAAACTTATACGTGTTTATTTGAAGGATCCTTCGGTTTCAGGATAGAAGCAATAACGCAACAATTGTTCTATGTAACTTATTGCATAATAAAATGTTATATATATACTTTTTTATTTATTTAATTAAATTAGAATAACGTAATTTGTTTATGTAATTAACTTATCTTACAGTTCTCGATTGTAAGCTATATACAACTTTAACGCGAGAGGCATTGGTAACTGATGTATCTTTTCCCTCATATAAGTAGAAAAGGCAAGGTTGTTTACGTAATGGCCGACGATAACTCTTTCATTAGGGTGAATATCACTGAAGACTAAATGGGGATTAAAATTACTATTGATCGTGATATCAGAAAGATCTGAATCCATCGCATTTGCGGCCTCAGACGGATCTACCGTTTCCAAGTCTGAGTGATTCGTGTTTGAACTTGAACTGCCATCCTCGTTGCTTAAATTTACGTCTTCTACTATTCCGCTGTCCGTTTTCTCTCGTTTCGCTACCTTCTTACGCTGTACGAGAATATACTGCTGATCTGCTTCGCTGTCGGAGTCGTTGTTGTCGCTATCGCTGACGTTTATTATTCGTGTAATATTTTCGTTGAGATCGTTCAGATGCTGCCTGTGAATTTCATTTTCTTGTGTCTGTTCATCGGTCGAACTTGAAATACCGTCTGCATTGTTTGACTCTTCTGCGTTAAAAAAAAATCTCTCATTAAAGTGTTTCTGTTTTATTAATTTTCTATGATTCGATTATACTGACCAGTGCTACCGTTGCTGCTGTCCTTTTTCCAATTCTGATTGTCATTTTGATTAAACTGCACGACTGTCACCTGAGTGGCGGAAAATGTAGGATCCACGCTACGCAAGAATCTTACCGCTCTATTGAACTGTTCGTTTCTTTCGGAAACGATTTCATCGGATTCCTCGAAAATAGGAATAACGAATCTTCTTAAAGATTGCTGCATTAATCCTGGGCTAAATTTTCGACGTTCCGGTACTAGGAGCTTTATAGATTTCAGATCTGCGTGCTCGTTCCAAACATTTTGACGTAGCTGATGTCTGATTTTACCTCTACATAATTCTTGTAAAGACAAGGGATCACATTCGGCTACAGAACATTAATAAATTGTTAATATTATTAAGATGTGTTGTAAAATGCTACTTGTATTTTGAAATAATCATAAACATACATACGTAAGTGAAATAAAGTTTGTTCCGAAGCAACAGGCATAACCAATGTTGAAAATGATACAGTCAACATTTCGGAATACAACCAATTATCCCCATCCAGTCTGTGTATACAAAGCAGGTGATCATCAGAAGGCATTACAAGAACCCCTCCAACACGCACAAATTGTTTAATAAAATCTTCGTGACTTTCTGGACATGCTGCACCACAATATACTCTATCGTATTGTCTACCAGGTACAACATTGAGACAATTCCCTGTTAAATGTACAGTTACATGACTGTTTTCTGCTTACACAGAAGTCACATGTAGTTGTAAATAAATTCTTTATGTATCACCTTGTATAAAAAGTGGCTCACAAAAGTCAAATTCATCCAAAGCTAATGACTTCTTTTTAAATTCTTCCAGACGTTCATATGCATATTTTAAACAATCTTCATGTAACTCAATGCCATGGTTTGTTCCATGTTGGTCTAAGGAAGGCACAAAGATATCACCAATATTCTACATCGATTGAATAAATCAGTGGTGTTCTTACTCAATATGAGTCCTGCCATAGTACTGAGATAACCAGTTCCTGACCCAAGGTTTAGAAAGCTCAATCCCGGTTCCAAAGAAAGAGCTTCCATCACCTTGCCATATATACATGGTGCGGATAAATGAATGTTTCCATGTTTCCAAGCAATATCTTTATAAGCAACTTCTCTATGTAATGGCAGAACATAATCTGCTCTATCCACTGCTCTAAATACTTTCTCTACCTTTTCTGATCTTATACATCCAGATTTCACTAATTCATCAACTAATTCATCATTATTTTGTGCACTACTTGCATTGGTTCCCATCTTGAAGAGTTAGAAATTCTTCTGTAACAAAATTTATATGCCATTAATCACATATTCGTTTTTCATATTTGCAGATATTATAATTTAATAACCTTTTTTATGAATATTAAACAAATAAAGATCTGTTATACTTGCATGATTATAAGCAAAACAAAGATTTCTATTTATTCATTGATATCATTATATAAACCCTACCTATTTTCACTCGTGTATTAATCTTTGTTTACTGATTGTCTCAAAAATATGACAAGTTTGTACAGATATAGCAATCATAACTTTCAAGAGCTCAACATTAAAAATAACTTATCATATCAAACTGTACAACTTTAAATATCAAAGTTTATACAAATATCAACAATGTTGCAATTAAGAATTTATAACGATATCTTTCATTTGTTAAGAATCACGATGCAGTAAATATCGAATAATTCCGTCGTATTCTATTGGATTTTATTATAAATCGTTAATATTACGCGTCAAAATATAACGTGTTAGGATTACGTCAAAATACGTCACACAAATACAAATTGAATAAAGTATATATTTAATTATTACGATAGATGAGAATTTCTATTGTGTAATACATAATAGATCAATCAAGTTTACAAAGTATACACGGATATTAAAAATTTGAAATAAATACGCGTCATTTTTGCAACGATTTCGTCAAAACATTCCCTTACCCAGTGATGAGATATTGGACGGTTTTTTGCGCGCATGCGCGAGCAATGCAGGAGCGTACAGTTATTTTAGTGTCTTTCCTTTCCATCTGCTCCACAAATATGAAAATATGTAGATAATCCAATTTTATCCAATCTATACATTCATATTTCACAACCAACCTATAAAAATTTTTGAAAAATAATGAAGGGTGAGTAAGGTACCCCATTTTATTGAAACTTGTACTTCACTGAGACTAAAATTGCCGCGCATGCGCGAAAAAACCGTCCAATATCTTATCATTGCCCTTACCAGATGAAAACACTATATTCAGTGACAATAAATAATGGAGTCGATGCTAAATCGAAAAAAAAATTTCTTTTCAGCTCAAATTAGTTTATTATGATGAGCACAGTATCACGCACAGCGAGATGACATTTTGCGACGACAGCTGGAATTACTGTTACAACGTCTTCTGTTTTGATAAGAGTAAGGTCCATCAAGTCCATCAGCTGCTAGCACAAAACACGAACTGTCTCTACGCCAGTGTTGGGCAGTCTCAGTGCATGTGCAGTAAGCTATCCGTGAAGTCCTCAGTAGCATATACACTTTGATGAAATATAAGGTATCATTAGGCCCTAGCGAGGAAAAAAAAATAAATCTGAAGAAAATTGCAGGAAAGAGAATAAAAGGGTTAAATAATACAACAGATTATATATAATAAAAGTAATATTAAATTTATTTATGATTATATTATATGAATACCAATATTTGTTGCAAGAGCAAAGGAAAAAGATACCACTTGATTTTTATCGGAACTATGGATGTTAACAAAATAAAATCCATGTATTTCTTTGTTATTGTTTCTCTGATAATATAATTTTCATACGTATAAAATATAGTTATTCAAAGAGGTCCTTCCAAGTCGTTTTTCTTAAATAATAAATTCATTTAGTCTTTTAAAAGTTACTGTGTTTTTGTGTTATTTTAAATATAATAATCTCCCATATTCCGTCAGAAACCATACCCTATTTCTATTATATTATATTATATAATTCACGATATATACATATATATAAAAATATAATTTTATACAATTATATATATAACTAACCTAACCTAGCCTACCCTAACTTAACCCAACCTATACATTCATATTTCACAAAGCCATCATAAGAATTTTTGAAAAATTATATAGGATTATTAAAGTGCCCTATCAGTCACGACTGCGTGTACCGGCTAGATACGGCACTAATAGCAAGCTATGACGTCCGCTGACGCATGCGCAGAAAGCTCTCGCGTGAGATAAAATCTCATGACTGCCCAACACTGCTCTACGCCATTGTATGAGTGCAATTGTTCTGTGGCGAATTAAACGGCACATGAACAGGTTTTATGAGAAAAAATCGAATCACTTGCTATCACTTTTCCCTTGTATGTTATATTTTAGAAATTTTATCTAAATTTCAATGGACTTTTCTGTGGCTTTTTACCTGTTTCTTCGAAACGAGTATGTGTGTTAATCGGTCTCTTCGAAGCGTACAACATCGAGCGCAAGCGTTACATATGCTTTGACATATGCTCTCAAATATAAAAGTAAATATGTGCATATACTTATAAGTACATATAATTTTGCTAATACGTATGTCATGTAAGCTGAATAAAGCGATTTAAAAACTGTTTTTACATTTCTAATCGTTTATATTATTTATATATACTTATAACACGTATTAAAGATACAATTGCGAAGATAGCAACAAATTAGTCGTACAAAATTTAAGGAACGTATATCGTACGAATATTATCAAATTTTACTGTTAAAAGTGTTAAGATTTTATCTTTACACGAGCTAAACACAAAATACGAGTTTCCATGTGTTCGTCACCTGCATTAAATTTGTTATGCTATCTCTATTTTTTATTTCGATCGATACCGAAGAGCGTAACATTTAATTCTTGATATGTGAGATTAAATTTTAAATTACCAACGCATACACAATATATGTTGAAAATTTATAATACTACCTTTCAAAATGGAAAGAAAATAATGTTGTAATCGTGCGACGTTTTACATAGAAAAATAAAAAAATTATAATCATAATCATTCCCAGATTTATACATATAGTTACAAACATAAATCAAATATAAATGAAATTTTATTTATACGAGCTGGAAGTACAAAAAGAATTTAATTTTGTGAGCAAAAGGTGGAAAAATGTAATAAAATTTTATTACATGCTATCAAACATGCATTTTTAGAGTACTTAGCATTTTTATCTTATTCTATTCCAAATGTACAAATGTGAATGTGTCTTTACAGCAGAAGCAACATAGGTCGATGCGCATGCGCATTTAGAATGATACCGTCTCCTCGCATATGATGGCGACTGACAACTTTAAAACGTGAGTTTATTATCATATAATTTCTTATGTTTACATTGTGCTGTTTGCGTGTAAAATATAATAGCGACATCAGTAAATGTTCAGATCCTTATTAATCGCCTAATTTTTTTTCACGGTCGTTGTTCAATAGAATATATCCTTAAAATTACCGCTCATAATTCGTTAGACCAACATTCACTTATCCTAGTAAGTATACCTATAAAGCTTCCCATAACTTCTCGCATTGGTATACTTGAAAAAAGTTTTAAAGTATTTATGAATGAATGTATGTGCAAACTTTTTAATAGATAATAGTTCAATTTCCATGATAATATTTGTTTATATCCTGTTTTTAATTTACCTCCATTTATATAGAAATACTTCAAACAATCGTGACTTTGGTGCTTTGATAATAATTACGTCTACATATTCATAACGATTAATTTATATGGTTAAATTTAGAAGAAGAACATTTTTTTTTTATTATATTTCAAAGCTTTTAAATAACCTCGATATCGTACAGATTAAATAATAGATAAAAATGTAATTTGCAATTATTTGCAAAATAACGAAAGTATTCGTAATCTTCGTGTTATAAAAACAATTAACGATTGAAAAGTTGTTTTCGGGATTATTCAATTTATAATGTTTCCATAAATTTAAAAGAATTTGCGAACTGCAAACATTACGTATTATTATCGTTATCATTAATCTACGTTAAATTTATGAATTAGTAACACTTTTCATAAATTATGTAGTGACAACTGCTTATTTGTAATTCACATACTTTTCAAACGAAATATATACAATTTATACATTGTAATAATAATCTGAATTAATTGCAATTGTATTAATATGATGCGATAATATATCGAGCATTATAATCGTTCGCGTTTATATTTTAGAGGTTAATGTAGAAGTATATCGAAATCGAAACCTGGCCACTTATTTGTTATGATGAAAGAATACTTTAATTGGCATTTTCTATAAATGATAAGAAACAATATTACTATATATAATATAATGGGAAATGATAAATGTCAAATTTATTAATTTTGTTTAATTCATTAAAATTGCAGTTTTAAAGACAGAATCTTTTTACTACGAACACGTACTATTCGTTTAACCAATCGAACTACGATAATAATACGACGTCACAGGAATACCAGCTACCATTGGTTAAACGCAAAGCTTAAAAAATGGAATAATAAAATTAATATGCAACTGTGGCTGAAATCAATGTGAATCAGAAACGTTCTCCGCGTCATATTTTGAAAAAATGATTAATGCAACACTGCATCGGAATTATTAAGAGTTATCTGAAAACATTTCTTTAAACATCGATAAATTCGTGATTTGTCTTTTTAAAAAATATTGACTCAACACACATTGATCAGCAGGACGAAAGTTGGACGTTCTTTCCTTGTTGATATTTTGCGCGGGAGATTGATCGAGGTATTACTATAACGCGAATATTTTGTTGGAACATCAGATTACATAAAACAACTTTAATACGTCGAATATACTTATCGATCGATCGACGACGATCCTTGAATGATTTCAAAATGACTCGTACTCAGGAAAAATCTGTACTTCAGATGCGGTTAGTAATATATCGAGAACGTTTCGATTGGTCGAAACGGTGAACTTATTCTTCGGTATAACAACGATTAACCAATAGCTAGCGGCCTGTTGCGCCGTCGCTACTACCGTTGGAGCCTATAAGGACGTAGCTGTAGCGTACAGAGAACGAAGGCTCGAACGCTTAAAAGATATGTGAAAATAATCGTTTAAAAACGTGTAAAATTTGCATTTGGCTTATTTTTCACGTCCCAGTGTATTAATTATTTGCATCGCGTTAGTAAACTTCATGGAAAAGATCAGTTTCTCATAGTTTCATGTAGCCTCTTATTCCAGCGAAAAGTGCGTGCGCGTTGTGTTCTTCGAGTGATTCGTGATGCGCGACGAACGATTTGTAAAAGTATTTGAACGAACGTGTTCGTGTTGTAACAGTTGAAACTAGTTGTTTGAACAATTTTTAGCGTTCTATAGAATGCGTGGAATAAATCCTTGCTACACCAATCTAGTTGAAAGCGTGAAAAATAATAACATAACTCTACTCAGATATAATAGTTCGGCGCGCCTTTCAAATTGTGTTAGAGATTTGCCTGACGCCCAGTTATGCCTATCTGCGATACGACGGCATTAGTTATTAAAGTTTGCAAATTATATTAATATTTAGTTCGCTGAATCTTATCCACAGAGCTTATAAAAGTTTATGATTATTCACGAATTATGTAACTGGTAACAATTCTATTCCGTGATAGAAGACATTATATACTGTTAGGTTTGTAAAATTACGATATATTTTTTCTGATACATTTGTTTTTTTAGTTTATCGTATGCATTTTTCCATGTTAGTTCGTGTTCAATATTTTCATTAAATAAATAAGCTTTTCGTAATAATCTTACAAATCTACTGTTTCTACTTGCAATTGAAATCTGATGATATCTTTACTGTTGCATTTTAACATTTTAACCACGTGTTTGTTTATAACAATGAAGTATAGTCTGAACATGTAAAAATTTATAGAAATTTCAAACATTTTAATCTCATCAAATAATTCAATCAGATAATTATAATAAAAATTTATTCTGTATATCTGTAAAATACATTGTGTTATATTGTTTCTATAGAATGGAAGAAGAAATTGTAGTAGATGATATAGATGAAAATAGTAACTCGGAGACACTACAGTCAGATGATCCAACAACATCCGTTATGCCTTTATTATATATTCAACAAAATAAATTGCGTTCTGCACCACCGACAACAACAAATCAAGCCATGGTTTCGTCCAATGCAACACAACTTGCTGCTATTATTAATCCAGTCAATAATCAGGTAATTTGATAAACTTCATATTCCAATATTTTGAAGGTATTTATTTTATACTTATATCATATTCAGTGTAACAATACAAAATTTACATTAAGTTTTTTTATGAATATTAATATCTATCATTTAACTATTATATAAGTAGATTAATATATTATACTATGTGGCATAATAAACCACTTAGTTATACGTATTTAGGTCATAGTAACCTATAATTCTATTAAAACAAAAATAATTAAGAGCTTTTAATCATGTATTATTGAGTATATTTTAAAAGTGTCATGTATAAACTAATGTAAGATGTACATGTATAAATGTGAATCTTATTACATTTCATATGTAGGTGGTAGCATTGAATGATGAGCCACTTTACAGTAAATATAGATTTGAAGTAACATATTTGCTACAGTGAAGTACAAGTGCAATACAACAGATTACATTAAACATTAACTTTTTTAATTATTCAATATTTTTAACATATTTAATCCAAAATATCTTAAGTGCTTTTTAAGGTAAGGAGTTACATTAAATTGCACTAACTTACACAATTCCTTTCTGTTGATAAACCTTGTCAGAACTTGTAAAGTAGTTTGTTTGGAATATGTAAATTGCTTTCGGATCATTAATAAACTATTTGTTTTGTTTTTGTTTTAGATTGTCACTGGGCAAAATAAAGTATTTATACAAGGGCCAAGTCAGGTTACTACTTCCCAAAGCAAACAACATATTGTAATTCATCGGCCAATTAATACTGTTAGTACTACAACAACTTCGCAAGGCCAAAAGCATATTCTGCTCAGAAAGTCTAATACGTCTACTGCTCAGATTGTGCCCTTAAGTACTTCTCAGGGAAATCAAAGTAATACCCAAGCTGGCAAGCATACGTTTGCATATCTTGGAACGCTCATCAAACCCAACAAGTCACGTGAATCTGTTGTTATTCCAGCAGGTACTTAATATTCTTATCGATAAATGTATAAGTAGCAAAAAATACTTGTCAATGGGATAATTTGAAATTTACTTGTTAATGTGTGATAATAGGTGCTCTAACAACGACTCAAATAGCTAAACCAAAATTGGTAATTGCACCAGTTATATCTCAATTAGCTCAGACATCAACAAACACAACTGCAGGATCTCAAAGTCAACCTCCTAAACACATGGCAAATTTATTATTACCTGTCAGTATTCCTCAACAAAGTGGACCTACTAAATCTAGCATGTTTAATTTAAAAATTAATAATGGCCAAATTAACAGCGATAACAAAGGAACTATTACAGGTACATAATTGAAAATATGTTTCATGTTATATTCTTTTTAAATACAAATAAACTATAGTTTTTTCTCTTACATTACAGTTTTACGGGAGTCCAAAACAACAAATTCAGCCACACATCCACCACCTTTGCATCCTATTGCAAAAATGAGTTTATTAAATGCAAATAAAGGAAATAATAATTCCACAGACAGTATAAAAATTACAGAAAATCCAGATTCTGCTGTGATTACTCCTATTCCAAAAAAGGACGATATTAATATGCCTGAGAAAAGAAAAAAGACCATAAGTAATATATTAAGAGGATCCACTGAAAAGAGACTGAAAAAACAAAATCTTTCAAAGTCCCCACAGGAGAGTATGGTTGATGTAAGTTATGCTCTAAGTAGTCCAGAATCAGAGCAAGACAAGGACAAAAAAGTTCAAAATGATGATGATATTACATTGATTAAAGTAGTTCCTAGTGAAGATAAAAGTATAAAACTTCCTAACACAACTATGGATGATGATATAAAAATAGAAATTATTAAAACACGCACAAATTGTGGTGTTGAGTCAATATCAGACAATAAAACAGACTCTAAAATTAATAATCACGAAGATTTAAAGGATCATTTAAATACAACGCATACAAATGATTCAAATTTCGATGCTACAAAAGTATTAGATTGGAAAGATGGTGTTGGTACACTTCCTGGAAGTACTTTAAAGGTATGGTGAGGATAATATTAAAAAGTTACAAACTATTTGATACTTTGAAATAACACGCATCTGTTATAGTTTTGTATGAACGAATTCGGTATTATGGAGGTAGTAGATGAAGATGAAACCAACAAACAAAGTAAGGATAGTATTGGTGATAAAGAAAACGTTTGTTCGACTCAAAATTCTTCAAAATCCAGTCCCCCAACTGTGAATAATATTAATGCCGAGAAGAAACGTGAGTAACAAACAGTTATTTTTCTCAGAACATTTTATACAAATATTTCTAAATTATTTTTATTTTCAGCCGATGATAGGAAATCTAGGACTATTTCGGCTGATACAATGTATCATTGTGAAGGTTGTGGGTGCTATGGTTTAGCAGCAGAATTTGAAAGTCCAATATCGTGTAGTCCATCGTGTACAGAAATAATAGAAGCTAAGAAACAACCTGCAATACGAAAAGAGAAAGATTTAAAGTATGTTATTCGGTCAATTTCTTTAAGAATCGATAGACATCAGATATATATATTTATATGTACATGTTTTTGCAGAGATTTACGTGCAAAACGGAAACGTAAAAAGTTATTGCAGGAGCAACAACAGTCTAAAGAAACGGACGAAAAGTTGGAGGAAAAAGTACAAGATAAAATAAAATCAGAAACGGATGAAGATACGAAAGATACTATTACAGCTATGGACGATGAGAGCCAAGGAGATTCCGCCGAATCTAAGGTATGTATAACCGAATCATGTTTCTGAATGCGTTGAAACATACTGCTCATAAGTGTGTCTCTGTATGTAGTATCCTTGGCAGACAGGAAAACTTGGATTTTCATGGTCTAAATATTTGGAGCACTGTAAAGCAAAAGCGGCACCCGTTAAATTGTTCAAGGATCCTTTTCCATACACTAAAAACCATTTCAAAGTTGGCATGAGACTAGAAGGAATAGATCCCGAACATCCGTCACGATATTGTGTTCTTACAGTCGTTGAAGTAGTAGGTAAGTAGTAGAACATTATTGGTTCGAGTAACTGTGTACGCAGCATATTTTATACTGATATCTATTTGCAATAGGTTACAGAATACGTTTGCATTTCGATGGATATCCAGAAAATTATGATTTCTGGGTAAATGCAGACAGTATGGATATCTTTCCTGCTGGATGGTCCGAGAAAAATGGACATCGATTAGACCCACCGAAGGGTTATGTAGCTAGTAATTTTAATTGGAACGCGTATCTTAAAATTTGCAAGGCTACCGCAGCACCGAAAAATATATTTTCAAATAAAAGTGTGAGTATTATATTTAATTATGTTAATGATTTTGATGGTAATAGATATATTTGCTTCTTTCAGTCGGTCTTTCCAACTGGTTTCCGTGTAGGAATGAAATTGGAAGCGGTAGATAGAAAACATTCTTCGCTGGTTTGTGTAGCTAGTATAGCAGGCCTAATGGACTCTCGCATATTGGTACATTTCGATTCTTGGGACGAAGTGTATGATTATTGGGCCGATGCAAGTTCTCCGTACATTCATCCTGTAGGATGGTGTCATCACAATGGTCACAGTCTCACACCACCAAACAGTAAGACAAAATATTTGTAATCGAATAAGTTTCAATTCTCTTTAAAAAAATGACTCATGTTATAAAAATACTTTTGTTGTTTCAGATTATAAAGACCCCAAGTCTTTTACATGGGATGCATATCTTAGAGAAACTCATTCTATGGTTGCCCCAGCTAGAGCTTTTAAACAACGGCCGCCTTGTGGATTCAAGCGTGGAATGAAACTCGAAGCAGTCGATAAACGCGTACCTCAATTAATAAGGGTAGCAACGGTTGAAGATGTAAAAGATCACATGTGCGTATATGTTTTGTGTGTGCATGATTTTTATTTGGTGCAGATATAATAGGTGTATTTTTACGTCGCAGGTTAAAAATACGATTTGATGGGTGGCCAGAAAATCACGCTTACTGGGTCGACGACGATTCTCCGGATATACATCCTATGGGCTGGTGTTTGAAAACTGGTCATCCCTTAGAACCACCATTGAGTAAGATTAATTAGCTTTGGAGTTTGATATTTTTATTCGTGTATGACTTATAGTTTTATATTATATTATTTGATGTTACAGCACCGGATAACTTGAATGACAGGCCGGAATGTGGAACCTATGGTTGCAGGGGAATAGGGCACGTAAAAGGACCTAAGTATGCTACGCACAATTCTGCGTCTGGTTGTCCATATTCACCTCAAAATCTTCATAAAGTTAGGCAGTTGTCAGATAGGCTCAATTTAAAACATGAAACGTGTGATTTTGAGGACGATGTACAAGATAAACCAAAAACAGAAAAGACTGATAAAATAAAAATGGAAAAGTCTGAGAAATTCGAGAAGCTCGAGAAATCATTCTTTTCGGACGAACGCTTAACGAAGACTGAGAAAGATATTAAGCAAGAAGATGGTGATTTCTTCGATAAACATGACAGGCCTGAAAATCTAGAAAAGTACGTCGCATAAATATATTGTATCATAACGTTTTTCTAATGTAGATGAAAATTAACAATTTCTAATTCACAGGTTAAGTAGATCGAAACATCATCACAGCGATGGACAAACAGACGACGATGAACTTTTAAGGAAGAGAAAGAAAAGGTTTGTCAACTGTTCAGTTTATTCGTGACTTCTATTTATAAACATTAGCTTTGTCATTATTGATTTTGATATTTCTGTAGACGACAGATATCCGAAGAGAATTTATACTCTCTATCAAATACTTATAGCGACTCGCCATTAACTTCGATACCTTATGCCGCAAATATGCCTGATAAGCAGCTGCGTACAGAATTGTACCAATCGGTGTATAATCCTGGATACAATCCATTACCGGATGCACCACACATATGGGCAAAACATAGCAACGCTTTAAACAGGGTAGTAGCGAAGCAAAATACGAATCCCCGAAGGTGGTCGAACGAGGAAGTTATTAAGTTTATACAGAGCGTGCCCAATTGTAAAGAAATTGGAAATATTTTCAGGAAACATGTACGTATATTACGATAAAGTCGACGAAATTATTTGACAAATATAATTATGTAATAATCGATTCTTTTGCTTTTAGAATATTGATGGAGAGGCATTTTTAATGTTAACTCAAGAGGACTTGGTGTCGTTATTGGGATTACGTCTTGGCCCCGCTATTAAATTATACAATAGTATAGTTCTTCTGCGACGGAGGGCAACATGAATGTTGTGCGATGAACGCACACATAATTGGATCTTGCAAAGTGTAAAGTGGCAGCTATCGCGATGATAATGTCAAACATATTTATTTGAGAATTTTAACGAATCATCGAGATAGAAAGGTACATATTTTCTATCGAGATTAGGGATGTTGGTTTCATCAGTAGAAAGAGAAAACAAAGAAGGAATTTTTAAATTCAATGACACGAAAGATCGATCGTCGAAGAGTGAAAAGACAATTGTGTTTAAAATTGAAATGGACGATTCCCCCGACTTTATAAAATATAAGCATAGCTCGAATTTACGCGCATGATAAGTACTTACGATTGTCCGTTTTAATTTTTCTTATACAGTGAAGTGCATTCGATCATGTACAAATGTAAATATTAATGATCTTAATAATTAAATATTGTAATACAAAAATACGAAAAATGTCTTGAAGTAATTTTCTTAACCTACAATGCTTGTTCCAATTTCTGTAAAATGAATTTCTTAGTACAAAATAAGACTACCTATTTTTGATAACGCTATAGTGTAATATATACATATATAAAATACATAAACATATAAATCATAAATAAAAATTCATGAACATAGATATTTACATTACATTGGAAATTAATATTTCACCTTCAACAATCTCTAACCGTCCAAAAAATTTTATTAAACATAATATCAATAAAATAGTATGTTACATACCGATTGATATAGGAATAGAAATTTGGTGAAATGCTAATTGTTGGCAATATAGGAAAGGGGCAATGCTCCATTTAAATAGTCGTTATCCCTTTCTACTCGATGGTTCTCAGTTCCCGTTCCCGTCATCGTGCCACTCGCCACTCGTCACTCGTCGGCTCCACTCCCCACTACCGGCCAGCGAAGTGGCTACTATGGCGATGTTTACAGCGTAGTCAGGGCGACTGGCCATGTGTTCAGTCGGTGGTTTGTCGCGCGCCGGATAACAGGGGGTTCTCTCGTGCGTGTGTGCCTCGCAGTTCTTCGTGTACCTTCGTTTTACGAAAGCGTTCTCGTGTACAGAAACCACTTGACTGTCAAATTAAACATTTAGTGTCGTGCTGCTGCAGGTTGCTCGACATACTGTATTTGCAACAAGCGGTTCTTCTAATTAAACGACACGATCGTTTAAATCGTTGAAGATTCGAACAGAAATTCGGAACGCAAATTTATTCGTTCACGGAAACACTGTGGTCGCACCGATCGAAACGTTGATCGAAACAATGATATTGGCAGTGTGTTTGGAAACTTGGTACGAAATATCGCGCGCTAAAATTTCGTGCGCATTGTTCGCGATTAATTTACAAAGTGACAACGTACACGCGAAGGACAAATTTGACTCGTGATCATACATTACGTATCGAGGACAGTTCGCGCGATTCGTTGACATGCGCAGTTGCGATTGTTTAGCGCGAGAAGATTCGATTTAAAAAAATATCGAAAACAAACGATCGCGTCTCTTTTCGATGAGTCGAAAGGGTACTGGAAGCGGAAAGGAACAGTGATCAGTGTCGTATGTTATGACTGGCGTATTTTTTACGAGGCAAAAGGAGGAGAACGATGTGGGGTGGTTGCCGTTGATCGTCGATGCGCGAGAAAAGCGCGAAAACCACGAAGAAGAAGGACGGTCTCGTTTGTCGGTGATTGGCGCGGGATACACCAGCACCGGTAGTGCTAAAATGCCCCGTGGCCTGCCGACTAGACGAGGCCTTCAGGCGTTGGCACTTGTTCTCGCCACCGCTTACGCCACAATTCTCCTTTATCAGGCCGTTGCACCGCGTCAGGTGAGTCTTAGTAATTTTTTATCATAGCGTATCTTAACATTAAATATTGCATCGTCAAATTTTTACGGTTACGTATTTGAACGGTATGACGTCACACCGTCACCGACCGAGTATCGATCGAATCGATATATCGTTTTGCAAAATTTATATCGTCAATTGATTCGCGTAGTAGGTGACGCTCAATTTTGGCGGTTCGCGTACTAGTTGTCAGTGGAAGATCGCGCGCAAATTATTTGTAACAAACCGCGAACCGGCAGCCAGTTATGTTAATCGAACGTGTATCGGGTGTAATATCAACTAGTTTGCTTTCATTTCGATGCAAGGAACGAGGATAAACGTTCCACTCTACGTGCACGTGCTCGCGCCTTTTCCGCGAATCGTTGTCGATCGCGTGCGATGTTTATAAAGTGTCGCGTCGTTTTTAGTGGGTTGACGAAATGACCGTCGAAGTGAACAGTCGAAATGTGCTCGTGGAAGTGCCAGCCCCGAGGAGAACAATCAGCGAGGAATCATCGGTGACACCTGCGATCGCCACGGCGACGATGGCACCGTTCACCACCAATCTTGACGACGTGTTCATCAGCGTAAAGACTACAAAACACTATCATCATTCTCGGCTGCCAGCGATCATCGGCACGTGGTTTCAATTCGCCAAAGATCAGGTAAGTTCTTAATCATTAAGCGTAATTTAGAGTAATTAGTTGTAATTGACATTTTGGTATGACTATGGAAAAATCGAACATTCCATGGAACATTCTAGAAGCTTTGACAGGCAGTGCGAAAATTAGGAAAAACATAGTACCTTAAGATATTAGTAAAGATCATTACGAAATCTTAGAAGGATATTGAAGGATTTTAGGAACAATCTAAGTAAAGTAGTTAGTTAAATTCTGGTGGAAATATCAAAAGGGTAATAATTCTTGGAATTCTGTCATCGTGTGCGATTTGTTACCGTTCGATGGAGCATATACGAGCTTGACGTTCTCGTGGGAACGAGATTCTCTGTATTTCCGTTTTACCGTTTCTTCTGTTCGCTCTGTGCTCGTTCGTTATTAGCGTCCACACTTGTGACGAACGCCGTGCACGATTGCATTGTTTGTACACACAAGATTAGTTCTCGGAACAAACGAATTTTATCAGTCGACCTGCGTGTCCTTTGTAGAGAACGTAGTTCTGTGTAGGCTGAATCCTGAAGGTGTATCGTCGTTTCGAGCTAGTAGCACAACTTTCGCGATATTATCTCCAGGACTAATTACATGCATTGTACTTTCTCTCCCGGTTCGGCGACACTTCCTGGAACCGGATAGTTGCAGGGTCAAACCCGCAGATTCTCGGAAATCACGCATTCGCAAGAATTACTCTGGACCCAAAAGGCAATTTCGGAGCACTTATCTCCTCGAGGCACCGTACTTTTCAAGGCCTTATAGATTGAAGCCAAAGTAAACGACACGTACGGTAAATTTCATTTGAAATATTTTTTCTACAATTTCACGGTTCATCGATCTCTGTAACCTCTTCAATCGATTGGATCCACGATCCTTGAAAGTGAAGCATCGTTTAATCGCCGGATCAGTGATACCACGCCGATTTCGATGCTTTAATCGCGTGTAATTTGCGAAACAAACGGTGATTAACTTGATTCGAGCACAAAGGATCTGCACTCTATTGTTTTTTCAACTCTTGCAGTGGTATTCCTTCGGTGTCTATCGAATTTGTGATGTTTATTTTTTCATTGTTCATTTTTCAATTCCCTTCCGTGTACGATCCTTTATTTTCAGCGACATTCGAAATATTAGCATCGAATTGTTTCATTTCACGGTACCTCGAATTCACGATCCAATTTACGAAAGATGATTTACCGCGAGGGAAGGGTCAGGTAGGGAAACGGATCATTGCCTGGAGCTCTGAATTGTTTTACACGGTAGAAGGCTCGTTCAAAATGCAAATCGACTTCTTTCAATGTCGGCGAACTTTCGTTCGTTTTCACGGTCTCTTCGCTAAATGGTGGATCTAGATAATTTACTACTTTCGCACAGATTAACTGAGATAGAAAGACTTTCAGTCATTACAGTAATCAACTTTTGATGCCGTACTTGTTTGTTTATGGCCGTCATATTTTTTGGCGGCCATCTTGTTTTTTACGATTATCCTATTTGTTGGCGGCCATCTTTTTTTTTTACGCCTATCGTATTTGTTGGCGGCCATCTTTTTTTTTACGCCTATCTTATTTATTAGCCGCCATCTTTTTAAAACTTGCACCATTAATAATTGATCAATGTATATTTAATTTATTTAGAAGGACTTGCATCGATTTTAAAAATCAATTTCAAGGAAAAGTAAAGGATGGTCGATTGAAGTTCGTCATTAGTTTCAGTGACTCGCTCCAACCCTTCAATTTAGAAAAGGTATTCGCTTCTGAATCGTTCACGGATGATTGCTCAATTACAGCGTCTATTTATCCGATATTGTTCGCTGGGCGTAATTTTACCGACTGAAAGTGCGGTTTTATTTTTTTGCAATCAGATCTTGAAATTAATTGAATATCCGTTTGGAAATTATCTTTATTTTTTATTCTGCACTTTCAATCATTTCAAGGATTTTATGTTGATGTATTTTCTTTTTCAGATAGTTTTGATATTTGTTGTTGCTTTTTGGAACCTGGAGTATTTCATAGGATACTTCTGATAGGATGAGTGATCATAGGATGAATGCTTTTCAAAGGATGAGTACTTTTGATCATAAGATGAGTGCTTTTCAAAGGAGATGAGTATTTTTGATCATAGGATGAATGCTTTTCATAGGATGAGTACTTTTGATCATAGAGTGAGTAGTTCTCATAGGATGAATATTTGTAATCATACAATAAGTACATCTAATAGGATGAGTATTTCTGACCACACAGTGAGTACTTCTCATAGAATATTCCTCTTTATTTCCTGTTTATTGTCACAAAATTTTCAGTAGGTTTTCACCCTATTCAGAGTAATATGGTTTGCCATTGACAAAAGTGGAAATAGGGCCAAAAGGAGGATCGAACGAGGGAGCCACGATGGTGCCTTTTAGCCACTTGGTACGTGCGTGGATTAACGTAATTATGTCGATGTAACGCGACGCCGGTGCCACTGACGTCATCACGTCTCTCGTCTCTTTTCCTTTCTAGCCTCTCTTGCCGGATATTCGTGTTCTTCCACGAACGCTGACGGAGGGCTTGCTCATTTTTTTCTCTTTTTTACGTGTTACCTTCTTCGTCGTTTTAATTGTACCGGACATCCGTCTTCCATTTCTACTTTGCCAGAATTTATCTTTATGTTGTAAGGGTAGTTGAATTGTTTCTTTGGCATACAAATATCCTGGCACCGTTCGTTGAATTTTCGTAATTTGGTAAATGCGTCTGGGAATCGTCTCGAAAGAGCACCGCGTGAAAATCCTCGAGACAATGCTCGTGACGTCTGGTGCGCTACTGTTTCCCCTCTTTCCGACGTTCTTGCAGCCGTTCACTTCCTGAAGGGAACTTGGGAACTAAAAATAGGCGACTAACACGTGCACTGCACGGATCGAGAGTACGAAACGAGACTTAGTTCTAAGGTGCCTCTTTCGGAGGATTCCCCGCATCTGAAATAACGTTTATTAGGGATTATTGTAGGGGTTGAGTTCCTGCAGAAAGCATACACATTGCATTCAAAGATAGAGGAAGTGTACATGAATGCAAGGATTAAATATAAATTAAAGTAATAAGGATTAAAATTGCCAATTAACATGAGGGCTTAAGGCATCCACTATTTATTATAATGGTAATTTATTATAAAGCAATATCCTTTTCTAATTTTATTAGAAAGCAATATCAATACTTTACTGTAACAATATAATTTAAAATTGTATCTCAAGAAAATTGTGCCTTAATGTTCAGTATTTAAAATATTGTTTATCAGAGGTATTAAATATCGGTAAAAGCGTACAGCTTCATTTTGTCGAAACAAAAGTGAAACTCGGTGGTCCGAAAAAGGCTCGTACTTATCGATCTTGTCGAACGATGGAGTCGATCCGGTCCGATCGAACGGAAGAAATCGAAATTTATGATCGGTACGCGGTGCGCGTTGTTCTCGGCTGAACAATGACACGCCAGTACGTGAGCAACACTTCGATCATTAGGTCCGCTCCATCGACTCGGCAACAAATATCTAACTGGCTGTGACAGCGGATTTTAATCTTGCTTCTGTTTTTCTTTCAGACGTGGTTCTTCACTGACCGCGACGATCCCTACTTCCAGAACCAAACCAGTGAGTATTTTATTCTTTATATTACACTTTATATTTCGTTCATAATGTGTAATGTTTATTTTGATAATTTTTAGGGTAAAATTAATATTTATGAGAGTCATCTCTGAAAAAGAAAAATTCAATGTGAGTTCCCTATTTTTTAGTTTCATTGATTATGAACATTTATTATTTTCGTAAAGTGGATCTCGCTACTGCGCGAGTATCAGCGTGTTAATGCGGGAGAATAATTTGTCCTAAAATTAAGTTTTGCCCTCTGTACAATTAAAAATAAGTCTAACACTTGAAATTTAATTTATTTAATATCGCAGCGGCTTAACATTGCAATGGCTGGAAAGCGTGGAAAAATGATAGGTTGCACCGAATAATTCGGCACATAAGAAGCGTTCATTTGCACAATAAGCAAGAATCTGGAGATTTTTCCACGTAACGAGATGGTGAAACGTTGGAGATGGCCACGTCTGTCGTAAAGTTCGTTAATTGAGGAAGTAATTAAGCCCCGAGGCTGGAAATGTCGTTCATTACGATCCTCGCGAGAGCATTCACGAGAAATCCTCGGAAAACGGATCTTAGATGCCGAGTCGTTAATATTCCGCGATAAAAAGTATCATTTATCATTCGTTCGGTGGTGGACGTCGATAGGGGACGCTGGAAGGTCGAACAGTGGTCGAAAGAAAACCGCGTTAAAAAGGGAACGAACAAAAAAGAAATTAGCGTCACAGAGAGACGCGTTTATTTCTGTTGTAATACGAGGCAAGGATAATTATGACGGAGCTTAATGGCTGCCCTCGTTTATGCGATAATTGCCAGCGAAACAAGCGTTCGTGTAGGAGCAGCTTCTTTCGCTAACGGAGATTATTTCGAAATTTTTCTTCTCTACCATCTTGTTTCACGTCTTCGCTTATCGTACATCTGTACACTTAACTTATTATTACCTAGAAAACGTACTTATTATAATTTCAAACTTGTACTAGGATCGAGATTGAAGAATTTGGAAATGTACAAAGTCCGTTCACGAAGTTGGATAATCGCGTGACAACTGACGCAACCGGATGATCCTTCTTGCTCAAAGGGAAAAGAAAATGTTCCGAGCAGGCTGGACGAGATTCCAGCAACGGCAGATGGGGCGACCGGTTTCCGAGGGTGTTCTTCCTATGTTCTCTGATCGATCGCGTCGATTATCCTCGATATCCACGCGTGAAAATACCGAGTTCTGTTAGCGATCCGACGTATCCGAAGGATCTACGGACAGGCCTCCAAAGACGCTTCTAAACGCCAGTCACTAGCGACGTAACGTTTCAATCGAACTCTTAAGCCTAGTTTACATTCCCTACGTAATGGAGACCTTCTAACATTCTTATTGACTTGCATTTATCCCTGATATTTATTAGAAATTTTATTGGGAAGATATGTGGAGTATGTGGGCTATGTAGAGTCATATGAGGTCTTTTTGACAAATAGGGGGTTGTGGGACAAACAGGGAGGTTGTCAGTCAAATAGAAAGTTGTGGGACAAATAGGGAGGTTGTCAGTCAAATAGAAAATTGTGGGACAAATAGGGAGGTTATCAAATAGATAAAGAAGAATGTTGTTAATCAAATAGATAAAGAAGGATGTCGTCAGTCAAATAGGTTGTCAAAGAAAGAAGGCTATTGTAACCCAAAGAGTTAAGTTAGACCTGTGTTCTTTGAAACGCGCATCCTTCTGGGTCTTATTCCCTGCGTCGTGCATTAGTTTGAGAGCACTGTCGCAATCAGTGAACAAGCAGTTGTGACGTAGAATGTTACCCGTGAAGGTGTGGGTGGATCGGCAGGATGCCGACTACGGAAAGTCGAAGGAGAAGGGATGAGCACGCGAACCCTCGGGCACCGTCCGACATTTGACCTCAACACGCGCTCTGCACCGGTTTGCACCTCTGCCACGATCGTTCTTACCTGCCTCGCATAATCTACCCTTGTCGCCCTTCATCCTTTCAACCTGCCACGGCTTTTCCTATTTTCGATATTGTACTCTTAGGTTATTTTGACTGCTGCACTTTATACTCTTTGGTAATCTTGATTTTGTACTCTTTGGTAGTCTAGACTTCATACTTCATAATCTTCCTACTTTCTGCTATCTGCCTTATGGACCATCCACACAGTGGTTGCTAGTAGTCTTACCAGGTAGTCATAAGTTTGTACTTCCACCTTAGAACCACTTTACTGCAAAAAGAAAATTTCCTACCTCTTCTAATAACAGAACCTACCTAAAAATTTGATCATCTAGCGACACATACTATCCATACCATTAGTATATGTAGACATGTAGTTAATGTAGACACTCAGGTGCTTCACCCTAATACCTCGAACTCGGTTATCCACTTGTTGAATACACCGATATGTTGTCATTGTCGAAGAGACAGGGTGAGTATCGTGGGAGTCTCGAAACAGGTACACGATATCAGGACGATCACGGTTCGGAACACATTGGCGGTGGCTGCTGAAGGAGCGGCAGCTACCGAGCCGAATTAATTAAGCCTCTGTAACGTCGACCCACGAGGATGATTATTAACCTCTTAATTAATTGCACGCCCACCCTTAAACCACCTCTTCTTTGCTTACAGACGGCCATATGATCAACACCAAGTGTTCGTCCTCTCATAACAGGCGGGCCCTTTGCTGCAAAATGTCCGTGGAGTTCGATAGGTTCCTCGATAGTGGCCGGAAGTAAGTACCATTTTCGTTTAATGGATGCTGAAAATTACTGTATTGTTTACACTGTCATTTTCAGCAGAGTAGCTGTACTTTTTGGTAGTTGTGAAATTACACTAAAGCTACCAGTCATACTGAGATTAAAATTGAGGTTGGAGAATAGAACAAATGATGAAATGTAGATTGTTGTACATGGTAATTCATCTTTATGGAGATTGCAGTTGAATGTATAGACAAAGGATGAAATGTAAATTATTGTACACTTTAATTCTTCATGAACATAAAGATCAGTACAGTTGAATAAATATATAAATGATGAAACATAAATTATTGTACAATACATGTTAATTCTCCATGTCCATAAAGATCAGTACAGTTAAACAAACACACAAATAATAAAACATAAATTGTACATATTAATTCTGTACCATGAAGATAAAAGATATAAAAGAAATCTTGTACCTTAAAGAACTTGTGAAGTGACTGGTAGTTTTAGTGTTAAGTAAATTGCATAATGATTATAATTATACTATAACGATAAGCTATTATAATTTGCGTGACACGGAAAGTACATACGAGGGAAATTCACGGTGTATCGTAGCGAAATAAGGGTTGTTTGCAAACGGAACGTTATTGGCGGTGAACGTCGAAAATTCGTGTTTGTATAGGGAAGATGCTCGCGTCAAAATATTATCTCTGGTAAAACGTCGGCTAGAAAAAACACGTCTAATGGGCCAGCGGTCGTCGTCGCGAACCAATTACCGCGTTTCGGCGGCCTTTTCTTTCATTATTCCACTTGGTCTTTTTTATTTATTTTTCCGACCGTTCTGAAAACTCGCCGAAATGGAATTTTAACGTGTTTATGTTTCCCGCCTGAGTACACACTTCTATCGTTCCCTACTGGAGAAATGAACTCTCTCTATTTCGAATTTTGCAGTTCATTTCATAGAATAAATACAGAATTCACAAATTTATAAATATCTTCATGAAAATTGCTTATGGTTTGATTATAAACATTGCGTAAACTTATCCGAATGTAAAACATATCTATTTTCATAGTCTGGAAGCTTTTCCATGAGAAGTTTAAGTGGTTGCCTACCGAAAACACTCTCGGACATTTATCAAAATACTTGAGTGTCCCGGGGTACTCGAGGGAAAGTTTTGAATTCTTTCCAAGCCTCCGAACGGTTAACTAAATATTTTCCACCGAAATCACCGCTATTAACTCCGGAATAAACGTTTGTAAAACATTTCCCTCCGCAGGAAATTTTGTGGGCTCACATGGTAGAACCTACGACAGTTCGAACTTCAACTTCAGCTTTCGTTAAAACTTGCACTCGAAAATAAAGTACGGAACGCCTGATATTTATGGGGGACATAAGACACTTGATGATTATTGAAAAATTACGCAAGGTTTGAACAGAGGGACTCTTTTTCGCTCGAACCCATCACTACCAATTTCTTTCCGCATTTGTTTATTCTTATGAGACTTAGAGTTACGTGAGACTTATTTATTATTCTTTTATGCCTAGTTGTATGCTTATATGCCAATTTGGGTATATTGAACGTAGAATTTTGATCCGAAATTTTTGATGAGGAGTCAATATCAACTAGCCTTGATCCGTGGTTGCACGTGCGTCGGAGAATCCTTTTGTCCCGGTTTCCAGGACAATCTCGTACAATAAGGTTGCGTGGTTGAATGTTCGTGAGGAGGAACAGGCAAGGAGGGATTAACGAGCAAAGGAAAGAGGTGTGCACCAGCTGGTCCGGTAGACGATTCAATCTTCTTCCTTTCTCTCGTTCCTCCTTTCGACGCAAAGCCATTCGAGAAAGAACACCACGAGGAGAAAAAGGGTAAAGGAGCGTGTCTCGAATGTCACATGCGGGCTCCCTTTCCTCTTCCCGATCTTCCTCTTGTTCGAAACCCTTTTTTTCGCCTGCTTCTTTTTAATCATCTTTTTTCTTGTCCGTGCATGATTTATCGAAGCACGGAAACTTTTATGCGCTTTCCAACCTTATTGCTTCGATATTTGTCTGTACTCCACCGTGATTTGTGGGCCCGTTATCTTTGTTACTTCCATCGATTTTTATTGGCAATGCTACACGAGTTTTACGAGCTTTTGAAATATACTCGATTAAACGATAAGCTGGGACATGTTATTCAAATTTGCAACTCATGCTTTAATAATATCGTAGGAATACAAAATAACTTCTAGTTACTTTTATCCCGTGCTTTCTAATTGTATGATCATGTTCGTACATATGCATAGCTCCCGTACTTCTCGACCTAGCTTATATCCTCATCCAGGTTTACTTTATTCGCTACGTCATCGCTAAGTCCACAGATAATCCTCGAGTCCACAATTTCTCTATATGGAACCTGGAAACCCATTTCATACATCTGCCACTTGTACCGCATATCTCTGCTTTACTGGAATTGACTTTCAACCAGTTCTTATTTTTCTGAGTCACGAGGACATCTCTAGTGCGTCACTGGTGCGTCAGGAATATATTGCGGGTCCAATTCGTCAAAATAAAGAGCTTAAAAACTGGGTGCGTCACTAGTGAAATTTGTCAAAATATTTCACCCAATTAAGAACCCAGTGCGTTCAGAACTTGAGTCCAAACAAAAATCCTAATTTCCAAACGACAACAAAATTCTGCCTAATCCAACTAAAATTAGCAACGAGAACGTCTCAATATTTTTCGTAACCAACAAGATTCCAGAGAGAAGAGAGAAGCGACTTATCATCCGGGCTTAAATTATCGCCAGCGATTTTACACCTCGCATCGTCCAATTATGCGAGCGTTTTACGCGTTGTCCGTTTAGCTAGATCCAAGCTATCGATAAAGAACGGCGGCGGGCATAACCGTGCCGCGAATTTATGGAATTCCTCGCATCCACGCAGCTGCGCACCGTGAAACGTCCAACGTTTCGAGGCCGATTCTCCTCGCTATTTACGAGACATCGGTTCGTTGCGCGCTATCCTCGCGATTCTGCTCTCGATATTTCGCGCGATTTACGTCGCGGAACGCTGCTTGACGGTCGACGATCAAACTCCTCACTTATTTCTTACGGTTTTCAAGCTTCTTTTTACTAGGTTTAGGTTCGAGGAGTTTTGCTGGTTTGGTTAGCAAATCTTGAGGAATTTTGCAGTTCGTTCAAATATTGTTTAGATACACTGTTATCAGTATATTTATACATTTTGTTGCATTATATATATAGAACATGTTGCAGTACATGTATGTGTAGAATATATTGCTTTACATACATACACATATGTTACACTACATACATACATACACATATGTTACACTACATACATGCATACACATATGTTACACTGAATATATGTATAGATAATGTTGCACTACATACATACACATGTGTTACATTACATACATACATACGTACACATATGTTGCACTACATACATACGCATATGTTGCACTACATATATACACATATGTTACATTACACTACATACATACATATATGTTACATTACACTACATACATATACATATGTTGCACTACATACATACACATATGTTGCACCACATATGTACACAAGATTATACTACATATAAACACCATGTTATACTACAAACACTACATGTTACACATAATATTCCTCACAACTGATTTTGCTATCAAATCTGCATAACGAAGGGCCCAAATTAGACTTCTCTTCACCTAAACAAGTTAACTATCCATCCATGAAATTGTAGGGGTTAAAAACAAGAGAGAGGTTCGTCGAAGGCCGAGTAGGTTTCGAGGTATCGTATCGATGGAGTCATCGACAACCGGTCGGCGATCGATCACGGTGTATAAAGTTTTTCATCTTGTTCTCGATAATTGATCGCGTGACCAACATACGAGTTCACCTCGTGCGAAGCTGCCTTTAGGCGTCAAGTTTTTTCCTCGATAGACACCGTCTTGAAAAATCGGTAGCTTAATCATTCTTCCGTCGATTAGAGATAGGACAAATTTCGTGCAGGATGGCGCGAAAACACGATGGCCACCGGTATCAGCTGCCGTTTCATTGTTAGCGGAGTTCGTGATCGGTAACGTCGATACCGATGATTTATAGGCGCACGTATTCCATTGGTGGGGCCTGGTGAAAGGATAGCCGGTTGACGAGCGCGGTATTTCAGCTTGTCTTATCGCGTTTCGAGCCAAGGCGGTTTGTATGTACTACGATATCCTCGTTCAAACACCACGGTTTGTCCTCCATTGATCCGTGCTTTGGTTACGCTTATCGTTTGCTCGATAACGTACTTGCCAATTATTCTTCAAATAAGCCAAGTAAATATTTGACGTAGAGAATGAGCGACAATTTTCGACACGGTTACGCAACGATCGATTCGACTAATCGCCCTGCTGACGGCCTAACGTGGCAGCGTCATCTAAATCAATTGGACGCGATGACGTCGGGTCAAATCGATTAAACGATCGATGGAGCTTCTACTGTACCCAAAAACTCGACTGGGAATTTTCTGAGGGAAATGGACGCATTCTGTCGGAGGCATTAGTGAGTAGCTTGGCAGATGTCCTAATCAAACTTTACTGTATAAAATGGGAAGAATAACTTTATCACATGGAAAAGTCCGATACATAAATATTTCCCCGTCCAGCACTCCATCGACACCTCGTAAATCAATTCATACCTAAAAATGCTCCGTACCTAAAAAACCACTCCCATCACGAAGATCAGCCCTATTCAAAAATCCGAAAAAAACATCGTCAACGTCCGCATGAAACGTCGCGAACAACAGGCGCATTCCAATCGGCCATTACCATTTCTGCGACGCGTATATCGAGTCGAAAGGCTGGTCGCGTGCACGAAAGAACAAAAGACAAGTCTGGCGAGTAGCCAGCTCGATCGTACGTGAACGATCCTCCTCCACGTTTTATTTTCCGCTGGAGAAATAATATTCCTGGTTGGTCGAATTCCGGGAACTCGAATCACCGAATTCGTATCACGTCGGTGCTACACCTGCCAGCCTGTGACACGTACGCTTAAACCTTTAGGACGGGTATTTTAAACTTTAGACGCGTCAAAATTTCGGTATCGGGGCTTTACGGGTAATTGTCGGGGCTCCTGTGAATTCTAATATAACTGAAACTTCAGAATTTGAAGGGAATAAGATATTCACGAGATACAAACATACGTACAATGATTTTGGTGATGTCTATGAGATAGGTAGACTGTTAGAACTGATAGTTAAATGTATGGTTACATATGTTCATATGTGGAGTGTTCTACGAAGAGTACTTTGTTGATGTGACATGAAGAGTACGTCCTTAGATGTGGATGTTCTGTATTATGTTTAAGAAAGTTGCTTTAACAAGATGACTCAAGTTGGAATTTGATAGACCTTTCCATATAAAAGTTATCAAGTTTGAAGTTGTATGATAATTTTGGTCAAACCTCAAACTTTAAATGTATTCATAACATTAAACCTTCATAAGCCTAAGTTTATGAAGCTTCATAACCCAAAGGAACTCTGAAAGTATATAAACATGCTGTAGTATATTCGAACACTATGGTGGATCTTGGTGGATGTACAGTTAGAACTAACAGTTAAATACAAGGTTACATATGTTCATATGTGGAGTATTCTCTGAAGACTACTCAGTCAATGTGACATGAAGTACATCCTTAGAATGTAGAGTTTGCATCATGTTCAAGAAAGTTGCTTTAATAGAGTGACTCAAGTTGGAATTTAATAGACCTTTCCATATCAAAGTTATCAAGTTTGAAGTTGTATGACAATTTTGGTCAAACCTCAATCTTTAAATGTACTCATAACATTAAACCTTCATAAGCCTAAGTTTATGAAGCTTCATAACCCAAAGGAACTCTGGAAGTATATAAACATGCTGTAGTATATTCGAACACTATGGTGGATCATGGTGGGTGTACAGTTAGAACTAACAGTTAAATACAAGGTTACATATGTTCATATGTGGAGTATTCTCTGAAGACTACTCACTCAATGTAACATGAAGTACATGCTTAGAATGTAGACGTTTTCTATCATGTACAACAAAGTTACATTACCAGAACTTAACATAGACTTGACCTGAAGTTACCTTAAACTTAACTTCTTTGATGTCCCCACATAAAAATGAAGAAAGCAGTATAATTTTAGAGGAGCGAGCGTCATGTACCCTAATTTTGAACACTTTTTAACCTTGATGTGGAGATATTTTAATAACACGATCGTTAGCGAAGTAAGGTGGACTATGAAGGTAGAAAAATGGGGTGGTCGCCGCGACCTAAACGCTTATTATGCGGCATTACCAGCAGCCCCCTGCCTACATGTATAACAGCGAGTCACGCGAACGTAGCAAGGAAACTTGCTCGTGTCCAGGAGCGGAGCCAGTTTTTTGCGAGTTTTTGCCGGTAATTGCAGCAGCCAGCGCAGGATATCCCCTTTGCTCGAGGCGTGTCTGATTGCACGTATGTCAGTTAGGAAAGCGTGCACGCGGAATTATCCAGCCGCGCCCTGAACGTATATACGTCAGCGATCTTTAATGGCTAAAATAGTTGTACACGGTGTTCCGTAAACTTGCGAATCACTGAATTTCTCGGAGACAGGGTTGAAGAGAGGGTTAAAGTCCAGGTGGATTCACTTGTTCGAGTCCCTTCATTCGCAGATCCATGCACTCTTGTATGCACCGAAACTGGTTTGCACCTGATACCAGCTTCGCGATCAAATGACGCGTTTCAATGCGTCTTTCCCTTCTTATTCTTCTTCTTTTGCCTCCGCCTCTTCTTACCCTCGGCCTCTTTTTCTTCCGTTGCTCCGCTTGCTCCTTTTTCCACGTTCACAAAGATCTGCCTCACGCGAGAACTCGATTCTCCCATCCCCTTGATCTTCCGAGTCTTCTTCCTCGACCCTTTGATTTATTCTCTGCGAAACCGCCCTGACGAATTCCCTACCAGACGACGCTGCGGAATTGGCGGGAAAACGTCTGCTAGCCTCTTCAACTTTCGGTTTTTCTTTTTTTAGGAGGAATTCGTTCTTAACCCTTATAAGGCTGATGCACTCATATGTGAGGAACATATTCTTTTACTCTTCAAGATTAATATTCAAGTTTTTAATACTTTTCAAGTTTTTAATACTTTTCAAGATTTTAATACTCTTCAAGTTTTTAATACTCTTCAAGTTTTTAATACTCTTCAGCCCGAAGTTTAGGTCCAATTATAATTACAATGTTCTGAAGGTGAATTTCAATTTTTTTCTTTTAATATAGTTATGGACATAAGACTGCATGAAAAATAAATAGCGGGGTATCCAGTCATTCTAGCTAGCTTGATTAATTAATTACGGTCCTAGTTAGTTATCCAGGTCGCACTAACGAATCTTCGATCAGTATCAATTGAAAGTATCCATCGCATATCGCACAGGGTCCAATAATAAAATTTCTTTCCAGCGAAGTAAACTGAACTTACAAAAATAAAGAAAGAAACCCAACAATTTCGCGGTCGATCGAAATGCAAAATAGTTCCTCGGAACGTATGAATCGTCCCGATCCGCATGGTCGAACGAGTTTTCCTAGCTATTAGAGCTGCACGGTCTGTAAAACAGCGCTGATAGCGATTTGTTTATGGTGCAGTCGTTTCGCAAAGCCAGCGTTGCGACACGGCAATCCTCGTAATTCCGACTGTTCATAAAAACTTGGTAATTTACGTGTTGCATTTTTTGCTTGACCCTTTGGTAATGATTACTTGTCAGAGGTATCCCTTGATAGGTTGTGGTATTTTAAAATTGTTTTATTTTTACTATTGCTTCTAAATGTATACTGCATATGAAGTACATATGAAGCTACATGTATGTTGCATATGAGGTTGTAGAAGTGTTACATACATGTATGTTACATATGAGGTTGTAGAAGTGTGACATACATGTGTACTACAATACATATGAGGTTGTAGAAGTGCAACATACATGTATACTACATATGAGTTTGTAGAAATGCAGCATACATGTATGTTACATATGAAGTTGTAGAAATTGCAGACTACATGTATGTTACATATGAGGTTGTAGAAGTTGCAGACTACATGTATATTACATATGAGGTTGTAGAAGTGCAACATACATGTATACTACATATGAGGTTGTAGAAATTGCAGCATACATGTATGTTACATATGAGGTTGTAGAAGTGCAACATACATGTATGTTACATATGAGGTTGTAGAAGTGCAACATACATGTAAAATATACACTGTCTGAACAGTATCATCATCTACTAATAAAACGTGTATTGAGGTCTCATTTTACTTTTATAAATTGATACATTTAATGGTTGACAAACCCACCTACCTATAATGTCCACTTAACTTAAAGTTGAACATGTTGCAAAATAAATGAACACCTCACACATGAAATCACACATGCATTCTCTACCTTCATAAAAATGTAGACTCTATTCTTCGAGTCTATCTTAACAAACAGTACAACTTGCAATTTGAAACTTGTACAGTGATTTGGTCAGATGTGGCCTTCCTAGAGTGTACCTAGAAGTTTTGAAACCTCGAAGGGTTTAAGAAAGCAGTACCTTCCAAAGACAATGAGTAGTCAACTCACGAGACAAAGATAAGCGAATTAATGTAGAATACCAAGAAACGAGAGGAAACGAAATCTCGCGAATTCATCGAGCATCGAAGCTCAATGGAATCATTGATGCGAGGACACGTTCCATACGCCGGCCCTCGAGATGCTAAAAAACGAGTCCTCGACTCGGTCCACCTTATCAACGATTCGAGGAAGTTTTTATCTCGGCCCGTTGCCAGGCTCGAAAACGTCAAGGTTCGGACGATTTGAAAATGGAGAAAGTAACGGTGGCGCGAAACGGATGGCATCTTCGTGCGACGTCTGAAGGAGCAACGTCTCTGTCGCGAACACTTGGAAGGCAATTTCTGTTATCAATGTAATATTCTGCAGCGAGAGGCCCCGGAAATGGCTCGTTGACTCTCGCCGCGCCGCTCATTGCTACATCCGGCACGATGCTTGCCGGTACACAATATAACTTGATACACTCGAAAGTGGAACAAAAGAGTTCCATCGAACGTGTCTGGCTTAGGTACGTTCGCGCAACTACCCCGATAATTGCCCCTCCTTTCTACTCTTATCCGATTTCGTCGGCTTTCTTTAACCTTGTCCTTTTTGCAAATTTTATTTCTATCCCATTCTTGTACGTCTTGCAAGTTTTGTGTACTTCAAAGGTTTGTTCGATGTGTTTTATTTTGCGAGCTCGCAAAAGTTGAAGTTTACGGTCGATGGCTCGGAGCAATTATTTTCAATTTGGGAAGACGTGGGCGAAGTTCGATTCAAATCTAGCCGTGATTGCTTCCGCGGGGCCCGTTGTTTTCTGACCGAACGGACAGCTCGGATATTGGCCGATCATTCTTGCCTCGCTTTCCATTTACCAGTCGTTTATCTTGCCGCCACGCCCTGCGTTTAAACACCGTCTGATATATCTTCCTGGCGAATTCGTTCAAACTTTCTATCTCTCAAGATAGGAGCTTATTTTTACCTTTCGTAACATCGTGATCGGGTATCAACCCGCGAGTGTCGCTGGAAAAATAAAACGAAAACTGGAGCGACTGTAACGCGTCCGATCGAGACGCAATCGTATCCGCGTAACAAAATATCCTCGAGGTTGAGGGGAAAGAAAATCTTGCGGTCGATGCGTAAGTCTGGCCTTATTGTGTGTATCGGGTGTCTAAAAGTTCGACCACCTTCTTCTCGAAACTAGCCTTCGATCTCGTATCCTTTTATCTTCTTAGCCCTTCTCTCGAGAGATGCTCTTCAACTGGAAGCTGGACAATGCGGAGGCAACTTCCGTTCAAGAGAGTGCCTTCTCGAAACTTCCGAGTTACTTCTTTGCTCTTTTCGAGTGGCATGATTTCTTTGTCCACGTTGCAGACTTCCTCCACGTTTATCAGGGACGTTTTGGTATATTTTTTAGTTTTTAGTCGGAGTTTTATATGGGTTTGTATGTGAATGCAACTATTGCAATATTTTGGGGTGTAGAGTCGGAGTTTCGTATGGAGGAGTTTCGGAGGTTCATATGTGTGTGGAAATATTGCAATATTTCGGGGTGAGTTTTGTGGATAGGAGACAGATGCAGGTTAAGTGTATTATTATTTAATTTCTTGAATTATCGTAAGGCATGACGCATCCTTGACGCACTCCGGAGACACCTAACTCATACATGACGCACGCTTGACGCACCTAGACTTTTGTCTGACGTACCCATGATGTATGTCAGATGCACCAGCTATTCATATATGACGCACTCATGACGCACCATTACCCATGTCTGATGTACCTATGACACACCATTACTCAAAGCTGACGCAGCTATGATGCACCCCTACTCATGTCTGACGCACTCATGACGCACTACTACTCAAAGCTGACGCACCTATGACGCACCCCTATCTACTCTTGACGCACCCATGACGCGCCACTACTCAAAGCTGACGACCTATGACGCACCCCTACCCATGCCTGACGCACCCATGACGCATCCTTACTCACCCTGTAACTTTTCCATATTGCACCCTTGACGCATCCCTACTCTTCCTCTAACTTTTCCATGACGCATTCCTACTGACCCTCTAAATTTTCCATGACGCACCAATGACGCATCCCTATTCACCCTCTAACTTTTCCATGACGCACCCTTGACGCATCGCCACTCACGATGCAATCTTGACCAAAAGAGGTCTACTGAGTTCAATAATATGTGAAGAACCCAATATCAAACCTTGAAGGCTCCAACCGCGTGAAATTTGAAGTGAGAACCCAGGGGATGAATCCACAACACACTAAATTTGAACCTAAGCTTCAAATAATCTGTAGCGCAGTAAGAAAGGAGCGTGGAGCGTGGAAAGCGGTATTTGGGCAGGTAATTGAAATTGGCGGTATCGAAGGGCTAATAGAAGCGGCTTCCGTCCTTGACCCTAGACACCGACGGTAGCCCATTCGCCGGACACTGAACGCTCGCAACAGCGTGCTCGTCGGCGCGTATAAATTAAACTGGACGCCGGTAACCGGCGTCGAACCGCGATCGTACAGCCGCGTTGCATTGTGCGAGCAGCCGGACGAGAGAATTATGCGCACCTTGCCAGGAATTAACCGCGGCCACCGGAGGGCTTCTGCCCCTTCGCCATGTGTATACACGCAGTCGTGTATTTACGTATGCACCGGGAGCCGCATGGAGGATTCCGTGGCTTGGTTAACTCGTAATACCTGGACGATAGGTTCCTCTAAATGGACTGGACAGCTTTTTCATTCACTTCGTTATTCGACGTTACAGTTTTAATCTTACGCGAATAAGAGTTTAGGGATGCAAAATTAGAGAGGTATAAGATTTTAGGGTTGTTAGATTTGATAGATGTAAGATTTCATGGATGTGAGATTTCGTGGATTTAAGATTTCAAGGGTGTAAGATTTCAAGGATGTGAGATTTTGTGGATGTAAGATTTCAAGGATGTAAGATTTCAAGGATGTAAGATTTCAAGGATGTAAGATTTCAAGGATGAAAGATTCTATGGATGTAAGATTTCGTGGACGTAAGATTTCATGGATGTAAGATTTGGTGGTTGTAAGATTTGATGAGTGTAAGATTTCATGGATGTAAGATTTGATGAATGTAAGATTTGATGGTTGTGAGATTTTGGCTCCTTCTGTTGGAAGAGGATGTTGAAGGATGTGTCTCTTAATTCGATGGAATAAGCAGAAACAGGATTAAAATTCTTTACATGGAGTGCTTCCACTGATGGGATGTCCTCCCTTCTAGTGGTGGCTAGTTAGCAGTATATAGAGCTTAAGGGTGTGTTCTTAAAATTCCTTACACAAAGTCAAGTGTGGTTTCCTTCATGGATGGAACCATCAGTAGGACTCTCCCTTTGGTAGCTAGTGAGGGTTAGTTGCAAGGAGGGTTTAGGAGGGCTGGTTGCATATACCGTACTGGTTCTAGTCCTTGGTTCTAGGCCTCGATGCAGTATTTTTCAAGAAAATAGTAACGTAGGACTCACAGGACCTCTTACAAGCATGCATCCAAATGCGACCACATATTACTGTCGCTAACAAAATATCGAGTTATTAAATTTTGTCATGTTACTTGCCTAAGAACATACCTCGATCAATAACCTCATACGACCTCATTACCCACACGCGAAGCTCCACACTTAAAAGAAGTACTCAAGGTTCCAGAAAGTACTCTTTTTGTATATTTTTCTCGATCGAATCGATTCACGAGGTGCAACAGCCTGGGTTATGGGTTTCGGGATAGTCGGGCCCCAGTTTAATAATCAATAATTTCCCCCGGTAAGGCCCCGGGGCTGCACGTGCACGGACCGTGCCGCGATCGTGCCGCGTACCCGCGTTAGTTATGTCCCTCGCTTACGCGTTGATCGCCTAGCGCCTCGACCAATACTTTTACCGCTCCGATCACTCTCCCTTCGAAAACTCTGCTCGGTGCTTATCGTGATCGTTTTATTTGACAAACAACGCCCGAGGTGTGCACACACTTCCTCCATGGGCTGATTTTCGGAATTTTACGGGTTCCTTCTTTTGGTGGTATCTGTGTGTGGTTATCGCAGATCTTTTTGAGAAATATTTGCAATTTTTAGGTATTAAGTCTGTTTTTAGAGGTAGTTGAACTTCATTTTTTAGATTAACATTGAAACTATCAGACGAGTCAAATGACCGCTTCATAGGGTTTATATATCGAAAGGGTTCTTATTATAATGCACACATTTTGGTGAAATACATTTCTTGAAAGCAGAAGTGATTTTCATCAAGATGAAGAATGAATGTAATACATGATGCGTGTACTAATTTATGTTTCGTCGTTTATTTATTTATTTTATGACTTCATTTTTAATTTCAAATTAGATACACATTGTGTGCTGGTAGGTTTAGTGTTAAATTGTACAGGTAGTTTCTTGAACTTCATGCTGTAAATTAAATTATACAGGTAGTTTGTTGAACTTCATTCTTTAGATTAAATTATACAACTAGTTTCTTGAACTTCATTCTTTAGATTAAATTATGCAGGTAATTTGTTGAACTTCATTTTTTAAATTAAGTTATGCAGATAGTTTGTTGAATTTCATTTTTCAGATTAAATTATACAGGTAGTTTGTTGAACTGCATTTTTTAGATTAAGTTATGTAGGTAATTTGTTGAACTTCATTTTTCAGATTAAATTATACAGGTAGTTTGTTGAACTTCATCCTTTAACTTAAATTATACAGGCAGTTTTACCTTGCAGATAGGTTTAATTTCAAGTTGTACTTCTATAAAAAAAACGTCCACAAAAATTTCTAACTTCTACTTGAAAAAAAGAAATCCATGATCTGGTCAACAAATCTGTCGTAAAGATAAATGCGCGACAGGATGTCAACGCACGGAAAGTTAGCGTCACGGTCGACTTGGCAGAAGGAAATCGACGACAGCATCTCGTCCGGTTTCGTCGATAAAGCGACGCTTCCGGTCCCGTCGCACCTGTGCGCTGACTAATCGGCCGTCTGCAAGATGTTGCATCCTTTCTAATTGTCCCAAGATTCCTGCAGATTTCTTCTAAGGTTTTAGAAAATTTTACGACGTAAAATTCGAAACGCGGGAAATTGAAAGCTGTTTGAAAGAGAATAGCGTCGGTAGCCGGCGATAATGGAGGCAGATTATTCGAGACGGCTCGTTACCTTTACAAATCGAACCGGTGGATGCGCAACAGGTGAAATTACACGCAGAGAAAATTGCCGATCGTCGATCTTCGTTCTTTTTCTTCGCTTTCGATACCCAGCAAAATGTAACTTTGTGCGGGCAATTCGTGTTGCAATCACGGACCCCTTATTCAGCGAAGCCTGACATTTTTTCGCTGCGAATTCCTATGCTGGAAGTACAAGAAACTCTAGCGTTCTTCAAGGAATATTCTGACATAAATTTTAGAAATTTCGTGGCTCAGAAAATTAAAAAATCCAAGTATGAACCTCACAAGTATGAAAATATAATCTAAAGCAATTGTTTCGTTTCTATTTAAAAAATTATTTGTCTGATAAACTGTGTATAAGTTTCGCATGAACCTCAGTATGAAAATATAATGCAAAGCAATCGTTTCGTTTCTATTTAAAAAATTATTTGTCTGATAAACTGTGTATAAGTTTCGGATGAACCTCAGTATGAAAATATAATGCAAAGCAATTGTCTTGTTTCTATTTAAAAAATTATTTGTCTGATAAACTGTGTATAAGTTTCGGATGAACCTCAGTATGAAAATAAAATGCAAAGCAATTGTTTCGTTTCTATTTAAAAAATTACTTATCCGACAAACTGTGTAAGTTTCGGATGAACCTCAGTATAAAAATAAAATGCAAAGCAATTGTTTTGTTTCTACTTAAAAAATTATCCAATAAATTGTGTAAGTTTCGTAACTAAAGAATTTACGAAACAGTATCTCCGTTTGGAGATCGAAACGCGTCGATTAACCCAGAAAGCGAATCGACCTCGCATAAATCATCCCCGTCTTAAAACGCTCGCTACCAGTGGAGTATGCTGATTAATCGTTGAGCGATAAACAAACGACGGATTGCGCAACGTAGAAATCGAAGTGGCGTTCGTGCGCTTGATCATAGATAGATCGTTGGTCCGGCAACAGCGTGTCTGGCCCGTTTTAATTTTCTATCGACTCGTAATCTCGGCTAGTGGACGCACGAAGGCGATTGCTTTTACACGAAAGGGTCGTGATCCCGACTCGGATCACGATTTAATCCGCGATTCGTGATCGCCACGCCCGGATCGAGAACGTGCGGCACACGTCAGCCCTGACCTTTTCGGTACTCGTGTTACGAATCGATATAACGATTATTCGATATCGAGCTGGCGGAATTAAACGATCAGGCAATCTGGACGCGTCAGCTATTTCAAGGGAGAGTGTTTCACAATAGGCAGTTTCAACTGTTTCTACAATTTTTTAACCGTTTCAACAATTTCTCAACTGTTTGCTACTTTTTCAAAATTAACCCCTTAGCCTACAACTGCGGACATAGCCCGTAGTATAATGATTGGGCCAAAGCTAAATATGATAGGCATAGTTCATTGTACGATCATCAGGACATACCTTGTTTCGGTCCAAAATTCTTGAACGTAAATTGTAGTTTAAGAGGTTCAGATTAAGCTATGATACAACTGCAGAACAGAATCATAGATTAAGGGGTTACGAATTTCTAATTTTCTCCAAATTGAATTCGAGGTAGTAGCGTTTCGATGAAAGCAACCCTTGTTTGGTAAAGTTTCGCAGTGACGAGGAAAAGTCGAGCAGTCAACGTTTCGATGGGAATCCGGTAGAGAACAATTCCCACAAAAGCTATCGAGAAAACAGTCAGCCCCTTTCGTTCACCCCTGTTCGCATGCTGCGAGTCGCGTGTCGCTGCACGTGTGAGCGAGCCTTTCGGCTTTTTAAGGGCACTGCCACGCGTGGTTAACTGCCACGAGTTCCCACGATCGTGGATCCACCTTCTGGACACTCGGAGGGAAAGTACGCAAATAGGGTTGGCCAATCTGATTTTCCTTGTCGTCCTGCTTCCGGTCCTCTTTGGGGGGTAGCTCGATAGTTTGGTAGAATATACTGTTTACTGCTACTTGAAACTAACTGCGTAAAGTACAAATGTTATTCAATGATCCTTATGTAGAATATAATCAGAATCGAACTGTAATGTGCATGATGAGTTACATAAGGGGTTGAAAAGTTAAATGAATTTTATTGTGAATGTACTATAAATATATTACAAACAGTAACTACAAAATAACTGTATAAAGTATAAATGTTATTCAATGATCTTTGTGCAGAATATAGTCAGAATCGAACTGCAATGTGCTTGATGAGTGACACAAGGGGTTGAAAAGTTTAATTAATTCTATTGTGAATGTATTATGAATATATTACAAACAGCAACTTGAAAATAACTGCATAAAGTTAAAATGTTATTCAATGATCTTTGTGCAGAATATAGTCAGAATCGAACAGAAAATTCAGTAGAAGTATGAGGGTGGTTTATCAGGTTTGAACTGCAGTGTTACGAGTCACACAAGGGGTTGACAATTTAAATGAATTCCATAGAGATTCCTCTGCTACTAATTTCCTCTATCGTTATGTTCACACATATGTAATAATAGTATCAGTAAAAAAATATTATTTATTGTGAATAAATAGCTGAGAGTCGCAGAGGAAGAACACCAAGGGTTGAAAAGTTAAACGAATTCCATACAGATTCCTCTGCCACTAATTTCCTCTATCGTTACGTTCATACACATATAATTGTAAAATCACTTAAAAAATAGTTACCGCAAATAACTACAAAATCTGAAACTCGCAGCACATCGTTCGTAGAAACGAAAAAGTTTGCAGTCGCTAGAAGCGTAAAATGGAAGCATTCTCGTCACGACAGACACCACACTGTCCGGAATAATTGGCAGAAACGAAACAGCGGTTGCAGCTGGCAGCTGGTTTCTTTTCGCACCTCGAGCGTCGTTGAATCGCCATCGTTAAGAGTACGAAAAACGAAGGCAGACTTTCGGGTATTAAACCAATTGCTTCGTGAAAGTTGGAACGAGATCGTTCTACGAGGAAAAAACTTGTCGATCCATACAGTGTTAATCGATTGATTGCCGTAAAACTTGTTCTCGCGTTCTTTCGTATTGCGCTTTCACAAGTTGAAGATTCGAGCTACATTGGATAATTCATTTAATTAAAGCATCGATTAACGTTCTTTTTAAATTCATCGGAGAAGTTTGAAGAATTTCTGAGTTGTACGGCTGCCCGCAACAATTTTTGCGAGGATCGTTTATTCACGCACGATCGAATTCCGCGGTCGATCCTGCTGCAAAGAATATCGAGCGAAAAACAGTAATTCGGTCAAGTTTGCGTCCGGTTTTCAGCCACGCGAGTCCGCCAGTTTTACACGGTAATTAACGGCCCTGGCACACCCACGACTCATTAAGCCTGACCAGCTTCGATGTCAATTTGCCGGCTCGTTGCTCGCGGAACACGTGTATACTTGGATCTCTAGCTACATTCGATAAACTTTCCACGTTGCGAGCTAATATTTCGGATAAATTACCAGAGGATTTGCGAGGGTGACCTTAGACTTAATTCAAGGATGAATTTTCAGTTCAGTTCAGTTAGCATTTTTGAACTTTCATTTCATTGAACATTTTACGTACAGAATTCAGAAATGTCTGAAATATCGTCAACTCGAAACACGTATTCGCCTCTCAGAGATCTTGCTACAGTAATCTTCAGCTTTATCGATCCTCTTCCATTAGCAGCAGAACTATTCAGCCCCCCTCTCAAAGTGGGCAATCAAATTCGGTCCGATCGATCATTTACCATATCGAATGCAACTCGTTCGAAATTGTTATTAATGAACGCGAATGAGACGGAGTATGGGGGTATAGATTCGGATTTAGAGATCGATTCATCATCGAATATCAGCGTATCGCCAAATTGGTCGGGCTAATGGTTTCCGATCGTCCGAGAAAGTTTAATCGATTCTCGGACGAGTCGGTCGCAGGGGGTGGCTCGTTCCTTTCGAGACGCGGTATTTAATTAAGCCTGGCGTTTCGGATTTTTACGAGTTGCCTTGCCGCGGATCAAAGGATCCGAAGTGTCGAAACTCGCAGCGTGCTGCCAAACCGGTTCACTTGTTTTCTTTTTTCTTTCACCGGCTTTAATTAAACATCCTTAGATCTCCTTTCTTCTATGGAACGCTATTACACGCTGTTGTTATTCCGCTACTTAATTCATCGATATCTTAACATCTCTCACCAAGCTTCATTTCTGGGCCAGTCAATAATTTTAACTTCTTGTACTATTTTGTGGAGTCATGACGCATCTATGACGCACCATTGACGCACTCATAATGCATCATTGATCGTTTGATCATCGTTTGCACCACTGATGCAAACTCGATGCACTTGTGACGCATTCATGACGCACCATTACTCTTGCCTGACGCACCTCTGACGCACCATTGATGCACTTGTAATGCACCATTGATGCATCATTGACGCACCACTGATGCAAACTCGATGCACTTGTGACGCATTCATGACACACTATTACTCTTGCTTGACGCACCCATAATACACCTACAACTTATGTAGGATGCAGCTATGATGCACCCTGAACTTATCTGTAACGCACCCCTAACTAGTCTATGACGCAGCCATGACACACTCCTACTCATCCCTAACTCATCTATAACCCACTTACGACGCATTCATCTTCAAACGCTCATCTTAAGTTTGTAGTTCAATTAAAATTTTACAGTCAACGCTAATATCAAATGAATGAAGCAAACTGTATTGTATACAAGTTGAAACTGTGTATGTGATAGTATTCAATATATTTCTTCCTCGGATAAATCTCGAAAGGCTCCCAAATTAAAAGAACCCCCTCCATTTTCTAATATATATGCAGATTGCGTACAAGGTGTTGAAATTTAACGCGAGCCGGAGGATGTAACGTTTTAATTCGACGCAACGGTCGATAAATATCGCAAACGAGATCCGCGGTCGGCCATGAAACATTTTTTCCCTCGGTGGTTCCGAAGTCGGCGAAAGTTCCCTTGGCAAATTTCAAATTAGTTTCGAGTCGGTCGGTATAAATGATTCATGCGTCCCGGTTCTCGCCTGGACTTAATACGTATGCAAATCGGTAGCGCTTCGAATTTCCACGGAAGAGAGCTTCCGAGCTCTCGGTTGTTCCACGTTTACCTGGCCGCCCGAATCCGAGGGTTGAGGCTTATTCATAGTCCGGGAGGCACGCGTAAAGTGGAATGAACGAGGGGGATACGCGTAGGAATTCCGATGTATGAGCGGTTCGGGATACGCGATTAAATTTCGTTAGGGAACTGGGGACTTCGCGCAGAAAATTTCGATCTTCACCTTGTGATTTAGCGGAAAATTTAAAACGGTCGGAAACTTTTGCCAAAAGCATCTGTTCATGTAAAGACACAAACACAATTTAAATGTTAATAGTACTTTATATTATATGATCTTTGGCTTATACATAACTGGACTTAAACTACAAGTTAGGTGTTCAAAATTTGAGTGAGATCACATATTATATGATACTTAGCTACACATATAACTGGACTTAAACTACAAGTTGGGTGTTCAAGATTTGAGTGAGATCACATATTATATGATACTTAGCTACACATATAACTGGACTTAAACTACAAGTTGGGTGTTCAACATTTGAGTTTGGTCACATATTGTATGATCCTTGACTACACATATAACTGCATCTATACTACAAGTTGGGTGTTCAAGATTTGAGTGAGATCACACATTGTATGATCCTCGACTGCACATATAACTGGACCTAAACTACAAGCTGTGTATTCAAGATTTGAGTGAGACCACATATTATATGATCCTTGTCTACACATATAACTGGACCTAAACTACAAGCTATGTATTTAAAATTTGGGTGAGGTCACGTTCATGATCTCATCACAAATGATCAGATTTGTCATCCCATGTTGTAAGTCTAGGTGAAGTTGTTCTCGCAATGAGATGTCTTGCCTAATCACCAAAATCTGGTCGCAGGGATGTAGAGTAGAATTGAATTCTCGGAACGTTATCTGCTATCGATGCAAATCGCAATTTATCGAGTTCCGTATTGTCGCAAGTATTCCGGTTCACGCGGAAGATAGGATCTCGTATAGTAAGGCGCATCATCGTTCCTGTTGGGGCAGCGACTGGCTAGTACGCCATTAAGCTGGAATTCAGGTGTATTAACGATGCCGGCAGGTACGTATCGAGCTATCCGGCCACCCGGTAGCGCTAATGGCACGACGGAACCGTTCGTTAGAGAGATTTTATTTCGCCTATCTTGCCTATGTACAATCGTTTATGCGCTCTCTGTCAGCGGGGACTCCCTACGGCATCGGGAAAACGGCTGCCCGCGATTGCGTTTCGATGTCAGCCACTTTGCCTACGATAAGATACTGATTTTTCCCAGCGTACCGAATTCATTGCCCCTTTATCGATGGTTGTTTTAATGGGTAGACAAGGTAATAGAGGGTAATTATCGGACGATGTTCGCGGAAATGCAGGTGCTTTTTCAACGCTGTTGCTATTTGCGGAAGGCTATTTAACAGTGGGACGATGGAAATGGTCAAATGCTGTTTTCATAAGTTTTGAAATGTTGGACATATTGGTGTTACAAGTCTGAGTTATGGCGCACGTAGGACGCACTAGTGACGCACCCAAAAGATGAGCGGGATGCACTTTCGACGCAGTCAAGGTAGACATAACGCACTACTGACGCACACAAGAGAGGTATGATGCATTCTTGACGCACTCAAGGTAGTCATGACGCACTCCTGACGCACACAAGATGGACACGACGCATTACTGACGCACCCAAGATGGACACTACGCATTACTAACGCACCCAAGATGGACACGATGCACTCTAGACGCACCCAAGGTAGACACGACGCAGTTCTGACGCACCCAAGGTGAATATGACGCACTCCTGACGCACCCAAAGTAGACACGACGCAGTTCTGACGCACCTAAGATGGATATGACACACTCCTAACGCACCCAAGATGGACACGACGCACTCCTGACGCACTCAAGATCGACACGATGCACTCTAGACGCACTGAAGGTAGACACGACGCAGTTCTGACGCACCCAAGGTGGATATGACACACACCTGACGCACCTAAGATGGACACGACGCACTCTCGACGCATCCAAGGTGGACATGACGCACTCTCGACGCACCCTAGGTAGACATAACGTACTCCTGATGCACCCAAAGTAGACATGACGCACTCTCGACGCACCCAAGGTATGCACGACGCACTCGTGATACACCTATAATGAGTATAATGCTCCTGTGACACAGCCACGTTAAGCATGACGCTCCCACAATGTACCCACGACGCACTCATGCTAGGTATGGCGCACTAGTGACGTACCCATGATGTGCACGACGCACTCATGATGCACCCATAATGAGTATAATGCTCTCGTGACGCAGCCACGACGCACTCATGCTAGTAGTGGCGCACTAGTGACGCACCCATGATGCTCACAACGCACTGGTGAATTAACAGCAATAATATTTTACGTCCAGCCGTCCGTATATTCATTTTGGAAGTTGATCCGAAGCGCACATTAAAGAGTAAATCGAACCCGGTGTTTCAGGTGGTTCTGCCACTTCGACGACGATAATTACGTGAACGTGCCACGCCTGCTGAAGCTTCTGGACAACTACAATCCTCGGGAGGATTGGTACCTGGGCAGGCCCTCGATACCGGCACCCTTGGAGATCATCAGGCAAGGACCAGAACCCTCCAAGCGACCGGTGAGTACGAATCGTTTGAAATATTTCGCGACCACCTTGTAATCTGCATTGCGAGCAGAAATTTGATCGATTAAAGTCGGATGGCTTGAGAGTATACGAGGGAATCGAGGAACTCGGGGATTTTTCGGTGCCTCGGATTCCTTTCTCGTTTTCTTGCGAGGGACCGACACTCGGACGGCGACCCACGGAGACAGTAATGAGCAGCGTTCCTTTTTTTACCGGCCAGTAGCTAGAGGCGTGAAATTCGTTCCCGGGAGGTCCGAGTTTACGAGCCGAAGGTCGAATATCGATAAATGTGCGACTTTTTTACAAACAAAAGTAGGGCGACGTTGAATTTTATTCATTTTACTGCTTTGTCGAATTTATGCATCTCAGGAGGCAGTGTTTTACACTAAAGTCGCCGCACTGTAAATTCTTTTTCCGTGTTTTTAAATTTTGCTCAAGTTTAGACGCTGTTTCTCGGATCACCCTGTGTATCCTTATTATCCGGCTGCAACAGACACGACAGGTTTTTACGGTTGTATCTCGTCGACTCGAGCCGTGAAATCGTGATTTTCCTCGCGAGGGACCGTCTCCTCGTGTCTCTCGAATAGTCAATTTTCTGAGCTTCTTACACGCCCCATTATGTCTCTCTCGCCTCTCGCTGAGAAATTACTCGAAAATCTGCTCCGAGATCGTTTTGAACCTTTCATATAACTATACTGACTGCAAGCATTCTTTAAAGCTGATGCACTCGGAGGATCACTCACACTTCTGTTTAATAATGATTAATGTTAACATAGATGTTAAAATAGATGTTAACATTAATAGATGTGTAATGTGAAATAGTTACATGGTAAACATGTGTTAGGTGGGTTAACTCGTCGAACTACCAGTTCATTTAGTTTAGTTCATAAAGATCATAGTACATTTAGTTTAACATTTCACAATTAGTTCACAGTTCGATCAAGAAGATTCAGGTCTTTACATGGTAAACATAATGTGGACAGGTCGAGCTACGTTTAGTTCATTTCATAAAGATCAAACTATGTTCAGTTTAACATTTCCTAATTAATTTAACAGTTCGACCAAAAAGATTCAAGTCTAATTCTTCTCAAACCTTCTTCAAATATCTTCAACAGAAATACGTTCGAAAGAGTTAAAATTCTATTAGACAACAACCGTATTCCCTCTGCGATGACCATCTTTCGAGACAGTAACCGTTTACCCAGAACAGCAAAGTTAAATGTAAGAAGTTCGGAAAACTGAAAACTGAAATAAAAGTAGTCGAAAGAGTACGGTTACGAAAGTCGGGGTGCGATCAAAAATCGATAAAAGGCCTGTCTTACGAGAGGGCTTACGAGATACACGATGCGATTTGGATTCCGCGAGATATGATCGCCGGAGTCCGGCAGCCGACAGGTAAAACGGGCTGCGATCTTATCGGTCGACAGTGTCATGCTATAAGCCTATTAATCCTTTTTCCCTTGACCGAAAAAAAGAGAAGAAAGGATGAATAAAAGGATCACCGTTGTCGGAGCTCTTCCGACGGGCCTCCTCTTGTGTTCCGAAAAAAAATTTCCCCGTCCATTTATCATCCGCTTAGACAAATTAATAGCGGCTTTGATCCTGTCGCTGCTGCTCGTTGCTTCCTTCGTCAGGAAATCGAGGCTTTGTCAATCGGTTATTAAACTTAATAGTATTAGAAGGTTAATTAAACGTTCGGCAAGAGTAGAAGTTTCGCGGGGAATTTGGTGCTTTGAACGCGTAGGAACGCAGCGCGCGAAATTCAAAATGCGAAGGATCTTCGGGAAGTCAAGGCATCTATAAACTTGATAATAATATAATTAGAGGGTTAAGTAACTCAGAATTACAACTCTGAGAACAGTATTTTATACAAATTGCATACAGGTGTGCTTCGAAAGCATATGAACAGAGCGCGCGAAGTTCAAAACGCTCGAGATCGTTGCCTTCGTTAGTACATTCGGAAAATCTTTGTCAAGGCATCAGTAAACTTGATAATAATATAATAAGAGGGTTAAGTAACTCAGAATTGCAACTCTGAGAGTAGTATTTTATACGCCTGGGACTATAGGTATGCTTTGAACGCATATGAACAGAGCGCGCGAAATTCAAAGCATGAAAGAGTGTTGGGACTCCCTCTCTACAATAATTACTAGAAAAATCACATTCTGAAGACAGCTCCTTCTCTCGTATTCCGAGAAAAGTAACTCAGATCATTCTTCCAGTATTTTATGTGCTTTGAAATCATAAGTCTTACAGTGCTTCGAAATAATATTCTCCAGCGCGGGAAATTTAAAATTCGAAAGAGTGTTGTGACCGTCCCCAACAATTACCAGAAAAACAACTGAAACAGTAGAAAGTAGCAAGATGAGATCAAGATTTCAGAATCGGAATCGACGGGTTGGAAGTCGTAATATTCGCCCTGACAGTTCTCGAAGGTAAACGAAATCGAAACCGGTAGTCGCGAGATGGAACGATAAATCTTATAAAAGCCAAACGACTCGCGGAGATTAAACGTTTCTTATAAACGACCGATCAGGGTCATTCGTCAACCGGCTACTTATCTCCGTCCCCGATTTCTGCTCCGGTCGCTCGTTAACCCGTCTAATCGTTGCTCTTTCTCCATTTTTCCGATCATCCAACTTTCGTCCAGCTGTTCTAGATAAATGCTCATAATTTATTACACCGTCAATTAAGATTGCTTTTATCTTTTATCTTTTGCCTAAGTAACCTGTCAGATATTAACGAACTTTGGTAGGAACCCTTTAGCTTATTATGTCGAGTCACTCTTGGTCTAAGCTGAGGTGGGACCTTGCTCAAATTTTTAATACTTGTACTATCATAATTACTTATTATATCGAGTCATGTGACGTTGCTTAGTGTAATATCATGTCAGGTGAAATGGGAGGTGAATCAAATTTTCAGTGTTCAACTTGTACAATCATAATGACTTATTATATCGAGTCACTCTCATGACATTGTTAAATATAATATCATGTGAGGTCATATGTAATCTTGCTTACATTTACAATACTCAACTTGTAAAATCAAAATGGTTTATCATATCGAGTCACTCTCATGACATTGTTAAATATAACATCATATAAGGTGATGTGATCTTGGTCACATATTCAATACTCAACTTGTAAAATCAAAATGGTTTATCATATCAAGTCACTTTGTCACTAAATGTGAGCTCGTCCAATTTTTCAATAGTTATAATTTGTGCATATAAATGAAAAAAGTATTACGTAAGTCTGCGCAGAGTTTTTTATTTCCGAATATATTCGGCAAGGCGGTCGCGAGTGAATGGACATTGTTCGGCGGACATGGTAAGCATAAACGGTGGAAGGGTCGATTCTCGATGTTTTTCAGTCGTGGTCTTCTTCATTCAGCCTCGCAAGCCGGTCGAACCAGTATCGTTGCACAGAACCCACCCTTCGGCGTTCGAAAGAACCTGCCTATCGATAACGTGCACGGGTAACCCACTTAAGTATTGCCTCGAAGATTACCGTTCGCTTAGATTCGCCAGGATCGTATCGACTTTATTAAAACGGTGAAGCCTGTAATTTTCTTTAAAAAAAAAATTCTAACGTGTTCCGAGTTTTAGATTGCTCGGGTAATTTTCTTGGGATTAGAATTGCGTAATTGGTCAAAATAGAAAATCAAGGAATCATATTTCAAGTCACTCGAAAATTTCTAAGTCGAAATAGCAAAATTCTGCAAAATATAATATTCGAAAGGAATAGTTAGGGCAACGTTTCTGCACGATGTTCACCGAGCTATCCGACCCCCCATGGGTGTGGTACCATCTTCAGCCGAGATTATGGTCTCGATATGGTGGACGTTACTCCCCGGGGGCTTCGCGTACTCGTATATTATATTTGTCCGAGAAATACTCTCCTCTTTTCTTGCCCTCTTACTTCCTTTTTCTCTCTTTCTCTAGTATCTTGTCCTTTATCCTCCGCGTCCCTCTCTGCACGACTATTATTCCAGCTGAAGAGCTTCAACGATTCAATGAGCATTCAAGGCGAACGGGGGTGGAGATTCATGCAACTTCCAGATTAAATTTGAATGCGTTTCGCTTGTTTTACTCGGTAATTATTGGCATATGATATTTCAAATTTAATTGAAAAATTGGAGGAAGGTTTTGAAGAAGGTTTTAAAGGTTTTAAGGAAGTTGTTTGTATAGTTCAAGAATTTAAATGTGAAAGACTTTTCTCAAAGGGAAAACCAACATATGGCGTTCATTATTCGCGCCAAACACATAACCAACATGGCGCCCAATGTACAACCAAAATGGCGCTCACTTTTGGCGCCAAATGTGCAACCAACATGGCGCTCACTTTTGGCGCCAAATGTGCAACCAACATGGCGTTCACTTTTGACGCAAACTAACCAAATAAATGTATAACCAAAATGTCGTTCAAGAAAGAATAAGTTTACTTCAGCAACATATGTGTCCAATAGGTCTTTCAAAATAAATACAGTGTGTAATGTATTGAGTCTACAGAGTTAAGGCTTTGTACCCAGTATTTTCTGCATTAATTAAAACAAAAATTGAAGAGCTAAAAGCTTAATTCATGCTAGCGAAATTTTTGTGGGGTATTGTAATTATCAGACTGTCAGTTTCGCAATTAGGAAAGGTAAACAACCTCTCCGATAATCCTACAGCTATGCTAGAAACACGTGCAACGGGCAGCATGCTGCTGGATAGTCGCAATAATAAAGCGGCTGTGTGCTCGCGCGAGCTACACGGCTCCATAATAAGTTCCTGGTTTACGGTTCATCGGCAGGTTATCCCGAGGCTGGATCGGCCTACCGGCCAACTGAAATCACCGGCTTCTGCATCCTCTCTTCTTCTCCACCTTCTCGTTTCGCTGGATCACCCTTTCACCAGGGGCGTGGTGCGCAATATCCCGGTGCAATCGTAATTACCGGAATGGTGATGGAAAGAAAATACAAGACATACTCGAGATTCTGGTACAACTTAGCCTAAACGTTACCAACGTATATTAAGGCTGACAGAAGAATCTTCAGATTTAAATTGTACCTCCGCCGAATTCTCTCAATTAAAGCAGTTGGTAGCAGATAATTATCGGCTGCGAGAATCGACGGGCTTTAATGAAACGTCTCGTATTTCACGATAGTCCTTTCCCTCTGCAGCCTCTCGGACCCATCCAACGTGGAATGATTAATACGGCCACTGGAGAGCTGCAGGTTTACTGCTTTCCCGCTGTGGCCACCTACGGCTCCCTTTTTTCCCTTCTCTTTCCTTTTCCTCGCCGCGTGAAAGCCACTTCTTTTCATCTTCTTTTTAGACTGCAAGGATTTCCTGTTTCCTTTCCACTTATTTCGACCGTACGAATTTACGTTTCGCTTTTCTCGTGCCAGCAATGCTTCTTGCTTCCAGTATTCTTGTTAGAACATTTCGAGTCACTTTTCGGGACTTTTAGGGCACTCACACATCCTTTATGCCGCAGATTACAGTTACATACGTACAGTTACATACATAGTTATAGTTCCATGCATGCATGCAGTTATATACATCGTCATAGTTCCATACATACATACATGCAGTCACATACATACGTACATTTATAGTTATTGTTACATACATACATACATACATATGTAGTTATAGTTACATACATACATGTAGTTATAGTCACATACGTACAGCTACATACATACAGACATACATACATGCATATGTAGTTATAGTCACATACGTACAGTTACATACATACAGACATACATACATGCATATGTAGTTATAGTCACATACGTACAGTTACATACATACATACATATATACATACATATGTAGTTATAGTAGTCACATACGTACAATTACATGCACAGTTACATACACAGTTATTCTGTTGCAATTCTATCGAGAACTTCATCTATTTTTCGTCTAAATAAAGGAAACGAATGGGTGTAAAGGTCTAAGTGTCTCAAGACTTAAATTTGAATTCACATTAGGTTAATCGAAGAAGGTAAACGTTTTCATTTCACGGTTATCCTCTATTTGAGTCCGTTGGCAAGCTCATTAACCGGTCGATAAATCCGTGGAAAGGATCGGGTTGGTCTGACAGGGCCGAAAATCGAAACACGGAGATAACCGGAGATCGGTGGCCGATCCCGAAACTAATTAACAGGTAGACGTTGACGGCGACCCGTTGTGTCGTAACTCCGTAGGGTGTCGACTAGTCCGAAATTTCCATGAGCCTACTCTTTCGAGGATTTAAACGAGAGAGGCAGTGCCACGGGTCGTTCATCAAAACCCTCGCCACGGGATTTACTGCTAATAGCGCGTCGAATCGGTAATCGGATGCATATTAATCGATCGGGGACTTTTACACGCCCCAATGTTTTGATCTTTTCTTGTAACACTAAACCTACCGCTAAATCTACAACGTTAACACTAAATTTACTGAGTTAACACTACGCTAACACTAAATTTACTGAAGTAGAAACGTAAGTGGACGCAACATTTATTAGCGTACGTTAATTTTATGACATCAAGTTCTCAAAATAAATTAAGTTCTGGGTGATTTGAACATTCGTTAACATACGTTAACGTCGATTTGAAGAAATGTACTTGTTTATAAGAAAGTTGAATGATCATCTGAACATACAATGTTAATCTGCAGACGTTCAGAAAATATACAGTTTGATGGTTCCGATTAACGAGTTCCGTTACGACGTTATTCATCCTGTCTCGTACTTTCTAAATTTCATTATAATTGTCCGGCCTTGATCTTGCATTAGAAAGGTCAGATTGCGATCCGAGGTTCTGCTCGACCGCCTCTGCTTTTCCTATGGCTGTGAGCAAAAAGGCGAGTAAAGCACCTCGCCCATGGCTATGGGGGCATCTGCAGGCATCTCACCGATGAATTCTTAGCGTGTCCCGTTCGAGACTTACACCACGTGTTTGCTTTTACGTTCTCCTGTGAGAAATGTTATTTAGAACAATGATAAAATTACTATATTTTTTATGACGTTGGAAAGAGGAAACTTTATGGTGTAGAGTTGCATTTGTTTACGGTCATTTTGTTCTTTTTATCATCTTGTTCATTTACGGTTATTTTGTCGATAGTCATCTTGTTTCTTTTATGGTCATCTTGTTTGTCTATGGCTATTTTATTTATTTAAGGTCATCATGTTTATCTACAGTCAGTTTGTTTGTCTACGGACCTCTTGTTTGACAGTGGCCATCTTGTTTGATAATAGTCATCTTGTTTGTCATCGGCCATTTTGTTTATCTACAGTCATTTTATTTGTCATCGTCCATCTTGTTCATCTACAGTTATTTTGTTTGTCAACAGCCATGTTGTTTGTCGACGTCCATCTTGTTAATATTTATCTCGTTTGTCTATGACTATTTCGTTTATCTGCAGTCATTTTATTTGTCATCGTCCATCTTCTTTACCTACGGCCATTTTGTGTCTCATCGGCCATCTTGTCTGTCAGCGGCCATCTTGTTAACCCAGCATGTACCTCAAGCACCTATTATTTGTCTGAATTAAACACGATAATACTACACGTTTAATAAAGTCGAATTTATGGAGTTTGGTAAAGAAGTTGCTGTAGTTTTCGAACCGACACCTATTCGAAAACGGTCGGCACGCGGATGCGCGCCACATGTCTCGCATTCTCGGATCCTTGTCTTTTTCTCTCCTGTCGCGAATCCTGCGATCCTCTCCAACGTTCCCGGAACTATTAATTAGCCTGTTCTTTGCTCGTCTCGAATGCCTTTCTGGAGTCACGCGACACCGATCGATTTACTATTGCTTAAGCGATGTCAACGCAGAGTTTGAATCGAAAGCGGAAATTGGAGATCCTCTGGGGACGGTCGTTAATCGAGTCTGAAATTGTGCTCGTAACCGTGTAAAATATTTCTGCCCGAAATTGCTTTCGATTTTTGAATTTTGATTACAGCGTAATTGCGAGAGAACGAGGTCTGCGAGGGTCAGTTAAGATCGCAATTAATTAAAATGGAGACGGCTCGAAATCTTCCGGAAATCACAGCTAGAGTCGGAACGCGTTACGAACGTGGGAATCCTTTTCAGAGTGCACGCCGCCGTGAAACTATCGCACTCTGATTACATCTTGCTCTGTTTATTCTGCCGGAAAATCAACGTTATTTACGAGTGCGTCCCACGCACCAACTATTTTTTACTACCCAATTTCCAGCGTTAATAAATCATGTCTAAATTCGTAACCTCTTCACGCAATTTGAAAATGTAAATCGTGTTGCAACACGAATTTCCTTTCGAGGTAAAAACGTAGGAAAATCGATCGCGAATTCCGGTGGATAAGAAAGGGCTTTGCCAGGAAACGCTCGTTACAAACGTATGTCGTTGAAACAGTTCGCGGAGGCATTTTATCGCACGTGAGAACTCGGCCGAAGTAGATCGCTATAATCGTTGGACGGCACTTAAACAACTCTAAGTGGTACCTAGCGCAACCGCTCTGATAATAAAATCTTCCTATTACCATGTTGCTTCACCTTTCGCATTTATTCTTTTTCAAATTCCCAGAACATTTACTAATACTTTTTACTAAGTTAAAAGCGAAAATTTCCTGCCGGGAGATAAAAGTAATTAAAGATCGAATCTTCGGGCGCGCCCCGAACAGATGGTCACGTGGTGCGCGCATGCGCAGACGCCCAACTGCAACGAGATCGAAACGAGCGAATTTTTGGTATAAGTACAAAAATTTCTTTACGGTTTTTTGAAGTGAATTTATTTCTTAAAATGTAAAGGATAAATTTGTTCGAAAATAAAGGATGAAGTTTGTTAAAAAATAAAGGATGAAATTTGTTAAAAAATAAAGCATGAAGTTTGTTAAAAAATTAAGGATGAAGTTTGTCCAAAAATTAAGGACGAAGTTTGTCCAAAAATAGAGGATTTTGTTTGTTAAAAAATAAAGAATTTTGTTTGTTAAAAAATGTTTACTGTTGATTTAATCGGAAGTATTCGATAAAGAGATCTATCGATGACGGCGTGAGGTTGTACCACTTCGTTTCATAGGATGCGAGAGGTCGGTATTCTCCGGTGATTTTAACGAACCTACCGTAATTAGCAGTCGTATTGTTCGCATTGAATGCGTCGAGATTGCGCGCGTGACCCGTGACGAACCGTGCGCATCCTACGCTTTGCCCGATCCACGTGGAAACTGAGACCTACTCGTGTTCCCGCTGGAAAATTGTGGCCGCGGTCACAATGGAACGGAAGCTAATTAGATCGGAAGATTGCTCGGTCGACGGATTGAATTGCAGATAAGAGGTTAATACGCTTTTGTGGAAGAGGAAGGACTCTTTTGTTGTCTGTTTACTGAACCAGTTCTCGAATATACTTTTATTCGCTACTAGCTTTTTTCCTACACTTGTACTCAAATAAATTTACCTCCAAAAATCCAGAGTTGAGACAGGTACTTTTATTTGTAGGTCTGATAGAGATTGACTGTGTTGAAACATTTTTATTTTGTTAGACTGCAATTTTAGTTAACTTGACACGAGAGTACAGCTTCTTATGAAACTGTGTTTTTAAACCAGACAACTTCAATTACTAGCTCAACATTCAGATGTCATCTTCAATGACTAGTTCAACATTCAAATATCACCTTCAATGTCTACCTCAACATTCAGATATCATCTTCACTCACTACCTCAAAATTTGAATCATTGCATTCGATATTCAGAGAGTCTGAAAACTCGTACCGTCCCAAAGAGTCAGTACTCAAGGAATATCAGTACAAGTACCTTATCGTAAAAGCAGCATATACGATCGCAGAAATATTTAGACACGGAAGAAACAATTAACACGAGGCTCGGAAATAGCATTCAGCACCCGATAACAAACTGCATGTCCGCCGCGAATATTAATGAGCGATAATTGCGGACAAGCCGTTTCAATTTGCATGCGCGTGCTATATCAAGTAAATCGATCAAATAAATAAAATAAGCAAAAACTAGATTGCCGGATGCATGAAAAAGAACACGAGTATAATAATACCTAAGGAGTACATAGCTGTGGAACATGTACTCCAACACTTTTAACGTAGCACCGGATAACGCATCCATGGAGGCCGTCATGGGTCACGAACGCTTCTTCGCGATGTACCGCTCGATACGTTCACCTGTCCTCTTTCGATGACGGCCCTATTTCATTTCGAGCTAACTATGCGCTATCGGCCCCGCCTCGAAGCTTCCGGGTCCGCTTGTCAACGTCTACTTAGCCCCGTCGATTGTCGAACTATGCGGCTCGATCGGCTCGGTTAATTGCGCGGAATGTTAACCTGGGTGCGAGTAACGGCACTGGGGATAGTATCTAGATCTTGGGAGTTGAGGCGGAGTTAGTCTGGTTCGAAGTATTCGGGAATTTTAGGTTTTAATTGTTTTACTGTGAAATATGGCTAAATATGTAGATTGTGGAGTACAAGTGGTCAGGTTGGATCAAGTTGAATTAAGCGACCAATTGGATCAAGTTGGACCAAGTGACCAAGTTAGATGAAGTTGGATCAACTGACCAAGTTAGATCAAGTTGAATCAAGTAACTAAATCATCAAGCTGGACTGAATGACCAAATGACCAAGTTGAACCAAGTGACTAAATCATAAAGTTGGATCAAGTAGTCAAATTAAATCAAGTTGGATCAAGTAACTAAATCAACAAGCTGGATTAAATAACTAAATGATCAAGTTGGACAAAGTAACTAAATCATCAAGTTGGACCAAGCAGTCAAGTTAGATCAAGTTGGATCAAGTAACTAAACCAACAAGCTGGACTAAATAACTTAATGATCAAGTTGGACCAAGTGACTAAATCATCAAGTTGGACCAAGTAGTCAAGTTAGATCAAGTTGGATCAAGTGACCAAATCAACAAGCTGGACTAAGTGACCAAATCACAAAGCTGGACCAAGTGACTAACTAGACCAACTAAACCAAGTAGATCAATTGACCAAGTTGCACCAACTAATAAAATTGAACCACCTAACCAAGTTGGACCAAATTGAACCAAGTGATCACTATCCAACAGATCAAAAGTCAGTCCAACCTCTGTGTAATCAGAGTACCTTCGAATACCTACAATAGCGCCTACCAATATAAAAGGTGTCGAAAGTATAGAATGAGTAGAAAGAACGCGCAAGATAGAACGATGGTAGTGGCTGTCCAGTCGGGACCTGACCCTAGAATTCCAGGCGAGTCTCGCAGCTTCTCGTGACTGCAAGCTTGTGTTATTCAAATGGAACTCGAAATAAAGTACCTCTCGTACACCATCGGGCCCTGTGTATCCCTCTATTTTTCATTAAACCTTGTAAACTTAGTTTATAAACTTGCAACGAAAGGCACCTGCTCGAATGATTTTTATTATCGACGGTACGAACGGATCGGCAGATCGTCGAGGAAGATTGTGCCGGGTGTGCCTCTGACTAATTACATTCCTGGCTTCCAAGCCGAGGGTTGATGTGTACTCTCGGAGCTTCGGGAAACCGATTACGCGATCCTATATCCAATTACGTAGCGACGATTGGCAGCGATCCAGAGATAAATTCGGCTGGCTGATTGCTATAACGCTCGCCGGCTCTCTTATCGTCCTCCGAAGGATTTACCGGGTCAGACCAGCGATAATATCGCATAAAATTTCGAGATAAAGAATCGAGAACCGCAAATGAATAGCAAAATGTACCTCGTTCCAGCTGGTTGAGCCGCAAGGAACAGCGAATCGAAGCATTGTCTCGGGCTTTTTTCGAAGGACCGGTTTCATCGATAGCTACGCACGTGCAGCACAGTTTAGGTTCACGGTTGTTCGTCATGTACCACGCCTAGCCTAAGGAGAGCACCACGAGTTCTCGAGTTCTAGATAGTATCGCCAGCACGGATACCTATGGCCTGCAGCTACGATCGCTCAGAAATCGACTGGCTAACGATGCTTCGACTTCGTACATGATTTTCTTGCGATACCTAACGGTTACGATATGACTCTTATTTTTCGCCAACCTTCTCATCTTTTTATTCGAAATTTATTTATACTGGGCCCTTTTAGTTTATTTAACTCTCCTATTCATCCTTGACGCACCTTTGACGCACCTCTGACTAATAGGTGAATGAATGTCTCAGATTCCACTGTCTTTTTCTGTTTTAGCAAAAGGTGAAGTTCTGGTTCGCGACCGGTGGCGCTGGATTTTGCATCAGCAGAGCACTCGCGCTGAAAATGACACCTGTGGCAGGGTGAGTTTCATTTTCTTTTACATTTGCCTTCGATTGGCAAAATTTATTAATAAAGAAAGCAACTGTTTTGGGACGACCTGTACGTTTTCGTAATTGCACGGATACGACGCAATTTCTTGCACGCGAACACCTGGCTCGATAATTTCTTACGGGGAATTAGATCTCGATACAGGTAGCATATCTCCGGGTCGGTGAAACGGAAAGAAGTAAACTAAATAAATAGAGGAAGCGTTTAAAGCTTCAGTATAGCCTAAGAAAGTTAATGAGCCGGATCGAAGCCGTCTTGAAACAGTTCGAGACGTTCCACGAATTAACGGCGCGCAATCGAATCAAAATGGTTGATCGTCGTGCCGCTATCCGCGTTATTATCAATAAATTCGTCTCGAGGAGCAATTCAAGCAGGCAGAAGCAACGTTTATGTCCCTTGGAGGGCCTTCGCCTCGTCAATCATTATTTACGTCGCGAACGGTGGCCGCTTGTTTGTCTTCTTTGCGAGCAAGAAATCAGTTTTATTCCAGCGATTTTATCCTGCCTTCGAGAACAGGTGCTCATATAGGTTCATACAAAAATAATTACGGTAGACTCTTTGGGTGGGAAGATTCTATTTTCAATTTCGACTGTGTTACTTTATATATTATTTTATTATTGTGTTACTGTATTGGTCTTTGAAGTACAGCTTCTAATTTCAATTTCGACCGTGTTATTTTATATATTTTTTTATTATTGTATTACTGGTGATTTACGAAGTTACATTTTTATAACATTGAAAAGCTGAGGAAGGATACAAAAATACTTTACGGAATATATTTAAATTAGTGATGTATATAAACGATTTGTTTTTGGCCGCCATACTTGTACTCCCCGCGCATGCGCAGTACGAAGTACTACATCGAAACCGTACTCCACTCGTTTCACATAAATTGATTCTTCCTCTCTGTATTTAGACTTGTACTCTTTAGTCCTAGCTTGAAGATAATACTTTAATCTAATAGTAGTTTAGTAGCAAGACAAGGGAAAGTTTAAACTATTCTTTTCGGCCGCCATACTTGTACTCTCCGCGCATGCGCAGTTCGAAATCGTACCTCCATTCGTTTCATATAAATTAATTCATTCTCTCCCTGTCTAGAGTCGTACTCTTTACTCCTATCTTAAAGATAATAATCGAACCTATTAATAATTTAATAGTAATATAAATCACTCCTTTAATAGTAAGATAAATTATTTCTTTAACAGTAAACTATTCCCGCGCAGAACTACCGTCACTCGCCTTAGGCATCTAAATTGGTCCTCCAAAGAAGAGAACGCTTCACCGAATTAATTCGAAAACCCTCGTTTTGAAAGTATCTTTCGATTTCGCGATTCCCCGAAATCGTGAGAGAAGGTAGAACGAGGCGAGACGAATGAAGCTGGCAAAAAGCCCGGCACCTGGGAGGGCTTTCGAATCAGACCGCATCCTCCTCTGACGTTCGAGTTTCCCCGTTCTTGTCCACGAGGGTATACACGCTCCTGGCATTATCCTGTACACTCGTTCCTTTCGTGTTGCAACACGTCTGAATCGGCCACGAATAGGAAGGAAGGTGGGGATCGGACAGCAAGTGCATCGAACCGCTTTCTCATTCAGGGACGTTGCCACTGCTCCCCTCTCTCTCTTTTCTTACAGGACCGATTCAGGAGTTCCATTTTCCTTGTTTTGCTTTCTTTCGAAGAGACCGAGCCTTTCGAGCCGAGTTTTTAATCGGACAATTTCAGTTCTTTCTGATACTTGAAATTAATGAAAGTGTATACTCGGTAATTATTCGACGCGTCTTTTAATCTCGCAAATTTATAGACCGTTAAGGGTTAGAAGACGTACCGAGATAACGTTGGTCCCGTTCATCGAGACTTTCTAACTGTTCATTACTTATGATAGCATATTCGTAACGGTGCCTCTTAAACGTCGATATTAACTCCTTTTCGTTAACAGGAAGCGTTGCGACCGTCCATTACGAAGCAATTATTTTTTATCTCCAAATAAAAATTCGAAATCGTATCTCGAGTTTCACGCCAACCGATTTAACTTCGGTAAGTGCTTCCGGTTAGTCCGATGAATTTCGCATTAATCATTTAGCCTCTGGATTGTTCGACTCAAGGAACTCTTGCTCTATTTTTCTTCTGAGTAATCGACAAAATGGATCGAGGTAAAGGCGAACGTCTTCGAGGAATTGAAATGTCACGATAGAATCGTGATTTTTCGATCGGTTGTCCATCCAAGAGAGCTTTCGATTGAGATGGGTCTTAATTAACGACCAACGAGCCTACAATGGGCCTACGGCTGATTGCCACCCACGTGCTCGTAGACTCGATTCAACGTCCGCAAAAACTGATATCTCTGTTTTCACGACCGGTTTGCTATGCAATCGCAAATGCTCATTATTTTGTATTACACTTTGCACTCCTATCGACATTTCTCTTATGAATCATTCAGATAGATTGGTTCAATTGTATATTTTCATTTAACACTAAACCAGGCTGGTCAAATGACCGCACACAAGCTTTTTATTATAACAAGCACATTTTGATAAAATACATTACCTGAAATCATAATTGATTTTCATCTAGATGGAGGATAAATGTATTTGCTAATGTTTCGATGTTTGTTTATTTATTTTTCAACTTCATTTTTAATTCCAAATTAAGTACACATTATATATCAGTAGGTTTAGTTTATTATAAATGAAAGATGTATTTGTTACATATTGTACGCTGTTACAATACATTTTATTGAGAATGTCTTTTTTAATGTATTTTCTAAATGAAGGAGTTGTTAGGTAGCTCAAATTAAGGAGTGTGAAGGGTCAATCAATTAAATGTTCTATGAAGACCAGAAGCCTTAGAAGACTTCATAGAAACCTTTTCCAAAAGTTGAAGATCAAGTAAAAATCGCAATAATAAAAATTCCTGATGTCTCTGACTATTTCAGTGGATAATCAAAGACTTCATAGAAACCTTAACAGAAGTCGAAGACCAAATAAAAATTGCAAAAATAAAAATTGTTGATCTCTGACTATTTTAATCCAGTAATCAAAGACTTCATAGAAACCTTTTCCAAAAGTCAAAAACCAAATAAAAATGTCTGAACTCTGCCTATTTTAATCGAGTGATCGTAGAATTTCGTGTATCCTCGGAACCCATCGACACGATCGACTATCGACGGTCAAAGGGATGTAAGAGTACAAGTTGGCCAATTAAGGAGCTGCAATACAGCTAGAAAATTTGGGGGATGCGAAGGTATCCGAGTGTCGGCGGGTGATCTATAGATCGGCGACGTTCGGGCCGGCACGTATATACGTAGGAATGCCCAAATTGGTTTCACGAGCCGCGGGTTTATAGATGTGTGCCGTGATCGAGAGGAATCCAATTAGGTGAGCAATAATGGAATCAAAGAGTTGTTTCTTTCCTCCGGAAACGGGGACATCGTTAATTAATAAGCAATTTCGATTCAATTGGCGAGGTAGAGATAAATATTCAGATTCATTTGAGAAAGTTCTGAAGCTACAGAATGTCGCTTTCGAGATTGGTTTTAATTTCGGATGGTTCACGTAACTGCATCGATTACTTTCTCGGTATTTTGTTATTTACGCATTCTGTGACGATATTTTCCGTAAATTCATTGAGGTTGACACTTTATAAGTGGTCCACAGATTTAGTGAACGGTAAGAAGGGAAATCGATCGACCCAGTTCTGGCGTTCTTAGGGGGATTTTTTCGTTTCCGTCCGCGTTTATTATCGCGACGAAAAACTTGTGAAGCATGGGAAGATTCAAGCGTCTGTTTAGCTGCGATTAATCGATACGATCGATAACGTCGGCTCGATCAGAGGAAGATCTCATCTCCATCGCTAGCTCTTCAATCTACACTCGAAAATGATGAACAAGGTAAATTTTCGTGGTGCAAAATTGCTCGGCGGTTTGCGAGGAATGTAAAGGATAAAAGAGATGGGTATCGCGAATGTCCCTCGGATTTAGCGGCGACGAAGACTGAAAGCTCGAAGGACACGTTTCGATCCCTTTCATCCTTGTAACCCCTGAAATTTCGATTTCGTCTTCGGGACCGTAGGTATTTTAACGAGGCCGATATTCCGTGTCGGCGGTGCCGAAAGAACGGTGGAAGGTGCAACGCATAGGGGGAGGGGAGAGAAAAAAAAAGGAGCGACAGAAGGAAGAAGGCGAGAGGGAGCAGCGAAAGGGTACGCGATTTCGGGACTAATCTGGCCAATTAAAAAGAACCGAGAGAGAAAGAGACGGCCGGGCAGGTACGCCGTATTCGAGAATTCAACGATGGTATTCGCTAATGAGTGGCTCCTCTCCTTTTTCCCTCTTTCTCTCTCTCTCTATTGCTCTCGTTTCGTCCAACATTTTTTCCCGGGGCCCGTTCGGGGCCCTCTTCTAGGCGGTTCTCTCGGAAAACGTTAATTAGACGACGCTTTGCGTACGCGAAGATTCCTGCTAATTGGACAGGGAATATCGTGAAAATTTTTCGGTCGACCGTGAGAAATTCGGTGCCGGAGGACCGGCTGTTTACTTACGAGGGGTCCCGTTCGATTTTTCGACCGTGTGTAAACCAACTGGGACATCTTTCTTTTTTCCCGCCGGAATAATAAATTCCAGAGCTCTACCATCGATTTCGAGTCTCAAGATAGCTACTGGCTCGTTTATTAACCCCTTGCACCATTTTCACGAATTTTATTCGGGACGCGCTTCTCATATATTTATAACGTTCTCGTGGTATACTCTTGATGGTCTCATGACGCACTCTTGACGCACTCGTGATGTTCTCATGACACACTAGTTCTATACTCATGATGTCTTCATGACGCACTCTTGACGCACTCGAACATCAGCAGTGATTTTACTCGAATTTTGAATAACTTTGCACCTGGAGTTCAATTTCACTTTGACATAATATTTCTGTTAAATTATTAATAAATTTAGCTTCAGCTTATAGTGACATCTTACAGTATTAGAGATGATACTAGATGATACAATGTTAGAAATAGAATAATATTAGGGACAAAATAATTGAATATTGGTGCTTCTGTCTTGTTCGTTTGATAATGTAAGCGTTTGTAATAGTTGTGTTATGTAGAAAATTCTTGTTTAATTAATTAATCTTTAAGTTATAATGTTTGTTGCTTGTGTCTTTTATTAACAGTTTTTAATGATTATCCATAATTCTAATTATTTAACAATTTCAACCTTGTCTGTCTGTTTTAAATATTGTGTCTACTCTACACTAGAGAAATAAATTATAAGGCAAGGAGTGAACCTAAGAGTTTGTTTCTTAACAAAAAAAATGCAAAGACGATTTGGAATTCGATAGTAAAAATCGACGTCACTCGAGAAGGGGTGAAATCGGCAATTTCGCGAGTTCGTGGGTCAATCGAGAAGGGAAGAGAACGTGGACATAAATCGTGCCAATTAGAGCGCCGGTAGTCGCAAGTTCGGTGAGCAAGCTTGTATATCGAACGGAGTGACACCTGGTTCGAGACGCGAGAGAACAGTACAGGGACAAATGTCTCAAAGGGTTGCCGCTTTCGAGCCATCGTAGATTTGTCTGCCAGAGTTCTTTGGTATGTCGAAAGGATCGGTGTCCACGGATAAGGGTCTTATGGAAAGACTTATTTCGATAAGGTGTACTCTACGTGAGAAATTGTAATAACATTTTCTAAGACGTTACTATGTTCACAAGTCATATTTTGTATGTTGCTCATCTTTTTCGGTTTTAATACGTAAGATGAATTTTATTTGAGAAATTGCAGTAACATTTTCTAAGATATTACTATGTTCATAAGTCATATTTTGTATGTTGCTCATCTTTTTCGGTTTCAACCCTTAAGATGAATTTTATTTAAGAAATTGTAGTAACATTTTTAAAACATTATAATATTATTTACAAGTCATATTTTGCATCTTACTCATCTTTTTTCTGTTTCAACCCTTAAGATGAATTTTATTTGAGAGATTGTAGTAACATTTTTGACACATTATAATATTATTTACAAGTGATATTTTGCATCTTATTCATCTTTTTTTGGTTTCAACCCTTAAGATGAATTTTATTTGAGAAATTGTAGTAACATTTTTAAGACATTATAATATTACGTACAAGTCGTATTTTGCATCTCATTAATCATTTTATAAATACCCAACTATTGTCTCAAATTTAAAAAACATTTATAGTAACATTATATTATAGTAACATTATAGTAACATTATATTATAGTAACATTATAGTAACATTATAGTAACATTATAGTAACATTACATTATAGTAACAGAAATTGCAGTAACATTTTTAAGACATTATAATATTACGTACAAGTCGTATTTGCATCTCATGAATCATTTCATAAATACTCACCTACCGTCGCAAATCTGAAAACCATTTTCCCGGAAGTGAATTCTGATTTATCTTGACATCTTGATTTTTATGGTACCAAAATTAGTGGTTCGTAAGCTAACAAGGCAGTGACGGAGCATGGAAAATGATTTCAAGCCCGTCGAAGCGTGTCGTCGCGTGGTCGAATCGAGCGGATTAATAGGTCGAATAATCGAGCGATCGATGGAAATTCGTTAGGGCTGGTAGGGCATATCGCGTCGACGAACGGCCTTAATAAATGCCTCGGCTCGGGACTCGGTTTAATGCGGCCAACCAGTTATGTTCGGGAGAGGAAGCGAGCGGAGCGGAACGAAGAGAGGACAGTGGACGAGCAGCAGGTGCGCGTTCACGGCTAATCTACATGCGTGGAATGCCGGTAAATTAAGGTGGCTTCGCGCAATCCGACAATTAAACACCGGCCCAACAGATTCTATTTCCAAACTGTCGAAATCCAGCTTTTTATTCCTTGTTTCCAGAGGAGGGAAATTCATCACGGTGGGCGACAGAATCAGGTTGCCCGACGACGTCACGATGGGATACATAATCGAGTACCTGCTGAAGAAACAGCTCACCGTCATCGAGCAATTCCACTCGCATTTGGAGCCCATGAAGTTCCTCAACAAGGACACCTTCGGCGAACAGGTAATTTCGAGAAATTCAACTTCCAGTAGAATAAAATAATTTTAACACTAAAACTACCAAACCGGTCAAATGACCGTTTTATAAGATTCTTATTATAAATAATACAATTTGTTGAATTAATTCTTCTGATATCTGCATTGATCTTCATGAAGATGAAGAATTAATGTGTGTACTAATTTATGTTTTGTTATTTCTTTATTTATTTTTTAACTTCATTTTTCATCTCAAATTAGGTACCCATTATACGTCACTAAAAAGTATAAAATAATTTCTATTTCCTAATGAAGTAATTTCTATTTTATTCAGACATACAATTACGTGATATATATGAATGAAACCTATTCGTTAGGTAGTATATTAAATATATTTCAACCTTTTCGGAGGCGGCGCAAAATTGAAATACCTCCTAATAATAACGTATTAGGAGACAAAAATCGTTCGAGGTGGTTGCAAAAATTAACAACAATTTTCGCTAATATCTCGAAAACTAAAGCTTTCCGTGAAATTTGTATATGAACAAAATTGTTCAGAATCATGTCCGTGACAAGATATTAAAAGCGCACTAAAATCGGAGAAAAAGATGGCGGTTTTTTTGCAACAAAAATACTTTGCAATTAAAAAATATACTGATCGAATTGAGTAACCTGCTCCTTTTTCGAACGGTTAAAAAAGGTTGAATCTCGGTGATTAATTGATCCGGTAGGGATTTAAAAAATGCCAGGGGAGGGAATTAAGATGGTACGGGTCGCAGTGTGAAGTCTAATCGCGGGTAATAGAATAATCTCCCATGAATCACCGCGCTCGCTTTCCATCGTACAATGACCATTATTTAATCGTCGTTGTTCGGAAATTACCGCTGGAAACTGACTCACGCGATAACCAGGTGATTGTTCGCCCCACCATTTTGTACTTTCGCTGCTTTCCAAAATCCGAAGGCGGTTGCAGAACGAAAATTCTTGGACGAGAATTTCTTTTGATGGTTAGGTTTAGGAGCTGACCGTGTAGAAAAGCGTAATCGTATCTTCGGACAGAACAAATATTTGCCGGGGCTCGTGTTTCGTTAGGTATGCGAAAATAGCGATATCGTGTTGCTGCTGGCGATGCACCCGCATCGATATCTGTTTCAAACTATTTTTCTCGCAGGTTTCGTTCAGCTACTCGAAGGGTCCTAGGGACGAGTGGAATATTTTGAAGATCGACGGATTTGACATGAAGGACGATCCCAAAAGGTAATTCAAGCTCTAAATATCACGTAAAAAATGATCCAGAATTAAAGAAACTGACTCATCAAGAATTAAATGTGACGTCAAAATTGTTGACAATTAATGAAACTGACTGAACAAACACTAAATGTGACTCAAAAATTGGTTGGATATTAAAGAAACTAGCTGATCAATAATTAAATTGGACGTAGGACCTGGTCAAAAATTAAACAAACTGACTGATCAATAATTAAACTTGATGTAGGAGCTGGTCAAAAATTAAAGAAACTAGCTGATCAATAATTAAACTTGATGTAAGAGCTGGTCAAAAATTAAACAAATTAACTGATCAAAAATTAAATGTGATGTAGGAGCTGGTCAAAAATTAAAAAAACTAGCTGAGCATTAATTAAATTTGACATAAAACTTGCTAAAAAATTAAAGAAACTAACTGATCAAAAAATAAATTTGACTTCAAAACTCATGAAAAATGAAAGAAACCAGGAAACATTAAACTTGAAGGTCTGTAATAAATAAAGGTGCAGAAAGTTTGATTTGTTCCTTACTATTAATTGTTCAGTTTGAGTTCTTTCTCCACAAAGTCACCCTTCTGACTTCTCACCAAAATTCACTCTTCCTGATAAAATAAGAAATAAAATATAGAATAATTGTAAATAAAATAACTCGTGATGTCCTCATAAGCTCAGGTCCTTAATCCACCTCCTCTCTGTTTTCACAATTTCTCAATTTTCCTGAAGCTTGCATAAAAAATGCATCCCAGAAGTCTCCAATTCCTTGAAAGTTCCCCAACTTCTAACTTCTCATCAAAAGTCACCCTGATAAAATAACAAGTAAAGTGACTATAAAATAATTGTAAATAAACTCATGATGTCCTCATAAGCTCCTGTCCTTAGTCTACCTCCTCCTCCTCCTCCTCCTCCTCTGTTTTCACAATTCCCTAATTTTCTTCAACCTTGCATAAAACAGAATCACAATGCACCCCAGAAGGTCTCAAATTCCTTCATACTTCCCCAAGTTAAATCCCAGGTGAACTTCCGCGATCCAAGACTAATCTATCTTTTTTACCATCCCAAGCTAGACAGAGGAGTAATTAGCGGTAGAGCCGCGTGTAACTGAATCTTGCCTCGTTCTGCTTCCTCCCATTTCTTTTCCTTTTGCGTGAAAGCTTCAATTGCCTGTATAATTGTCCGTATGGCAGAAAACACGGACCTGGGAACACCGGGATGCTCCGTTAATTGACTTTATTCATAATTAGTCTGCAATTTCTGGACCTTTTGTTTCCCTTCTTCTATTTTTCTCTTGTCATCGCAAGTGCCTATGAAGATTCATTGTGTGAGAACTGCGGTAGACGTTTTGGTAGGACTTTTACTAGTAGTTAGACATTTTTAGTGTTTATTATGAAACTCCTTTCGGTTTTCCATTATTTCTATTATTTAGATATAGACAGAATCTCCCTGCATTTGTATAACATTTCTGTAATGTCTCTGTAGCATTTCTTGTTAGTTCTAATCCCAACATAATCGCGTTGAGTTCATTCACGTTCTCCAATCTCCACCCCAACTTCTCAACTACTTAACAAAACTCGTCTCTTCGCAAACTCCATCGATTTGAAGTAGTATCCTTGAAGTAGTATCTAACATAAGTAGAACTCCTTAACGTAGAAGTATCCAGAAGTAGAAGACTCCTTAACATAAAAATAAAGAATCCTTAATTCTAATTACAGATTCAAGTCGATCCACTGCCATCTGTTTCCCCACGTGGCCAACTGTCCCCACAGATGATCCAGCGAATGAAGAAACGGAACGAAGAGAACCAAGGATTCACCTGTACTTTGTTTTTGTTATTTCTTTGATTCGTGGAAAGTTAGAACTGTGTCGTGAAACTTGTACATAGATGTAGATAGAACGTTTACGCAACGTGGAGCCAAATACCGATGGTCCATCTCGCTCGTAGATCGTATTTATGTACAGAAAAGAGAGATTCTTGCGTGGAAAGTGATTGTATATACGGTTATACAGATTTCGGTAGGGTTCGAGAATATTTTGGCGACGTCGAAATTACCTTAAGCTAGTCCCCGTGTAATGAAACCCGTTCAATGTGATATTTAAGTGTGAGTGCGATTTTTTACGCGCGAGAGGAAGTCGAATGCTGTACAATTTTGTCAAATAAAAATTAGAGAGTAGATGGTATAAAAGATACCATCGTAGAAAATAAGGAGTGGAACGTGTGTAGATGTTCTTTGGGATAGTAGAAGTAGAAATCTTCAGGAAAAATTTCTACCGAAACGGCATTCGATTTCCTCGTCTTCCTTTTCGCGATTGTGCAATATCAAGAAATGAGAATGCAAGAATAGTTGATTTATGAGAAATCGAAGAGAAGGAAACTCGAAAGAGGCGGGTGTACGACTATGTACGTTACAATAACGTTTTATATAATACACGGACATATCTAGATCTTGAATTTCTTCTCACATCCTTCTTTCGCAAAGTTTCACTGAAGGTTTCAAGGTTTTATAACCTTGATTATCAAAACCTTGAAAGTTTCAGTAAAATAATTTTACTGAACTATAGCTTTACTGTTTTTAACTATAATAGTTTTCATAGTTAAATCTCTTTATGCATCAAATTACCAGAGCACTAAATTCTTTCCAGATAGCCGCCTTTCCGTCCAAGTACCTCCATCTATCCCTCTCCTGAAGAAACACAGTCGGTAAAGCTGCTCTCTTCCAATCCTTTCACTCTGCACCGAACCGATAACTTCAGTACCGGTTCCAGTTAAATAAAATGAAAAGTGAACTGATCGTCGGTCACGAAGGAAGTCCCAGGTAAGTCCTAGTCGATAAGTCTTTCCATTACAAAAATCGATATGTATCTACGAATGTACAAATTTATTACTTCTGCAAAAATATTCTCGTAAAAATTTTAGTACTAAGATTTTTAATACTGGAGTAAACTTTTTCTGGAGATTTACTGTATTGCAGTAGTCCTTTATTAATTGAAATGTATTTAAAATTATTCAAACGCAGTCACGACTGAAGTTTTTCAATTTTTCATTCGGAAGAATTTAGTAGAAGTTCGTGCTATTACTTTCTCATGATTCGTTATGGAAGGAAGTACATTCGAGATACATGGGTCTAGAGTACATATTTACTCTGGGTTCTTTGGTAAAATTTATTCGTCCGTCTCGCGAGGATCCGAGTTATATCCATTCCCCCGGCTCGAATTTTTCTCGAGTATGCACTCGTTCGATATCTCACCGGAAGTACGAGCACGTGATTCGAATGCCGGCGTTCATTGAGTTCGTTTTTAATTATAATGATGATTAACGTATCCACCGTTCATTCAAACCTTCTAGAGGTTCTTGACATCTTATTCAGCTTTCTTCGACATATGCTCGAGAGCCTCGTGAAATCGTTATTAATCAGAAACTAAAACGATAATTTCATAATTTTCTCCTTTCTAGCGGTTTAATTCGAAAGTATCTTCCGGAATTAATTTATTACTCTCCGATTCTCCTAACGCGATTAGAAACGCTAACCTCGTTAAAATATCGACAATTATTCGGAGTGTAGAGCGTCGATTCGGTTGTAGCTGCAACATTGAAATTAAGGGCGAACGGGTCGAGTTCGAACGAAAGTTTTCCAATAACTGATGTTTATATGCATTCTGTAACTCTTTTTCTTTGTCATATAAAGCGGGATATTGTTAAACGAGGTACAATCATTGTATCGTGACGCACTCAGGACGCACTCAATATTTTGTCATGCACTCATGACGCACTCTTGACACAATTGACGCACTCTTGATGCATTTCTGATGCACCTATGACACATTCGCACCCTTGTTACACCCATGACATATACATGACGCACTCGTGACGCACTCATACACTCATGATCTCCTCGTGACGCACTCGTGACGTACTCATATATCCACGATGTCCTCGTGACGTCCTCGTGGTATACTTATGACGTCCTGATAACGCACTGGTACTTCAGCGGTGATTTCACCGGAATTTTGTCTATGTTTCCATTTGGAAGTGGCCGAGTTCGAAAGTTTTCCAATAAATGATGTTTGTATCGTGGCGATGCACTCTGTAACTCTTTCTCTCTGTCACACAGAGCGGAATACCGTCAAAGAATTTTTAGGCCATCGAAACGTTGATACCACTCCGCTCTCTCGTAGAATATTTATGAATTCTCAAAAGGCGAACGTGGATGCGGAGAAACACGAGTTTCACCGTTTATTTTCTTTCTTTTCTCCTCTCTTTTTTTTTTTATTCTTTTCGTTGTTCCCGGATGCTCCAGCTCGCGCGTGAGTTCAATTTACAATGGGAAGCGAGCCTCGCCTCACTTTTTCAGGCCAATTTGAGGTCGTCTCTTACTCTTATTCTTCCATTCTGTGTTTCTTTCGAAAAAGGTCTTTCAGAAAAATGTAGTCGAGATGAAGCGTTTGCTGATTATTACTGTCTTCGAGTGTGGAGGCTTGAAACTGTTTCGTTGACCTACTGTTCTGGTGAATGGTTACTATCTGCATTATTAGTGGACTTAATAAGAACTAACTTACTAACAGACTTAATAAGAACAAACTCACTAACAGACTTAAGAAGAACAAACTTACTAATAGACTTAATAAGAACAAACTTACTAACAGACTCAATAGAAACAGACATAATAACAGACTCAATAAGAATAGACATATTAGCATTCTCAATAAGAACAGACATAATAGCAGACTCAATAAGAACAAACACATAATGACAGACTCAATAAGAACAGACATAATAGCAGACTCAATAAGAACAGACGTAATAGCAGACTCAATAAGAACAGACATAATAGCAGTCTCAATAAGAACAAACACATAATAACAGACTCAGTAAGAACAAACATAATATCAGACTTAATAAGAACATTAACATTTTGGAGCTACTTAAGATACTGTACACAGACTACCTCTTGCTTGTAGACTAACTTACAGGCCAGACTTAAGACTTCAATTGGTCCAAACAGAAATATGGACACATGAACAGATATTTTATAGTAAGAGTATTTTTGTAATAACATTTAAACATCAGAATGTCTGAGGCTATTCAAGGTGTATCATATGTGTCCCTCAAACTCAAAGTCACTCTTTTAAGCAGCATAAATAGGGTTGTTACGTAGAGACTCTTTCAGGTGATGTCCTTTAAGTTTGGTTTAGTGTTCCACATGTGATTAATTTGTTTACAAGTCTGTTGTTAGTCTATGTTCCTTGAAATGACTAGATAGCATATTACTTGAATTTTGAACGTCACAGACACTGCAGGGTTAAACGTAGAATCAGAGATCGCGGTTTGCGGCTCGCTTAAACGAGGAAATGGATCCCAAAAGGTAGCGCGAACAGGAGTAATGCCAGCAGGGATATCTATAATGAACGTCAACTGGAATCAACGGGACATCGGCTGGCCGCGATAAATTAATTAAACCGACACGGCAGCGCGCAGCCTCGTATTTCCCAAAGGCTGTATCGCTGCACGTGCCTCGCGTTCTCATCAATTTCTGATGGAACCGGCGAGACACGACACCCAAGAATCAACAAATTCCTTTTCCTTAATTGCCTTCGCTTATCCAATCAGAACTAATTACACTTCACCTATATGTTTTCTATATCAATTATTACTGCAATGTTTACTTCGTTTACTTCATTTATTACATTTTACTTCACACGTTTCAGGAGAGCTAGGAGGTTAAGGACAGGAGGTTGAAGAGGTTAACTTGTCTTCCTGAGGACATAGGAGAGCTAGGAGGTTAAGGACAGGAGGTTAAAGAGGTTAACTTGGTCTTTCTGAGGACATAGGACAAAAACTCAGTTGTGGAGGCATCAAGTCTGGGTTCAGGGACTGAATATTATATCCAGGGAGCTGTCAGAAGGTTTTCAAGCTTGCGTTTTTCTGAGGATCTTCAAGAACTTCACTCAGGAGTGATCAGGTCTAGCTAAGTCCAAGGATTTTGTCTTACTTCAAGAAGTCTAAGATTGAACAAGTCTAGCTAAGTCCAGAGACTTGGTGTTATTTCAAGGAGTCCAGGGTTTACAAGGTTTACCTAGGTTCAGACACTTGGTCTTATTTCAAGAAGTCTAAGATTAAGCAGGTCTAGCTAGGTCCAGAGACTTGGTCTTATTTCAAGAATTCCTGGATTTACAAGGTCTAGCTAGGTCCAGGGACCTGGTCTTATATCTAAGAAGCTGTGAGAAGATTTTGAAGCTTGCACTGTTCTTAGGACCTCCAAAAATCCTCTTCAAGATTGATCAGGTTCAGCTGAGTCCAGAGACTTTGTCTTAATTCTAAGGAGTTGTGAGAAGGTTTTGAAGCTTGCACTTCTCTTAGGACCTCCAAGAACCTTGCTTAGGATGTAGCAGGTCTAGCTGAGTCCAGAGACTTGTTCTTATATCTAGGAACAAGTGAAAAGTTTTTGAAGCTTGTCTTTTTCTTAGAACCTCCAAAAACCTTGTTTAGGATGCTACCAGGTCCAGCTAGGTCTAAAGACTTGTTCTTATATCTAGAGACAAGTGAGAAGTTTTTGAAGCATGTCTTTTTCTTAGAACCTCCAAAAACCTTGTTTAGAATGGTACCAGGTCTAGCCAGATCCAGAGACTTGTTCTTATATCTAGAAACAAGTAACAAGTTTTTGAAGCTTGTCTTTTTCTTAGAACCTCCAAAAATCTCCTCCAGAGACCTGGTCAAAGCCATGAAACTCTCTCGCAACCTTCCCTCCAAAAACCCTCCACAGTATTTATCAGATCTCCTATTCGAAAGAAGCCGTGAAAGCTTTTCACGACTCGTTTTTCCAGAACCCGTCGTCCAGCCATGTCCGACTTGGTCTTATTCCAGTGCGCTCGAAAGCGTTAAAAAGGAGCCGATGCTTTTAAAACGGGCTTAAAATTTTGTAGGGTAAGCACGGAGCTGGTCGCGAAAATAACAGCTGACGCGTTCGTGCGGGCGCATATACGCGATTATCGCGGAACCGTGAAGGACCGAGGGCTATTCAAATTCGCGAAAACCCTCTCGAGATGTTGAATATTCAGGACGTCGTTTCACGCAGACGTCCTGCGATAACCTCTTCGGATACTGCTTACCGGACGGAAACGTCCTTGCAGTTTGCTGAGGATCAGATTCTAATTGACACCGAATTGATTCCCTACCTTCTATCTCTTTGCACTATCATTTCACAAATTTCACACATTCTGCTGCAAATCTAAGAAGTTAAAATGTGACCCTTACTAGAATGTGAAAGTTGGAATATTTTCAGTGACTTTGCAATTGGATTTATTTTAAAAATTCAAGTGTACTTCTCCAACTAAAACTAACAGTACTTACTATTTCTCTAACAAGTCAAAGTACAAGTAGTCAAAGTACCAAAGGTTAAAAAATGTGAGATGTCTCCAAAAGTGCCTCCTCTTTTGTAAGAACCTATATTTAAATTTGTGCGAATAACTTGAATGTCGGCGTAAAAACAAGCTAAGAGATCTCGAATTTAAAGCGTCCAAGTTGCAACCAGTGTCCAGATAATACGAGTTAATTCTCAGCGAGAAAGAGGGAGAAAAAAAGGAAGGGTTGAGGGTAGTAGGAGCTCATCAGAGAAAGGGGTGTGTCGTTGAATAATTCAGCATTATGACGTGGACAAGAGGGGGAGGTGGGTGGTTGGAAATGTATTTAGGGATTTGCAGAGGAGACCGAGGTGACGCAGGACGTCGGTTTCGGGGATGATTCTGGGTCTCAGGGGCGGGGGGATGCTCGGGGGTGAAATCGGGTCGTGGCACTGACAGTACGACCTACATACGATTGCCACCCCTCTCTCTTCTTATCTCTACTTCTCAGTTTCCAGTGACGGACCCTGCGATCGAGTTGCTTCTTCCCAACTGTCTACAGTTTCCGGCTGCTGTCGGAAATTTATGAACTTTCAAATTTTGGACGTACTGGGACGTATTGGAATTTCTCAAGCAATGTCCATCTTTGTGTTCGTAAATGTCCAACTTTGATTTCTACATTTTTTAAGTGGGTTATTGAGTAATTTCGTTTTTGAGGTAGAGACAATTTGAGAGTGTATGTTTACGAGTTAGCCTTATATTGTTCATTATCTTCTGCAACCTCAAATTAAGAAATAGGAAGAGTAATTTTGCTGTGAAATTCTCGATGAAGAAATCTTAAGGTTGTACTAATAAAACCTAGTCTTATCATCCCTTATGCTAACTCTAATTTCTAAATATTTTTAAGTGAATTTCTTCTAAAATTCAAAACTAAAGAAACTTGAGGTTGCATGAGTGAATCCTTCTCTTATAAACTTCAACACCCAACCCCTAAATTCTAAATATTTTTAAGTGAATTTCTTCTAAAATTGAAAACTAAAAACCTTGAAATTCCACGAGTGGAGCCTTCTCTTACATCCCTCACCCAGCTCTTAATTTCCCATAAATTAAATTAATTCCCTTAATTTCCCATAGATTAAATTAATCAAACCTTGATACTCCACCAGTCCCTCACATCCTTCAGCCCTTAATTTCTAAATATTTTAATTTCCCCCAAAACTAAAATTGAAGAAACGGGTGCAGATATTCGCGATCCACCCCTACCTTACATCACCTCTTACGTCACAGTCTGCAAGCGATGTGCTTTTTTCTCAATGAAACTAAAACCTGCTTATCATCCCCTGACCAAAAACACGTAGCTTAATCGACTAAAAGGGCGCAAAAGCTCCCCTTTGACAAGTCTGAAAGATGCAAACGGTTTCCTATCGATTTGAAAAGTACACGAGTCACTCGATATCCGAGCATGAAATATCCAGAATACCTTTGACGGTACGAACATCCTGGATGCTACACTTTCCAGGAACTGGAGTAATACGATGTAAAGCATTTTCTTGTCTCTTGCTCGCGAAACTTTACCTCCGTGTGCGATAACAGAAGTTAGCGTCGTGTTGCGACTCGTTTCATTTTAGAGAGAGCTCTTTCAAAATTTAGGATGGCAACTTTCGAATTATTCTATAGTAAATTCTTTACGAGACACTTTTTGCTATTTACTGTTATATTGGGCAAATTCTATTTATTTTATGTTTCTTAATTATTGGAGGAGACTTGGAGAATTTTTTTAAGAGTTTCAATAAAAGCCAGACATATCATAGAACTGACTATATTGTTCTTAATTTATTGTACAATAATCTTGAAGTGTCCTTAGAGAATTCTTTTAAATTTTCCAATAGGAACCAGACATATCATTGAACTGATTATATTATTTTTTTATTTATTATACATTAACCTTGAAATGTCCTTAGAGAATTTGTTAAATGTTTCAATATAAACCACATCATTGAACTGATTATATTATTTTGTAATTTATTGTACATTAACCTTGAAACGTCCTTAGAGAATTTGTTAAAAGATTCAATATAAACCAGACACATCATTGAACTGACTATATTAATTTTTAATTTAATGTATAATAATCTTGAAGTGTCCTTAGAGAATTTTTTTAAAAGTTTCAATATAAACCAGCCACATCATTGAACTGTTTATATTATTTCTTAATTATTGTACATTAACCTTGAAGTGTCCTTAGAGAATTTATTAAAAGTTTCAATATAAACCAGACACATCATAGAACTGCTTATGTTATTTCTTAATTATCGTACAATAATTTTCAATGTCTTTGAAGCATTTTTTTAGGAGTTTCAATAGAAGCTACATACATAATTGAATTTATTAAATTATGCTTTTAATTCCTGTACAATAACCTTGAAGTATCCTTAGAGAATTTTTTAGAAGTGTTTGAAAAAGAAAGCAGAGACAAGTGAATTGATTTTATTTCGCATAAACCAGAAAGTTGCACGATTTACATTCTTGCTGAAATTCGATCCTTTTAATGCTTTTACCGCTTTATTTCGTACCGTCCCATTACCGCACCCTTTTTCTCGCCGTTCTTTCTCCTCTCCCTCGTCGAGATTACATTGCACGCGGACCACGAAATCTCATTTCCGGGACCTGGCCGGTGTTATTCTATTTTCTGCCGTACGTCCGCGAGTTCTCTGCGAATAATCCACAGAGACGCGAAAGGTTGTCGCAATAAGGATCAGACGGACGTAAATGAGCGGTGGTAAGAACTGCCCGGTTCCTTCACCTTGCAAACGAGTTCCTTCGTACAATAACTGTACTGAGTTTCTGTGGGTAGTTCAAATTTTGCGATTGTAGGGTGATTTGCGAGGGGACTGTTGTTAGAGAAAGATGGCGAGAAAGGAAACTTTGTTTTCAAAATCTTTGAATTGCTAGATTTTCGAGTGGATACTTCTTTGAATTTCTACGCTTTTAAATTTCTACGTCTCCAAATTTCTGTGTTCTAGGATCGCTACGTCCCCAAATTTCTACGCTTCCAAATTTCCACGTCCCCGAATTTCCACATTTCCAAATTCTCACATTTCCGAATTCTCACATTTCTGAATTTCCACGTCCCCGAATTTCCACGTTTTTGAATTTCCACGTTCCCGAATTCCCACGTTTCCGAATTCGCACGTCCCCGAATTTCCACGCCCCCGAATTCTCACGTCCCCGAATTCTCACATTCCCGAATTGCCACATCCCCGAATTTTCACATTTCTAAATTCCCACGTCTCCGAATTCCCACGTCCCCGAATTCTCACATCCCCGAATTTCTACGCCCCCAAATTCTCACGCCCCCGAATTTTTACGTCCCCGAATTTCCACGTCTCCGAATTTCCACGTCCCCAAATTTCCACATCCCCCGAATTCTCACGTCCCCGAATTCCCACGTCCCCGAATTTCCACATCTACAAATTCCTGCATCCTCCAAATCCCTGTATCCTCCAAATCCCTACACCCCCAAATCCCTACACCCTCAAATCTCCGCATCCCCCGAATTTCTACGCCTCCAAATAGTAAAGCTCCCTTCTACTAAAATTCCCCCCAATGCACATCTCCTCCCTAAATTTCAAAATCCGTAAAAGTCCATAAAAGCAGTCGGCATCCCAACGCACACTCTGTTTACACCCTTTGTCCGGAATATTCTATCGAGGCAAGTTCGCGTCCCCGCTAAGCGTTCGCACATGCATTAAGTCGTTAACGAAACTCGAATCGCTCGTACGTGTCGGGAATCGAGTATTTGGCGTTCCTGTGTGCCTTTGGAATTGGTACGCGTTCATGAGGCTGTTCCATGGCGTTCGCATGGAACAAGTTCCTATATTCCTGCTAATTGTACTTGCTAAGCTGTGAGCTCTTTTTATTCTTCATATCCTGTCTCGAGAGAGTCGTTGAATATTTCAGGATATTCAGGACTTAATCTTTGCGAAAAATGAATATCTTGGACGCCTCGGGATAGTCTTCTTGGCAACCACGTTTATTTTTTTAAATATTGAATAAAGGAAAGGGTGGAAAATTTTAGAAATTTGTAGACAGTGGAGATTAATTATTTCTGGAAGGAAATTTTAGAAATGTGTGGAGTGTGGAGGGAAATTATTTTTGGAAGGGAGAAAGTTTCAAAAATCTGTGGAGAGTGCAAACAAATTATTTCTGAAAGGGTAGAAGTCCTAGAAATCTGTGGATAGTGAAAACAAATTATTTCTGAAAGGGTAGAAGTCCTAGAAATCTATGGAGAGTGCAAACAAATTATTTCTGAAAGGGTAGAAAATTCCAAAAATCTATGAATAGTGTCAACAAATTATTTCCGAAAGAAACTCCCAAAAATCTATGAACAGTGTCAACAAATTATTTCCGAAAGAAAGTCCCAAAAATCTATGAACAGCACAAATTATTTCCGAAACCTTCGAACCTCCGTTATTCACTCCTGTTCCAGGGAACTAGGGTGAAAGGAGGTTCGAGCACAAAATTAAATAGAAGAGATGTCAGAGAATTTTAATGGCACAATAATTGGCCAGCGCCAACTTAGCACGACAACGCGTCGCTTTTTCCGGGCCGTTTGCATCTTGTTATCGTTGGCAGGCCACGCAATTAACGCAATTAACGCGACACCAAGCAGTTCGGTTCGAGGAAGCTCGGAGCGTTCGCGAGTGAATTACGCCTTGAAAGGATGCCGATTAAACGAGCTACGAGTTTGGCCAACCATGGCCTGTCTCTTCGTTGTTTCGCGTTCGCTTGATGCGAGATTAACGCGTCGCCTGCAGATAATTAACTGATGCTCGCTCGAAACTTGTGTAACCCTATCTACTTCTCTGAAAGACCCCAATAAAATCTTGTTGTGTTTGGTAATATTTAGAAGTTGCGACTGATCATTAAGTTAAATCCTCAAGTTAAATTCTCAAGTTATATCCTCAAGTTAAATCCTCAAGCTAAATCCTCAAGCTAAATCCTCAAGTTAAATCCTCAAGTTAAGTCCTCAAGTTGTATCCTCAAGTTGTATCCTCAAGTTGAATCCTCAAGTTAAATCCTCAAGTTAAATCTTCAAGTTGTATCGTCAAGTTGTATCCTCAAGTTAAATCTTCAAGTTAAATCCTCAAGTTAGATCCTCAAGTTAAGTCCTCAAGTTGTATCCTCAAGTTATATCCTCAAGTTGAATCCTCAAGTTAAATCCTCAAGTTAAATCCTCAAGTTAAATTCTCAAGTTGTATCCTCAAGTTGTATCCTCAAGTTAAATCCTCAAGTTAAGTCCTCAAGTTAAATGCTTATACAAGTTTTGTAAGAAATAAAGAATGCGTGTATCGAAAAGAAATGGTGAATGGAAGAGATATAAGTATTAGAGTCCGAGTAGAAACGCACGGTGACCCGATTTATATTCGATGCTTGGATGAATTCGTCGCACGAAACAACGCCAGGTGAATTCATCCGTGAACCGGAGCTCCTTTGTTTCCCGGCCCAGACTCTCAGCCGTGAGACGCGTTCTTATCGATATTATTGGAAAATCTGTTCGTCGAGCATTATTGCCTTCCTGTCTGAGAGGTAAATGCTCGTCTTTTGGTTGCGAGCGAATCAAGGGAAAAAGAAGGATTTCGAGGCGGGATCAGGTGTTCTTTTTTAGTCGAACTCGCTCGAATTCATCGATTATCTTGCTAACATATTTTAGACACTACTACATTAGTGGGAGGATGAAATAGCAATTATGACAGACATAAGGATAGTTACATTCAGAATACATCTTTTTATTTATACTTGATCAGTTTCGAGGATGTTTGAGAAGTTTCAAGAAGTTTGAGACACCAAGTTGAGGTTTGACCAAGTCTCTATTTAGTCTCAAACGATTTTGAAAGATCGTTCTAACTTGAACAAGTGTTTAACTCAAACTTGAGGAATCAAGTCACTCTCCATCTGATCTCAAATGATTTTAGTAGACATTCTATACTTGAACAAGTGCTTAACTCAAACTTGAGGAACCAAGTCAGTCTTCATCTGATCTCAAACAATTTTAGAGGACGTTCTATACTTGAACAAGTGCTTAACTCAAACTTGAGGAACCAAGTCACTCTCCATCTGATCTCAAACAATTTTAGTAGACGTTCTACACTTGAACAAGTGTTTAACTCAAACTTGAGGTATCAAGTCACTCTTCATCTGATTTGAAACGATTTTAGAGGACGTTCTATGCTTGAACAAGTGTTTAACTCAAACTTGAGGAACCAAGTCACTCTACATTTGATCTCAAACAACTTTAGTAAACATTTTATTAACACAAAGGTAATAATCTTCGATAAACCTTGAAATCCCAAATGATCGACACAAGAGTACCAAAATGGCTGCCTAATTTTGAAAGTAATCGAACAGCAGAACTCACCCAGTTTCCGACAGTCCTCTTTAACGCGAACAGGGTTAAAGAGCAGAAAGAAGGGTCTAAAAAGTTAGTCGGTCCATTCAGCGTCGCGACGCCGGAAAAAGCGTAGCTTCCCAGCAGTTAGAAAGGGGCCTGGCACCGTGACTTTAAGTTCCGGCAACCCTTCGAAAACGAAAGCGAAAGCTCCTTTCACCGGCTCGCGATTGCACCGGGGACATGCATTTCGAAGAAGGTCGACGACGAAAGCTCGAGCGTGTAATTCCCTTCAGGGAATGCACTTGATTTTCTTTCACGAGACGCTCGCTTACCCTGCGCTGCCAACCCTGCATGGACGTTAACGAACGAGGGTCGATGAACTTCGTTTTTCCTGATCCTCCGGAAGTTTCGATGTTAGTTCTTATATCAGAATTCTCGTTGGGACAGTAACAGTGTAAAGTACTTTTATTAATTTTTGTTTACAACATTAATCGATCGAGCAATATCAAAACATCGAGTTACAGGTCGAAACCGCGAACAAAGAGAAATGGTTTTCACGCGAAAGAGTCGGGTTTTTAATAATGCCTCGCTCGTAAATTCCTGTTACGTCCGATTTTCGAATTTTCGCTCGTATTATTGCGCCGAATAAATTAATTATTCTTGCAATAGTACATTCAAACTTTCCTTATATTCTACTTTATTTTTGACATTCGTTCGAGTTACGTTTCTCTCCAAATCATAGATTTAAGTACAGCAAAAATTTAAAAAAAAATATCAAAGGCAGTGCTAGCATCTTTACACTCAACCTTATTAGTTGTCCTCAAAGCAAGGTTTTCGTGTTGATTATTATTTGCAGAAAATCTTGTACAGTATAGCAAAGAAATTTTATTAAAAAATCAAAGGTGGTACTAGTACCTTTTCAACCTTATTAATTGTCCTCAAAGCAAGGTTTTCGTGTTGGTTATTATTTGCAGAAAATCTTGTGTAGCACAGCAAAGAAATTTTATTAAAAAATCAAAGGTGGTACTAGTACCTTTTCAACCCTATTAGTTGTCCTCAAAGCAACGTCTTCGTGTTGGATATTATTTACAAAAAATCTTGTACAGTATAGCAAAGAAATTTTGTTAAAAAATCAAAGACAATCTTTTCAGCCCTAATCGTCCACAAATCAAAGTTTGCAAAAAATTCCATTTAAAAACAGTGTACAGCAAAGAATTTTGAAAAAAAGTGATAATTCTATCTGCTTCTGATGAATGTTATTAAGAAAATAAGGTGTTGCAGGTTTTTGGGGAGAAAACTGCATGCAACCGTGCCTTTAATCAATTAATAAACGCGTTCGTTTCACAGCTGCGTCTCGCGGTTTCACAGGTGCGTTCGCGAGCGCGCAACTACCACCAGAATCCAGCTGTTTGTCCCGCACCGTGCAAACTGTAATTTTCATATTATACCGACGGTCTATTAACGGCCTGTCGATATCGCTAATTAATGGGAGAACGGCTGGCCGTGATTTAGAGCACTCCCTTTTTTGTTTTCGTTACTCCAGCTACACTTTTACATTCGATTTCCGTTTATTGATTCGACACATTTTGCTGTTCAGATTAGCTCGAAAATTAAAATTACAATTTCTGTAGAAAACTGACCTTCAGGCAATTAAAGTACGCTCTAAAAATAATTTACCTAGATAATTAATTACTCTCGAGAGAAAAGTTCTATTCGAGAAATTACTTGAAAAATTAACTCGGCTAACTGCATCGTAAGCGCCGTTCGTGTAAACAGTTTGAAATGGGAAGTATTACCTTGCTTTTTATTTTAAAAAGGTAATCTAATTTCGCGCCGGAACCGGAACACTTTCGTGCAGGCTAACCGGCCCGAACAGAGAAACGAGCAACTTTCCCGACCGAGTTTTAAACGCCGCACTAAATCCGATGAACGCGGCTCCGATGGAAATAATTATGGAAGATTCGCGATGGAAATTTCGACTACTTTTGATATCGAAACGGATTAACCGTTGCTAATTGCTTCGATTTTGAGCTTTCGTTGAAATTCCTTTGGGGGGTTCAAATCTGTTTACTCGACATTTCACTCTTTAGGTATTTATTCTTAGGGTCTTTAAGGCATTAGACGGGTACTTAGGGCGTATATAGGCTGTCTCATAATTAATTTCTGAGAAATTAGGGGCTAATTCTGAATGAGACCTTTGCTAAAATAGGGTTGTGTCAAGGGGTGTACTTTTATTAATTATTATTGTGGGTACACTGAATTGTAACAATTTTATTAGCTAACTCATCTGAGAGGTTCTAGAAAGGTAGAAAGACTGGAGAACCTGTAGTAGGTTTTTTTATTTGTACCAAGTGTAAGATGCAACCCCTTAATTCTTTGCACTTCTATGTCCAGTGTGCCTCTACACCACACTTCTCTTTTATCTTACAAATAATTCAGACACATAGATTGCCTGAATATATATATATTTACTATTTATAATGAATGAAAAATTTGTCATTTACTCTGCATATAATAAATGAAAGCATTGTCACATACTCTTCATATAATAAATTGAAAACATTGTCTCATACTTTGCATATAATAAATACAAAAATTGTCACATACTGTTCATATAATAAATGAAAACATTGCAACATAGTCTTCATATACTCTGTATATAATAAATTGAAGACGTTGTCACATACTATTCATATAATAAATGAAAACATCGTCACATACTCTGCATGTAATAAATAAAAACACTGTCTCATACTTTGCATATAATAAATACAAAAATTGTCACATACTGTCCATATAATAAATGAAAACATTGTCACATACTCTGCATATAATAAATAAAAACACTGTCTCATACTTTGCATATAATAAATACAAAAATTGTCACATACTGTCCATATAATAAATGAAAACATTGTCACATACTCTGCATATAATAAATAAAAACACTGTCTCATACTTTGCATATAATAACCAAAAAATTTGTCACATACTCTTCATATAATAAATGCAAAATTTGTGACATGTTCTGCATGCAATAAAAATGTTGTTACCCACAGTGCATATAAAAAAAGAAAAATCTGTTACATCTGCATCTTGCAATTTTATAGAGAACCCGTAAAATTCATTATAGCGAGCGAAGGTAATTAAGAAGCGTAAAGTAAGGATCGTGAATGAAAGACATCGAAGATCGATGAATCCATGCGTCGGAATTTCGGTTTGTCAGCGATGTTGACAGCGCGGGTTGTCGTGTTGGTCCCGCGCACTAATCAATATGGAGGGGTAGAAGCACTCGAAGTAGGGGTTCGCCTCGGAGGGGTCTGGTGGTTTTCCGTTTCGCCTCGATCGAAGCGTGGGTCAGGAAAGCAACCCTTCGATTGCGTGTCCGAAACGTAACGCAGGGGAAGGGATGGAAGGAGGAATAAGGGCAGAAGAGGAGGTTTTTGCGACGAGCGTCGAGCTGCGAGCGTCGTGTCGGTTCAGTAGGCATCGCGACGTGCTGGCGTCCGTAGCGCGCACTCTCCGGCCCTGACTCGAACTGGGTCAACCCCTCGAACGAGCGCTACTGTTTGCCCCGCGAGACCCGAGGCCAGTTGCGAGGCGCGCGCGCTACCGAACACGCTTTCGTTACTCGCGCCATTCTTACCCTTCGGTCACGCGATTATTTTTCTTATCTGGTGAACCGACGCTTCTCGACGCTGCTCTTTCGATTACGGTATTTCACATCTTTCTTATCACCCCGCGAATAAATCCTAACATCACTTCGACGTAGATCGCTGCTCTTTCGATCGTGGGTGATGTATGGGTGATCGTGCCTCGATGGTGAAACTTACGAATGTGCTCACACTTTCTGGATCTAAGACACACCCTCGATTTTTCTACTCGAGCTTGGTATTTTCTCAAGGCTTGCTATTTGCTTGATAGCGTAAAAGATCCAAAGTCACACATGAAAGCAGCAGAAACCTTGAGAGTGATCTTCAGATCGAATTAAAGCGATAGAAAATGAAACCAAGTGTCAGAAGTGCGTCTCCCGATTTCGTTAAGAAAAGTAGTCTGTTTCCAGACGAAGATTTCACGGTATTAAAAATGATTCGTATCCACCACTTCCGAGCAATCTTTCTGATGGACCGCTGACAAACTACTTTCAATCAGCGAGCGGTGCATTTTCAGATTGTCTTTCTTCCTTTGTTTCTTCCTTGAGAAGACATTTCGAATAATTTTTTCGATGTTCCGCAGTTTCTTGCAAGGTTGATCTTCAATTTTATTCGAGACTGAGGAACAAACGTTTACGATAGACGCGAGGAAAAGTCAAGACGAGTAAGCTGTGAAACGGAACAGTCGAGGGTGATTATTGTCAAAGACAAACGGCAGGGCGATCTCGAAGGAATTCTCGCTTCAAAGGACAACCCTCGAGAAATTCCTCGAGTATTCTCTCTTGATCAACGACCGACAAGTGGTCTCGCTTTGTGCCCTTCGGAAAACCCTTCGCTTTTCTGACTTGCTGTTAACTTTTTCAGATTGATACATTTTGGTTCTTATGCTTAAAACTTTCGTGTACTTTACTGACGATAGAACAATTCTCTGTATAATGTGACTGGACGTTGAGTTACGAGGTCTTACAATATGAATGGGTAGGTTGATGTACTTCGTTAATAACAGAGATGTTCATATATTTAGATAGACTTGGTTCGATCTCGACTTTCAATTCATTTTGACTTCTTTCGACAAGGTTTAGAAAACATGAATGAGTACCTTGATGTTCTCCATTAATAACAGAGGTGTCCACATATTTAGAAACACTCAGTTTGATATCGACTTTCAATTCATTTGGACTTCTTTTGACAAGGTTAAGAAAATGTGAACCAGTAGCTTGAAGTACTTCATTAATAATAGAGGTGTCCATATATTTAGCTAAACTGAGTTTGATATCGACTTTCAATTCATTTGGACTCTTTTTGACAAGGTTTAGAAAACATGAACAAGTACCTTGATGTTCTCCATCAATAACAGAGGTGTCCACATATTTAAGTACACACAGTTTGATATCGACTTTCAACTAATTTTGACTTCTTTCGATAAGTGTTAAAAAATGTGAACAAGTAGCTTGATATACTTCCTTGACACTAAAACTACCAAACGGTAGTTCATTTGTCAAATGACCACTCTACAAGTTTCTTATTGTAAGGTACATATTTTGTTAAAGTACCTACCTGGAAGTCAGAATTGATTTTCTTCAAGATGAATAATAAACGTGTATGCTAATTTATGTTTCGTCGTTTGTATATTTATTCTTAATTTCAAAGTAAGTGTACATTATATGTCGGTAGGTTTAGTGTTAATAACAGAGGTGTCACTCAGTTCGACATCGACTTTCAGTTCCTTTTGCCTCCTATCTTACAATCAAACAACTTAATGTTCTTTATGAACAATTTTCTCCACATGCTTTACTCGACTTTCTCTCTTACCCATCACTCTATTCCATCGCGTCTCACGTCTTAATAAAAAAACGAATGAATCCCTGTCCCCAGCTAAGTCCACATACTTGCAATTCATCACGATCAACACGATCGTGAGCAGTTTACCGCAAAAGCCGAAAAGAGTCGGATTTAATTAAACACTCGAGTAATTATTCCGCGGAAGTCAGGGACGAAATACGATTTGAAGAAAAAAAAGAGGGTCAACTCGGTGAAAAGAAGTTTCCGTCCTTGGAAGCCGGAGGAGTCCTCGAGGCTCGAATAGCCGCAACATTCGACCAGCACTTCAGAATTCTTTGAAACAACCCCCCAGTCCATCGTGAAACAACTCGGCTCGTCTTTCTCGTCTTCTTCACCCCGAGCTAAATACTAACGACTCTCTCCTTGCGGGCTCTGCTTTGCTGAAAAAGCAAGTTCAACTCGCGTCCTTGACCTGGTCGCGTGTTTAAGATCCCGGATCGAGCACGGATTAAACTCTGCTTTTCGTACCTTTTTACTCCTTTCGTTTTACGCGGTTTTCTTCAATTTTTACGGGGACTATACGCTGTTGTTAGAATAACGATGCTCGATTGTTGCAATACGCTTTGTGGACTCTCAGAAAAGAATTAACTTCGTTGCTCATATTCAGGCAATATAATAAAATCTTTCACACATTGTGTACAAATAATTGTACAAATTGTTAATTTAGTTCTGTTAGACTTTATGTACATGTTCATAATTCAGCAAGCAATATTAACAACATATATATATATTTTGTCTCACAATTTCATTAAGTGTCCACATTTGAATGACCTAATCCTTCAGTTCTCATAAGGAAATTTCTTCAAAACGGTTCAGTAAAATATTTCATTAAGTGTCCACATATTTTTGAGAGGCAGTTTGAAGGTTTTCTCAATGTTCCCTCAAAAGAAGACCTCATCCTTCAGTTTGCATAAAGAAATTTCTTCAAAATGGTTCTCTAAACTATTTCATCAAGTGTCTACATATGAGAGACAGTCTAAAGGTCATCTGAATGCTCCCTTAGAAGAGTGACTCACTCTTTCAGTTCTCATAAGGAAATTTCTTCAAAATGGTTCTCTAAAATATTTCATTAAGTGTCCACATATTTTTGAGAAGCATTTTGAAGGTTTTCTCAATGTTCCCTCAATAGAAGACCTCATCCTTCAGTTCTCATAAGAAAATTTCTGCATAACTGTTCTGTAGAATATTTCATTAAGTATCCACATTTGAGAGACAGCCTAAAAGTCTTCTGAATGTGACCTAATCCTCCATTTCCCCCAAGAAAATTTGCCTAAAACGCTTCTGAAGATCCATCTCTCTCCAGACTATCTTATTTTCGAAAATAAATCCTAGCTCAAGCAGAATTTGAATATCGACGGATTGCAGCGTTCCTTTGAATGAATGCATCCCGTTGGAGATGAGATGGATCGTCGAGGACGTCTTGATGAGTAGCAAGAACGTTTCGCCGCGGAATTCCGCGCAAAAAGTGTGTAACAACCTAAAGATGAACAGTGAGTATTCGAGGGGCGTCGCGGTTCACCCTCGACACGATTAAATAATCCGTGTGGTGATTCGCGAGCTATGACGTTGTGCCGAGTGTTTTTGTGACGTGTTTTCGATAAGCGGAGGATCTGTCGCCGTGATCGTCACAGGTGAGTCGAATCTAAGAAATTTGGGTAGTCTTCCGCTCTGTTTCCCGTGATTTTTAGAGTTCTGAGAGTTTGCACGCTGCCCGAGCCGGGAATTCAGATGGAAAATTATTTGACGCTCAAAGGGAACCCTCGAGACATTCGATTATCGATTTCTTTTGTGCCGGTTATCGGGAATTGAATAAAACGACAACTGGGAAAACTACAATAAATTCGAATTGACCTATACAATTTTTTTTCTCAGGAATTAACCCTTGAGGAGTAATCCTTTATTTAAGGATTAAATCCTTAGGGGGCGATTCGTGTGTGAGATGGGTCAGAGTGCAGTTACTGCAAATCTGACAAATTTATAGGTTTAACTTGTTTTGCAATATTGTGATGCACCTTCTAGTTATCCCTGACGCACCTATGACGCACCTAGGTTGCACCCTTGGAGTACCCTTGACGCACCTCTGACGCACCTCTTATTCACCCTTGACGAACCTCCAACGCATCCTTAACACACCCTTGACTCACCTGTGACGCACCTCTGTTGCATCCTTGGAGTACCTTTGACGCACTTCTGACGCACCTCCTATTCATCCTTGACGCACCTTCGACGCACCTCTTATTCACCCTTGACGAACCTCCAACGCATCCTGAACATACCCTTGACGCACCTACGACGCACCTATGTTGCACCCTTATGGTACCTTGACGCAGCTTTGACGCACCTCCTCTTCATCTTTGACGCACCCTTGACGCACCTCTGACTAATAGGATTAACCCCTTACTTAAGAATTAACCCCTTGGAGTTCAATTCACATATCAGATCAATCAGACAGCACTCACTGCCCATTGCAATAATATTAGAACAAAGAAAATTAAAATAAATTTCATATTCAGATCCTGAATTATAATTCTACCTAAACTTCTCCATTGTACATTACCTCATTCATATATGTATATACGACGTATATGACCTCATTCGTTTGACCTCATTCGAGTCACATTTGAACTGCAACTCCAACTCCAGTCAAGAGTTAATATTCTGCAGCAACTTCCAAGTTTCTTAATTGACAGTAAATGAGCGTCAGGCAGAAAATTTTATTCAAAATCGAACACGTAACAAATCACGCCTCGTAAAAAGAAAGGAACTCTACCTATTCTTGAATAGTACGAAAATTTACTGCGATTACGACGGCTCATTTTCGAGTTTTCCCGGACGGGAAGCCTGCTCGTAAATTGGCCCACCCCTGGGATCCTGGAATTTCTTCGAACAACAACGATAAAGGGAGACCTGGCTCTCAACGTCGTCTTATCGAATTTCCTTTCTTCCTGCGACACCTGCAGGAATTTCATTACGTTCCGACACTGTTCTATCTTCTGTTTTGTCGCCTGAAATTTCGACTGTTTTTCAAATGCATTCCAAATGTGAACTTGTATGAGTTCCTTCTTTTACCCCTTGCAGTTTCATGAGGCACACTCGCCACACTTGTGGTTACCTCTTACTTGACCATTAAATATATTTTAATTTGAAGTCTTATTATAATTAACTTATTACTTTATTAAATTCAAGTGTTATTATAATTAACTTATTACTTTATTAAATTCAAGTCTTATTATAATCAAAGCACAATTGGGCTGAGGAGACGACCTCGTTGTCGAGCACTAGCGAGAACGTTGTGCTACAACGACATCTAGCGTCAAAAGAAAGGTTCCAAAGTTTCATTGAGTGTTGCTAATTTGTACAGTCAATAAGTACATATATAGACAGACCGCTGAATCGTCACTGTATTTTAATTTTCTTTATCGATTCTAATATTATTACAGTTAGCTCCTTGTCGTACTTTGACGACTTTCGTGACGTAGTCACAACTTGAATATAACAAATCTTACTAAAATTGCTAATGCTCTTCAGTTTCAAACTTAAGTCTAATTATAATTTGCATTATCAAGGATCATATAATATAAAATATTCACAACATTCTAATTTTTAGTGTTTGTTTAAACATTACAGCTATGATCAGTTTTAACTGACGCATCTGACAAATAAATTGTATGGCAAGGGTTTAATAGTTACATGTCTGACAAACTAATAATAAAAATGTTTAATAGTTACATGTCTGACAGACTAATCATAGAAGAGTTTAATAATTACATGTCTGATAAATTAATCATAGAATGGTTTAATAGTTACATGTCTGACAAACTAATAAAAGAATGCTTTAATAGTTACGTATCTAATAAATTAATCATAGAAAGGTTTAACAGTTACATGTCTGACAAACTAATCACAGAAGGGTTTAATAGTGATTTTTCTAAATATTTTTCGTTCTGTTTCAGAGTGTTCATGTTCCTGAATCCCTCGATCAGTGCGCGAGATCAGTGACCGTGTGCGTGTGAGAAGCGATCGAAGCAAAGTGTCCTCGAAGAAGGGTGTCCTCGGCATGAAGGGTGAGTCTTTGAAATTCTATACTCTTGCTGACGTTTTCGTAAACACGTCTCCATCACCTTCGACTTTTAACGATCCATCTTCCACAATTCAAACATCGCAACTTCCCCGAATAACAAGAACCGAAATTGAAAAATGTAAATTGGGCGTGAAAGGTTTTTCGACAAAACCTCTGTTTTGCATAACCTAATTAGTCGGTGAGCTGTTCGGAATTAAAATTGCGGCCTTCGAATTCCCTGGAGCCTTTGACCTTCGACCTTTCCGGGGCAAGAAGTTTCCAGAATGGCGTTCGTTGTTGCGCCATCTGGCGTCGGTCCTAGGAATCGTCGTTGTAATTTGGGTCATTTTCGGAACCTCGAAATTCGAGCGAACCAAATTCTTCTAGTTAAAGATTCGAGTTGAAAGACGGAGTTAAAATTCGACTCGTGTAAGAAAGGATCGCGGAACAGGTGATGTCTCGTGATCCATTAGTTTCTGAACAAGCGATTAATCGGATTAACCCCTTACACTAGTTTGACCAGTCTAACCCGTGACGCACTCATACTTCGGTAATGATCAATTTTACTCGAATTTTGAATACATTTCAATTTAGAGTTCAAGTCCAACTATAATTTACATAGTCAACGACTGCATGATACCTAATTCACATATCATTTCAAGGTTCTGCGTCTCTTTTCATGTTGTAGCTGAAATTAGTCAGTTCTGACTGACACTTGACAAAAACATCATAGTGTAAGGGGTTAATGTGGCGATCAAAGAACTCGATTTGGAAACCGACGCCAGATGTCGTTGTAACCCCCCGTTCTCGCAAGCACTCCCCAAAGAATTCTCCTTATTCCTCTTCGATCGAAATCGAAGAATTTAAAGGACTTAACGAGCGTTAATTAACGTCGAGATCGTTGAACCCTGAATTAATAGGAAGTTAATTGTAGAGGGCGCAGAATGTGTTTTTCCCACCGTGCCTGTCGTGCAAATATTTGCCACGGCTTCTCTTTGAAACACCGGTTGTTTAAGCTTCCTTTTTTGTGTATTTACTGTACGAAATTAAAATTCCATCTCAGCGTTGCGCCGGGTGGCGATGTTCGAGCCGGAAAATTTTGCCGCCTCTTCTTCGCCTCGGCGACTCGAGGCGGGTTTCTATGGGAAATGAATATGGCAGACCGAGCAATTAGCAACGAAAACGTCGGGCAAAGGGTTAGGCCACTTTATGCTATATTCTACCCTCGCGATTTTTTCTTGCAAGGTCACGTTTTAATCTTGACATAACAAAAATAATTTTGAGTAGGTAAGGTTGCTCCTTGAATGTTTGATCGTTGTGCAAGCTTCTCAACCCTACTTGTGAAAAATCGCTGAAATTACTTGCGCTAATAAGAAGATGTAATTATCAATTTCCGGGGGGGAGATTGTATCAAGGTTTCGAATAAAACGGAGAGGAGAAGTTGCAGAAAGTTTGGAATTTTGCGAAAGTTCTTGATGCGATTTTCAGCACTCGAAAGTTTTCGAATTCATTAGTCGGTGTAAAATTATTCGTCGCTTAACGGGTAGGAAATCAGGCTGAAGCGCAGCTGTACACGAGACACGTTAATTTAATATTTATGACGGCAGCGAGGAAAATCGGAAGAATCGTAAAACGGAATCGATGTCGAAGTATGTCCGTACAACAGTAGACTATTAAATAAAGGGTGGTCCAGAAGCGAATGAATGAGAGGTAAACACGAGCGTCGCCAAATATTTGAGGCGTTTTTCGCCGTCGAGTTTGCCAACGTGAAAAGAAAACCGACGTATGAAAACAAACAAAAAAGAAGAGGAAAAGCGAGTAAAGGGAAAAATTATAGAAACAGGGTCGTCGAGAGAAGTGTGAAGATGAAGTTCACGCTTCCTCGAGTACTCAACATCGAATACTCGTCTCGAGAACAGGGGAGAGACAGGATGACGCTTTCGTTGTTTAACAAAGGACTACCAAGTTATGCAATAATTAGCGCATCTGAAAGCGGGTTGGGCTCCTGGATTTCGCTTTGCGAAATTTCCCGGTAATTTGCGATATCGGGAATTCCAACGGGTTTCTATTGGAATTAAGTTATTGCCATTCTTTAATTTTACGCAGAAAAAGTAGATGGCTATAATTAAACGTATGAAGAACGATCTATTCGGATGAATTATAACCAGCTATCCGGTGGAAAGAGTTGACGTTTGAGAAATTACCTCCAAAAACGTCGATCTAAATAGGATCAATTAATTACCGTCCCAATTGCACTTGATACATCGATCGAATAACCGAGTTAATTCGACAATAAATATTTAGAATTAAAAATAATTTGAAGAAAAAAATACACCGAAATGCACTAAAAAGTATAAAATAATTTCTATTTCATTCAATCATACAATTACGTAATATGAATGAAACCTACTCACTCGTTAGGTAGTACATTAAGTACATTTCAACCCTTTCGCGGCGCAAAATTAAAAGGTTTTCTTGCACATGTCAACCTTTGGATAGTGGAATTTAGGCAAAGCTTGTATAACTGTTTTTTTTCTATACAAATTCTAAAGAGGCATGTTTTGGTGATATAAGACAGACAGGAAAGCGCAGAAAGTGGACAATAGGGTAAAGGAAATAAAGGAAGAGCCAGATGTAGAAGAGAAAGTCGGACGGTTCGTTAGGATTTCCAATAGTTGTTTTAAAAAAAAATATATATACTGATCGAATTAAGTAACCTCCTTTTTCGAATTCGGTTAAAAAGTGTAATTACCCAGAGGAAATTTATGCGTCTTCTTCGATTCGTCAGAACTTTAAACTGCGATCAACGCGTTTATACGAAATTGCTCGTTGTTTGTAATTGGCAATTTTGAATATCGACGAAACGTTTACGTAATCACTCGCGCTTCGGGCTTTAAATTGATATGCTACAAGCGTCGTTCCGCGACACTTTTATGTCATGAAATCGCGTTAGACTTTCGATGCGAAATTGGCCATTTGTTATGCAACAACCTAATAAATGACAGAGGAACGCGCTTTTGCGCGTTCCATTTTCGAAGGCTGAATCGATCGATGTCCCGATGAAAATTCCAGGTCCAAAGCACGCCGGGAAACCGTGGAACGTTTCGAGCAATGCATCGCGGTTCTCGGGTGAACCGAGACGAACGTTAACCGGTAAATAATCGATCGATCCTCGGAATCGGCGACAAAGTTGACGAGGCGAGATCGCGTGCTCCAAGTTATGCAACACCTAGTCGAGGTCATCGATGACCCGAAACGCTTCGGATCCAACGCGCTTAGACTGCTTCGAATTCCCATTTCCTTCTACGAACTTTAACATAATTTATGTACCTGCTTACGGCAGATTTAGGTTGTTCTACGATCGGTTTACTTCACTTACACCGTTTAACTTCTCTCGGACAGGTTAATTCCTTTACTTCAAAGCAATTTACCGTGTGTTAGCTGTTTGCTTCTATTTAATGGTGCATTTGCTCATTTTTTAATTAACAAAATGTTGGATCAACAAGATGGAAGTAAACCAACAAAATGTCTGGTCAATAAGATGACTGTAAATGAAAATAAAAGATCATCAATAAAATGAATACAAATAAACAAAATGGCTGTCAACAAGATGGGAGTAAATCAAAAAAATGTCTGGTCTATAAGATGACTGTAAATGAAAATAAAAAATCATCAACAAAATGGTTAAAAATAAGCAAAATGGCCGTCAACAAGATGGGAGTAAATTAACGAAATGTCTGATCAGTAAGATAGCTGTTAATGAAAATAAAAGATCATCAATAAAATGGCTACAAATAAACATAATGGCTGCCAACAAGATGGCAGTAAATCAACAAAATGTCTGGTCAACAAGATGGCTGCAAATGAATATAAAGCATCATCAACAAAATAGCAATAACTAAGCAAAATGTCGGATCAACAAGATGGCTGTAAATATAAAAAATAGTAGTCAACAAGATGACAGCAACTAAACAAAATGTCAGGTCAACAAAATGTCTGTAAATAAATAAAATGTCAGATGAAAAAGATGGCAGTAAACGAAAAGAAAGACCCGACAAGACATTAAATAAAGAAAATGGCCGTCAAGTGCAACTCCAGCAACGTGGAACATTCGTCGAAAGAATGCGAGTATTAAATTCCCCGTGATTCGATGGAACGTTATTTAATCTGGATTCATTGTCGACTATCCAGAGTTACCATCAAAGATCAACAAACATGCACGGTAATCGATCGAATTAGTTTCCCAAAATAGATTTCATTGTTCACTGTTCCCCGTCCCCTCGAATCCGATAAATTCGAGGCAAACTCGTCGCCGGCGACACAGTATGTACGGTTAATCACCGGAACGCTGGTTTAACCTATTGTTCGCGCAAAGTGCCCATCAATCGGGAATATTTTCAGACCTGGTACACGCGGTCACTTCTCGCTTCCCATTAACGGAAATTATATCGTGACATCGATATTAACGACTGAGTCGGCTTAGTCCTTCATTTAGAAAATTCAGAAGCAAGGACTATTTCCATAGGTAGTCGTCAATGTTCGAATCTGATCAATTTCTGGGTTTAATTTATTTTGCTATGTTGAGAGGTTCATGTGATGCAATCTTGATCTGTGACGCACCTCTGACGCACTCTTATTGCATCTTTGTCGCATCATTGCACTCGTGACGCATTCTTAAGACATATTTGACGCACTCATGACGCATTAGAGTCGAAGTCGTGTCGCACTTGAATGCCTAACTATTGAAATGCAACTTATATTTTCACCCATAATTTCAAGTTTGAACCTATCCATCTCCAAGATATCCTTAACATTTAAATGTTACTCGTCTTAAAATTATAATAATGAACCGGTAATATGTAAAATACGCGTTGAATCGTTGAATAATGAGAAATTGGGGGTCAGTGAATAACTGCAAGGTGTCCCAGAATTTGAGGTGCAGTTAATTTGTAAAAGTGTCCGCAAATTCCCGGTCCGACAAACCGAATTTCCCCGCGACAATGAAGCAGCGAGCCGAAGAATCCAGAGGGCAAAAAGGGGGCAAGCGATCGTGGTAATTGAAAGCGTAGAAGTAGATAATCCGGTGGTTGTCGGCGAGAGGGAGAGACAGAAAGAGAGGAAGGGAAGCAAACACTTCTCCGCTCGCGGCTTCTTCCCGAGGGTCTACGCTTGTTCAGCGTGTCGAGGGGCGTTTGAACGCGCCTCCACCTCATGACTTATGGATCCGCGTTACACTTGGCCGATCAGCTTCTAGCCACCCGTCACTTTCCGCTTCTGGTTTCGTCTTTTCTCCGACACGATTTACTTTGTTTGCGAGCTGTTTGTCGCCGTTGCACTTACCACGCTACCATCAATTTATCAGCTCTATCGGAGGCGTTACTTCAGTCAGCTTAGGACTCGTTCCATCCGATTTTGACGCGCGTGATTTCGAGGCTGTCTTCTCTGCTTTTCACTCGGAGGAAATATCTGAAAAATGTCGGTGTCGGGACAATCAAAGAGATAAACTACTTTTGCTGGTCTACAGAGTTTACTCAGATTTCATTTTTTACATTTTAATCATTTTACCACGTTCGTTAAGTAGGTACTAAGGTGTACCTTTCATTTAGCTAATTTATAATTTCCTAAAACGCAATGCAACAACGTTGGACCTCGATTATATAACAATATAATCCTCTAATCTTTAATATAAACCTCTAATAAGAGGTACTTTCCTACTCAGTTTTGCTCTCGGAGAATATATAAAAAGAAAATGGCTGACTTGCATCCTTGCGCGTCGTTTCGCGAACCCCGTAGTCCGCAATCACTTCTGTGAACCCCTGCAATCATATCCGTCGCCATTTCCCGGCCGTTTCATTTACTTTATACTTCTGTTTATTTACCATATATATTCTCATTCTAGTAGTTTGCATTTACGAGTTTAATCTACGAGAGCAAACTTATGAAAGTCACAAGATTGATATAACACCGAAGTCACAGATAATTGCAGGCGCATTTACTCAAATTCGAGCCATTGTACGCGAAAGAGAACTCGATTATCTCCCAAGGATTGTAGCTCTGATGCGATAGGGGATTGGCAAGAGAATCAGCCAATCGTAATAACGGCAGACGCCTGGGAGCGAACTAATAAACCGGGGGACCTGATTATAAAGTTCAATGCGACCGTTCCGAACCGTTACACCTACGGATGGAATCAGCCCACGGGTCGTATATCACCTGGCCAGCGTTTCACAGCCGAGATAGGGAAAGGAAATAAGGCGGATAAAGAATGAAGGGCTTTCTCGAACATTATGCGGGGTCTTCGCTTAATTTGATTTGCAGATAAAACAAAAATAAAAAGAGGGTCTCCTCGCGGAGGAGCTTTCTGCGAACCTTTAAATTCTCGCTATTGTTACGGGCTTGAAATAAGATACAGAGTGTATCAGAGTAATTGTGTTTATACAGAAAAATCAAGAACTGCGTGAAGAACTATTGAACTAGTGAGTGTACAGTTAAAACTGAAACATACTGTCATGGCAGTACATGCAGATGCAGGGTGTCTTCGGGCTAATGACCATATCAGTCGACGTCTACAATAATAAATAACTACAAGAACAAGGGTGTCTTACAACTGGTGTTTCAGAGTAAGATCCTCCCACTTCAGACACTAATTTTGAGACACTCTGTATATTTGAATTACTCTCAGACACTAAACAATAACTAAAAAAGTAGTATAAGTATGGTATTGTATTTATAAAGAAAAATCGAACGATGAAGAACTATTGAAGCTGAATTATTGAGCTAGTGAGTGTACAGTTAGAACTGAAACATACTGTCATGGCAGTACATGCAGATGCAGGGTGTCTTCTGTCTAATGACCATATCAGTCGACGTCTACAATAATAAATAACTACAAGAACAAGGGTGTCTTACAACTGGTGTTTCAGAGTAAGATCCTCCCACTTCAGACACTAATTTTGAGACACTCTGTATACCTGAATTACTCTCAGACCCTAAACAATAACTAAAAAAGCAGTATAAGTATGGTATTGTATTTATAAAGAAAAATCGAACGATGAAGAACTATTGAGCTAGTGAGTGTACAGTTAGAACTGAAACATACTGTCATGGCAGTATATGCATCTACAAGGTGTCTCACAATTGCTGTTCTAGAATAAGATCCTCCTCATTTCAGACGTTAGTTGTGAAACACCCTGTATACCTAAAAACCTAACCTGTATACCTAAACAATAAAAAGAAGTCTTCCAAAAGAACGGTATATGGTAAAAATTGAACATGAAGTTTGAAATAATATTAGAAGGAGTAATTTTGTAGTTAAGGGAGTTGGAATTGAAACCAATGGTGGCACAATCGGTCTAATTTGATTCGCGAAGAAAACACGTTTCGCTGTGTAAAGCGAGACGCGTTTACTTACCGCGGCGCCTGCTTTCAGCCGGCTAATTGGAAATTATGTAACGTCGCAGCCATGACATCGTGTTCCCGGCAAAGAAACGTAGGAATAACGCTGCCCCGTTTTCCTGTCTGTCCTTTTGTTTCTTTATCTCGTGCTCTCGTCGCGACGCTTTGACTAACAGACAAGACTTATTGCGGATGGTAATCAACTTTAACGATGAATTTCTTGTTACGTATTGTTTTGTGACAATCGCATTACCCGCTGAAACGTATCTCTGCTTTACACGGATTTAATTAACGTTGCGAAATGAAGTTTTTTCAAAGTTAACTTGGAATTAGAAGAGTTATATTTACAATTAGAAGCGTTACACTTAGAATTACTTAGAGCTATACATTTAGAATAAGAAGAATTGCACTTAGAATTAAAAGAGTTACACTTAGAATTAGATGAAGGGTCTTTCAACTTGCATTCTGAGGGAAGTTTCTTCAGGTGGTCTAAACTGTGCTAATGGCTTAGAGGAGGTTGTGTCCAAAGTTGTATTATTGGCTCTGGAAAGTAAATAAGCGTTGAAACACACCGCAAGACTTATGAACACGTTAGCGAATTATTCCGATTATTATCCCCTCAGCAATAATCCCGAAGAGTATTAAAGATCGCCTTTGTACCATAAGATCAGAGGTGATTACTATCGGAAAGATGATAGGATCCCCACGGAAATAATTGCTCGCTTTTGTGAAGGCTGTATCGGATCAAGTAAATTGAAGGGTCCACAAAAGAGAGTATCATCGAATTTCTCTAAGAAAAGAAAGAAAATCCCTTGAAAGGACATATTCTCTGGAATATATTCGACGAGTATAAATCGTCGAAAATCCGGATCACAGCTAACGAAGAAGACCAAACAGCGAGGATCCTCGGGTATTTATTGCTCGCGTAAACAGTGGCGATCGGAGGTGGATAGCCGGAGCCGATATCCTGTCGGTCGCCGGTAGCAGGCCACTCGAGATCGATATCGATATCGGTGACGCGTTCGAGCCTACGAGGCCGCTTGCGCGTGTACATTTTGCGCGACGTTGGATTACGGCTCGCCACGAGATGCTGCGATGCAACCAGGTTCACCCACGTGCTTCGTGCTAAATCACTGAACCGAGAGCATGACAGATAAGCGACGAGAAACATGCCCACCAAAAACCGATCTGACCCTCCTCTATCAAACTTGCGATAACCAGCTTAACACTGGCTTTCGCATTCCACCTTTTATATCAACTATTTAATCTTCGACACTTCATTATATTTCGTATACAATTGATTGTTTCTGGGGAAATAAACTGCACTGGTCGATTGAGTGTCAGGTGGAAATAATTAGAATTTAAAAAACTTTTCGATGGCTGCATGAATCGTTTAGACTCCTTAATTATACGTCATGAGTACATCACATGAAGTGAAGAACTTTCCAATACCGCAGATCCTTGGATCTCGAAAAACTTATTCGTGAATGCTCCTATATTCCTAAACTCCGTGTTTAAACATTAATCGGTAATTCGGAAATGATCCAATAATCGACGTTATCGATACGAATGGAAGTTAAGGCGAGTTCGAATGGATTCAAATTCCCGTGCACGTCGTGCTTCGTTCCTGTGGTATCAGCGCATTTCCGGCGCGCAATCTATCCTGGAAAACCGACAATGTGAGCTGATACGAGCGTATCCAGTTTATCATCGGCGGAAATTAAACTAGTTTCGAGGGCGGTCAGAAACGATATTAGCTTCGACGCCGCGAATAATCACGTTGCAAAACTGGACCGCTTTTATCGAGTGATCGTCCCGTGGGACGCTCTCGTACAAATAATCTGCTGCGGGAATTTTTACGGACTTTCGCTTCGCGAAGAAAAGTTTGAAGACAAAGGGACAGAAAGGGGAAATATGAACTCTATGGACTTCATCAAGGCCTAGGAAAATGGAGGTGTCAAAGGGAACCGTGAAGAGACTGCGACTTTGGAAATTTCAAAAACCGTGCCGTGTTTAATCTCACGGGACAACTGCTTCATTTGTTTATATGTTCTTGCATTTCAACTAAACTACTTTAAACACTATTGGAAAGCTTTGGATTTATTTTAGAGCTGAAATGAACAAATATATTACATCTTATCTTTGGATGAACTTAACAGGTTTTGTGAATTAAAATATCTTGTAACTTTTGGACAACTGCTTCATTTGTTTGTACATCTTAATCTTGCATTTTAATGTAAACTACTTTAAACACCATTTGAAAGGAGCTTTGGATTTATTCTTAAGCTGAAATGACATCCTCTCACGCCATCTTGTTTCTAAATAAACTTACCAGGTTTTGCGAATTAAAATATTTAGTAAAATTTGTTTGGTTTGAGCAAGTAACCCGGAAGAGAATTGCATTTTTGTCTCGTGTTTCGATCGCATCAATCATCGTTGAGGACTCGAGAAAGAAAAGCGTGAGAGGAAAGTTGTTCTTAACAAAAGCTGACGTGGTCGACGTCGAAGGCAGACCCATCTTGACTCCTCCGATCTTCTCTTTTTCTCGAGTTTTTTGGTATCCGCGACAAATCTCGTCTTTTTGGTTCGTACAGTAACGGTGTAGGGTTCCAGGGTAATTTATCGGAAGTTTCGATACCTCGGTTACGATGGGAAGTTTGAATCCGAGTCAAGATTGCTTTACACCTGAACTGCATTAAATCTGAACTTATCCGAAACTCGAAACAACGCTAGGCTCGTAATATCGCCGTGAGCAGTTTGCACCCGGGCCAAACTTAATAAGAAGGGTCATAAATACACGAGCTAGTAAGTTACTCGAGGTGACGTACCCTCGCTCATTACCATTTGCACCCTAATTCTCGGGTAAAGCGGACACAATTTCCCCGAGCATCTACCCTTATCGAATTAATGCCAACGGTGTACAGTTTCATTAATTATTGGCCGTAATGTCCGCGACGTTTAGAAAGAACCTTCTCGTATCTGCAAACCGGAGGCCGCCGCTAATGGTCTGTCACTTTCGTTCGTTTATTTTCTGCATTTTAAAACCGTAGCTTCGGGCCGTGGATCGAAGGAACCGAGCCAAAACAGAATTGTCCGTGTGTTCGAGTTTGCCGCAGGCTCCGATATACTCGTTCCAATTCACTTTTAAGATCGATACCTTCGAGAAATTGCTCTGGGAAACTATCATTCCATTATTTACATCGCAAACTGGAAGAACACCAAACATCTCTATGTTGACCTACATCTTGCGGTTCAAATGCGACAAACTATATCCTAATTGCTTGAAAATCGAGCTTGCAGTTTAATTCAAAATTGATAAATGCAAAATATATTCAACATTTCAACATCATTTAGTTTAATTCTGCTTGATTTATTTACATTTAATTGGGCAGGGGAAGTGCATGAAGGAGTTTGTCACATGTGAAGGAACTCTTGCATGAAGGAGCATGAAATAATTTTTACGATTATTCAAATCAGATATACTTGTATCAAGTGTGTTAAGAATGCGTCATTAGTGCCTTATGAGTGCGTCATGATGTCATATGATGTGTTACATGATGTCTTATATGATATATTATATGATGTTTTACATGATGTGTTATATGATGTTTCATATGATGTCTTATATAGTATATTATATAATGTCTCATATGACATCTAAACATCTAATAATTATCCAGACTGACATCCACTAAAAAAATCACAGCTTACTGTTTAATCAAAGGACAGTAAATTATAGAATTTTTTTTCACCCGTAACAGTCTTTAACCAAAGAATCTAATCCTCGAAGCCAGACTCCAAAATGAAATAAACCGAAAAACGTGTTCTGGTAAACGAAGAGAATTTACAAATCCCCTGACCAAAAAGCGGCAATTTTGCTCGGCGAGAGTATTTCTGTTCCGCTCGTCCTCGTCGAGCATTTTAACGAGATCGTTCGCAGTTAACGTGCTAGAACTTAATTCCACAAAGAGGGAAACGTCCCCCACAGGACTTTCCGCGAGCTTTCACCTTTCTTCTCCACTTTCTCCGACTTTCCTGGATGGCACTCTTGCAACCTAGACACACGTGGCTCCAGTAAATGCCCGAACGATAATGGAGTTAGCTGTTTCCAAGGGAGAACGATAACTTCGTTCTATTGGCTTACCGTTACTTTCCGTTTCTTAATTTCTGGCTAATTTCTTTTTTCTTTAATCCCTTCAGTGGATTACCGATTCAATTTATAAACCTTAATATTTACGTGGAAACTTTTCGACGCGTAAAAAAATAGAAACGTAAAAAAGATGATTCGGAAAGTTTTATAACAGAATCCCGAAGAAATTCTCTTCCATATTTCTTTCACCCTCGAGCCATTGTTCCTAGGGAAATAAACTATAAAAAGTGCCTGCACGTCGTTCGAGTGTCAGATAGAAATAATAAGAATTTGTTGGGAGTTGTCGAAAACTTTTCGATGGCTCCATGAATCATTTAGACCCTGGCTCTCGGAGTTTCATATTTATCGACTGTCAATTAGAGGGGAAAATGGAGACAAACTTCCAAATAAATTATTACTCACCCCTTCAATTTTTCAACTTCTAATATTCTTCAAAATTTATCGAGGGCCTTCAAAATGGCGGAGGACTTTCAAAAGTTCGATATTCGAAATAAATTTATTAGAACTACCCTTTCAAGAAATAGAGTTCGAACAAATATTTAATACGTTCCGAAATAAAATTATAGGTTAAAATTTCATGTACTGCTATTCGGTGAATTTTTAAGGTTGGACAAATATTTAATACTTCCCGAAATAAAGTTAAAGGTTAAAACTTCATGTACTGCTATTCGATGAATTTTTAAGTTTGGACAAATATTTAATACTTTCCGAAATAAAGTTAAGGTTAAAACTATCCCTTCATACTGCTATTTGATGAATTTTTAAGGTTGGACAAATATTTAATACTTTCCGAAATAAAGTTAAAGTAAAACTACCCCTTCATATACTATTCGGTGAATTTTTAAGGTTGGACAAATATTTTACATTTTTCGGAATGAATTTGTTAAAGTTTAACCTCTTCGATATACTGTGATGAATTCTTGAAACTTCAACTGTAGGTTGACGCACTCGTGACTTCCTAATGCACTTCATACAATAATCATCTCATTTAAATAATAAAAAATAATAAACTCTAGCCGTAAACCTCAGCAGTGATTTCTGAAGCAGTCTAAAAAAGCAGAAAAAAGCTGAAAGCTGCAGACAAACGTGTCCAAAGGTTCTCCAAGTTTGCGTTCCATTTTTCCAAACCCGTCAGTTAATCCGGGAGACCCCGTAACAGTGCTCGACACGTGGCAGCGGGTCTCAGCCGGTGCTTTTACCCCAATAACGCGTGTTTCGATCTCCCAGACAGAAGAATAACCGTTCCAAATGCGAGTCAGGCAAGAATCGACCGACAGAGATAAAAAAGAGAGGAAAAAAGGTGGAGATAGGCAGAGGATCGAAAGCGAGAGGATAGTTCCGCGTTGCAAGCGGATCGTTGCTGATAAAGCGCGATAAGCTCTCAAGCGCGGGACGTTATGAGGACGGAAACGATAACGCCGGCACATTTTCAGAGGACGGCTCGCTTTTCCTGGTCTTTGCTCTTTTCGCACCGGTAGAACGTACTCGGGGATGCATGGAGTAATTGAACGCGTTCGGGGTGGAATTAATATGACGATTCGTTAAGGAGTGTTTTGATATTGTTTATGTTTCTTGGTAAATGGGTTGCATCTTTTTGGTGATGAATCTTGATGTCTTTAAGTCTCTGCAATCTTCAAATCTACGCGTTAACAAATCTACGCATTTTCAAATCTACGCGTTCTCAAATCTACGCGTCCCTAATTCCACACGTCCCCAAATCCACATGTTCCCAAATCCACGCGTCCCCAAATCCACGCGTCTCTAATTCCACACGTTCTCAACTCCACACGTCTCCAAATCTACGCGTTCCTAATTTCACACGTCCCCAAATCCACGCGTCAATAATTCCACACGTCCCCAAATCCACGAATCTCTAATTCCACACGTCCTCAACTCCACACGTCCCCAAATCCACACGTCCCCAAATCTACGCGTTCCTAATTCGACACGTCCTCAACTCCACACGTCCCCAAATCCACGCGTCTCTAATTCCACACGTCCCCAAATCCACGCGTCTCTAATTCCACACGTCCCCAAATCTATACGTCCCCAAACCACGAGTCCTAATTCCATACGTCCCCAAATCCACATATCCCTAAACCCACGCGTCGCTAAATCCACACGTCCCCAAATCCACCAGATTTGATCCAGATTTGACCCCCAGCGACTACTGGCTCTTTGCAAATATGTAAAAGATGCTTCAGGGAAAGAAATTTGCCTCAAATAAAGAAGCGATTGCGGAAACTAAGGCTTATTTTGAGAGCAAAGATAAATCGTTTTATATAAAGGGAATTGAAAAGTTAGTGGAGGATCAATGTATCATACTGGAAGGTGTGTACATTGATGAATAAAGTAAAATTTCTAAAAAAAAATTTGTTTTTCGTAGTTAGACCGGAGACTTATTGAGTGACCTAATACATCCCCTACTCCTCACATCCTCAAATCCCCACATCTCCAAATCCCGAAACGCATGAAATCCCCACATCCAAATGGCAGATTAGACAAACAACACGTACAAATACCGCGTAGATTAACCCCCGGCAATATAGGCCTAAGTAATCTCGTGTTAACTGGAACCTAAGCAAATGTAACCCTTGAGCGAAACGCTGATCCACACCGAAATTCAGACCTACTCGTCCACAAGTAACTCGATTCTTGACAACTCAATTCGAATTACACCAGTGATACTCCGCCTGTTAATTATCGTTGTCGTTATTAATGCTATGGAAACAATGGTAGGTTTGAAGTAGCGGGACATGGAATGGTAGAGATAGGGGTTAAGAACGACACGTGGACTCGGTGAAGGGGATCTCGGGGTCTGGTCGTTAGACAAGCATTTCACGAGTGGGCTGACGGTAATCCTGAATCATTAGAGAGCTTCTAGGCAGGCAACAATGGCATCTCGAAGGGACGGGGCTTTTGTGCGCAAGAAACGCTAGCTCCAGACAAATCAACGGGAATTGGGATTTCTTTTGATAGGGACGTCGATGGAAGGATCGTTAGTTGAAATAAATCTGATCGTTGGATAAGCGTGTACTTTTTTGCTGGGAGATTAGGATGAATTGGTATAGGCGTTGTTCAATTTTAAATCTTACTACATGAACATTTTATTTAATACCTTACTCTACAATATTGTGACATTTGTGACACATACTGGTGTTCATATGTGACGTATCAATTCATGTATGACGCTACAGTACATGTGTGATGCTACTGTTCATGTGTGACACGTAAATCGTATGCGATGTACCAGTTCATGTGTGATGTACTGTAGTTCATGTGTGATGTACTAGTTCATATGTGATGTACTGTAGTTCATATGTGATGTACTAGTTCATATGTGATGCACTGTAATTCATATGTGATGTACTAGTTCATATGTGATTTACTGTAGTTCATATGTGATGCATCAATTCATATGTGATGTACTGTAGTTCATATGTGATGTACTAGTTCATATGTGATTTACTGTAGTTCATATGTGATGCATCAATTCATATGTGATGTACTGTAGTTCATATGTGATGTACTAGTTCATATATGATTTACTGTAGTTCATATGTTATGTACTAGTTCATATGTGATTTACTGTAGTTCATATGTGATGTACCAGTTCATATGTGATTTACTGTAGTTCATATGTGATGCATCAATTCATATGTGATGTACTGTAGTTCACATGTGATGTACAATTTCATATGTGACACACTAGTTCATATGTGACGCACCAGTCTTGTAACAACATTGTAAATGAATTTTAGGTTCAGTTCTAATTATCTTCACAATCAACTATCACTTAATACTAACTTTTCTTACTCCTCTTTACATTACAGCAATAATATCTAAGCTTGTACATGACTGTCTAAAAAATTGAAAGTGAATCTATTACAAGTTTGCAATTCATAAACCTACTTTTATAAATAAAGTAAAGAGTTCTGACCCGAAACCATTTGTTGCAGGGAGTGTTGTATGTTCCTGCGTGTATTCCTGATCGAGGTAGATCGAGTGATCCGAAACTATCGAGCCGTTTCTCGAGTATCGATAGCGTTTGCAACGCGAAGGAAGCAAGCAAGCCCAGAAAGTGTCCTCTCGACCGGAGGAGAGTGCAAGTACTCGGCATGAAGGGTGAGTCCTTTGAACGTTCTACTTTCGATAATTACCCAGAATCTTGAACTTTCGGCGTTCATGCGTGTTTCTCAAGTTTATTCCAACAAAATCAGAACGTTAATCAACCTGTTAAGAACATTATCGGTCCTTTATCTCGTTCGAGTAGCCATCGCGTTATCTTTTAATCGGTCGACCTACATACTCGAACTGTGGAGGCAAAAGGAATATTTGGGTCGAGTTTATCGGGGATATCGTTTCAAAGTAAATTGAGATTTTCCGGGGAAACAGTCGAGGGTTTATCTCGGGAGTTTTCTTGCATCGTTTGAATCGTACCATGTTTTTTAAACGATGCAAGACGTTCAAACCATAACTTCCTTCTTGTTTCTAACATTACTTTAACATACGTCCCATTACACCTTCGTAGCTTCTCACAGTTCAGATATTTTCTCCAACTATTGTGTAGGTAGTTTTAAAGTAATAACTTCGTACAGCTCTCGTGCAGTTTAGTAACACTATTTTTCCTCGATTTGCCATAGTACTTTAAGACCGTGCACTATGACTTACTTATGAGGCAAAATTAATTACTATAGTATTAAACACAAGTGTGTCCTAACTGAAACTCCTCAAACAGAAATTAATTTCCTCTCACAAAAACTTCTTCTATTTTCTCCCATCAGCGTCGACTAAAAAGTAGTAATTTCAGTAGAAAATAATCGAAAGAAGTTCCTCGACACTCGTGCCTCGAATGTTTACTCGAGGAGCGGTTTTCTTTCGAATTGGCGTGGAATCGGTGTCAGCGAAAATGTGGAACAACGGACGGAGTTGCGTGCAAGCAATCTGCGTGGTCGGTCGATCTGGGTCGCGAAAATCGTTGGAAACGTAATTTCAGGATACGTGTTCGACGCCCTTTTTCTCGCCCCATGACCTCCTTTCCCCCTATATTTTTTTAATCTTTCTCCTTTTATTCTCTACACGCCGCTGTGATAGTTGCGAAACAATTGCCCGTTACTCTTCCTTTTTTCGGATCTAGCCGGAGGCGAGGTTCTTTTTTATTTTCCGCCACCGTGTTAGCCTTGAAAATTAGACCTCGCGTCGTTTACCCGAGTCAGAGATACAGCAGAGTTTGCAGAAGAAATTGCGAGCAAACTGGCAGGGTTGATTAAAGGGGTGCGTTTTTAAGTTTCTGGTTTTACTTGGACGTATTCAAAGCCTTGATCTCCCTCGGGAAACTAGTTATTGAATTTATCGGAACAATTAGAGGTGGCCAAAGCGGCTGAGAAAGGAAAACAGAAGGTGGAAACTGTCGAGGGAAATTCCTTTGACCGATGGGACCTTAAGCGTTTCGGATCGATCGTCTTAAAGGTTCAGTTTAGCCTTGACTGCGCTAACGTGAACCTGACTTTCATTTCGAAAATTCGAAATTAATTAAGGACCGGTATTTAGGAAGATTGCTTTTAATCTCAACAGTTATTTGTCGAAACCCCTCGTAATCCAACTTTGAAATTATTAACCCAATGACGATATATCGTCGTTCGGCACTAAAAGGGTTAATACATCTCTGATACATCTATGACGCATTCATGACGTACCCTTCTTACACCCATGACATATATATGACGCACTCGTGACGCACTCATAAGGGATTAAAAATGAAGTGGTGACGCTCTCATGACGCACTCTTAATACATCTCTGATGCACCTATGATGCATTCATGACGCATCCTTGTTACACCTATGACATATATGACGCACTCGCGACGCACTCATAAGGGATTAAAAATGAAGTGGTGACGCACTCATGACGCACCCTTGATACATCTCTGATGCACCTATGATGCATTCATGACGCACCCTTCTTACACCCATGGCATATATATGACGCACTCGTGACGCATTCGTAAGGGATTAAAAATGAAGTGGTGACGCACTCATGACGCACCCTTGATACATCTCTGATGCACCTATGCTGCATTCATGACGCACCCTTCTTACACCCATGAGATATATATGACGCACCCGTGACGCACTCATAAGAGATTAATAGGAAACTAGCATACCTAACCCACCTAACCTACATAAACTGTCTAACCTACCTAACCCATCTAATTCACTTAACCAACCTAACTTACCTAACCCACCTAACTTACCTTCTTCAATGCGTGAAATACCTTAGCTCCTTATTCGCGAAAGTTTTCGGTCACCCCTTGCATCAGAGGCGCCTCCGAAACCTTTCAGTCTTGGTCTAATCAAGGTTTAATTTCTCCGAACGTACTAATCGATAAAAAGGGAAAAAGTGGATGAAAGGAAAGGAATGAATGAGTCGTTTTTTATTTCCGAGGGACGGAGATTCCGATCGAAGTTAATAGAGGAAACGGATAAATAAACGAAGAAATAGAAGGAGAAAAGGAATCCGTCTGGCGGTTGGCCACGGCTCAAAGGTTTGCCCTCGTATGCCGGGAGGGATGCAAAACGCTCGAACCCCCTCGTTTCAATGCTACGCTCCTGGACAGGGCCGAGACGTTATTCCCCAAAGCAGCTTGGAATCCCTTTGAGTCACGATGAGTCGCAGTTCCTGGCTCTAACTGCTAAAACGGCCAGCCTCGCTGAAAATCGACCTCTTTTTTCGCAGAGGAACTTCTCAAACTGTTTGTCAGACTTTCCAACTATCTCTATTTTTATCCTTTCACAAATTTTATGTAACGATGTAACAATAGTTTAATTAACGGAACAATCAGAGTTCTGTACGCTTTTTGTACTCGTTATTCAAACACGCGGTTGCTCTCGGAAGTTCGACAACTCGAGCACCGCTTCAAGACTTTGTCTGCTTCAAAGAGCAAGCGACACTAGGAAACCGGAGTGCGCGTGCGCCAAGTGCAATATGGCGGTCGAAAAGTCTACAAGTCTACCAGAAATTGGAATATTTAATTAGCAACATTTTGTCGGTTCTGTAACATTCATATTCTGACTCTTCTCATTCTCCAGCTTTGAAATAATTTTTAAATAATTTTGGATGATGTTAGGATTCGGAAAGGGGTTAATGTCAGCCATTGAAAGCGTCAGATTGCACTGTTGCACTATCGTTTGCTGTTGCTATTAACATTATTGAGATATCCTTGAATCACAAATATTCTCCATGCACGATCGGAAGAGCAATCGTGAAAAGAAGTAACGAGAAGTATCGACTGAAGGAGCGTAGAAAAGGCTAAACAAGGTCCAGAGATTTCGTACGCAAGGTAGGACAGGCCATTTCATTGAAAGCTCCTGGGTAGAAAGTCGATGAGACACGAGTTTCCAGCTTTCTGCGTTAAAACGTGTCGAGACCGAGTGAAACACGGAAGGGGTTACGAAAGGGCTGTAAGGGGAGGAAGATAAAAGGCAGCGGATCGAGGTAAAGAATCGACAAGAAAAGGAAGGGTCGATAAACGGAGAGAAACAAGGGGTGGAGGGAAAAGAAGACAACGGAATTGCAAAGGGGGCGCAGAAAGAATGGGAAAAGTTAAGAAACGGAACGATTCGTCCGAGAAAAAGGGAGTTTCGGTCTCTTTAAATCGTCCTCGCGAATTCGACCATTCATCCCTCCTCGACCACCCCCTGTTTGTTCGACCACGACGAAAGCAATAAATACAAGAACTCGCCAACTTGGATTCTAAAAACTTTTACCTTAATTCCACCCCTCTGTTCTTCACCTTCCGTTTTTTCTTTTACACCTGCGTTTTTAAGATTGTGATGTTTAATTTCTGGAAACAGTTTCAAGAATTGTGAGGCACGTATGATGCAAATTATCGAAAGGGTACAATTGTTGGGACACTAGAATAATTATGAACCGGTTGCTATAAGGTTTTTCATTTTCTGTATCAGTAGACTGCATTATAAATCCATATGTAAAAGTACATGGTGAATGGAGGTTTGCTACTCATCTTCCTATGAGGACAAAGTTAATAAAATTGTGTACCTACAATAATAAAATAATACTCCACCTCTTAATGTAATAATCTATCTCTTAATACAGTGTCTCTCAAAACTAGCGTTTCTTAAATTACACCTTGTGAACCATAAAAGTACCTGAACAAATATTTGTTTTCATCTTGGACTTAATTTCGAATCCATCAAAACTGAATGCAACTGTTACAAAATACAAAAAAGACAAAATAGTTAATTTGGAGGGTAAAACTGTTCCAAAAAGCAATTTTACACAGCGTGTATATAGGCAACGTTCCAAAAGCAAGCTAACGACCAAGCTAAAAGCGTTCAACCCCCGTGCAGTCGTTTACCGTCGAAAACTGGACGTTTCGCCGCGGCCCTCCCCGGATCCTCCGTGACCACGGCCATTAGTGAACTTGAAATTGAGCCGATTTACGCTGATGCGAGGGTTGAAAACTGCTGAAAGACGAACGGGAACTCGGCTCGGGATCGGGTTCTCGATTTCGGGAAACATTCCAACGAAGTCCGATACGTTTGAAAGTTGTTTTATTCGCCTCTTTCAATTAACTTCTATTATCGCGAGTTTTAGCTTTGGAATTTTTAGATTAATGACTGTGCTCTGTAGGTTGAGGGGCAAACAGTCTCGTTAGAAGCGTCATTAACAATGGAGGTCAGGTTAATTTCAGTACAGCGTGATAGTAAAATTCGTGGAGTTGTCGCAACGCTTAAGAACTCTAAAGTAACCCTCGAGAAAGGACAAAGTATTTCTGTTATCGAAAAGGTAGCCAAGTGGGTTAAGAATTGACCGAACGTTACAGAAAAGGAAGGGCGAGAAAAGCGGGGTTGGCTGAAAAACGGCAGCCACGACTGCGTCAGTCGAAAACGATCGAGTTCGGCCAGCCTCTGCGGCTGTGCCGAGCTATGACGCAATCCGAGTGTACGGTATAGTATAGGGGTGCACAATGGCCCGTATCTGGGTCGTGGTGTCAGTGCTACCCCTTGCTACGCCCGCCAGGGGGCTGCAGCCCTGATTCTGCAACCCCAGTGTGCCTGGAAAATCGCTGCGATATCCAGCAGCAGGCCGGTGAGCAACCCTTGCGCTGACCTATTCTTCCCGGACCGAGTCTTCGTTCTTTCTTATCGCTCCAACCCTAAGAATCAACCGTTTTTCAGACCTGGGACACCGTTCGAGCTTGATTGGTAGATGCTTGGGGATTAGCTTTCTTTTTACAAGTATTTTTTCTACGGCGCACCTCCAACGCATCCTTAACACACCCTTGACGCACCTATGTTGCACCCTTGGAGTAACTTTGACGCACATCTGACGCACCTTCGACGCACCTCTTATTCACCCTTTACGCACCTCCAACGCATCCCTAACACACCATTGACGCACCTACGACGCACCTATGTTGCACCCTTGGAGTAACTTTGACGCACCTCTGACGCACCTATTCATCCTTGACGCACCTCTTATTCACCCTTGACGCACCTCCAATGCATCCCTAACACACCCTTGACGCACCTATGACGCACCTATGTTGGGCCCTCGGAGTACCTTTGACACACATATGACGCACCTCCTATTCATCCTTGACGCACCTTTAACGCACCTCCTATTCACCCTTGACGCTCCTTTGACGCACCTTCTCTTCATCCTTGACGCACCCTTGACGCACCTCTGACTAATAGAATTAACCCCTTACTTAACCCTTTTAGTGTCCGACGACGATATATCGTCATTTGCTACACTTGCCAAAAGTGCCAACGATATATCGTCGTGCGTGTAATAGCGCCTTATTTGCAATATCCAGATAACTAAATAGCAATATTTATAATAATAAATAGTACACAAAATTATATATCATAGATATATTTATAATCGTAACATATATTTGTGATAATAAAATTTTGTTTCAGCAATGTTGTAGTACCTACACCAACTGCTTGTCTTGCAGATGAAATCCGTTTATCGCCCGCACTATGCAATCGATCTCTTATCCTTTATTTTTCTTTGTGAAATGTCAATTTTTTTTTACGAAACAAATTAGAAATGCAAATTATACGTTGCGTACTAAGTATTTTATATAATGTTATGATAAAACCTTTCTTATGTGTAAAAATCATTTGAAAGATAGAACTGAATTTTTATATTATTTATAATTGTTTTGTTCGTATTATTTTCAATCGATATTGGGGAATCGTTATCATTGCTTTATTCTTCATTTCGTCCCGAATACGTGGCATTCTTAAGCATGTAAATATCATTTGTATTTCCAAGTTTGTTTTTCCAAGTCGTTGCATATTTGTGAAATTCGACCGGTTATCTTCGCATAGGCACTCGTTTTTCACCCGGCACTAAAAGGGTTAAAGAAACAATTTCATAGTTTTCGCATGTACCTATTTGTCTATTTTCCTTTCGTCTTAATCTTGCAAGAATAATAAGCTAGCCACGAATGACTCAGCAGTGCATATTCCAGTGTATAGTCCAGTATTCCACAGGGACCCGTAATCTAATTTTCAGCTAATTCGTCCATCGCACCGATCAGCAACAGTAAAATGCAGTCACGAATTTCGCTAACTAATCTAAAAGGCAATAACGCCGTCGACGATCGTTAATAAGATGGCGTGGCTGGCCGCATTAAGCCATTACGAGCCAGATTTATTCCGTCTACCTCAAGAACACCCTCGCTTTATCTTAACCCCTCTCTGTAAATCATAGAGTCACACTCGCAGATCGTTTGTGTACAGGGTTGTTCAAATAGAGTTTTCATGAATTTTGTGATATACTTGTAGGATCTTAGAATGTTAGCACGGTATCACGAAATTCCTCGATTTTGTCGGGGTGCTTAGTCAATCAATATCTGCTTAATTAAATTCCTGCGATAAGTAAGCTTCGACATAGTTCGACAACCATTTAAATTGCGCTTACAGAGGATAAACAGCGGAGACACACACTGCTTGCTTCAAAAGATATCGTTGTTAAAGGGTGGATATCGTTGTTAAAGGGTGGATATCATTGTTAAAGGGTGTGATAGCATTTTTAAAAGGTGTATCATTGTTAAAGGTCTGTTTCAAGTATGAGTTGTATAGGTTGATTCAAAATAATTTTACCTTGATAGTATCAGTACAGATGTTGAGTTATTAAGGTAGTAAGTACTTTATGTTATACATTTGCTTTTATATTTTGTACGTAATAGTGTATGAAGACGATATGCTAAAACTTAGTCAAATGTATAAGGACATTATGTATATAAGTTTCAAGGAGTTAGACGTAACAAATGAATAATTTAGAACAAGTCTATATAGCTCATTTCGTGTACTCTTTCTGTAACAAATGAGGACCTCAAGTTATCGAGGTGGTTTAAGCACTTCATCCTCTATATTTGCTACTGTATTTTGTATATGAAGGTGCATGAAGACTACATGCTAAGACTTAGTCAAACTGTAAAGACATTATGTATATAACTTTCATGCAATTAAACCTAGAAGATGTATAATTTAGGACAAGCCTGTATAACTCATTTCGTGTACTCTTTCTATAACAAACGAGGACCTCAAGTTATCGAGGTGGTTTAAGTACTTCATCCTCTATATTTGCTACTGTATTTTGTATATGAAGGTGCATGAAGACTACATGCTAAGACTTAGTCAAACTGTAAAGACATTATGTATATACGTTTCATGTAGTTAAATCTAGGAGCCTGTGTAATTTAGGACAGGCCTGTATAACTCATTTTATGTGCTCTTCTTCTACCAAACAAGTCTAAATTGTAAAAGAAGAGTTGTAAAATGTGAAAAACGTAAAATATTCTGGGATAGCTTTAACCAGCATTCTCGAAGTACCGGGTGTCTCAAAGCGTCGAAACGTCACATGGAAACGGTCGATTTACGCGAGTCGACGATGCAACAAACGAAACGAAACGAAACGACATCGTTGAACAAGCTTCTCGTGCCGATCGACACTTTTATTCCAGCGTTCCTTTGTAGGTTCGTTTGCCGGTCGGGTACAAAGCGTTTATCCACGCTGTATCGACTTTCAACTCCGGTGTGTGTCTCGTTCGCGTGAATATCGAACGAGAAATCAAAGGTGAACAACGGGCTTGCAAGCTCGTCCGGGTGTCTGGGTGTAACGAACGCATTCGACGCGAAAAACCGGCGAATTTCCGATGGCTTCGTTAACGAACAGAAATCCGTGTCTTCTTCGTAAAGGAAACTCGTCTTTTAGCGACGTTTCTCTTACGGAAAACTAACTCGATACTTTACGAGAGGCGAGATTGCTTCGATGCTTGATTTCTTACATGACGAGGCTCCTTACATGGCTATATAATTCCTTACTCGCTAGTGTGACATTCTATGTAGCGAACATGCACCATAGAATAGATAGAAACTCAACTTAACACTAAAACTACCAAACCGATCAAATGGTCCACAAGTTTCTTATTATTGTATATACATTTTGTCAAAGTACATTGCTTAAAATTAGCATAGATTTTCATCAAGATAAAGAATAAATGTGTGTGCTAATTTATGTTTTGTCGTTTGTGTATTTGTTCTTTAACTTCATTTTGAATTTTAAAGTGAGTGTACACATGTTTTAGTGTTCAATAAAAAAATTACATTAATTAGATTTGTTAATGATTGAAGAGTGAAAGACTACATTTACGTAAAATGTAATGGTGGAGAAAATCGTGGGTCAAACTGAAATCGTGGGAAAGAGAAGCGTTAATTGAGAGTTCCACCACGATGCAATTTTCCCGGAAATCGGTACAAAGCCCGTTACGACACTTTTCGGTTTAATTAACGAGCGATTTCGGAGCCTTGTTGCCCCACGAAATCGTATATTACGATGCGATCTAGTTATTTATATTCGAGTCGGAAATTTATCTCTGTCCTTAATTCCCGTGATCCGATATTTTTTCAATTAAACTCCACGTAGGTATGTTTTGAAAAAACCCCGTAGAAAAATCGAACACTCGCCGCGAGGGAAAATAAAGGATCGCAGGAAAAATACGTGGAAACACAGCAAGTTCGAGAAGGCGGGTTGAAAAGTAACCAAGCGTGTATGTCACAGAGCTCGATGTAATTTAATTGGAGACATAACTGGAGGGTTTCGACGCCGAAAAAGAAAGGGACAGAGATTCTCAAAACGCGACCGGGCTTCTTGAACTTCGCTACTTCGCAACTTCCGAGTTTCAAATTTGAGAACTTTGAAAGGGGGTGAAATGCGAAGCTTTTCGAAAATACATCTTTTGTAAAAGTTGGAGGCTGTTAAAGAGGGATTTATTGAAAGACATCTACAGGCAGCTAATTATCAAGAGAAAGAAGTTGAAATGTTAAGAAGCTTTCAGTGATTCTTTATAATAGAGTCTTAATTAGCAAAATTCGTTTGGAGTAAAAGTATGAATTTTATTCAATTTCGAGTGTAGTGTGCGTCAGAGTGCGTCATGAGTATGTCACCTGTACGTCAGAGTGCGTCACGAGTCATATGTCCATCATGGCTGTGCTATGAGTGCGTCATGATGCGTCATAATTGTCATGTGCGCGTCATGAATGCATCATGATTTTGCAGAGCCAGTATTCTCCGCTTCATTGTGTCCATCACATATGTAATACAAGTTGTATGAAATATTAAGCTAATCCTTTCGATCACAAAGTCAACTATCAGTAAAAGTTCTCAAGCTTGAAATGCAGATGAAATAAAAATTGACATAACAGATCCTTAAGTGACGTACTTTTACGGCCATCTTGTTTTTTCCCCGGCCATCTTGTTTACATTACGACTGCAGAAAAGTGTTAAACAAAAGCGAATTTGGAAGGCGACAGATATCCGTAAACAAGACGGCCGTAAACAAGCGCGACAACTTGGTTGTCAAAGCGAGTAAAAAGTCCTGATGGTGCGCCTGGTGAATCCCGTGACGATTTGGTGGTAGTGGTATTGATCCAAGCCCCGGAACGCGACCAGGGTTCTGCTCTTTCGTCTGCGTGTTCTCGCGCATTCCCTCTTTCTCCGTCGCGTCTTTCGCGCTTCGTTTCTTCTCGACTTTCTTTCCTACATTGTTTGCTCCCTGTCTTTTTCTTGTCTCGATTCCACCGTTATCTTCAGCGATAGACTCGCTAATTCTCCCGGTAGACTACCCCGGGAGCAAATAAGGGATTAGATGCTCGGCGGTTGTCCAAAAGCCTCGGTTTATGACGTCGTTTAATTCCGTAGTAAAGTGATCGAGATCGTTAGAGTGCCTGTGGCCTTGATTGCGGAATGACCCACTTTCAACTGGGTGCACTGGAGTTACTTTTGCTTCAAAAATTCTCAATGTTAAGTATAGTACATGTATGGCAAGTGTTGGGATATTTTGTATTAATGCAACTCTTGCAGTATGATTTATTCGTCAGGTGCGTCAGTCACAGGTACTCACAAGTATAATATTACGAGAGACAAAGTGCATGAGAGTGTATGCAAAATTCGAGTAAAATTGCTTACAGCTGAGGGAGTCCTGACGCACCAATGACGCACTCAATTCCAAATCCCTTACACTATTTTCACTTTGACTCCTGACGCACTGATGTCATCACTCAAATACAATAAACCCTTCTCGAATTCACCCTACATACTGTTTCATATCGCACCAAGTACACTTAAGTAAGGGGTTAATTCTATTAGTCAGAGGTACGTCAAGGGTGCGTCAAGGATGAAGAGGAGGTGCGTCAAAGGTGCGTCAAGTGTGAATAAAAGCTGTAACAAGGGTCATGGGTGTAACAAGGGTGCGTCATGAATGCGTCACAGATGCATCAGAGATGTGTCAAGTGTGCGTCAGAAGTGCGTCACGACTTCATCTCTAAATTTCACCGTGAAAATCCTTTCAGCAGACTTCCATCGCATAAATTAATCGCAACTGTTCGTCAATTAACGCGAATACGAGTAAGAAGCTATCTAATTGGAACGGCGTATTAGAATCAGTATATCGAACCGATGGTTCCAACCTCGGTTATTGAGTTTGTTCCGATCGGTGAATGCTACGAATCGTTGCTATGAATTCGAACGAGTATCCAACTGATACCTGTAACTTTTTCGATATTTCAATTATCCCTTTCTCGATCGCGTTGTTTCGTTTTCGGAAAAGTCGATAATTGAAGGGAGAAAAAGATGTTAAGAGGTCTTGCAAGGAAATTGGCAGCGGACCTAGAATGCCGGGTCGAGGATGTTTGAACCGCATTCTGAGCATTCGATCGGGAGAATCAGTGGAATCGGATGGTTTTGGTCAGGCCGAAGTAGTTTCGGATGTTTGCGGTCGGACCTGATACCACTGTTCGAATGACCCATCGATTTTTTACCCCCTTATCTTCGCGAAGTTTTCATTTCGCAAACTTAAATCTTGTAAATCAAGTCCGCGATAAATGATTTAATTAACGAGGAAAGTTCGCGGGAAACAGACACGTAAGGCAGGCCACTTTCGTGGCTTCGTAATATTTATTGGGAAAAGTTGGAGGATAAAAAAAGAGCTGCGCGAGGAACAGGGAATATTGAAACGGGTTTCATGGCCGTAAATCCAGCGTACGGTCAGTCGTACGGTTGTTCCACTTGGCAGAAATTAAAGGTCTGTGATTTCCTCGGTCTTTGAACTTGGCGAATTTCAATGAATTTTTCATCGCTGCGATTCAATGCTGAATAATTACGAGATTTCTAAACAAAGGAATTGTAATAAAACGAGTCTCCGCACAGAATTTTCCTCGTGCTCGCGGAATTAATCATTAATTCTATCTTCCGGAGTACCCACATTTTTATAATGAAGAAATTGCTCATGCGAATTGTAATAAAAGGATTTCACCTCGGTAAAATAACCTCGAATGATCGAGTTAACATTTCTGCAATTAAAAAATTCTCCTTTACGGATTGAATGAAGCGACCTTGAAGTGTAAGCTCGTGATCGGTCATCTCTGAAGCGTCGAGCGTCGCGACGGCCGTTCCCTTCGTCGATGAAAAATTCATCCCCTCGCTGTGAATACAAATCGAGCCATTAAGATTCAAAGTGCAGTGTCGCACCTAGAAATGCAACCAAGTACCCGAAGATTCCAGTCACGGCTCGCGTGGTCACCGGCCATTTTAATTGCGACGAAAAAATTCACTACGGTTAGCCGCGATCGAACATACGCGATCTGCGGCGGAACTATACAAAGTCGGCTAACGACGGAGCCGAGTTTCCGCAATAGCAATTTCCACGAATAATCAGCACCTAGAATCAGCCAATCGAGCGTACGGTTGCATAAATCACCGCTATACTGGAGAGAGAAATGTATCTGGCGTGGCAACACCAAACACTGCAAATTCGAGACCGTTTGCAATTTATACAAGGGCCTCTCCATTATTCGCGAAAAACCGCTATTGCTAGATATACACTGCTGAAATTCACTATTATGCTCTGCGGGAACTTAACAGAATTATTATAGAAAAATATAACCAGATATACATGTAGTTAGATATAATTATGCATGTAGATTACTGTTATACATGTAGATCATTATTATACATGTAGATTACTATTATACATGTAGATGACTGTAGTAGTACATTTACGTATATTAAGGGGTACAACTAATGCTACAGAAATGAGGAGAAGCTAATTCTGAATAAAACTTCTCTCTACAGAAATGAGATCTGAAGCTTCGTTTTTGAGTTATTAAAGAAAAACATGGACCAATCAGAGCGCAGGGATTGCGCGCCGCCAGCCGCCATGTTGGAAGCCATCGCTCTCGCGCCTGCGCGCGCACAGCCGCCATGTTTGAAGCCATCGCGCTTACGCCTGCGCGCATATCGCCGTTTTTCCTTGATAATTCAAAAACGAAGCTTCAAATCCGATTTTTGCAAAGGAAAAACTTGTTCAGAATCACCTCCTCTTCATTTCTAGCACATTAGTTGTGGGACACCATCTAAAATTAAGTAAAAATTGCCAGGATTAGCTACCAAACAGTTTGAATACTCCACAAAATTAACATTAGAAATTATATAATTTTAAAGCTCAGTTGAGGACACGAAGTGAGTGGCTAATGAAATTGCGTAGTGTAATTGTCAATAGAAGTGTAATGGTAGTTTGGTTATCTATCGAGTTTTAAGCATAGATTCAATGGAAAAGAACGGGCAAGTTTTCAATAGATCGTCCAGTTTTCCTTTTCATCCGTCCGGTATTCATTCGGTGAATAAATCAAACCGAACACGGAGATCATGATCTATGATATCGACGGATCGCGCAAATAAAGATCCGTAGGAGGAATATATCTCCCCGGCGAGATGCGTTTTTCTCCATTATTGGTTGAAAGCGGATCCCGTCTTTTCTACGAAATAGAGTTCTCCAAGTTCTTTTCAAGCTTCTGATCAGTTTCGGGAAATAAAAATGCTTTGAAATTAGCGAAAGGAGGTTAGCTTGATATATTATCGAGAGAATATTTTGACGGATAAATTGAGGAAATTCGGATTAATGGGTTTCGAGGCGTCAAAGGGGAACAATTTACGGCTGAAGATACAATTCGATGGAAACGTATCTCGTTTTAAATTCGAGCAATGTTTCGTAAACCAATTTTCTAATATTAATTACATGGATACGGAATTAAATTTGACGCTTTAAACTCTCTCGATATTTCATGCAATTAATGGTAATGGAAATACTTCATTATCGATGCAGTTAGTTCAATCGTTTATTTTGTAATTATAATTACGAATCGCACGTTCGATCCGTCGCTAAAACCTGTTGAAAATTTATCAGAAAAACGTAACGAAGAATTCTAATTTCAATCGAGAACAACGAGCAAAAGTTAATTTCATAAAACCGATCGATTTCTTAGTGTTCGTTAAAAAGCCGATTGTTAAAGCGATACCGAGTGCGATTAATTATCGGAGAAAATGAAAAAATGATGGAACAGGCGGTGTTCCAGGTAAACGAACGGAACGGTTCAACGACGCCTCTACACCAGACTGATCGATGGTCTAATTTCTATTCAATTAAATCCACCACGGTACAAACTGCCATTGTTCAAAGTCCGCCGAGCTCGAAAGTCTCGCTCGAGTCAGCAAACTTCTACCGCAACGATTACCTTGGAAAAGTCCGTGCAAAATGTCCAACTTTCCGAACTTTCAATTTTCCTATTTATACTTTTAATACTCCACATTTAGAAATTTGGAAAATTAAAAATTCAGGAAATAAATTCGTGATTTTTCGAGAATCCGGAAAACGTGGAAACGCGAGTATCGGGTATCGATTGCTCGTCTCAGCCCTTGGGACACCGGTGGCTGCGTCCCTACGATGAAATTGTTCTGTCAGCAGCCACCGGCTTCTCCCTTTATCTCTTCAACATCTTTCTCAACCCTCGCCTTGCAGATTTTCACCCCTTGGCTAGCTGCCCTTCCTATTTATATCGAATCGCAACTTGCATCGAATGAATTATTCTGACAGAGAAGCTTCTTTAAAATCTATATTTTCCTCTTAATAAACAATCAACTACACTAATTTGTCTTTCATTTGCTTATTTCTTAATTTCAACTTCAATTTTTATTGATAAGGAGCGTTAAAGAACTGTATATATATATTTTTCAATTGCATATGTCCCGTAGGACGCGTCGGGAGCGCTCGGAAGGGTTCGGCAGCGCTCGGAAGCGTTCGGCAGCGCTCGGTCCTCCGCGCCGCTTTCAAGCATGTGTTACACTTACATTACATTACAAATATAATTTTAATGTCACCTAATAAAATTATGTATTGAACGTCCACAGTAAAGCCTTAACGCACTTTAAAGTCCTATTTTATTATCTAATAATAAATAAATACTTCACATTTCAGTAATTACAGCGAAAAGCTCTCGATCCCCGGCCTTCGATTAACAAGATTAAAAACGAATCCCGGAACAGAAGGAAATATTCAGCGAATAAACGCTTCCCTAAATCATTGGAACCGCAATTTATCGGAGCAGGCGTCGATGAACGAGCATTCGGGGCTGTAATCTCCGAGTCTTTCTCGAATCTCGATTAAATCGACCTTTTATTTTTCTCGCCGGATCTGCTGCTTCTTCCTCTTTTTTGCTACTCATTTTCGCGCACGATCGCGCGTAACAAAGTAGTCGGCCGGATAATGAAATTCCGAGTTCGGTCTTGGAATCACAGACGACACTGTTATTAACGGACGGAATTAAAGATTCGATGTAAAAGAAGGGAAGTAAATCGACGCACGGTCGACTTGGTCTGTAGACATTTTTCCGGAGAAACACGAACGTTTATTTCGAGAAACGGAGGTGGAACGGAGATGTAATGGAGTTCTTTTTTAATGTACTCTGAACCATAGATAATTGGTTGGAGAGCTTTTTTGAAACTTAGACTCGTTAATAAGACTTTCTAGTTACATTTAAAAAATTTCACCCTTATTTTAACAAAATTGAAATCAAATACTTCGTTGAATTATTAGTGAATGGTTGGAGTTGTTTGAAGGTGTTGACACTCAGAATTTTATTTAAGAAAATGTTCACATGCTTCCTCGAATCAATTGTGAATGTCTAAACTTGTTTGAAAGGGTGACACCCAGAATTTATTTATCAAAACGTTCAATAGCTTCCTCAGTTGAATAAAAGCAGAGTGGGTTGAAACTTGACAACTGCAGAGATACAATTAATCCTTTCAGATTTCCCAAAATTTGCTAATTGTCCCGAATATCGGAGATCGGATAGTTAATAGCGCAGCCTTGTCTTATCAGTCGGCATTGTTCTCGCAGCCAATTAAATCAACCGGAAGGCTGTCTGTCTGCTTTGTTCGCCTAAGGTGAATACGCGATTGTAACGCGACCAATCGAGGACTTCCTGGACTCGAAACTGAGTTGTACTCGGGAATTAATTCGATTAGGCGAATTCACCCTTTTGGATCTAGATCGAAGACATAGGTCAGGTGTTTCAGATTGAGACCTCGGATTTCGTGTGGAAACCTCGTGATTTCCTCCAGAAACGTAATGTTAATTTTGTATAGAAATGTCACGTGATTTCGCGTCGAAATGTCACGTGATTTCCTGTGTGGAATCGTCACGTGATTCACTGAAGAAACCCGGCGATTCCACCGTAGAAACGTCACGTGATTCCACGTCGAAACGAAAGAAAGGAAAACGCTTCCGGACGATCGATTCAGTGGGGTCGAAAGATGCCCTTCGAGCAAGATTACGCGGCGAGACGTTAAATACAATTTGTCTGTGCTTAGGTAATCCTTTTCAAGCGGTGCCGCCGGGTATTCCGTTTGTCCGGAATGGTATTACGCGAGTTCAGAGATAGCAAGGATCGAGTTACACGGAATGCCTTTCGGTGTAACGTCGTAACGTCGCGACACACCGTCGCTAAAGGTCACGTAACCGTACACGTAATTCCGGCCCATGCACCGGTATGCTTCTCTCCAAATGCGCGAATCAATTACAGTCACCTGCGTTACTCTTGCAATTACTATTCCACAGACGGCTTCTCCTGGCTAACTAAAATCCAACTTCCTAAATTACGTGTGCTCTCGCGCCGACACACAAAAACTCTTCTGCTCTCGTTACTAGCGTTACTGCTTTCTTCAAACTTACCCATTATTATTTTACATTCTCTTTACACTTAACTATTGCTATCTTTTACATTTTCTTTGGAGTTTAGATTTTGATATTGTTACTATGATATTTTACATTTTCTTGAGACTTTAGATTTAGCTGTTGTTACCATTTTACATTTTCTTTAGATTATATTGTAAGTGTAAAATTGTGTGAAGCATCATCATGTGAGAACAACTATTCAGCAGGCTTTTTAGACTTTACACTTAACTATTGTTACGCTCTTACATTTTCTTCAGACTTTAGACTTAGATGTTGTTACTATTTTACTTTTTTTTTCATACTGTATTGTAATAGTTTAAGTGTAGAGTGATTGTGAAACATTATCCTGTAAGGACAACTATTTAGCAAGCTCTTCAGAGTTTGATTTTAACATTAGACTTCAGAGTGATTGTTAATGTGGAATTACATGTGAATGATCATTATGTGGGGACAACTATTTGGCAGACTCTTCAGACTTTGACTTTAATGTTAGACTTTATAGTGATTGTCTAATGTAGAATTACTATGAAGAATCATTATGTGAGGACAACTATTTAGCAAGCCCTTCAGAGTTTGACTTTAACGTAAGACTTTATAGTGATTGTCTATTGTAGAATCTTTATGAAGAATCATTATGTAAGAACAAATATTTGACATTTTCTTAATACATTGACTTTGACTTTAGATTTCATAGTGATTGTCTAATGTAGAATCTTTATGAAGAAACATTATGTAAGAATAATTATTTAATATTTTCTTAAGACATTGACTTTGACGTCAGACTTCATGGTGATTGTCTAATATATAATCTTTATGAAGGATCATTACATAAGAACAGCTATTTAATATTTTCTTAAGACACTGACTTTAACTTCAGACTTCATGGTGATTGTCTAATATAGAATCTTCATAAAGAAACCTTATATAAGAACAAATATTTAATATGTTCTTAAGAAACTGACTTTGACGTCAGACTTTATAGTGGTTGTCTAATATAGAATCTTTATAAAGAAACATTATATAAGAACAATTATTTAATATTTTCTTAAGACACTGACTTTGACGTCAGACTTTATAGTGATTGTCTAATATAGAATCTTTATAAAGTAACCTTATATAAGAACAATTATTTAATATTTTCTTAAGACACTGACTTTGATGTCAGACTTTATAGTGATTGTCTAATATAGAATCTTTGTAAAGAAACATTATATAAGAACAATTGTTTAATATTTTCTTAAGACACTGACTTTGACATCAGACTTCATAGTGATTGTCTAATATAGAATCTTTATAAAGAAACCTTAAATAAGAACAAGTATTTAATATTTTAATAAGACACTGACTTTGACGTCAGACTTCATGGTGATTGTCTAATGTAGAATCTTCATGAAGAATCATCATGTAAGAAGAACTATTTGACATTTTCTTAAGACACTCACTTTAACTTCAGACTTCATTATAACTATCTAATGTAAAATCACAATGTAGCATCTTTATGCAAAGACAAGTAAAAGAGGATTGCACAGAATTTAATAGACATCTGCAGTAGTAGTTTGAGCTACAACTACTTTATTTGAAGTCCTACACAGAGAATCGCCAAATCCTCGATAAATGCAGCGTGTGCAAAATCGAAGGTCGAAAGGTTTGCAGAATTACGCGGGTAACGAGGCTGCAAGGATAATAAAATGCGAAGATGACATCGTCAGACACGGAACTAACTGGAGGGCTCTTTGAACACGTCGGGAAATAAGAAGCAAAAGGGGAGAACGAGAGTTAACGACACATTCGGTATAAATTATTTCTAACGAAGATTTCCCTGATTAAGCGCAGACACGAACTCGAGGCCGATCGAGTCCCTTTGACGATCCAGATCCAAAATTTGAGACGGTGAAAATCGAGCCTAAAAGTTATAGAAGTTTTCATTAACCCAAGTGCTCCACGAATTTTTTTCCACGGGCAATATTTGCAAGTCGAGTAACGGGATAGTTAATCCGATAGTTTGAATACGGACGAGTGGTATCGTGTGCATCGAGACGATCGCGTTTCATCGCTTTCGATGATTGGAATATCGTGTGACGAGTGTTGTTAGAGAATCGACTCTTTGATATTCCGCTGCTAGAGTAATGTAAAATAATACCGTTTTTCGGCCAGAACAAAGTCGCGTGAAGTGCCACTCCGATCGATCGCTCATCGCTCGTTTAACAGACGTTTTATAAATTGCTTTGTAACGCAATGTTTGATAACATCTCTCCGCTACCGACGAATTCAGAGATAAAATTACAACGATCATTTGTCATGCTTGAAATTAGCGCGAGCGAAAATGTATCGCATGACAAAAATGGTGGCACGAAAACTCTGTAATATAAAACCGAGTACTTTCGTCTATATTTATAATTTATAATTTTGCTCCAATTTCGTTTCGTGCAATGAAATAAAACGTCGTATAATGCGATGCATATAAAATTCTACATCTTGAAAGAATATATCGGCAGAAAGAAATATCCCGAGGCAATTTAACCTGTGGAGTTAGAAGGCATCGTAGAACCTGACCCTACTATTCTACTTGGCTTGACCGAGCAGCCACTCGTTCAAATACCTGTTCTAACGTTTACCCGTACGATCAAACACGTTCTACCCCTTGGAGTTTACTCAGCGAACTCTTGTTCATCAAGCTACCTTCTTCCGTGAAACAGTGAAATGACCGTGAGTGTTCTACGTTTCGATTTTAGGTTCAAGAGGCGCTTTGAATATCTCAAACATCCGCAATTAGCGCACAATAAGGTAGAAAACGTAGCTGCGTGATTTGAAAGCTCGAGATGGAGGAAGTTGAAGTATAAGTTTCGCAGGCGAAAATTTCCGCGGTCTGTTTGCAGGTGGTTGGAGCGTGTGTGCGCGGTCTTTCACCTAGATTTCACCTGGGCTCCAGCCAGGCCAGAAAGCAATTTCCTGCGGCTTTCGAGTCTTTGTTTGCTCGTTGCATCGCACCCGTCTCCTCTCTATCTCCTCTCGGTTTTTATTTCTCCTTCCTCGATGGAAAACGAACGACCCATCTGCCGGCATTCGTCTTTCGATATCCGATTCGCTCGCCTCGTAATTGATACCGGGATAAATTCCCACTTTCTTGGCTTCCGAGAGGAGCTCAAAACTTCCAACCTTTAACAATTCACAGACTTTTCTTCCTCAAACACTGTACTCGAACGTACACCATATGAGGCAACGAGTACGTGAGAGAATATTCATATGTGCAGTCAGTGCCTTCTACATGTAAATCATCTACATGTCTAACTATATCTGTGGATTTAAATCACTCCTACATGTATATGCATCATTATTATTCTTGAGTATGTATGTACATGAGAGTATGTTCATATGTGAACATATGAGTATGGGTCAGTATGTGATTTCTATATGTAAATCATTATCTACATGTCTAACTATATCTATGTATTTGAATCACTCATACATGTACATCATTATTATTCTTGTTTGAGTATGTACGTACATGAGAGTATGTACATATGTGAACATATGAGTATGGGTCAGTATGTGATTTCTATATGCAAATCTTTATCTACATGTCTAACTATATCTATGTATTTGAATCACTCATACATGTACATCATTATTATTCTTGTTCGAGTATGTATGTACATGAGAGAATATTCATATGTGAACATATGAGTATGGGTCAGTATGTGATTTCTATATGTAAATCATTATCTACATGTTCAACTATATCTATGTATTTAAATCACTCCTATATGTACATCATTGTTATTCTTGTTTGAGTTCGTATGTGCATAAGAGTATATTCATATGTGAACATATGAGTATGAGTCAGTATGTGATTTCTACATATACATCATTATCTACATGTCTAACCATATCTATCTATCTGAATCACTCCTTCATCATTATTATTCTTGTTCGACTACGTACATATATAAGAGCATATTCATATGTGAACATATGAGTATAGATCAGTACATGACTCCTAATATATTCATCATTATTTTCGTTATTATTATACTATTAAACATGTGTCCTCCACACCTTGCACCCACAATTACCTCCGTCAACGCACAATTAACTCCTAATTTCCTTGAAACTCCAAATCAATCGAAATCTCTGAAAAAGTCTCGTTTCATGAAAAGCGTAATAAAGGCAGATGATAAATGAAGGGAAAGATTTATGGTCTCCCCGAAATTAGGCACCGGCCCATACAAATAGCTTCCTTTTCCGTACTTTCCATTGTTTCGTCACGAAGGAAAAAGTCCAAACAGGAAGAGCACAGAAGTTCTTCAAGTATTTTCCCGGAATCGTCCATTTTCTCCGATGGAACAGGGCCAACGTTTCGAAGCTAGCAGGGGGGAAGCCTCGGTCACTGATGTATTATGACAATAATACGATGTATAGCCAGGAGTGTCCCATAGAGGCAGACAGCAATTCGCGATAGCTCGAGCCACCGGCTCGTGGAATAAATTGCTTGTTACCGCCGGCGATCCATAACGACTGCCATCAACACACTCGCTAACTGTATCTCACCCTCTTTTGCCGTTCTACCGATCGCTTATTTCGCCTTTACGAGCCCTTTCGAAATTTTCGATGCTTCACAATGCTTCCATTCACGGATTAATTATAAGATGTATTATTATAGCAATGTAATGGAACGTACTCTTCTATAAAGGTACATCAATCTCTTAATCAGTTTAGTTAATCAAGTTGAAATTCAAGTGGAAGTTCACGTAGAAAGCTAAGTAAAAATTCAAGTAGAAATTCAAGTGGAAATTCAAATAGAAATTCAAATAAAAATTCAAATAGAAATTCAAGTAAAAATTCAAATAAAAATTCAAGTAAAAATTCAAGTAAAATTTCAACTAAAAATTCAAGTAAAAATTCAAGTAGAAATTAAAGTGGAAATTCAAGTAGAAATTCAAATAAAAATTCAAATAGAAATTCAAGTAAAAATTCAAATAAAAATTCAAGTAAAAATTCAAGTAAAACTTCAACTAAAAATTCAAGTAAAAATTCAAGTAAAACTTCAACTAAAAATTCAAATAAAAATTCAAGTAAAAATTCAAATAAAAATTCAAGTAAAAATTCAAATGAAAATTCAACTAAAACTTCAAGTAAAAATTCAACTGAAACTTCAAGTGAAACATCAAGTACAAATTCAAGTAAAAATTCAAGTAAAACTTCAACTAAAAATTCAAATAAAAATTCAAGTAAAAATTCGAATGAAAATTCAACTAAAACTTCAAGTAAAAATTCAACTGAAACTTCAAGTAAAACATCAAGTACAAATTCAAGTAAAAATTCAAGTAAAACTTCAACTAAAAATTCAAATAAAAATTCAAGTAAAAATTCAAGTGAAAATTCAAGTAAAAATTCAACTGAAACTTCAAGTAAAAATTCAACTGAAACTTCAGGTGAAACTTCAACTAAAAATTCAAGTAGAACTTCAACTAAAAATTTAGTGGAATAAAGAGGCAGATTCGCAGGCAACGGTGTCCAAGCAAAAATAAAAAGGTGATGGAAATAATCGAAAGTCGGAACAAAGATGTTAAAGAACGCACCGTAGAATGTGTACCGAGACAAGCAGAGTGTCGTTGAATGTAGAATGGATGCATAGTCAGGCAATTAGAGTGTGGTCGAACAAAGTAGAACAAGAGCGTATCTAGCCGGACAAGTGGCGTACGTGGTCGAAGTAGAATAAGCGTGTTTAGTCGTGCAAGCGCCATCAATTAAAGTAGAATAAGAGGATACCTGGTCAGACGAGTGCGGAAGGCAGCGGTGCAAAGTGGGTCGAGAGTGTATCTAGTCGGGCGGGAAATATACGCAATAAAATTAGAAGAATAGGAAAGATACATTGATCAAACGAGCGGAATAAAATTGCAAAGCAAATTGATCGATCGGTCGGCGAATACTTCGGGCATGAAGAATAATTACGGTTTGCCAATTAAATTAATTGGCTGTCTGAAGGGGTGGATTGGCATTCGAATAAAGCCTAGAAAGGTTAGGTCCGTGGCGGACCGCAAATATAAATCCCTCGGAACGCGAGCTTGAACGCTTAATCCTGTGTTGCATTTGCTCTTCTCATAGTTTAATCGGTGTTCTGTTTTTATAACTCCTACAGTCATAAGACAATTAAAATATTTTCTGTATTTAGCTATACCTCAACGTCCTCGCAAGCTAATAATATTTTCGACAGTTTATCTAAAATATGGAGGCTTAGAAGTTCGCAGTCAATTAAAAAGTTGAAGGGAAGTTGATTTAATTAACTTTTGCAATCTGGCAAAGTTCTCGATTTTGCAGCAGTGAAATGCCGCGTTCGGAATTACAAGGATTAGTTTGTGTTTTAGATGAAACACGATTAGATAAGTTACCTCGTTTACCGAATTTACGTTCGAAACACCTTGGGGTTTCGCGTTTCGAATGCACCCTAGCTCCCTAGGGTCCCTCTCGATAACAAACCGTGTTTCAACGTCTGATCAACGTTAATTAACGTTTGTGTACCCGAATCAGAAAGCAGCAACATGACGATTGAATTGAATTCGTTCGGCATTTCCTATTCGACATTAATTAATCGCGTCGCATTCATTCGTTCCTGAATTATATCCGTAAAAACGCTCGCCTATTGAAATTCGTTTCATTATAATAATTAACCGAAGGGTCCAATTAATTATATGCGCACGGCGTTTTCAAAGGTTGAATACACGTAATTTCGCAGGATTAACAAGCGGGTTGTTACTGTTTTTATAAATCACCGTCCATGGAAACAGATATTATCTCGTCGATAAAATTGAAACACGATTCGCCAAGGTAACGAAGCGAGGTAACGCGATCGTCCGATAGCCGGATAGGATTTTGACGGAGAAATTCGAGAGGCGAGTCCATTTCCTTCAAAGAGACCGCCGATACGACCTAACGATGCAAACACGCCGGAAAACGTCGTTACGCCGAAAGAACCCACATTTTTTATTATCCTTTTATTCCAAAGTCGGGTTAAACCCATCACTACTCATTTTACTGTGCTCACACTTCATTGACTTTCACACATGAAATTTTTATAAAATATCACACATGAATATACATATGTTTATGTATATGTACTCATGTGAGAAAATTAATTAGTTAAATTATACATATGTATATGTAGATGTATATATGTTCATAAAATATCACACATGAATATACATATGTTTATGTATATGTACTCATATGAGAAAATTAATTAGTTAAATTATACATATGTATATGTTCATAAGATATCACACATGAATGTGTACACACATGTATCACATATGTATATGTAGATGTATATGTAAATGTATACGTTCATAAAATATCACACATGAATATGTACATACGTGCATCACATATGTATATGTATAAGTACTCATATGAGTGCAGTAAAGTTTGTAACATGAAAAGACACATTATTTTTACAATAACAAGTTTTATTTATTCAACAAAGTTGTACGAAATATCTATTACAAGAATTGCCTCTTTAGAAGGTCTTCACCTAACATCCCCTAATAATTTGCATTGCACAAAAATAAAATTAAACCAAAAAATTGAGATGCAATGATAGTGTTTTGAATGCAGGAAATATTTTGTATGGAAGAAAGAGACAGTAGAAAAAGTGTAATTTTCCCAACGTGCCTCGATAATGGAAACGATGGTGGTTCGGATGGTTAATGGTATCGCGACACGCGATCGATAACCAGCCTTCAAATTCACGGCCGGAATATACCAGGCAGTTAAGCTAATCGTAACGCGTTTGCCGATATTACGGCACCGATACCGCAACCGATTCTGTCGCCTCTTCGAATTATTTTATTGGTCGGCCGGGAACCATATTCGTATCGAACGGTTTCGTTTCTTTCTTCCAATGGAATTTCGATGGAGAATTAATTGAAAATTTATCGAGTTATGCCTGAGAGTATAATATGAACAATTTCTTTGAACCTAATGACTCAATATTTTGGTCAAAATAAAATGTGTGACAACAAGTTTCAACCCTGTTTCATCAAATTTAACTTCGTGGAAAAATTCTGAAAAAAATTCTGGAACATCGAGGAGTTCATAGAGAATGTTACAGAATTTTTGCAGATTTTTCTGTTGGAAGCTTCGGGCGTGAAAAATGAAAAACCGCGAGGAATTGGTGGAACGATTTTGTAGTGAAGATGGAGCACAAAGGGTGCAAATGGAAGCAGTAACGTGTGTTAATATTATGTACAGTAGTAATGTGTCATGTTAACTAATTATATCTAATGTATTATAGCTTGTTAGGTAATTATTTGTACAGTAAATTTGAAAAAGAAGAAAAATGCTGAAAGTGGTCCTAGTTCGAAGACCTGCATACTGTCCCTATTCGAAGGTATTTAAAGATTACTGAAGATTATTGAAGATATTTGAAGATGCAGAATACAGTTATTTTCAGTAGAAACCGTTTTAGTTGGTCAGCAGGTTTAAACGACGCGACGGCCGCAAAATCATGGGGATCCTTTTGTCGCGTCGAGTAACGCGGTCTCGCGGAAACTGTCGTATCGTGAATCGGATTAGGCAAATCCGTTTTCGTTTCGACCTCGAGAAGCTTCGCGGTTGGCGCCACCGCAACTACCTTCCGCTACAAAGGAGTTTGTATTTACCGAAATCGAGTTCTATATTTCCGAAAGAACCGAGGAACTGTAATGCGATCGATCTTTGCTTATCCTCCGAACCGTGAACATTTTAATATTTTACAAATTTCAAACGTATTGAATTCATTCGAACCACCCTTTTTCTCGAGTAATACGGAGGAAACTCGTTCAACTTCGTTTGCCTTTTTCTATTTATTTTCACTTGGGTTACGGGATCTCGGAATTGTTTTCCCCTAATCGTTTCGATATTTCTCTGCGGATTTATTTATTTTCCATCTGGAATTTTCCATCTAAACTACTCGATATCGGGGTTTAAGGGAATCGATTCGAACCCGAGACAATTGGCACCTTCGAAGCGGACTTTTCTATCTATCGAAGAAATCCACTCTGCCGATAAACGAATCATAGAACACGCGTATCGCTTTTCTTTCTCCGAGTAGAAGTAACCGCGAGGGATCCCGCGGGCGATCGAATTTCTGCGTTTTTCGTGCGCTTCCGAGCGACACCGGTTTTCAAAGGAAGTGGAAAGTTTCGAAAAGGAAGCCGGAGGCGACCGTAACAAGAATTCTCTTTCGCGTCTTCGAGAAGGGTCTGTATCGAACTACCCCGAGGGGCCACCTTTTATTTTTATCTTCTCTTTATTACTCGCGGCTATTCGACGTCTTCGATTCGCGAAACCTTTCGACTCTTCTTTATCGCGAATTCACCTCCGTATTGTGCGAGAAACGTCGCATTTTCAAACAACGCGTTACACTGTTTCGCAAACTGATTTGATTTACCTGCCACAAAATGGCGCTTCAACGTCTGTTTCTCCTTTCGTACAAGAAAACTGTTGATCGACGGATAAAACATGTTTGCATGTTCCACACATGCTGTGCATATATTTTTAAAACTTTTGCGTTAGTGTGACGAGTCTCACCCATGACGCACTCCTGACGCACTGATACTTCAGCTACAACTATATTAGAATCTTGAAAACCCTAATACTTTTATGCACAGAATAATGAGATAAATTGGGTAATTAGGGTAAGATTATTGAAAAATGAATATTTTGTAATTTGTCAAAATATTGGAACTTTCAAACCTTAATAACTCAAAAAGTTTTTAATCAAAAAATACTTTATCATAGTGTTTTAGAAAGCTCTCTAAGCTACAAGAATATGCAAAAATATATAGGGTGTTCCATTTAAAAAAATTGAAGTGACCTTCACGTGACCTTCCAGTGACTCTTCAAGGTCAAAATGATATCGCCAGTAAATAGAACTTTTTAAACCCTACAACTTTTGTCTGAGACATTTTTTGATAAAACTTATATTTTTCGAAATATTTAAGGGTTCCGACCTGTTTTATACACCCTGTATGGTGTCTCATATGATGTGTTACATGATGTCTTATATGATGTCCCATATGATAAGTTATATGATGTCTCAGATGATGTGTTATATGATGTCTCATATGATGTCTCATATGATGTGTTACATGATGTCTTATATAGTATATTATATAATGTCTTATATGATGTCTAAACATCTAATAATTATCCAGACTTTTCCGTTCCGACCTTTTTTATACACCCTGTATATTGACGTAACAAATAAATGGTTCCTCGATAGCGTGTCAGAGCCAATTTTCACATCGTATCAACGTAAAAGATTTCTCGGAAACTTCGCTCCATAATTCGTATTACGCGATACGGCAAAGGCAGACAAAAAGCTCGAATTTTTAGACTTCGACCATTAAAACGCGGGTTGTTAGAACGTCTCTCGCAAGGATTGTATTTTCGATACAGAATAGAGGTCGTTACGGCTAACGAGACGAATTTTAACTTCCCAGTGCAAATTCATACGCAAATTCTTTGTGTACGATAAAATTTCAATCTTGTTCGATCGAGAGAGTCTTTGAAACGCGTTCTTGCCGCTGAAAGGTCTGAAAAATCCGGATATTAAATCCGAGTGGCGAGCAGAGGAGAAATAATTCAGGGAAAAGCTGAGCAGTAGAATTTCTGAGCGTTCGTTAATCCAGAAACGACTGCGATTAATGTAATAATGCGATCTGATGGCCCTTAACGCTTCCGCGACTTCCTGCCGGCTGGATCCATTATGAAATCTACGTATAATTTTCCGCGTACGTCGCGCGACAGAACGAGACGGAAGATTTTAATTACGGCATTGTTCCGCGGAATATAACAGGCCACGCTGACAGCCTGATGAATCCGTCGCGATAGAACTCCGAGCCGAGATTCGCAAGGTAAGAAAGTAATGATCACGAAACGTCGATGATCCGTCGGAGAATTCCAATATTTTTCCCCTCGCTTTTTCGATAACTTCGAATATGTACATATTCTTTTATTTACGCCTGTGTCAGCCTCCCAACAGTTTCAATAGATCGAAGAATTTCTTCCCGAGAGTACTTAACGTTGCGACTCAGACACTTGGCCGTTGCTTGATCAATATCCGTGCAAAGAAATAGGTCGCTCTTATTTCCGGTCCCCGCTGATTTCGCTTCAGACCTCCTCTTCGGAATAGCTTTCGAAATCGCTGCCACTTTATACCCTTATCTCGATAATCGAAACTTAATATATACTTTCAAATTACAGAATAAAAACGACGAAACATAAATTTATAAACATTTATTCTTTATCTTGGTGAAAATCAATGGTGACTTCAAGGAATATATTTTAATAAAATGTATACCTTATAAGAAGAATAAATAACATTAAAGAATAAATAGCAAACGACGAAACATAAATTTATGCACACATTTGTTGTTTATCTCAATGAAAATCAATGGTGACTTCAAGGAATGTATTTCTACTTTATGTGTACTTACTTTGAAATTAAAAAATAAATAACAAACGACGAAACATAAATTTATACACACATTTGGTCTTTATCTTGATGAAAATCAATGGTGACTTCAAGGAATGTATTTCTACTTTATGTGTACTTACTTTGAAATTACAGAATAAATAACAAACGAAGAAACATAAATTTCTAGACACATTTATTCTTTATCTCAATGAAAATCAATGGTGACTTCAAGGAATGTATTTCTACTTTATGTGCACTTACTTTGAAATTAAAAAATAAATAACAAACGACGAAACATAAATTAATACACACATTTATTGTTTATCTATATGAAAATCAATGGTGACTTCAACAAATGTATTTTAACAAAATGTATACCTTATAATAAGAAACTTGAGATGCAATCATTTGACAGGTTTCAGTTAATTAACCATCAAGCATGAAATTTTCATCGAACTACCATTTCGAACTTCGTCAACTTTGAGAAAAATCGATGGAGTAATTTGCTTGAAGCGAAGAAAAAAAAAATTCGTGTCAGCATCGCATTTTTCGGGATGTTTCTCGTTCCGCGAGAAGACGTGGCTCGCGATAAAAGCGTCAGGACGCTTTTCGTCACGGGCCACGGGACAAAAAGGGCTCGAAAGCAGGCCTGTATCTCTTCCAAAGCCCACGGGTCGGCGTTCTTTATCGTGGAAAACGACGACAAAAGCCGGCCAGAAGCCATCGTGAAATAGAAAAAAAGAGAGAAAAATGGGATCGAAAAACTTGCGACGTTTTTACGTAGAATCGAGCGAGAAAAACAACCTTGCCTTGGACGTTTTAACCTCTAAGGGGATACACGTCGATGACGTTTAAGACAACACCGTTATATCGCCATAGATGAAATACCAGTCTCAAATTCTACGTTTCTTATATTCGAATAGAATTAATTTTACATACATTTACAACTGTGCATTTAAAAGACAGCAACATGGATAAAATTGTACCTTCACGTTTCTTATATTCGAGTAGAATTAATTTTACATACATTTACAACAACTGTACATTTAAAATACAGTAACCATGGATGAAACTGTGCCTCCATGTTTCTTATACTCGAGTAGAATGAATTCTATATACATATAAACTACAGCAACGTTCGAGTAGAATTAATACGTATGAAATATGGGGTGATTCCGAAAGATATTTGCCAGAACCGATTTCCATGAAAATAGCTCTGCGAAGTTGAATCGGGAAGACTATATATTACACGTAGGCAGAAATGTTTCCCTCTTCTTTTTTTTTCAAAGTCTCTCCGGTACTCGTAATTTTCCAGCACCCTCGAACGAAGAGTAGGTGACGCGAAAGGGGCGAAGTATTTATTTCTAGTGTCCTCGAACCGTTTAATTTTCCGCGTGCTGTTCGAGTGGACCGAATAATTGGCCTCTGAAATTCTCGATTTTCGTCCCTCGCCTTCTACCCCTTTTTTACTACCCGAAGTGCTTCATCAATGGCCCTCGAGAAATCGGGGCTTGCTAGAAACATTTCGGTGTCTAAACACCGCGTTAGAAATTCTTTAATAAAATTAATTGCACGGAGGAACATCCACGCTTTCGAAATGGATGATATCCATTTCTCAGTCTTTTCTTTTTGAAAACACGTATACGTGCGAAGCTATCGTGTTTCGGTGTAATCGAGGCCTGTAGGCGTGTAAGTTGAATGCCATTTGAATCTGAATGCCGTACATAATAGCCGCAGCTTGCGAACAAGGCGAAGTTTCCCGTGAATTTTCCTCGGAGTAACGATGCAACTTCGATCGAGTTCGAGATCGATGTTATATTCGAGAAGTTAGCGATATTAGTTCGCGTAACTTTGCGCGAAAAACCCGTTGTCTAGACAAAATATCGTTTAGAATTTAATTACACTTCCGAACAAATGTACGATAAAGTAGAATATAATCTTGAGAGACATAAATCACTCGGTCGTCAATCAACGTAACAAAGAAAATCGATTCGTGGAGGAAAAAAGAAACTTCTCGCGAAACTATGAAGACGAATGCGTTGTTTGCTTCCCGGAGCTTCCCGCATAAACAATGCCATATTTTTCCAGCAAGATTTGAATCGCAAACGGGAGACGAGAGTTATCGGGTCATTAACCGAAGCTGCTCTGTTTCAGACACGCACTGGCCGGTTTTCATCTGCGTTCTCATGGCGACGACGGTGCTTTCTTGTCGACAGAGCGAATTTCAATGCGGCAACGGACGCTGCATCGCACTGAACAAGCTCTGCAACGTGGACGACGACTGCGGAGACGGCAGCGATGAACCTCGTCAGTGCTCTCGTGAGTACTTCTTTCAAGTTTAAGTTTGTTACTTTCGTTACTGATCTAAGACAGTTGGTCTCAAACGTTGGTCTTTGGTAAAACGTCTATGAAAGACGTTTGAGAATAAATAGAGAGCAGCTTGGTCAAACTTCAAGTTCGTTAAACTTCAACTTGGTACCTCAAGTTTGAAAACACTCGTTCAAGCTACTTTTGTTACTAGTCAAAGACAGCTGCCTCAAACGTTGGGACTTTGCTAGAACATCTATGAAAGTCGTTTGAGAATAAATAGAGAGCAGCTTGGTCAAACTTCAAGTTCGTTAAACCTCACCTTGGTACCTCAAGTTTGAAAACACTCGTTCAAGCTACTTTTGTTACTAGTCAAAGACAGCTGCCTCAAACGTTGAGACTTTGCTAAAACACCTTGTAAAGTCGTTTGAGATCAAATAGAGAGCAGCTTGGTCAAACCTCAAGTTCGTTAAACCTCACCTTGGTACCTCAAGTTTGAAAACACTCGTTCAAGCTACTTTTGTTACTAGTCAAAGACAGCTGCCTCAAACGTTGAGACTTTGCTAAAACACCTTGTAAAGTCGTTTGAGATCAAATAGAGAGCAGCTTGGTCAAACCTCAAGTTCGTTAAACCTCACCTTGGTACCTCAAGTTTGAAAACACTCGTTCAAGCTACTTTTGTTACTAGTCAAAGACAGCTGCCTCAAACGTTGAGACTTTACTAAAACACCTTGTAAAGTCGTTTGAGATCAAATAGAGAGCAGCTTGGTCAAACCTCAAGTTCGTTAAACCTCACCTTGGTACCTCAAGTTTGAAAACACTCGTTCAAGCTACTTTTGTTACTAGTCAAAGACAGCTGCCTCAAACGTTGAGACTTTGCTAAAATACCTTGTAAAGTCGTTTGAGATCAAATAGAGAGCAGCTTGGTCAAACCTCAAGTTCATTAAACCTCAACTTGGTACCTCAAGTTTGAAAACACTCGTTCAAGCTACTTTTGTTACTAGTCAAAGACAGCTGCCTCAAACGTTGGGACTTTGCTAAAACACCTATGAAAGTCGTTTGAGATCAAATAGAGAGCAGCTTGGTCAAACTTCAAGTTCGTTAAACCTCAACTTGGTACCTCAAGTTTGAAAACACTCGTTCAAGCTACTTTTGTTACTAGTCAAAGACAGCTGCCTCAAACGTTGAGACTTTGCTAAAACATCTTGTAAAGTCGTTTGAGATCAAATAGAGAACAGCTTGGTCAAACCTCAAGTTCGTTAAACCTCAACTTGGTACCTCAAGTTTGAAAACACTCGTTCAAGCTACTTTTGTTACTAGTCAAAGACAGCTGCCTCAAACGTTGAGACTTTGCTAAAACATCTTGTAAAGTCGTTTGAGATCAAATAGAGAACAGCTTGGTCAAACCTCAAGTTCGTTAAACCTCAACTTGGTACCTCAAGTTTGAAAACACTCGTTCAAGCTACTTTTGTTACTAATCAAAGACAGCTGCCTCAAACATTGAGACTTTGCTAAAACATCTATGAAAGTCGTTTGAGAATAAATAAAGAGCAGCTTAGTTAAACTTCAACTTGGTTAAACTTCAACTTGGTACCTCAAGTTCAACACTCGTTCAAGCAACGTTCAGCCTATGTCTAGGTCTACCGGTGTTAGTGGGTTAACAAATTTTCGTACGGTCATATACTTGACTGTAAAGTGAACGTAGTATAAGTTGATTCTCTCCGACAAGGTGCGCATCAATTATCCAAAGTTTCGTCGTCAATCAAACTTAGCCGCCCCTCAGCCTCGGATTAACTAGCTTCGCAGCTAACTGGATTTCGAATCGAGTCTGTTCGCTTCCGGCGTCGTTTACGTCGAACCGCAAGACACGCGTCCTGCAGATCGAATGTCACCGTTTATCTGCTTCTGGATATGGATTTTCCAATTATCTTACTCTTACTTTTCTAAGTTCGAAGGCAATTGGATCAATACGTTTACTCGAATAAACCTTATTGAGTTCTGACCCAAAATCGAAGTAGAGATATAAAGACGCATTGAACAAGATCTAGCATTGAACGAGATCCTCTTACAAATATCTCGAGTCCAATTATGAAAAATTTCAACCGAGGCAGTGAATGCACTCCAGACAATGATGCAACTTCGTTAAATACGAAAAACTCTCGACCTTCGACTTTTTCGAATCGAAACAATAATTAGTCGGAGATTCGTCGCTTTTCACGATAAGAATGGCCCTCTTTCGACCTCTTCCATACGGCTTGGCGAGGCCGCCAACGTTTCTCTCCGCTCATTGTCGACTTGAATGCGGTAACCGATCCTCTTGCTCATTGTTCCTGCCGGGCCACGATTCGAGCTGTTTGAAAGGCTGTCTCGTGATTGTCGTCTCGAAACTGTTTCTACTTCGTTAGAGACCCTGCCCCCGATCTTTCGCTTTTATTCGCCGTTTTACGCTCTGCAATTAGTGGTCGCAGCGCCTCTACCGATTTTACCGATCAGATTCTACTACTTCATAACGTGTCATTGGTAAGGGGATACTCTTCACAAGAGACTCTTTTACCGCCTTTCAAATGCTGCTTGAAAATGAGTTACGACGATTACTCTGCAAAATATTTTTCAGAATTATACAGTGCATTATATGTTTATAAATTAATATATATTATATTATACATTTATAATATACAGTGTATTATACATTTATAATATATATTGTATTATACGTTTATAATATACATTATATTATACGTTTATAAATTAATATACATTACGTTATACATTTATAATATACATTGTATTGTACGTTTATAATATACAGTGTATTATACATTTATAAATTAATATACATTACGTTATACATTTATAATATACAGTGTATTATACATTTATAATATACATTGTATTATACGTTTATAATATACATTGTATTATACATTTATAATATACACTATATTATACATTTATAATATACATTACATTATACATTTATAATACACATTATACTATACATTTATAATATACATTATATTATACATTTATATTTATACATTACAGAACATCATATATTACAAAAATGTCCATTATCAACTTATAAGAAACTGAAAAACACAAAAAACAGATGAACCAGTCACAAATAAGTGATAAAATATTATAAATAAATTGCAGGTGTTTAAACTGTGCTGCGCGGACCGCCATGTTTGTACCCACCGCGCATGCGCAGTAGAAAATCGCGTCGAAATACTTGCATCGATTTTATTTATTAATCTGTATTATTTAAATTGATTTATCTAGTGTTCTAAAGTGAATCTAGTGAATCTAAAGAGACTCTAGATGAAAGAATAGTAATTTGACAAGGAAAAGCTAGAAAAAGAAAAATGAATACGGTAGGAAAAGGCGGCGCACGTTTTACGAGGAATCCGAAAGACAGGGATGTTTCCCTTACTCAGACTGGCTGCTATCGACAGACGGTGATAAAATAGGGTAGTTTGCCCAGGAAATCGAGCAAAAACGTAGTCTGATCCTAAACGCTCTAATTTTTCCTGATTTATTTCTGATCCATTGATTTATTCTGTTCGATTTGTTACGGTCACTTTCGAGAATAAGATAGCTGTAACTTCCTTTTTGAAAAGGGTAACCGGAAGTCTCGTAAAGAGCGTCGCGTTAGGAAAAATATTTGCCTGTTTGTTCGAGGCAAGCTCCGAGGGAAAACAGTCGGAAAAATTAATGACTCCCGTTTCATCGGTGTCGTTGAAGAACTTTAAACAGCGAGAGCGATTGAACTTACAAACTTTTTTCCGATCGATCGGAAATAAAGGAGATTGCGCGATAACTTTGGAAATTTCACTATTATCTTAAAAGCCACGTACGTGTTCGATAACGTACCCAGATTTAATTCTATATCGAATTAAATGCTGTTCCAAACTGTGCGATTCTCTTCTATGCAAAGTAGGGCGTTACAACCGAGCTGGGTATACCATTATTTTAACCTCAGACTACAATTATCTGGCGTTAAAAGGCAATTAATTGTACAACGTTAAGATTAGAATGTTGAAGATGATTTTAAAAGGGTGAAATATTAGAGATGTTCACTTTGTTCCAAGATTGTGTAGATAACAGTGAACTTATAAATTCAATTTCAATGAGATTGGTTTATTAAAAGTCAGTTAATTGTTGTAACATTAAGATGAATGAAGGTTGAAACATTAAACATGTTCTTCATTTTGATCTTCAATTGTGTAGATAACAATGAACTTAAAAATTCAATTTCAATGAGATTGGTTTATTAAAAGTCAGTTAATTGTTGTAACATTAAGATGAATGAAGGTTGAAACATTAAACATGTTCTTCATTTTGATCTTCAATTGTGTAGATAACAATGAACTTAAAAATTCAATTTCAATGAGATTGGTTTATTAAAAGTCAGTTAATTGTTGTAACATTAAGATGAATGAAGGTTGAAACATTAAACATGATCTTCATTTTGATCTTCAATTGTGTAGATAACAATGAACTTAAAAATTCAATTTCAATGAGACTGGTTTATTAAGAGTCAATTAATTGTTACAACGTTAAGATGAATGAAGGTTAAAATATTAAACATGATCTTCACTTTGATCCTCAATTGTGTACATAACAATGAACTTATAAATTCAATTGCAACGAGTCTGGTTTATTAAGAGTCAATTAATTGTCACAACGTTAAGATGAATGAAGGTTAAAACATTAAACATGATCTTCATTTTGATCCTCAATTGTGTACATAACAATTAACTCTAAAATTCAATTGCAACGAGTCTGGTTTATTAAAAGCAAATTAATTGTTACAACATTAAGATAAATAAAAGTTAAAGTATCAGAGATGTTCCTCACTTTGATCCTCAATTATATAGATAACAATAAACCCAAAAATTTGAGTGTAATTTATAACGTCACAAACGAGATCATACAGCAAAATGTAAATTAAACTTTTCGTTTCACAAGTGGCAACCGAAAGTAGATCCAATATGCAAAGACGTAATATGTAAAGCTATAACCCGGTGCAATCGCACGTGTCATACGCATCCGAATAGGGAACTGCGATATAGCAAATGCACTTAAAAGGAAGATAAACTCGGTCTCTCCTCGTATTGTCTAGATCCAGTACAGGCGAGGAAGCCGGTCCGTAGACCGCAGAAAATGTCGCGATTACAAACGGGGCTGCTCACAGGCTTAATATTCGCGACTCAGGGAGGATTAAGCGAACTAGACCCTCGAGTGAAATTCACGGTTCCCTAAGGAAACGAGCTCTCGTCGCTATACACAGCCGGCAATAAAACTCGTTTCTTGGTTATATGTACGTAAAACGCACCGAGCTCGCACCCGTCTGTTCGTCGTTTCAACCCTTTCAGCTCGTTCCAGTTTCAATTTCGAGCGAGATAAAGCGATAAAGGTGAACTCGTAAACAGGAAGCTCTAACGCCTTACGATACCTCTTAGCTTCTGTTAATCGATCCTGGAAGAGTATCTTTTCAAATTTTAGAAAATTGAAACAGTGTACTCCTCTACAAAATTATTGCGAACGGTGTATCGATGCATAAGGGATGTATTAAGATTTGAAAGACTTGATTCGAATAATTTATTTAATTCGAAAGAAAGAGTGAAGTCTTTAACGAAGTGATACGTTTAACTACACGTTAAATAATTGACAAATATTCAGAGGGAAGATTAAACGTCGCAATGGTCTTTTAAAGAGCCGGTCGCAAAAGGGAGCTTTAAAGGATCTAGTTTGAGTGCTCCTCTCCCTTTCTCCGCTGATGAACGCTCTCTCTTTTTCTCGTTCGTTTTTTCCCCGGTTTCTTAGAGAGGAAGCAAGCAGCCTAACTTCTCCGACGCTTTTTAGCGACGGTCTAGAGTGGAAATTACAGCGGGTTCGCGTAATTCTGCTCGAATATTATTCAGCCTGTGCACGTTGAACGAATACGGACGTCGAGCTTCTTCGAGCGCAAGAAAAGAGATTTATCGCCGTCCGCGAAAGAAACTTCGCTTCCTTTACGATTTTTATTTTCGGTTACACGATACATCTTCCTGTAATTGCCGATGGCCGTTGATCTTCTTTAGAAAAGAGTTTTTCGGCCAGAGTTCCCTTTCATGATACTACTGAAGTCAAATTCTGCAAGAAAATCAAGATGAATTTCGCTATAAACGAAAAGCTATCAAAAGACAAGAATTACGTGGGAAAGACTTCTTGCTCGTCGAGGACTTCTCTACGTCCGCCATTTCGGCCTCCTGTAATGGCGTCGAGATGTTCGAGCACTCGCAGAGATCGCGCACCGACCCTCCGTACAGCGAGATTTGATCATCTGTCGTATAAACATACATATTACCAGATAAATCTAATCGAACTTTCGAATCGTACCTTTCAAGTTCTCCGAATTGTCCACGCAGAAGCTGAAGTTGCTGTCGGAGTAATCGTAATGGCGCGGGGTGAACATACTCGATGGATTCGGATTATCCTGATCGATCTTCGCTGGGGACTCGTAACGCTTCGACGCGAGCGATAACTGACTCCCTCGAGAACCATCTGAAAAATTTAAATTACCAAAATTCAGAAGTCATTTTCTACAAAACGGGTTTAATGGTAATCAAGGCTGAAACATACTGGCCTTAAGGTTTTTCGGAGAGCGAATAGTCTCTACCCCGATGATCCGCGGACCAGAAGTCTCAAGCTGACTTTCTGCTTGAACAGTTTTCGGCTTGCTAGCTGACGCCTCTGGATTCAGCTTCATTCTCTTCGCCAGCGGAACCTCCTCGCTTCGTTGAACTGTTTGCTTATCTTTGGAAACGTTCAGAGGTTCTTGTTCCATTTCGGCATCGATCTGCTCGTCGGTTTCGTCCGTGTCGGCTACTTTCTCTTCGTCCGGGCTATCTGCTTCGTTCAAACCGTACGCGTGGCCGGATAACATTTCCTCCGTTGTACACATTTCTTCTAACATCACCGTGTCCACTGATATGGAGTCTAAAAAATCATATTTTTCATGTCTAAAGACTTGATGTATAAAGACTTCATGTATAAAGACTTGATGTATACAGATTTGATGTATATAGATTTGATGTATAAAGACTTGATGTATAAACACTTGATCTATAAATATTTGACGTATAAAGACTTGATGTATAAACACTTGATGTATATAGATTTGATGTACAAAGACTTGATCTATAAAGACTTGATGTACAAAGACTTGATGTATAAAGATTTGACGTACAAAGTCTTGATGTACAAAGATGTTACAACAAAGTGAACCATGAAGTGTTAACTGTTTGCTCGGACCTAGAGAATTTTCGTAATTCTTTTCACAGTTCTCTGAGAAGTTCGTCCTCAGACGTCGGCCATAAATCGAGCGTATGTGAGAGAAATTAATCGTCGGCGGAGGCATCTCCAGCATCTTCAGCGCACGATTGCGTTTCTCCTCCTCCTGCTTCCTCGTCTGGACCTCCATCTACAAAGAAAAGAGTACAGAAACTCGCAGAGAACGGGAGGAAATTTAAAAAACCTCCGCGTTTACGACGATCAGCTCCTCTTTGCAATCCCCGATGCTTTTGTTCGAGATTCTCAACGATTCCTCCAGTTGCGACCCGTTTGAAACAGCGCGCGCAAACTCCACTATTTTGACGCGCATTCTTAACCATTTGACCTGCTGATTCAGCTTCCGTGTCTTCTCCAGCTCGTTGAGTTTGTACTCGATCACCATTTTGTCGATACGGAGCTTCTCCGATCGTATCTTCGCCTCTTTTCTTTTCTTGGCCAACGGGAAGTCTTCGTATTTCGCCTGTATCGAAAAACAATTCAATTAACAGATCTTTACGGTTTATCGAACTCTTTGTGTTCTAGTTACGTAATACTGCTGCCACGTTTTTTCGTAGTCGGTACAAATCTTTTCGAATTGATCGCACTCTAGTTTCTTCACTTTGTAGTCGTTGTCCAGGTTCAGCTTCATTAACTCGACCCTCTCGGAAGTTTCGTTAAGGTACCTTCTTTGCCTGCAAAACTTGTAATTTTACATTGGTCAAGCATAAAATTCTTTGAAAATTACTTGTTTAATGCTGCACTCAAGGCCGAATAGTTCTCCTGAACATTTTTCGTTTTGTTCTTCAATTCCCGGCGCACTTGCAACTGATTTTGAATTCTAGTCTTGAATTCCTTTATTTCGCCTTTCAGATCTGGAGAAGGTGTGTAAAATTTAACAAACTTATCTTACTAAATAAAAACTCAAACACTTATCTCAAAAAGAAAGACTGTAGAAAAGAATTAATTTACCAGATAGCGTGTTTTTCATGGATTCAGTCTCCACTCGCAGACAGCTCTCTAAAAAGTTCATAAATTGCGGGTCATCCCAGGTAAATTCGTTGTCCATGTTCACTTTGAATTTATTCACAGAGTTATTCGAATTTAACTCAACTTTCTTTAACGAAAAATTGAAAGAAAGATGAATCGTTTGGTGCAGACTCGTACTGAAGCCGTGCGCGTCGGTTTCGTAGAGCGCTCTGATTGGCGTTCGAAAGCGCGCGAGAATTTGAACCAGACAGAGCGCCAAAACGATGTAAAGATCAAACAGTTTAAACGTTGAATATAAATAGTAATTAAGAGTGAAAGAGTCTTTTATTACCTTTTGTTTACACAAACTCCACAAATTGAATTCTCCGATACAAATTTCGAGTAAACATTTTACCAGCCTCTTTCACGGAGAACGAATGGGCGCGACGCGACCAGCTGGCAAGCGATTAATTAATCGAGGCTGGAAATTGATATCGTGACCGCTGGAAAAATATAAATAAAGACCTCGATGCCGAGTGCGCGGACACAGGAAGCTGGCGAGGAGCCAGCCGCCATTCGGGTCAAACCCATCCTTTCCGAATTTCAAACCCTCTTCCTGCGTGTTTGGTTAGGCGTAATATGGATTATTTTAATCACTTAAAATCATAGACTCGAAACTTTGCATGTTGGAAAAATAAGGAGACTTTTAGGTTAAAAATTAAGCTTTTTATGTCGTGTTAAGTGCTGTGAGTAAATTTTTAGGGAGGTTTAATTCATAAGGGAGGTTTTCGGATGAGATTCTTTTAATAGATGGCGCCAGTTTTAAATTTAAAAAGTATCGTTAGCTCAAATAATTTTCTTATCGACAGAATAATGTTGACGCGTCGATACATCGATATTCCAAAGATAAATTTATGCCCCGTTTACGAGGCGCTAGGTGAAACGAAGGCACTCGAGCACTTTCTTCCCCTTTTTCTCTTTTCACGACAGGTTCTCCATCGAAAACGGACGCGGTAAGTTTTCTCGTTTGCAATGGAGAACCAGCTGAATCTATAAGTCGGGGAACGAACGAGGCCATAGACGGAGAAACGAGTGAAAGGTATATAGGAGGCAGAAATTGAAGGTGGTGCTCGTTCTTGCGTGCGCACAAAAGCTGCCTCGCGCCATTACGGGATAAAACAGCCAGGCCGTGGCATATTGGTGCCTCGTTCGCTTAAATGCAGCTGCATACGGCCGTGTGCCGTTTATTCAACGGGGATGGTAAGCTCGTTCTAGGGGATCCTTTTCTCGTCGGCTCCCTTGTCTCCGGGGTAACCAACCGATCTTTACCGAGCCGTGTAATCCTTTCGACAAATTTTTCTAATCGTTTTTTACCCCGAAACATCTACATTACCGTACAGACCATCATTGTTAATACTAGATTTACGGAACCCGTAAAAATGACAGATATTAAGGTAAATTGCCCAATATCTGACACTCCACCAATAACTAACACTTTTAACTTTGTAATTAATTAATAAAGACTCTATAAATAATATCTGTTTCTCATTGTGTGTATTATGCAATGTCTCTGAATTATGAGAATCGTTATATACTTATCCAAATTTTGCAATTGTTTACAAGTACGTAATTTTCATTAGCGGCTCCATTCTTCTATCACTTAAGGTTAGAAACATGATATTTTGCTTTGTATTTATTTTATTAAATTATTTGAGAGCAACCTTATATTTCCCTATTCTAATTATAGTGTTGTTTTTTCTTTTAAGACTTTAAATGAACCGTCTAATTTGATGGATGTCAAAGGTGTCAGTTTTTGGGATACATAAGCCTGCCGACCAATATCTGACATCCGTGACCTTAGGTCTGTTTTAGATGACAGAAATTTTTGTACAAATGTCAACTTTCAGTAAAAGAATCAATGTGTTAGGCAGTACACATATCTGCAATTCATTTGTTTCTCTACTTTAGTTAAAATTTAAATAAAGTGACCATCAAAACTGTAAATCTAGTGTTAAAGACTTATCCTACTTTATTAAATGAGCCGTTCAGTGCATACATTAACTCCATTTCTTGAAACATCTTAAATTTATGTGTTAAAGCATTTGGTATAGTCATAACTTTTTGTATTTATAATAATTTAAGATTTTTCAAAAATGGAGTTAATGTGTGCACTGAACGGCTCAAATTCACTTATCAACTTCGTCAAAATTATTACAAGTTCGAATAAAAAGAACAGATAGAAATAGTATCGATGAAATAAAAGTATCGCAGTAACGAGTTAAAAGGCAGAAGCAAAAAGAGGAAAAATGCATTTTTATGGAAATATATTTAAATCCATCGCAGTCAGTTTACTCTGTGACAACTGACTCGCAACGGATTTAACTTGCAACGAGTCAAAGTGGAATCCTGTTAGCTATCCGGGAAAAAAATATAGCCGGGGAAAAAAAATGATTTCGAGAAAAATTGTGATCGTTACACGGTAGATACTCGTTGGAGAGGACACCATGAAAGGTGGGAAAGGAAGTGGTGAGAGAAGGTAGTCCCTTTGTGACTAAGGGGGTAGATTTTCGTGCTCGCAACTGCGCACAATTTGCGACGCGCAATGCGACGCCGGCGTCGAGTGCTCGACGCCTTTCAGACGCAGAAGCCGAGGACGAGTCGCGAAAGTATCGCTTTCAATGAGAACTCCCGTCTTTCCCCTCGTTTCCTTTATCCTCTTCGTAATAAATATTGTTCGTTTCCTAATAATTTTCGATTATACAGTATCGACGTTCGGAGAGCGTCGTATTTGTTCGGAGAGCGTCGTAGCTCGCTTATTATCGTAATATATTCAAAGCATTATCTTTCAAGTACAGTTCTTTCTTTAACGAGCACGAAATATAAACGATTGTGAAAATTCCGTCGATTTCCCGGGAGCTTTCTCTTCAAAGAATTATAAATCAATCGACTGAGCACTTGGTTGTAACTTTGACACTCGTTCGAGTTTTACCCGGAAATCCATTACCTGGTAATGGGTTTCCTGTAAAAAACGCCTCGAGCGTTCTTTGACGTCGTTCAATAGTAATTCATCGAAAGTCGTCAAAGAAACTAGTGAAAAGCCTGCCGCGTCTTTCGCGACGTAATCAGCGATTAACGGACCGAATTAAAAATAATTTTGTATAGAAAAATCTTCGTACCAAGATTTTCGATAGAAAATAGTCGACAAATCGCGCGATTTCAATTGAAATTTCTGCATTCGCCGGCGACATAAAAGCGCGGTTTTCGAAATGAGCATCGCAGACCCACAGGGTTTTGTCCCCCATCCAGTCACACTTGGTCTCGTTTATCCATCTTTCTACTTTATTTCCATCTTCTTTTTGCGTCGCGTCGATCCTCGTGCGTTCGCTGGTGCATTCGTTGCCTGGGGCTTGGATGTTTCAAACCAGGGGGAAAAAATGATCTCTGAATTCTACTTTCGCCGCTGGCTGTCTAGTCTGCCGATAAACGACCGGAATATTCCGCCGACTCCAAAACTATGAATTCCAAGCGTAAATCACGGTCTATGACACGATATTATGAAACTCTACTTTCTATCTTTTAGAACAGACTTCTTTAAATGATTTCTACAATGTAACACTTTTTATGAAATTCAATTATGTATCTTCATAAACAGACTTCTTTATATGAGGACTGTTAAATGTGCCACTTTTTTTGAAATTCAACTTTGTGCCTCAATAAACAGACTTCTTTATATAGTGACTCTTAAATGTATCACTTCTCTTGAAATTCAATTATGTACTTCAACAAGCAGACTGTCTTATATGGTGACTATTAAATGTATTACTTCTATTGAAATTCATTTATGTACCTCAACAAACAGACTGTTTTAAATGATGACTATTAAATGTATTACTTCTATTGAAATTCATCTACGTACCTCAACAAACAGACTGTTTTAAATGATGACTATTAAATGTATTACTTCTATTGAAATTCATCTACGTACCTCAACAAACAGACTGTTTTAAATGATGACTATTAAATGTATTACTTCTATTGAAATTCATCTACGTACCTCAACAAACAGACTGTTTTAAATGATGACTATTAAATGTATCGCTTCTCTTGAAATTCAACTTTGTACCTCAACAAACAGACTGTCTTATATAATGATTATTAAGTGTGTCACTGCTCTTGAAATTGAACTTTCTACCTCAATGAACAGGCTCCTTTATACAGCAAATCTTAAGTGTATCACTTCTCTTGAAATTCAATTATGTACTTCAATAAGCAGACTGTCTTATATGGTGACTATTAAATGTATTACTTCTATTGAAATTCATCTACGTACCTCAACAAACAGACTGTCTTATATGATGACTATTAAATGTATTACTTCTATTGAAATTCATCTACGTACCTCAACAAACAGACTGTTTTAAATGATGACTATTAAATGTATTACTTCTATTAAAATTCAACTATGTACCTCAACAAACAGACTGTCTTATATGATGACTATTAAATGTGTCACTTCTATTGAAATTCAACTTTGTACCTCAATAAACAGACTGTCTTATATAATGATTATTAAGTGTGTCACTCCTCTTGAAATTGAACTTTCTACCTCAATGAACAGGCTCCCTTATACAGCGAATCTTAAGTGTATCACTTCTCTTGAAATTCAACTTTGTATCTCAACATAAAGACATCCTTATATAGTAACTATTAAATGTGTCACTTCTCTTGAGATTCAACTTTCTACCTCACTGAACAATCTCCCTTACAGTCTCCCGTACAGACTGTTAAATGTATCACTTCTCTGGAAATTCAACTTTATATCTTGATGAACAGATTCATTTAAATGTCACTTCTCTCGAAATCTCCATACCTCGACAGACTCCCTCAAACGACGTCTACAAAATATCTCCTCTCGCAAAATATAATTTCTCTGGAAGTGCAACTGTAGTTGAGTAGAATGCCTACGTTTCGTTGGAAACTCAATCAAGCCCGACTACAAATTGTACAGGATTAATTTGCGTCGTGTTTTACGTAATTGCGCAAGAATCGAAGCCAAACGATCCAAGACGTTTCCGCAAGGGCAAAGCTCTCGACGATCAAACGTTCCCCGGGAATGATTTTCTTTTTCAGCGAGAAGCCGCAAAAGCACTTCGCTTGATAGGCCACTGATCGCACGGCATCCTCTATTGGCTTCCTCGATAGGTACATCTCTCTTGCAAATAGATCTAGGGAAACTGGATTCGAAGACAAGAAAGGAATCGACAGATTGGATGTACGACTGTTGATGGGTTCAGGTACCGATAGAGAATCATGCATAACAAGCTGCAGATCTCAGTATTGACTCTTTCTCTTACACAGTATGAAAAGTAACAGAACTTTTTAAAAAACCAACGTCATCTATTACCAACGTTCTTCCTTGCACAATGACTTACGAGGGCCATTCAATAAGTAAAGAGACAAATTCTATAATTTTAAAACTATTCGATGTGTACAATCTTTTCAGGGGAGTTGGCAACCGTGGGATATGCTCTGATCATATGGTGAATTGAAAATTTTGAGGTTATGTTGACATAAAATGATGAAACAGCTGACCAGAGTATGTTTCAAGCTTGCCAACTCCCCTGAAAAGATTGTACACATTGAATAGTTTTAAAATTATAGAATTTGTCTCTTTAGTTATTGAATGACCCTCGTATTTGTCAGGTGCGTCAACTCAGCTGCGATATTAAAAAAATGTTATTATGCAATCGACTATGCAAATTATAATTGTACTCCAAATTGAAGTTTATTAAATATACGAGTAAAATTGATCACAGCCGAAAGAGTGCGTCACGAGTCAAAATAGTGAAAGGGTTAAGGTTAAAGTATACCTCCACAAGACACAATTATTGGAAGGGATTGCAAATTCACAGAAGCAGATCGAAAAATTAGCCACGGTTCCGCTGACTTCGCCGATTTTCGCTAAACAAAGGATCGTAGCGTTTATTTTGCAGCGAAAATAGCTGACAAGCCTTATATCCTGGCAACACGAGGTTTATTCAGTCGCAGCACGTTTCTTCTTTACCTCTATTTGTCCCGTCTATTCGCCTCGGCCCTACAATCGCGAAATACACTGCTTCCGGCTGGATAACCGGCATTTATTTTTTCGCGAGAAAAAGGAAGTTTTTTCGTTATTTATCGCTAGACACCGCTGGAAATATTAGCTCGGCCAGTACTTTATTTCGCGGGAACAGCACAGAGATCTCTAATTCCAAATTTCACGTATAAAATTTCGATAAGTTATTGTAGAATAATATTTAATAATAAAGAAGATTGATGAAATTTATTAATAAATAAATAGATATAATTAATTAAACACGACACAAATGGAATCTCTCGAATTATAAATCGTACGAGATTTATCTCACGATTTCTCTCAAAGCAATGCTCTTTTCGCTTCGTTCTTCAAAAACATTCAATCCCACCCAAAAGACAATCTTCATTACATGCAAACTTCAATCATACCATACGCAAGCTTCATTTATAATATGCACCCATGCTGATCATACAATTACAAAGTACAGATACACACACATACCATTATGCAGTAATTTATGAAACGTGAACCAAGATAAAACAAGTCTCCATGAAAAACCGAAGACCGAAAAGCGATTTAAAGCGGCGATAAATAAGAAAAGCACTCCGAGTCCATATTTTATTGCGTAATAAAATATAAGCCACAGAGTCGGAGGGTCAGTGGAGGATTTATTAGGGCGCCGTTGCACTTTGGAAACCGGGTCAAAAACACGACGGTGGAATTAGGCGAAATGGAGCGGCCAGTGTGGCTTTCGCAAAAGTAGGGAAGAAAAATGACGCCGGTATAAACGGGGACACAGAAATAAAGGAAAAAAACGGGAATAGAAAAACAGGACGAAAGACGAATGCCCGCGTTATTAATCACGACTAATTCGAAAAGGTTTTTCTCTATTTTTACGCGGTTAGGAATAACGAGCCGCAGATGGGCAACTTCGAGCAGTGACAAAGACCCATAATTCGTCAGACCATGAGGAGATATAACGGCGAAACGCATCCCGCAGTGGTGAAACGCAGCGAAGTAGTTGATGTCAGTCATTAGTCAGCCGTGAGACGTCGAGGAGAGGATCTCCCCGGCAACTTTCGTAATTTGACGTAACAGATGCACCTGCTGAATTCGTAATACTTCCGAGAAGCGTATATATCGGTTTCCGATATTGAATCCCGTCATTAAACCTAACGTATATCGAATTACGCCGATTGTTCCCTCGAAATATTTTCGATCCAAACAATTTCAAGTTTTCCTCTCCGCTGAAAATATTTTTCGTGTACGTTTTATCGCATTTATTTATGGAAAAAATTGTACTGTCTTCCAATTTAGCTTTCTGATATTTCTGCGAGAGAGATATATGTTTGCTTCGAATCCTGCTTTAATTATTTTACACCGGAGCTCCACCAGGAATATCGGGATAGAGTCGGTCATTATACGTCGCGAATATTGTAGCAAGAATGCGTGCAAACTTCTACAATTGAATAGCGGCAAACAAACTACGGTCTGCACTGAATTTTCACACAGAAATTGAGTTTCCCGAATTTAACGCATATTCCTTGTGACCAGACGAATTTCAAACGCGAGTTTCTGGTTTAGAAAGGTTTAAAGTTCAATATCTCCTAATTAAATAACGAGGAAGTTGTCTTTTCTAAACGCGTTTCAATCTTAGGCGAAGTCTAGGAATAAGCTTCAAAAAGTTTCTCGAGTATTAGAAAGTTGAAATTAAAAAGAAAGTTAAAGCCACGATCGATTGCTTGCAAATCAGCTTATTTACGGATCAAATTGAATATTAATTGAACGTAATGTCGAAGAGGCGGGCACTGGGACAGCCTTTTACCTTGGCAAGATTTCTTGCAACTTCGCTTTGGAGTTAATCGAGTCGATGGGGTAAAATTGTCTTATTTTCTTGTTTGTCTCTACATTTGATGTATTATATGATGTACTATATGATGTATTATATGATTTACTATACACTAAATATTATTTCAACTTTCATTATTTGTCTCTACATTTGATGTCTTATATGATGTATTATATGAGGTACTATATGATGTACTATATGATGTATTAAATGATTTACTATATGCTAAATATTATTTCAACTTTCCTTATTTGTCTCTACATTTGATGTCTTATATGATGTCTCATATGAGGTATTATATGATGCACTATATGATGTACTATATGATGTATTATATGAGGTATTATATGATGTACTATATGATATACTATATGATGTATTATATGATTTACTATATACTAAATATTATTTCAACTCTCCTTATTTGTCTCTACATTTGACGTCTTATATGATGTCTCATATGACGTCTCATATGATGTATTACATACTAAATATTATTTCAATCTTTATACTTGTAACCTTGCACCAATTACCCTAACTGTTAAACAATATCTTAAGAGCCTCTCTCTCATCTCTCTAACGTCCACTTTCTTGTACAACAGAATAACTGTTTCATTCTTAACATCATTGCATCTTATTTTTAATCTAAGACTCATGAGGAGTAACATGAGCTGGAGATTGATAAAGCAAAAGTGAGTTAGGTTAAGTGTTATAGTATCTGCAAAATCGAGCGATTAAATCGAATTACGTCATCGATACGTAGTAACGCAGAGAGGTACAAGATGGCCAGATTTCAGGTGCTCTATTAGCCAAGCGAGCTGGGATTCTGATTAGGAACGAGACCCTTCGATACCTGGAAATGGCGTGCATTGTGTTCTCGACCCATTCACCCCGTCACCGTGTGCGTGTGTGTTGGCCCACGTAGCCTCGATTTCCATCCTATACCGTCCGTGATGAGCCCTTGAAGCCCCACAATGAACTAGTATTGTAACCAAGCCGTCCTGCAGAATGTGATTCTGCACGGAGCATGCGATAGAGGAAGCCAAAGTAACTTAATCGGCGGACAGTGTATACGTTTCCTTTCAAATGCAATAAAGATTCATTCGATATCTTTACTGGCAATTATGAATGAGTTATATTATACACGGTATGTCGGAAATTAATGGAGATACGTCTGACGAATTTAAATGTTTCGCAGACTTTTTCGCCAAAAACAGCGACAGTACACGGTGCGTTATCAACTTTACGTTATGCAACTTTGGCGTAGCTGGCAAGGTTGAACCAAGTGTTCGAGGTTGAACCAAGTCTCGTTGCTAGTTACAATTGTACAGTTTCTGGCTTTGATAAAATCTCGCATTCAACGCAATTATTTGTCCATGATTTTGTGACACGGTTCTGTCAAACGCTATAAGTTAACAATCCCTAGTTCGATAACTGTTGTGTTTTATAGGGTAGGTATACATTAATAGATGACGCTAGTTTATGTAATTAGAATGTATAGGGGTAGAAGAGTTTGGGCAAGATCAAACGAGGTCAGAGATCATCGAACTAGCATGTACACAATTGGACAGGTTTCAAAAACGATACGGGCATTTACGGTGAATTAGTGACAGGCCTCGATATTCGCGACGCGATGATTACCCTCGATAAACACGTGATCGATACCCAGGAGCGAGCACAATGCCAAACGTTGAAACGCGCGGAAAACCCTCTTTCCTGTTCGCTCTACTTTCGTCCGAGGCTCGTTTTTTTCCCCCGGTTTTCCATTAAACTTCAACGAGCATCGGGCCGAGTTTTCTTGCGACGAACAATAAAACCAGCCGGGAACAACCCACCTAAGGGCATCGATAATTCATCGTCAACTGTCGATTCTTTGTCTTGGCATCCCTTTCTCCATATTGTTCTCCATAATTCTCCGATCGAATTCGATCACGCATTCCGGGGCTCTTCAAACTTTCTCCACCGTTTAATCGCCGCGTTAATGGACGAAATTGTTAACCCTTAAATGCATAAGTGGGGTTCATAGTGGACCACAGATTAAAATGTACTTAATTGAAAAAATAGAGGAATGACATCTTTATTCTAGAAGTAGAAACAAGTATTTTCAACCGAACAAAATTTCCATCCTTTCGCTTAGACGTCACGCAGTTAATCGACGACCCTCCAAAATACGTTGACGATAACATATGTGTACAATGAGATACTAAATATTAAGAACGTGAATCCATACGTGGGGACCTCACTTACTTAATTTCGTGCTAACTTTGATTACAGCAACAATTTATATCTGTAAACGCATTGAAATTAACATAAATATAGACAGAAACAAATATTAGGAAAGTTCTTTTCGCGTTTGTCGCTCGAAGTTTTACATTGTTGTGCTTAAGTAAACATCCAGATCTCCACCATTAATTGCCAGTCATTTTGTGGCATTACAAGAGAACTCTTTTCAGCATCAGTAGAAATCCCGTACTTTTTCCGTTGTGAAAGATGGAACATCAAAAGGAACATTTGCGTCCTATCATGTTTTACTGTTTTAAGCCCTTGCACTATTTTGACGAGTCTGACTCGTGACGCACTTTTATGTCAAATTTTCAATACGCTCCAATTTTGAGTTCAAGTCCAATTATAATTTGCACAGTCAACGATTGAATAATAACATATTAACATAACATTTCAAGTTTTTGCGTCTGTTTTAATATTGTAGCTATAATTAGTCAGTTCTCTCTGACAAACAACTCATAGTGCAAGGGGTTAAAAGAGGCGTTACACCTGAAAATACTGTGCATTCATGCATTTAAGGGTTAAGGGAATTAGAAAGGGAATTAGTTTTCTTTGTAACAGCTTGCAACAAGACGTACTACGGCGACGTGGGTAAAACTTACGACCTGGAGCTTCATCGACCAAAGGAGGATAAGGTGCCTTACATTTGCAAGCTCACCTTCAGCGCACCTGGCGGCGATTTGGGAGATATTGTTCAGGTAAATTCGTTGATATATTACCCTATTTATAAACCGAGAGATAAACTGCCTCCAGTAGATCCTATAATTTTACTCCGTTTGCTCTCCTGTGGCTTCCCCTAACGTTAACGATCAAATTATCTCCTCCGAAACGGAGAATCATCTAAATAATCCCCGAAATGTTAACTCCAAAAATACGTGACCATTTCGTTCGCCAAAGAAATACAAGACGAGAATTAACGCTGGAATTTTTAATAACGCAAATTGCTAGGATTGCACGAGTTAGCCGGAAAACCATCCGAATAGATCGTTGGCCGGAAAAGTTTCGCGGTGAAACTTTTCCTTCCACGCTATGCCAAATTATTTATACTCGGTATTTACCGGACGAGGCTGTTCCACCGGCTATTTTTACCTGTTTGCTGTTTTTATCAAAGGAACTTCGGACCCGGATGGAATCAGACGGACGACGCTTAAAACATCTGTACTTTTTTAAAGCCGATATTTTAATCACGGAATGCGAGCTCCGGTTTTTACCTTCGGATAACTACGTTCCTAATCTGTTTCGTCGACCACCACCCCATAAGCAACTCGTAAAAATGTTGAGTAAAAATGTCACATAGAAATGTCAGGTAAAAATGTAAAATTAAAAATGTCAAATTAAAAATGTCAGGTAAAAATGTTATATAAAACTGTTGATGAAAATGTCATATAAAAATGGTAAATAAAAATGTCAGGTAAAAATGTCAGATAAAGATGTCATATAAAAATGTTAAATAAAAATGTCATATAAAACTGTTGATAAAAATGTCACATAAAAATGTTAAATAAAAATGTCAAGTAAAACTGTTTATAAAAATGTTGATGAAAATGTCGTATAAAATTGTCAGATAAAAATCTTAGATAAAAATATCAGTAAAATATATAAGGTAAAAATGTTGACAAAAAAGTCAGGTAAAATTGTTGACGAAAATATTAGATAAAAATATCAAGTAAAAATGTTAACAAAAATGTCAGGTAAAAATGTCGCTAAAAATGTCAGGCAAAACCGTGTATAAAAATGTATCAAAAGAAGGTTTAAATGCATGCAATTATGAAGTAACATTTTATATAATTGTACAGAAAAAGCATTAGGGGAAGAATTAAACAGAAACTGACCGAGTGGTCTGATTTCAGTTGACGTTCGACAGCTTCACCCTCGGGAAATTCGTGTCGTTCACGGTGGAGGGATGTCCGGACGGCTCTCTGCAAATTTCGGAGGCCCAACGACCGGACGTTGGCGGCCTCTGGTGCGGGACATCCTGGGGACCCGCGATTTACTACAGCGAGACACCAACCGTCTCCATCACGCTGAAGCTGCTGAGGCTCAGCAAGGATCAGACGGGATTCAATTTCGACTTCAGGATGGCGTATAAGATGATCAGAAAATCTGACGCCGTGGTGCGCTACGGGAATCCTTTCGTTGGTACGTGATTCGTGTTTTCAAATATCTCGAGTATCTGGGAATCTGATTTCACTTGCGATTATTTCTTTCGTCGATAAAACACGTGATTGCGTAGGAGAAAGTTCAGGATAAAGTCGTAAGAACTTTGCGTGAAAGAACTGCTATTGGAAAGAAAATGGCTGCAGTTCTTTGACGTTCTTCGTATTTCCAGACATTGAAATGATTTTTTACGTTATTCTTAACTATTGTACTTCGTCTATAGAGTTATACATATTTATTCAATTTGTTATTCACGTGATATTATGTAGAAGTAGCAGACATATACATCATTGAATAAATTTCAGGTCCTGTAATAATTATACAGATGGTCTGTGATGAAATGAAACTTGATATCGTAACCACTCAGAATTTCATATAGCAATTTTCTAGAAGATGTATACTTGTATACTTGTAGACAGATGTAAAAGATAAATATTGTTTTAGGAATAACGCAAGCAACAGGAACACCGTCGTCAACAGAGGCAACGTCGTCATCAACGTCAGCGTCCTCGTCGAGCGACTACGCGAACAGCTCCATGGCTATTCCAGCGCAGATGGTGGAACAGCCATCAACGACCCCGAAACCGAGCACCGAGCAATACCTTGGAGACCTGATATCCGGTACCTACTGCTCTCGCATATTCAGCGACTGCGACCGGAAGAACTGCCGGCTACAGTCGCCGAACTTTCCCGGCCTGTACCCGCGCAATCTCACCTGCTACTACGCGGTAAGTCCCGTGGGAATTTTCGGCTGGAAAGTTTCGAAGAACCTCGCCGTAAACCATGGAATACCGAACAAGGATAACCCGCGGGAATCCGCCGCATTTTCTCGCTCAGTTTTTCTCGATCCTTTTCGGGAATATACAATTTTCTGCCTAACACTTTCTCTTGCGATCGAAATATTGTAATTTCATAATCTTCTAATGTTAAATATTGTAATGTATTTATTACTTTGTATTTTATTTATGTATATTTATGTATTTATTTATGTATTTATTTACGTATTTATTTATGTATTTATTTATGTATTTATATATATATAACTTTGAGTGGACACTTCGAATTAAACGTGAAAAAAGTAGGAACACAAGAGGAGACATTCTTTGACACACGTGTCTCCATGTTTTCATTTGTACTTCAAAGCCTCCTCTTATGTTCCTCTTTATTTAAAATTGAACAGAAGCGAAAATACGAGACCGATTAGTCATAATTTTACTGCAATGTACGTCACGAGTATGTCATTTGCGAACGTCATGCGTCATACATAAAACAAGAGGTTAATATTATAAAATAACCGAATAGACACGCGACAACCAACAAAGCTACACGAAAGCTAAAAAATTGTTAAAAGCGATTAACGTTGTAGAGGAATGCAAGCTTTAATCCGTGCAAATCGAATCCGTTGTCCGGGTAATGAATATTAACGGAGTTGTTTAGGTTAGCGTACGCGTGTGGAACAGAGGCATTAAAGCGTTCGTAGCGACACGCAAAACACAGCCGGTAATCCGAGAAGCCGTATTTCAGCGTGAAATCGCGGCAGCCCGAGCGAATTGAACAGATCGGGGGGTCGATGTGCAGTCGCTTCGAAAGGGGTTCAACCGAACAGCAACAATGTTGGCATTCCGACGAAAATTTACGCCGTTCCGCGGACCATTATTCTCTCGGTTTGGTCAGTCTAGACGGGCCAGCGACTTTACGCTAAATACACTTCGATGGGTCGCACGAAATTCCGTGGTTTGCTCAACTAGTTTCTCCGGGGGGTCGCGAAACTTTCGCAAATCATGAAATTTCTAACGAAACGAAATTATTCGTGAAACGAACGTGTGAACGGACGTGTTCGAGTAAACTAAAGAACAGATGGAAAAAACCTCGAAAGGTTACTGCAGGGAAAGAAGTAAAGTAATATACAGAAAGTAAAGCAAAGCCTTTCAATGTCTCTGAAGTGAGGACAATAATTGTGAAACAGCCTGTATTAGAGACGATCTGTAACAAGTTAATTCCGCTTTAATCGTACAGGTGAGACAGCACGATGTACCGCCAGGAAAACACGCCTTAATTTCGGTGAAACAACCTCGGGGTCAATTGGTAGCCATTAGGGCGCGGGCAGCGGACACCCAGGCGGAATCATCGCCCCGTAAACTTCGTCTGTGGAAGGACTGCGACAACGTGCAGGCACGTAGCAATATTTCAGCCCACTTATACAGTAGTTAAATACCCCGCTTAAAAATGTACGAAACCGCGTGTTAATAATAGCTGAAAACAGAGATACATAAGTGGAGCATGGAAATGGCTGCACGTGACTACGGTGCCCATAAAACCGAACAGCCGGTGGTTCGCACGATAATCTCCTCTTCTTAAATCACCGAATCCTTCCCGTCTAGCCATCGGCGAATTTATCGATCTGAAGGGAGTTGCCTAAATTCGGGGGCTGCGCGTGGTCTAAGTTGATAAGGATAATTTATTGGCAGACTATGGGACGTTAGATAAGATACTGGGTGTTTCCATACCGATGGAACAATTTTCCATAATTGATCAACCGTGTTTGTTCAACGAGATTCACCTGGAAAATCGCGATATAATTAAAAGAAGTCGACCGGTCAGTTTATCTACTCCCTTCAGAATTCCGAAAGTAAATTTCATCTTCCGCAGGATTACGTGACCGTTTACGACGGCTACACCACCAGGGACCCGGTGATCCTCAAGTTCTGCGGAGGAGGAGAACCGGTGCCAGAGGCGACCAGCAGCGGCACGGAGATCCTCGTCGAGTTCACCACGTCTCCGTACGGCACGTTTTTCCACCCCACACCGCCCCACTCTCTCCACGGCTTTCAATTAGAAGTGCAAGTACGTGGTAATTCTCTTCAAACATTCAGAAGAGGGCCGGAAACACCGGCCATGCTTTACACCTGAAGTATGGCCGGTTCATGGGTCGCATTCAAATGGATTGCCTACACTATTTTTCGCCTGGAACGTTTACTGATCTCTTCTAATGAATTTTACACCGGTCGTCGTTGTTTAACTCTTCCTACCGCGTAATTTCATTCTCACAACTTTCTTCGTACTCGTAATTTTTTCGTTCAGAGCAGTATTATGTAGAAACGATAATAATAAAATTAAAATTGCAGGTGAAATTCGTGGACGCAGACTCCCCAACGTACGCGAAGAACAAACACTGTGAGTTCTGGCTGCAAGGAAACGGCGGAGGAGTATTGACATCACCGCGTCACTCTTTGCCAAGGAACAGCACCTGTTTGTACCACCTCCGCGGAGCGGGACCGACGCTCCCAAGTCCAACACCGCCCCGACCTCTGCCAAAGTTTCCGGAACAGAGGCCAGGAACGGTTTGGCGGAGGCCAGCACCGAGACCCGTGCAGCCACAGTTTCGCGTTTGGTTGTCCATCCTCAAGTTTCACGTGGGCACCAGCTTGTCCAGCGGCGACGAAGACTGCTCGACTACTCTGATAATCTGGGACGGCGAGATGATGCCGCTGTCCGAGTGCAACGACCCACTCTGGTTCGTTGAACCTCTGATTAATTGCTAGACACTCGAAACTTGAAACGCCTCTGGTGCTTGATCTTCGTGATTGCTTTAGCGAGTTTACTTTCTTGTTATGTGCATCAGAGGCTTCCGTGGAGTTTCCAAGTTTTTTGTGCGGAGGCGTTTAGATTATGCGACAAATTGTGGAACCTTGCAGAAGGTCGTTTAGAACGTTGCACCACTAAATTCCTAAATTACAAGATATTCTGATGTTAGAAATATTTATAAAGATGTTTTTGAAGCACATAATTCAGCACAGGCTCCCAAGAAAAGTACTTTCAGGTCTTGGGACGTAAACCTTGGCACGTTTTATAGATCAGAGTTCTATAGAAGGTAGAACCTTGGATACATAAATAGAGAATGCTTGCCAAGAAAAAGTATCGAGCCTTGGGTCAAGAATTACCCTTGTCCTGTAAATTATAAATGCGAGCGTTGAATTGTATAGACTCCTCGAATTGGCCGATAACTTTCTTAATCTCTATCTCCGTTAAATGTTAAAAAAATGTGTGTAACAGCGAAAAAGAACACCAGCGGCACGCGGACAGGTCGGCTGAGCCTTCTCATCCTCTCGCGGCTCGTCCAGCTGGGAACACGACACTCCTCGCTCGCTACTGCAAGGACAAAGTACCGAGAACGTGCGACCACGCGATCCTGCAAAACACGGGTCGACCCTGTTCTCTGGGAGAGAGCTTCGTTTCCAGGGGAAGCAGCCTGACCATCGAGATGCGGATGGTCGAGTCGACGGCTCTCAGGCGAGTGTAACTCGATTGCGAACGGTAGGGCCAGAGAGGGAAAAAAGCGGTTTCCGTTTCAATTACAGACCCTCTCGAACACGCTCCGCGTGCCGTTTTATTCCCGTTGTTTCACGATGAAACGCGCGTCCACTCTGCTATCGATCGACACCGCGTATTATGTTTTCTCTCGAGCAGCGATGTTACAGAGATTTTACGGGAATATTCGTGGGAAATGAGCTTCCGTTCAAGATTGTTTCCTTGTCGCGAAATACCTCTTATAGTCTTTAATCGCTTCTTTGCGCTGTTTTTAAGCTGTAAACGAAATTTTCTACGTCTATTCGAACGATATGTTACTAATGTACGAATTATAAAAGCGAAACTAAGTATCTAATTTTGATATTATATTTAAAAATGAATTTTGATATTGTATTTAAAAATGAATTTTGATATTATATTTAAAAATGAATTTTATCATTGTATTAAAAAGTGAATTTTGATATTATATTTATAAATGAATTTTGATATTATATTTAAAAATGAATTTTGATATTATATTTATAAATCAATTCTGACATTATATTTAAAAATGAATTTTGACATTATATTAAAAAATGAATTTAGACAATTGTATTTAAAAATGAATTTAGACAATTGTATTTAAAAATGAATTTAGACATTATATTTAAAAAAGAATTTTCATATATTTAAAAATTAATTTTGATATATTTAAAGATGAATTTTTGTATTTAATATAATTTGAAGGAAATATTGAAAGACAATTGGTAGAAAGGCTTGTGATATTTGTTTCGGCTTTGAAAATTCGAAAAAGAGAGATAACAGAGGCAAAGAAAAGGGTCGAACGCATAAACCAAAGGTTACGATCAGCCAATCGCTTCCGACGCGATGCTCGAACAGTTCACGAGCTTTTTCCCCGTTTCATCGAGAAAAAAATACACGTTTTTATCTGCACTCTGAACAACATCCCTGCTGCATCTAGTCCTCTTTTTTCTGGTTAAAAATCTCTTTTTCCCTTGTGTAGCCTCCTCTCGAGGCTCTTTTTCCAGCGGTTCCACTTATGAAAATCGAATAAAATCCGGTCGAAAGTTAAAGCTGAAAGCAACCACCTTCTAAAAGCTGCAGGCCATCATTGTAGCGAATTAAATCGAACGGAAACCGAAAGAATTAAAATTGAACGAACGATTCGGCGAAAAATCGCGTTTGATATTCGGCGCTGGGCTCCGGTAAATTTGCAAAATCTGCTGTACCTTTTATTTCGCCCGTTCTCTCTTTCTCCGGTCGCTCTTTTTTTACTTTTTTATTGCAGGTTGGCTGTGAATATAAATTCGGACGAAATTTGCCGGTGACACCGGCCTGTTGGAATCGATACGAAACGTTACACGCGAGGAATGTGGAAGTTTTACGACGAAGGCAGCGCAATATCTGCCGCACTCGCACGTTTTCCTTGCTATCGCTTATTTATAAGGAACGATTTCTCCTCTACGAAGCGACCGGAAAAACGAACGATACGCGAAAAATAATTACATATTTTATTTGGCAAATTCATCTTTCCGTGCTCTATATTAAAAAATTCCGCTCGAATCGATTCCTATTTAATTAACCCTCGAGCTTCTTCCTTTTCTGTGTAATCAAAAGTTTCATTCTCCTAGCTCCGTTTGCTCTTTACTTCTAATTTATCGATTCCGGTGACGATTAATAACGAAGCGATATTGCTGCAGTCAGAGAGGACAGAACGCGATATTTCAACAATTTAAATATTGTATTATCAACGGATATCCATTTTTAATTCCACTCTTAATCAAGAAATTATCTGTTGAGCGAATGAAAGGGCAGGAAGGTTCATGTGGAAAGGATTAAGTAGACCGTGCTACGTGTTCCGCGTAGACTATCACGCTCGAGCACGCACTGCTTTTGAGAGAAAAAATAATGTAATGTAAATAACCCTCTTTGCCGCGACGTCGTTGAACGGTGGTCGACAACCTGGATTACGGAAATATGCATCGCTTCTGAAGAGCACAGGTTTATTTATAGCGAACGGATATTTCAATTATCGACAGGAATTTTTTCTACTCTTTATCGAATCTAACTAGTCACTCAATAGCTGGTCTGACATATATATAGCAACACTAGTGGAAAATGGCGGCTGCAATTGTTTCACGTCCTCCATATTTCCTCCAGACATTGAAATGATTTTTTACGCCATTAACTATTGTACTTCCTTCAAAGAGTTATACATATTGCGACGGATGAGTTACCATCGTTCTCATGTTCCAGGCCGGTCGATTTTCGAGCGCTGTACGAGTTCGTCGATCTTCATCAGGACGGTGATCCTTACGGAAATGGACCGTGCTCGAGGATCTTCTACAGCCGTAATCGCGATCATTACCCCGATCGCAGATTCCAGGCGCCTCGCGACATTTTCCTTTATGGACGTGGAGGCGCGAAAAATATGAGGTGAGAGGCACTTCCGCGTTTATTCCGTCATTAGTTCGATACCCCGGCGACATCTTGATGGGTTATCGAAAATTCAATTTTCCGCCGTGGAGAAATAATGAAAGAATTTTGCGATACGGTCGTAATAAATACTCGGGATGTCCACTTGCACGAATTTCCTCGGTAGCCCCGGGATACGTTTCAGGAAGTGAATTTCATCGATTACTGTCCATCCAGAGAATCGAGGAAAGTTTCCTAAGGCGGTAGTTAAGCTGGACGCGGTGCTTTATGGGGTTGTAAAGCGGACTTTACGCCTGAAGGCCTGAACAGCCCTTTCTCTGCAGATCGTGGAAAACGATTACACGCGACGGAAGGTTTCCTCGATAAAGGGTGGAAATGCTGGGTCGTCGTTATCGCTGATAAACGCGCGCATATTCGAACAGGGAATACGATTCCTAGGCTTCGCGTCTGTTATTGTTTTTTCCTACAGACATCATTTCTCTTTTCTACTGTTCGCACTGTTCGTATGGTATTAGACTTCAACACCTTATACCATAATTTGTCAGCTGTCTCATAATTATTACGATATTAAATCATCCAAGAAAGATGAGACATTCTGTCCATTTACTGTCATACATTCACTATGAAATTATTGTATATGTACTTTGAATTGAAACGTTTTTAAAATGGAGGAGAAAATGATCATGTCTGAAGGACTACGTCATAACTGTGTCATGTATGCGTCATGTGTGTTATGAGTGCGTTATGAGTGTGTCATAATTGTCTGGAGTGTATCATGGCTGCGTCTTAATTGTCATGAATGCGTCATGTTTCTTATGAATGCGTTGTGAGTGCGTCATAATTGTCTTGAGTGTGTCATGACTGCGTCTTAATTCTCATGTGTGTCATGTGTGTTGTGAATGCGTTGTGAGTGTGTCATAATTGTTATTAGTGTGTCATGACTGCATCTTAATTCTCATGTGTGTCATGTGTGTTGTGAATGCGTTGTGAGTGTGTCATAATTGTCTTGAGTGTATCATGACTGCGTCTTAATTCTCGTGTGTGTCATGTGTGTTGTGAATGCGTTGTGAGTGTGTCACTAATTGTCATGAGTGTGTCATGGCTACGTCTTAATTGTCACAAGTCCATGTGAGTTATGAATGCGTTGTGAGTGCGTTATAATTGTTATTAGTGTGTCATGGCTGCCCTTAACTGTCATGAGTGCGTCATATGTGTTATGAATGCGTTGTGAGTGCGTTATAATTGTCATGAGTGTGTCATGACTGCGTCTTAATTCTCATGTGTGTCATGTGTGTTGTGCATGCGTTGTGAGTGCATTATAATTGTCATGAGTGTGTCACGGCTACGTCTTAATTGTCACAAGTGCATGTGAGTTATGAATGCGTTGTCAGTGCGTTATAATTGTCATAAGTGTGTCATGGCTGCGTCTTAAGTATCATGAGTGCGTCATTGGTGCGTCGTAACTGTCATGAATGTAATAAGAGTGCGTGATAATTGTCACAAGTGTGTCATGGCTGCGTCCTAAGTATCACGAGTGCGTCATTGATGCGTCGTAACTGTCATGAATGCAATAAGGGTGTGTGATAATTGTCATAAGTGTGTCATGACTGCGTCTTAAATATCATGAGTGCGTCACAATTGTCATAAGTGTGTCATGGCTGCTTCCTAAGTATCATGAGTGCGTCACTGATGCGTCATAACTGCCATGAATGCAATAAGGGTGCGTTATAATTGTCATAAGTGTATCATGGCTGCGTCCTAAGTATCATGAGTGCGTCATTGGTGCGTCGTAACTGTCATGAATGCAATAAGAGTGCGTCATATTTCTCATGCGTGCATCCCGTGTGCCTCTTAACTATCATGAGTGCATCACAAAGCCATGAACCTATAATGAGTGCGTCACGAATGCGTCCTAAGAACCTCATAAGTACCCCCCGAAAATTTAGCATTAAAATTTAACCAAATCTGACCTCCCCAAAATGGTAATAATCGAGAAGGGTAATGCCTAATAATCTTCCCGTTATCGATCGGAAAAGCGGTTCCTTTGCGTGACCGACCGTGCATGCATATTCGATTAAATGCCGAAAATGTAGGGCAAAACGGATTTTCCAGCTGCGTGTACCGATTCGAGGGCGAACACGACGAAATCGTGAAGCTGAGATTCAACAAATTGCTGAACGGAAACCGAACTTGCCGCAGCGTCTCCAATTCGGACTTCAATCGATTACTGTGCGTTGGCTCCGATAATTTCTCCGTCAAGGTACGCAGAACACTTTACTGTAATTGTACTTTATTTCTGCTTCCGACAATTTCATTATTTCATCGGTCCTCGGTAAAAGCGTTCGATGGATGATTAAAAAGAATTTGCGAGAATATGGAAGTAGAAATAAATGCATGGCCGTATAAATCGAACACTTTAATTACAATAAATCCTATAGGGAAACGAGTTGAAAAAGCAAATATAAAAAGAACTGCAAACGAACGAAACGAAAACAAAGTAAAATGCTTGAAACGTTTTAAACGTGCTTGACAAGGCTTGACAACGTGTTTAATACCAAAAATCGACGGTAACAAGCTATGAAATAAATAAAATTGTAACCGGATAGTCGGCGAGCCAATTTATATGTTTGATTTTTCTCAAACGCGATGAACAAACACAAATAATCAAGCTGGTAAACACGAAAATTACCGTAACAATTTTCAACGCGTAGCCCTTGAAAAATGAGTAACCAATAGCATCGATCGCGTAATCCCCAGCCTCCGTTTCAAACGAGCTAATAATGATTTTAATCTAAAGTTTCGGCGAAAAGAAACCGATAGTTTCTCCATTAAGGATCGTGTAATTAAGGAGACTTTTTCATCGGGACTTTATCAGAATTTCCGAGCGAAACCAAGATAAAATTCCGGGAACCGCGTTATCGATTTCAGGATTTACGGGGGTCACCGCATCCTATTCGAATTTAAAGCGCAATTAGGGACGCGAATGTTCTCGAATGCGGCGTCACGTTTTGTTTGCACGGCAATCGTAATAATCTGTCGGCTAATTAATTTCTAATTGGGAATTTTCGCCGCTAATCCACAGGTGCTCGATCTTCCATGGCCGAACGCTCCTCCGGTTCAACGGGACTGTCTTTGTTCGAACCGATCGCTGCCGATGAACATTAAATCCACATCCAACATTGTCGAGTTGCATTTCACTGTACTATCCATGGACGCATTGGACGACTACAATAACCTCTTCTTCGAGGGAGTCTGGGACTTCGTGAAGACCACTCCTTGCTTACAGAAGCGCAGAGTCAGGGGACCGTCCGGAGAAATTAAATACAAGGCACCGATCACCGACGAGGATGAGGTTATAATTTTTGCAGATCGTTGAGTGCATAACCGATGTCCAGTACGTAAACTTGTAAATATTTCAGAAAAATTGCGAGAAGCATCCCTGGCTGATCGACCCGGGACCCAACCAGTACCTGTACGTGAAGATGCACGGCACGATAATGTCGAACGGCAGCAAGTGCGCGACGAAGAACCGCATCGTGGTGCACACAGGAGGCGCGATCCACGTGTCCGTGTGTCCGAAGCCACCGGTAGAATCCCGTCACCACGTGGTGGAGGTGTTCAGCGACGGCTGGGCCGTCAGCAGCAACGCCATGATCCTCGCACCGAGTCAAGACCCGGTCAGAACCATCGTCGTCGAGTTCCTCGTGAAGGAGCCCGACATGTACACGGTCACCTGGCTAGAGCTCACACGAAGGTAATCTTCCGGGAAATCCCTTTGAAACGCTTCTATCTTATCTCGCTGTTTATGGTTGACGTTTTATCTCCGCCTTTACGGTTCAGTGGTCTCGAATTAAAGAAGTCCTTAATTTTGCGGGATAACCAGAGCGAAATTAACTTCCAGGCCATCGGTGACTTCGTCGGCGGGGCTGCAAATGGCTCGGGACTGCGACCAGCGGTGTCCGGAGTTGGACGCTTGCATAAACGCGTCTCTATGGTGCGACGGTATCACCCACTGCCCGTCGGGCTACGACGAAGCCTTGACCCACTGTTCCATGCTACTGCAACTACCTCCCCTGCATCTGGGACTCGGTCTGCTCGCGATCCTCACGATCCTGGCCGTGATCTGCTTCGTGATCTGGCGCATCTGCAGACAGCGGGCGAACCGATCGATATCGCAGCACAGACTGAAGAGCATCTCCTCGGAAACGGCCATCATAGACGGCAAGGAAGTGATCTGCTGACACAGCGACAGTTCTGTGCGTTACGTCGAGGTCGACCGCGTGACCACCGTGTGACGATCGCCCTTGGCCACGCTCGTTCGTCGTCGCGAATTCATCTGCCTGATATCCTCCTGAACGGGACACTCCCGACGACATTCGCTTCCACGTAACGCGCAGAACTGTTCCTCCGTAACGATGCTTCGCTCGAGACGTAGATTATAACCGCTCGACGACTCGGACCACGTACTTCGCAGAAAAAGTTTACATTTAGCTTCCTTGCACTCTCTTCCGGCTTTCTTTTGCTCCTGGAGCAGCTTCACCCGCCACGAGCGTTTTAGGTTTCGAAGAGTCGCCGAAATCGAATTGCTTTAAAGAGGACAATAATGAAAAAATCCTAGGTACCTTTCGCTGGTAGTATAACGTAGCGGCAACCTCGGAGTCTTTCACCGCTGCAATAAATTCTTCGATTACGAAGAACGGAATCCGAGTCGTCGAGCGGGAAACAAAAAGCTGTTAGTAGTTTGAATGGCCGAGAAGCCAGTCGACAGCACGATTTTAAGTTCACTCTCAACACCGCTCTCTTCCTTCGTGGCGAACCGCGTGATCTGTCAAAATAATCGGAAACCTTCGGTGAAAGATCATGCGTGTTCGTCATAACGGAAACACTACGATCAAGGATCAAACTGTTCCGGGATTTCTTGTCGATGTCTGTACGGATTATGAGTGTCGAGCGGAAAATCATTCGTGTTCGTTGAACCTTCACATACCACATAACATGTACTCTGCATACGATATGCACTGTGCAACCACAACGCATATTCTGCATCCCTTGTAACATGGTACATGTACACCATAATCTACACCTTCCATCGCACACACATGTGTAGACATGTACACATCGTACGTGTACACTGGAATACTATTAGGATCGACTCGAAGAAGGAATCTCCGAACAAGTTTGAAAGAAAAGAAAATACTAGAGATACTTGACCAAATGTTTCAAGCGAATATCGTTTTAGGCGACTTAATGATATACTAGCGTATAAGTTTTCGACGGAACGAAAGGTAGAATCTATGGTAGCCTGAGATGATTATGTGATATAATACGAAATGCTGTTTTCCTCGGAGCTGTGCTCCGTTTAATAATTGTTACACCCGGCTAGGGTCGTCGAATCGGAATTCGATTCGGTTAGGGTCGACGCCTGACACCATGTTCATACTTGTACAGAATTATTTATCTATTTGTATCGGATAATAACGCGTTTTTAGCACGCGTTTCCGTTCGACACGTTTCAAGCTCAAACTCACCTATCCGAATATATCTCAAGGATAACATCGATCGTTTCATCGTACGAAATCTTAATTCTAAGCGTGAGAACGGAGACATGTTCCAAACCGCTTCACTATTAGCCACTAAGCACAGCTCGAAAGAACTTATAAATACCGTCAACCGGAAATATCATCGTCGTTTTCTCGCTGTTTCCACCGTGCACGTAACGATCATTCGGAAGAGGAACGAAAGCCAAACAGCAACGAAACCGAGCCTCCATATTATACGTTGATCAAAGACAATCGTTAATGTATGGATTTATTAATTGTACGGTTCGGGTAGACCGACGTTTATCCAAAGTTCACGCGTGAAATTGTGTTCGAATATACAGTGGTCATTCGTTGTAAGCAAATCTTTCGGGTCTGAGGTTTGGCGTATAATGTACAGGTCTTGCCGAACGTAGAAAAGGACAGAAGAGAAAAATAACACGGTCGGCGTTTGCGTATATCGTAAAGGTACTACATTTCGAGCGAAGGAGACCGAACGTAAACAAACAGCGACCTACCAGAAGGACACTCCTAATGCAAGAATAAAATTCTTTATTTTTGATTTTTTTTTTTTTGAAATTTTTTCCATCATATTTGTAACATTTTTCTCATTAAAATGAGACCAAACACGATATACTTTGGGACATATTTACTTGTAATTTCAAATGTTACGCGTACATCGATGACTTTACTCTAATAAGATATTGTAAGTAAATATAACTCAAATTACGTCGTGTTTGGTCTCATTTCAATCGGAAAAATGTCAAGAATCAATTGGTAAAAGTTTGATAACGAAAAAGTCAAAAATAAAAAAGTTTTATATTTGCATTGGTATTGTCTCACGGATATACTAAGACCCGGATCACGTTACACTTCTCGGCGAGCGAACCTCGGCCGTTTCGAGGGGTCTTCCCCCCCGTGGTGAGGATAACATTTTTGCTTATATCGTAAAGGACATTTTTGCCTATAACGAATGACCACTGTACTTAGGTTGTTGCGTACAGACTTATACTTTACAAACTCTACTTCGTGTAATTTAGACTCTTTAGGAGTTTAAGTTTAAACTTTCTCTAAGTTCTTAAACTCTTGGATCCTTCCGCCAAAGCTAGTTAACGTTTCTTTCGCAACAACCTAAATAACAAAGCTGCCATACTTCATCGAACAATTACGATTAAAGTCGACAAGCACAATTTCGCGAGGTTTCCATAGGCACACGATTTCGTCCTAACGAGAAGACTTGTTATCTTTAAAACGTCTCTTATTTCGTACATTAAGGTTTATTCACGTTCGCTCGATACGAATCGGTGATTCTTTTTCTACGATTCCTCTCTTTCTCGTGCAACGAATTCCCGATGTTTCTTGCGTTGCGGGGACCAAAAAAAACGCGTACGACCGCTGGAATTGGCCGTGCCAAAATACCGTCATCTCGTTCACCGTTTCTCTTCTCTCTTTAGTTGGCTCGCGTGATTCCGTTGGTCCGGCGCGATCAATACCAAATACATTTACAGAGAATCGAAGACTGACTTTAGTTTCTCGCGTTCTATCGTTGCTGTTGCTCCAGCGATTCCGTGATAACGAGATGCACGCTTCACTGCCATTTACGTTTCGCCATTACGTTTTAGTCGCGCATCGATTTCGAGTGATCGTGATAACGTCCCAGGAAGAATTAGGCAAGAAAACACTTTGATTCGTTGATTAACCGTTTTGTAACACTTCTGTTCTCGTTTCTTCCGTTTTGAATTAGTCTCAGTATTATTCACAGAACGAGTTAATCAACGTGACAGGGTTAAGGGCTGCCAATGAGAGATAATCATTTTAAATACTTCGGATTAGACCTTCATATTCTGTATATCCGATCCCTACATGGGAACCGGGAGGAAAACTCGCACAAAGGTCTCCACAATTTATTGTCGACGAGCTAATGATTCTCGGTCTACACACACGATGCAACGACGAAAAGGTGAACAGCGGGGAATGAGCTTACGCGAAAAATATATTCCTCTGGTTACGCATACACGGGAAGGTTTGACCAGCGTTTCAATCGATACGCAAACCGCTGGTCCAGTTGCAATTTATCGGCGAACCTTTATTGACACCGTGCATGAAAACGTGGCCCGTGTTTGGAGACACCCGCAGGGCCATCCACTCGCTAAACCCCTCTCTTGTTTGCACGATGGTACCATTAATCTCGTTACAACATTGTTCTCTTTTGTACACCTTTGTAATCTCATTTTTCGATGCCTATCACCTTTGTTAACTTATTTCTCACTGCATCTATATTGTAACATTAAGTCAGGGATGTTTCTATAAAGGGACCTTCTATATTGAAGGAATAGAAATTAAATTGTACTGAAAATGTGAGCCAATAATTGCAAGATATTGTAAGGCAAGGTTTAGCAAAATGTTACTTGAATCTCTGCGTCATTGTGTACTTGGCATAGTTATAATACCATTTATTTTGAAAGTGGCGTCATTTGCATACATTCAGTTAAATCATCTGAAAGAAATTTGTACAATTAAATTACATATTGTATTACAAATTATATATTACATATTTGTACTACAAATTATATATTACATATTTGTATTACAAATTATATATTACATATTTGTACTACAAATCACATATTACATATTTGTATTACAAATCACATATTACACATTTGTATAATCAAATTACAATCACTGAACTGCCAGTCTTTAACCTGTATTTAACATACATGCTAACCTTTAATTTTCTCAAAATAAATGGAGCACTTTCAAAATAAACGATGCATATGAGCTAGATAGGGACCAGGGGCCTTCCCCGTGTCAGGATGTAACAAATATTTTAGTTAACATTGTTGTAACAAGATGGCCCTTGCGGGTGTAGTGTAAATAGATAGCAAAATCGTCGCGAACGCGGTTGTACATAAACGTAATACACACACGTACGAATTTTAACTAATTCTAGATCACGATCTAAGCAGGTAAACTATGTAGACGATTAGACGTTAATTACAATGTAAACCATATCCAGCGCGTTGGAATTCAAAGACGATTCGTTCTCGCAGCTTACTGGAACCGTTCTCCCTATTGTTTCGCCTCGTAACCGCTAGAATACTCGAAAATCAAAAGATTCCAGAAGTCTGCGAGAAACACCGATGAAGATTTCAAGCGAATCGATAAAATTCGCGCGGTTTCTGTACATGTAAGTGTTGAACCGAAAACCGAGAAACCGCACAAGTATTCATTTCTCGACAAACTATTACATGTAAAAAGAAAACGAATATAGGGAAAGGAGTTGTAAACTCGTCGAACTGATTTGTACAGCGTTTAAGGCCTGTCCATGTTCCTCCTGTTGCTCATCCGTCAATATTACTCGTCTGGAAAGGAAAAATGTAGTAGATAAAATGCGAATAATCATATCGGTGTCAATGTTTTAGAACATGAATTTGTAGTACAAAGTGAGAAACAGCTGTACGGTAATTCTGAATTGTAATGCAAGCTGTTTCCTTCTGTACTGGGAATTGCATCAAAAAAATTGACATGTAGTTAATAATTGTTACTATAGAAATTGGATGGGTTAACAATTTGGATGAACGGTGGACTGGCCTCAGTCACAGGACTTGAGTTCTGAACACTTCTTGAAGACTGCCGAATACTGTTGATGTAACTGGAATTGTTGGGGTGGACACCTTAGATAGGGATGTAGTAGTACTAGTAACATATGAGCACATGATTGAAAAATTACAACTTCAAATTTGATTAGATTTGGTTGTATAGTAATTTGTAGATTCAGAGATTTGAAACGCAGAGAGAAATTGAAATTGTATGAAGTTAGGAGTCTGGAATTTATAAATCTGAGCTGATTGAAATTGTATTATATCACTTGTATGTGGAATAGTACCTTTAATTTTCTTTGCTCCACCTTAACAGTGACCTAGCTACGTCAATGGCAAAATAATTATTTCAAACGCTTCGGCATCCGCAATAATCGATCAAATAAGCGTTAAATTACTTTCTCCTTTCACGTTAAATTGTATCAGATAATGGCACAGCTTGTATCGTTTTTGCTCCTGTATTTTGAAAAATTCGATAGGAATACCGACCGTCGGTAATTTAGACAGTATTGAAAAACTCCTGCGTTCGGATATTTTCTGTTTCTAAGTATACTCATAGATTATAGAAACCGATTTGTTCAAATTTTCCGAAGATGAGATACCGAAATTTCCTCGATTCCGACGCTGTTATCGAACAGAGAAATGTCGATCGAAATATAAATGAGAAAGGATTGTATAAACAGAGTATCCGAGTGAGCGAAATTATGAACAGATCCGACAATAACATACGAACGCATGTATACAACATTTATGCGCATGCGCCGTGCACCGCATATATATATGAAAGCGAAATGTTGAGTAGCAACGAGTATAGTTGTATCTCTCAGGCCGACGTATGTAAAAAAAATGATTCGGTTGTGAAATCTGTCGAAGGATTAGGGCAACAATAAATATTCTGCATAATATCACTGACAGTAAAGGTGGACTCATAGTTAAGCGTTATTTAACGGAGAAACATAATTATTAATATGATGTATGTAAAAGTTGAGGTAACAGAATAATGACAACATGTTGACTGATGACGTTCGACCTGAAAGATACTGTTATGTATCGATTAAAATCAATAGAGGATGGATCACCGTCAGCCGCAAACGTTTCAACAGAACCTCCAAAAAACATGCTCACACAACATGCATATAGTTACTAATTATACCATTATTGATTACCGATTCGAGTATCGAGTATGCGACATTTTTAATAAATTATTTTGAAGATTGATTCAATTGTCTATTTATTTGCGGTACCTACTCCCTAAGATTTAATTTATATATTAGATTTATTCATATTAAGACAGCGGATCATGGAGCTGACAAGTCTTGCTCTCTGTAGGTAAGTGCATATTCCATTTTATCGACCTAAAAAAGTCTAGCCATCTAGCGGTGAAAAGTGGGAACTAATTTCACTACATATGGATTACAAATCTGAACAAATAGGATACGAGAAAGCAGCTAAAGGACCACAGAACATTCTTCAATCATAAAAGTTCATTAATTGTGCCCAGAAAATGAGTAATTAACGATTTTTGCATATATAATTATCGTATGCACAAGGTGACGTCACTTCTGCGCATGCGCACTGGATTGAGATACCTCTTCCTCAGCATACCTCTTTTACTTTTCTACGCTCCTGTTACTTAAAAATTAGTTCCTGATTCCTACCGCTAGATGGCGCTAGTAGTAATTTTCCGAATTCACCTATCGATACGATTCCATACTGACGTATTTACATTTTAATGATGTTTAATTAGAAATATCGGTAAGTAGAAAATTTTATTATTGTAATTAGTTAAATTAATTTTCACTTTTCACTGTTAGATGGCAATACTTTTTTAGGTCCATGAAATGCTGTATCAAAAATTAAAATTTTAAAGTCTGCGCCTTTGATTATTTAATAATGATATTTTATTAACTCTGCTCGTTTCATAGTACAATTGGTAAGTACCTACACACTCTAAAAATATTTTATTTTTCGAAAAAACGTAATTTTCTTATTCGGTAGTTCCAGGTTTAGCTGCTAGATAGTGCCACGTATACCATTTCCATATTCCGCACGCAAAAATTTAAATTTATTATGTACGTATGAATTATAATGAAGATCCTAATGATAAGAAATTCCTTTTTCAGGAAAATTGGCATTTTATATCATGGGACAAATAATATAATAGCAAGAGTGCTCCAACGTACTCTTCATTTATTCTGTTACATAACTGGTACATATTACAGAAAGGATCACTGGGTATATCCATTTGACGTTGCACAACGTACTAGAACCAATTTGAGTCACATGCACACTTAAATTTACAATGGACATTCAATAATTATAAGGGTAACAAGATTTATTCTGTCTACAAAAGCATGAACTGACATTGGCACACATTGTGAAAGCCTAACATATCGCATAGACTATGAATCACTGCAGTTTCTTTTTTTTTTAGGAAGGTCGCAAATTGCTTTTTCCTCTTCAACATTCGCTGAAACATCATAGGGTTTTTCTCGGTATGTTGTGACGTCAGTGAAACTGTAGATCAATTTCTGTTCTTCCCCCACTATAATACACCGTTATATGTAATGTACATTTCTTTCAAAACCACATAACGACTTTGACTTCTGGTAACTTCAAACGCAGACGCAGTACGTCACAGAACCAAACGCCGTTGCGGTACACGTCATAGAAACAAAGTTACAAATAATCTATAGTATAAAATTCTGGGAAACGTAGGTGAGCGCTTTAAACCCACCTATAACGCACACAGTCTTAATATAAGGCTTGGTTCAACCAGTTTTGTTTGCTATTGTTTCGTAACAAGTGTACAAGCATACGGTTTACTGTTATCATTATTTGGGCGTCTCTTATTCATTTCCTGTGACTATTTGTTCAGATGTAGGAGTGCTAAAGTATTTTACAATTAAAAACACGATTGTTTTTATTAGTAGATAATTAAAAGAGTCTTTTTTTATTGCAGATTATTCGTGACAAGCAACTTTTTCAAGAGAAACGTGCAACATGAGTTACGGTTATCAAGTAAGTAAAAGTATTTATTTATATGTATTGTATTCTGCTGTGTTGAGATGAAACATTTGCAAATTTGCGCTTGGTGTGTAAGGGACCACCGGTGATTCAATTTCCGGGACATGTACGACCACCAACATCATTTGGAGCTCCACCTGGTACACCTTCTGCCCCTGGTGCTGCTTCTGCTCCACCTTATCCTCAAAGTGGCAACATAGGTTTCTCTAATGCTCCACCCGTGTCTTTTGGAATGCCACAACCCTATAGTCCTTATCCTTCCAGCCCTTATCCCCCACAACCTAATCACCCTGTACCTCAGCAGTGTCCTTATCCAGCACCAGGAGGTTCTCCTTTATATGCACCTGAGCCAAACCGTCAACCATCCTCTCCTTACCAACCTAATAGTCCTTATCCACCTCAACCAATGCAGCAGCCATATCCCAGTGAACCTTCTGGGTATCCACAGCAGCCAAATTATAATTTGTATCCAAACCTTCAATCTGCACCAGAAGCACGTGAATGTCGTGGTGCAGTTTCTCCATATCCAACTCAGCCTAATGCTTATTCAAATAATTCAAATCCTTACCAAAGCGGGAGATATCCTGGGGGGCAGGTTAATCAATCTGATTCTCCACATAGAGGTAAATCGCCTTCTCAGCGATATAGCTCACCCCGAAAAGATCAATTTACACCAAAGGTGAGATTAAGAAAGTACATATAAAATAACATCAAATTGTGCAGCTTTGTAGTTATCATTGTTTTATTGTAAATGATTTTGTGATGAATTTTGTATTGCTTTTTGTTCTAGTTGTCCCCTACGGTTGTACCGTACAGTGATTTTGATGCCAGGGCAGATGCAGAAGCCTTAAGAAAAGCAATGAAAGGTTTTGGTACAGATGAAAAAACGATTATTAATGTGCTCGCTAATCGCAGCAATTTACAACGCCAAGAAATTGCTGTTCAGTTTAAGACTTTATATGGAAAGGACTTAATAAAAGATCTGAAATCCGAATTGTCGGGCAACTTTGAAAAATTAGTTCTTGCTATGATGATGCCATTGCCACAATACTATGCCAAAGAACTGCATGATGCAATGTCTGGTATTGGAACCGACGAATGCGTACTTATCGAAGTACTGTGTACCATGTCTAACCATGAGATTCGTGTAATTAAGCAAGCTTATGAAGCAAGTAAGTTTCAATATTATACATAGCATCATACATTTTATATTAACATGTTCAATTTTTTTAGTGTACGGAAGATCGTTGGAAGACGACTTGAGAAACGATACTTCCGGCAATTTCAAACGATTAATGGTATCGTTATGTTGTGCCAACAGAGATGAGTCATTTGATGTAGACCCTGCAGCCGCATTAGAAGATGCCAAAGAACTTCTCAGAGCCGGTACATAATTGTATTTATATATATACATAGCAAGGCTTCCTAAGCTTACATATTAATTTTCTTGTAGGTGAACTTCGTTTCGGTACTGATGAATCAGTATTCAATGCAGTTCTTGTTCAAAGAAATGTGCCACAACTGAAGCAAATATTCCACGAATACGAAAACATAACTGGCCACACAATTGAAGATGCCATCGAGAACGAGTTCTCAGGCGATATTAAGAAAGGTCTTCTTGCAATTGGTAATTATTATATTTTTAATATTTGTCATAATTTCTCTTTAACTTGTACTAATTATTGAATTAATTTTTATAGTAAAATGCGTGAAGAACAGAGCTTCGTTCTTTGCTGAACAACTGTACAAAAGTATGAAGGGTATGGGTACAGATGATTCTCGTTTAATTAGACTGGTTGTCACACGTTCTGAGATAGATATGGGAGAAATTAGAGAAGTATTCAGACATCAATATGGAGAATCATTAGAAGACTTTATATCGGTTAGTATAATAGCCCATCAAAATATTTGTGGAGAAAGCGAAAGTTGCATCTAATCTTGTTTTTTTTCTAGGGTGATTGTTCCGGCCATTATAAGAAGTGTCTTTTGGCTCTGGTTTCTTAAATCTTTAATTCAAGCGTCAATTTCGTCGTCGCATTTAAATGTACAATCTATCTCAAGTATTAATGTCCATTTGGTTATCAATTATACACTTGATAACTTCTAATGCGTTATAATCTTCTCGCCAAGACAGACAGTGTTCCTACAAGTTGTTTGTGCAAATATTTATATCTTTAATGCTTTACATGTTTTATATTGAATCTCAGATAAAATTCTCAAAAGCCTACCGTATCTATACAAAAGCTTAAAGAATTATAAAATGACGAATTGTTAAAAATGATCAAACATATTCTTATATATATCTTTTTTACTTTATATAAAAAGTATACATGTACACATTATTGTGTTATATACATATATTTTATGGATAAAGAAGAAATATTACCGTAGTGGGTATTGTAAATGGTGAAAATAAATCTATATCTTTTACTGTTAACTAATGACTCGTTTATATCTCCCATTTTCCTGAAATAAGCAAAGCAAAAATAATTCATTTGAACTTGCCTGGTGCGATAACAACGCCACCATAGCTTTACTGATATACAAAATACAAATAGATGCAATCGAGAGTATATACGCGCCAGGCGCCATAATGCGCGTGTGGATGGTGATAGGTGGTGTTATGTTTTGCACAATTTCATTGATAACAAGTATTTTAAATTATTGACATAATAATTAAATGAAAATGGATAACGACAAGAGTACTATGCTTGCAGTTTTGCAACTGCTTAGAAAATATAATTTGAAGGTACTTTGCAACTAATATAACTGTCAAATGTTTCCTAACCTAAAACTTGTATATAAACATTCAATTTTTCATAAAAGTTATTTGATTATTTATATATTTTTATACCAAATATGATTATGTAATGTATATGGTTAATATTATGGTAGTTACATATGCATTATTTTAATAGGGTACAGAAGAATTGTTCAAAAAGGAAGCAAATTTGACTGATATATCTGCAGACGATGCCCAACAGACTGATTCTGAAGTTAACAGTGTACTTTCTGCATATAAAAGCGAAGGAGATCCTGCTCTATATGAGAAAGCATATAGTGAACTAAAAAAATTTGTAGAAGGTTCTTTGGATATATACAAAGTAAGTTATCAGGTACATATATTAGTTACAACGTATACAAAATTGAGAAATAATCTATGATTAATTAACAGCATGAGTTGGGTACAATTTTATATCCAGTTTTGGTACATATGTACCTTGAATTGGTTTATAATAATCATTCTGAAGAGGCTAAACAATTATTAGAAAAATTTGGTGGAAATCTAGAAGAGTATTACCAAAATGATTTGAAAAGACTGTCAAATGTAACAAAACGTGAACAAATGGCTGGAAATGAATTAACAGATACTTTCAAGTATGTATTGTCCAAGTTTTTTGTATAAGCAATTATAACATTTTATACTACAAACTCTCTAAAACATTTTATAGGTCTAATCAGTTTATAATCAGAATGTCAAGAGACACTCTTTCAATATTAAAAAGACATTTGCAAGAAAAGAAACATAGTGTGTTACTAAATATCATTCAAGAACATTTATATTTTGATATGTATGAGGGTGTAGCAAGGAACAAACAACAAATTGATGCTACATCTGGTGCAGTAGTTGGAGAAGCAACAAGACAAGGTTATTACAGAATTAGAACTTTTAGATTCACTGTTAATGAGGATTTGTATAGAATACAATTTTTATTGCAGATAATAAAGCCAAAGTATATTATGGACTTTTAAAAGAACCCGACATTCAGTGCATGCCTCCAACTGAGGAAGAGGAGGATGATACAGGTGGTGCAGATGGGGATAAACCAAAAAAGAAAAAAGCTAAGAAGGATCCTTTATTTTCTAAGAAAACTAAATCCGATCCAAATGCACCTCCGGTTGGTAGAATGCCGCTACCAAACTTGTAAGCAAATAGTGCTAATAAATATATGATGATTACATATGTAGCAAAAGAAAATGTATTTAATTATGTACAGAAAAGATGCGGATAAGTTGGAAAAAGTAAAAGCGCTTAGAGAAGCATCGAAACGCGTTATACTCGGCCCAGACACTTTACCATCTATATGCTTTTATACGCTCTTAAACACGGTTCATACGTAAGTTCGCACCGAGATTGTTTTTGTCAAATTAAGATTATGCTTACATCTAATATGAAACATAGTGTGACAGCGGCGGAAGTAGCAGAAGATTCGAGTTTACTAGCTATTGGATTCAGTGATTCTTGTATAAAGGTATGGAGCTTAGTTCCACAAAAGTTAAGACTAATGAAAACAGGGGAACAGTTACAAGACATTGATAGAGAAGCAGGTAATAATCATGGACCACAAGATTTTCATTACTGTTTTCACTATTCATATTTACCATGATGTTACAGATGATGTATTGGTGAGAATGATGGATGATCGTACAGCAGAAACATCTAGACCTTTGTTTGGACACAATGGTCCTGTGTACAGTTTGTCATTTAGTCCAGATAGGAACCTACTTCTTTCATCCTCAGAAGATAGTACAGGTATGACATTTAATCACATTTCTGTAACTATGAATCAGTGAATAATCCAGTGTATTACAGTAAGGTTGTGGTCCTTGCACACGTGGACTTGTGTGGTATGCTACAAGGGACATTTGTTCCCAGTATGGTGCGTTCGATTTTCACCTCATGGTTATTATTTTGCCACCTCCTCTCATGATAAAACTGCCAGATTATGGGCAACTGATTCGCATCAACCTCTTCGAATATTTGCTGGTCACTATTCGGACGTAGATGTAAGTTTACTTTAATTACTCATTCATGTGCATACAGTGAACAATAAATTTTTGTTCAGGTAGTACAGTTTCATCCAAATTCGAATTACGTAGCGACCGGTTCCAGCGATATGACAGTAAGATTATGGGACTGCGTAACTGGCAGCCAAGTCAGATTAATGACAGGACACAAAGCTCCGATTTATTCTCTTGCTTTTTCCGCAGAGGGTCGCTTTTTAGCGTCGGCTGGGGCCGATCACCGCGTTTTAGTTTGGGATTTGGCACATGGTCACCTTGTTGCCGCCTTATCGAGTCATTCCGGTACTATTCATTGTTTATCGTTTAGCAGAGATGGAAATATATTAGTATCCGGTAAGTACTGTTGTATGATTATACTCTTTGAAGCAGAACTATCATACTGAATAATATACAACTTTAGGCTCGTTAGACAGTACCATCAAGTTATGGGATTTCACGAAACTCGCAGAAGAAATGAGTTTGGAAGACGTGAACGTGTCGCATAACCCAGATGTAAAGACAAATGCGGAGGCCTATCTCCTTAGAACTTTTGCGACCAAAAGTACTCCAGTGATGACGTTACACTTTTCACGAAGAAATTTACTGTTAGGCGTTGGAATGTTCGAATCGATCTAGCAGACCTAGTCAATTCCCATTATCGACTCTTAATGATAAGGTACGATGTGGCATTGATTCGCTATTATTGTAATATAACGTTTGTTAATACACTTTTTCACATTGATCATTTGACGTACTTAAATTATACCCATAAAACCTATTTAGCAAAACTTCCCATAAAGCTTCATTACAACAATTGCAGCGCCATGCATAAAAACTAGAAATTGTTTAAAATTTAAAGATGAAACGTTTTGAATAGATTAAGATCAACAATAATCGACAGTGAGCGTTTCATTTGCAAGAAGATATTTATAACTGACCGACATCGCTGTTCAAACGCAGATCTCTAAAAAAAAAGCCTGAATACTAAAATAAAGTAAATAAGACTGAGGGCATAAACTGAATGTGCTCGTTAGTTCGAAGGTCGGCCGAGGAAGGTTTGAATAACGAAATTTGAGCTTTCTGAAAGGGAACGTTTTCCATTGCAGTTGATTGTATGATACTAGGTCGTTGCGTTCGAATACGTCCAGATCCTTAAAATGCAAAGGCACGCCTTGCATTCATATGACGTCTACGATCGTACAACTTAAGCTTACTTTTGAAAGGAGGTACTGAAGGGGAAGACATGCAACTTCATTTGACCACATATCCTGAGATGGGTTATGCTAGGTTCCTTTTATGATTTTTTTAGACTCTTTTGAAGAGTTCTCTTGACTGTTCAATAGAGTACAATATTTTCATGTAGTCTTAAGGAATAATGAAATAGAAGGAATTGTATATAATAAACACACGTTTCACGCGAGAAATTTATTTCCGATTGTTGATACGCTTACTTCTATCACAGCATACAGACGTAAGATATACGCGCTTTTTTTTTACCATACGTGTGTGTACGTGGTATGTATGTGGTAATATTCTCTCAGCATACGTGTCTCCGCGTGTGCGTACGTGAAATGATGGCTTTTTTTTAGTAATTTAACACTTTCGTAATAGGGTTACAATGTATGCGTTGTCATTTCCGCCCTCTCTTTTCTTCTCTTCGTCGCATTCGTTTAAACGATAATCAACTATACATCGATCTCTACATTCCCAGTCAAGCCTCGCGCATCGATATCAAACCTAGGTTACATGTGTGATTTAACTATGTGTTATATCATCTTCATTAATGTATGTACTTATGAAATCTGGATAGGTTAGTTCTTCGCGAATTAACGCGGAAGTATAGGTTTACCTGGGGCTTCGTGAAATTTAAAACTGATCCGAAAGGAATCTTTTAACTTCTCAGGGTGAACTATACTTCCGCGTTAACGGATTAATGGTGGCTGCGTATTTCTTACAAAAAACGATGGTATCGACGGATCGACGCAGATTACACCGATCATAATAAAAACGATCCACAAGGATTCGGTGATAATGCGTTGGTTGATTTTGGTCGTGATCCTTAGAATAAATTGCATATGAATATCGTTTAAACACGACAATTATAAAATTATAGCGTAAAACGGATTTAAAAAATGATCAATATCGGTCGAAATAATTCTCTTCATTTTTTTGCTTTTTCAACTTTTTAAAAATGTCTCCCTTTATTATGTATATGATCGAGTTTTCTTTCTCTTTTTTTCCAGTACATCACAGCGTGTTTCGTTTTTCCCCCGATGTTCACATGCGATTTATGTAATATCGTTTATAGGACTTTGTACTAGGACCGTCATTTCTTTTCTTCATCCCGCCAATTCTATTCTGCGTCGTTTCTCGTCGTGGACGTTTGTGGCACTCGTTCGGCAACCGACCGTAATAAAAATTCTCTCCCATTGCAAATTACAAGTTTTCCTACTTCGTTTTTAAAAGCATATACTCGTACGTATTTTGCATTTTTTTCTCTTCCCTTAGTTCCTATATAGTTCTTTCACGCTCTGTATGCTTCCAGTTCTCACGCGTTGCTTTTAAACCTAAAAAAACCGTGTGTTCCTAGAGCTACTTGATACCGCGATTTTATCATGAGAACCATATACACGAGTGTTCGAACAGCGTGAACGCCTTTCATCGATTTCGTCCCCCTTCGCGATTCATCGTTCGACTCGAAAATTTAGTAAAATCCGAAACTTCAAATCATAGTCGCAATTTTTTCAACTCAAACGATGGTTCGACAAAGGGTAAATCGTTGTCGAGGATTCGAAAGAACTCGGTACCCGTTCGTCCGTTAAATGCCTTCAAATTGGTCTACGGAATTTAATACGATTATTGCGTACATATTTTCATGTGTATGCGCACCACCAAGTGGGGGAACATTCAGTCGACGGTTCGTCGCCTGTTTTCCTTTTTTCTCTCCACGGGGGAAATTAAAGAGGCCAGCGAGGTAGGCGTATGTTAAAAATCCTGTATATTCACACGGTGGTCTCGATATTGGCGATGGCGTATTGTCAACAAATACTATCCTTCCCGTAATTCTCCAGATACATCTCCTGCGGCGTGGCGAGGTTATAACGTTCGCTTAGCCGGCTCCCGGTGAGACCGTTATTGTGATGGGTGTGATTCACGTGGAGATGGTTCACGTTCAGAGCGACGTTCTTTTTTTTCTTGCGAGCTTTGTGTCGGTAGAGGCAGTACTTGAGGCAGCCAGTAGCAAGTAGAAGGATCAAAAATATACCAAGAGCGCCAGCGCCTACGGCCACGTAGAGCAACGTCACGCCGAACCGATACGAACAGTTGGCTTCCTCTTCGTCGAAGCCGGAGGGACAGTGACGTATACCGTCGCACCATAAAACTGAGCTGATACACGCTTGAATTTCTGGACATCTAGAAAACAAATGCATCGTTATATTCTCATCATAGTTAAAGCTAAAGAAATTGCTCTATTTTACCTGTAAAGACAGTCCTCGTGGGGCAGTATCGTGAAGACATTTTGTCCGATGCTTGGACTAGGAGATCTCTTCGAGATGGCCATCCACGTAACAGCGTAGAATCCAGGCTCCCTCTGAAGGAATTCCACGACGAAGCTTCTGGAATGTTGTGCCATTGCCACTGAAACGTTGATAGCGCTGTAGTTCCAGCCACCAGAAAAAAAGTCCACCGTTCTAGTGGTGTCAACGCCACCCTCGGGACAAATTACGCTGCGGTCCCTCGTGTTGGCCGCCGAGTAAACAACGATACGGTTCAACGTGGTGCAATCCTCGACGTTGTCCAAAGTAATACTGTACCCGGTAGTCCTTAAGTACAGATAGTTGATCCTCGCGTCTTCGGGCTCGATCAGCCAGGGCTCGTTCACGCACTGGGTCGCAGTTAAGTCCTCCGTGTTAGTCAAGATCTCCTCTACTGCGGCCACGCCAGGAATTACTCGCGGAAGAGGACTTCTGAGGGAAATTTCACCACTGGTCCCGCGTAACCGACGTTCCTCGAGTTTCGTCGAGCAGCCTTGTTCGCTCGTTTCCGCTCCTAACGCGACGAAACGGTACTCTCCTTCGAAGAAGAAGTCCTTGTAGTCCTGAGTGACGTTCATCAGCGTTACGGTGAACCGAACTTCGACCACGTTGGAAGTTAATGTCCTCAGCAGGATTCTGTCGCTTACGTTGGAACACAGGCAGTCGCGGACCTGGACACAAACGTTTGGATCAGATTAAGTTACATTAACCAGTGATCGAATATTACAAAAACAGACCAGTTCGACTCCTTGCCAGGGATACTCGGCAACGATGAGTTCCGCGGTGCCTATCTTCAAAGAGTCTATAACCCGTCGGTCGCAGGTCCACCGATTGACCAACGGATCTATGTACGAGGAACATCCTCTGTCTCCGAACGAGGCTCTCGTTATAGACAGTTCTATTCTGTGATCCGGTTCGGCCTCGAAACGATACACACAGCTAACGTTTTGCGCACCACCGCGTCCATAGAAGAATACACTTTTCGGCGACGCGAATTTGCCTACCTTGGCGGACGAGAGAGAGGAAGAGGATAAAGAGGACGTGGAAGACGTGGATGTTGTCGACGCGGGACCGAACACGTGGTTACATGAAGCCGACTCGTGCACGAACTCGTATCGCAGTACAAAGCTTATCGGATAAAGTGCACTTCCTTGACGTAGAATATGTTCCAGGGTGAGGTCTCTGCCGCTGGACACGTAGCTCTCCGCGAGACTACAGGGCCGAGCGTGACGACTTCCGTTTCGCAGTAAACTGTGGTCGCATAGGCGGGGAGTATCATCCTTGCAGAACTGCCCCATCAGTGTGATATTCTGTGAACGAATATTAAATGTAAAAGGTAATCGCTGACAATCGAGTAAAAGGTCTCGCTGACAAGTGAAGAACCTGTGATCGTACCTTACGCACGGGAACTAATTTATCTATCGTGTGATCGCCGTCCCATATGAGAAGCTTCGCGTTACAGTCCGAAGTAACGTCGATACTCGAGGCGGCGTCAGCACTGGCAGCATAGTACTTGATGAAGGACAGCCAAACGATCTCGTTCGTCTTGCCTTGGAAGTGGTAGCGACAGGTCGTGTTTGGAGGCAAGGAATGCTTAGGATTCTCCACGACTCCCGATAAACTTTCGTCGCTGGATATATAAAAGTCGCAGTTGCTGTTCTCCTTCACGAAACTTCTGGATTTCTCGTCCACGAACAGCACCTATTAACCAAGATTAATTGTTACAATTTATTTGGAAGTAATTTGTACACTGGAACGTACCTGAACCTCGAGCTCGAAGCCCGGTAGGAACGACAGAGGAACCGGATGAAAAAGATTGTCGTAAGGGGACGTGTGAAACTCGAGGAGCATCGTGTTGTGACTGCTAACGATATCTGGCACGGCATCTCCTCCGCAAAGTCTAACCAATACCTTGTCGGAAGTCGAGCCACCGTCGTACACGGTCAAGTAATCTTGCACCACGTTGCATTGATCCCAGACTCTGCCGGATAAATTAATCCCGTTTAATTAGAACAGAATTAAGCGTGCATAGCAATATCCACCGCAATGGTACCTCAATATCCTCTGGCTGCCATCGTACTTTACGTCCTGATATTTGATGTGTATTTTATGACTGTTGCGTTGACTCACAGCCAGCAGTGCTCGATGTCCAGGTGGTGCTCGATTCTGTTCTACGCGGTAATAGCAGGTGACGTTTCTAGGATAAACACCGGGATAATTCGGCGATTGCAGTCGGCAAGCTCTAACGTCGCACTTGGTCAGAACGCGATCGCAGTAAGTGCCGTTCACCAGTTCTCCCCGCCAGGTAGACATGCTGCTATTCCCGTATCTGAGGTGAGCCTCGCTACGTCTCAGGAACTTGTACGATAATTTGAAATCGAAATTGTAGCCGATACCCTGTAGACAATGTTAAAGTGTTAACCAGTTTCTTTAATTTGTCAGCGGAGGCCACAGGTGACCGTTTACACGAAAAGATTTCGGTTTAATTTAACTCTGCCAAGGAGATTCACCTGCTCGGACAGCAGCAGCAAATACAGCGTCAAATTGATGGAAGGTGTTTCGCTGTAGTAAACGGTATATCCCCAGGCGCTACCACACCATTGCCCCCCTGTCGCTGGACGACCCTCCTCACGGATGGTCATGTAACCATCCGGACATCCTGTAGATGTGAACGACTGAAATCGTCCCACGGTGAACGTATCGAATGTTAACTGCAATTTCACGCGTTTCAACGATTACAGTATCTGTTCCATAGAATTCATACAAAGTTACTACAGTACAAAAGCGTAAAAAGGCTAAACACTATTTCAGAATAATTTTCGACTGAACAAAACAAGATAGCATACACTGTGCTGACAGAAAAACAAGCATAAAACGAGATGGAAGGAAAACATATCAAAAAGGCAAACACTGAAATAAACAAACTTACAAAAACAATTTCGAGAGACAATCTATTTTCGCTAAAACATCACACGTGCATGTGTGTGTGTATCCTAGCAGACAAACAAATTATTATCCGCCGCTAGCGACAGTCTCCATTTACTGCTCGACGGGTCACCACTTATTTTTGTCTCGCACCTGAACTAGGTCCCCTAGATCAGATCCGGCGGCGGTGAAGTTCAGATGACACAGGAATGGCAGTCGATCCTCCCTCGGCCGGCGCACTTCCACCCTGTAGGTTCGGCCAACGTCGCCGTACAAGGTTCTGTTACACGCTGCAAGACGTACAATAGCATGAACAAAAATTCTAGTAACGTGACTAGTATACTAACATAACTTAACATGATAGCATGGTCAGAGAGATCTATTACCCTATCTTAATCTACGATCAAACGTGTTATAAGTACATTGATTAATTTAGATCCTGTAACCGCGCGTTGACAAGAAGACTTACGGGTGCAATATCTAGGCTCATCGGACTTGTCACCACAGTCGTCTTCGCCATCGCAGTACTTGTCCTGCGCGACGCAGTTGCCGGTGCCGCACAGATACTCTGATGGCCTGCAAAGTGCAAGAACATGGAATATCTCTATCTTTTTCTGTTGAATGGCGTACCTGCAGGTGGGCACATTCTCCAGACTTGTCGTGGTCGCGATCGACGAGGACTCGGACGTCAGACTCGGATAGACCGGAAAGGCGGGATATCCGGAATAGTCGGAGGAGATCCCAGGATGGTAACTAGCGGAGCCAGCCTCGATCGAGGCCGTGATCGCGGCTGCGATCAGCAGCAACCGCCGACACATCAACATGCCCCCTCACCCTGAAAATATAAAGAGTCAGAGTAATCTTTTCTGGGAAATATGAAGCTGAAATAGACCCGGATAATTCTATTTAACCCTTCTCTTTAAGAGGGGTTAACAACCCTCCGGCTTATCTCGTTTACAATTTTCCTTCTTCGATGACAAACGCGAATGAAGGCTAAAAGAAGCACTCTGAAGGGAACTCTCGTAAAAGATAAGCGGCTTTAGGGCTGCGTATGGTACGCGTGCCTCTAAATGCTCTGTTTATTAAATCGGAGAATAGAATCTGGGCCAAACCAGCCGAGGAACACGTAGCAAGGGGAATATGGTAATTTGCCTCGACTGAGTGTACGCTGTTACGTACAAATGTCACCGGAACTGCGAGCAACTTGTACGGTCAATTCGACGCTGGCACAGCGAACATTTGGTAGATCCAGCGATTTTCTAAATCGTTGGTAAATTATAAATGCCAGTCAGGGACGCAGTGTACCGATACAAAGACGCAATATAATTTCATGGTACTCGTACGCTGTTTCCCGCTGAGACCAATGGCGGTTAATTCCCAATTTTCGCAAACACCGCTTACTGGGTACAAGATGGCTGTTAAACAAGAAAATGGAACTATCCTTTGTTAACTGTCTTTTAACGTGTTCGAAAATTAATTGCGTAAATGTAAGTTGGATAGGTGAACTCTTCAAGCTATGTCCTCTTCGAAGAAAAGTCATTCTAGGAAGTTGGATGGGAAGTTTTCAACGTCACACAGTGGAGTATTTGCACCGAAAAGACAGACATAACACAATTTTAAAAATTTTGCGTAAAATTTCTGGTGCTTGAGTTAGTTAAATATATGAGAAACAATGTATCAACATCGTTTTCGTGATTTATGCAATCATAATGCAGTCACGCACTCACAATTCAAATGTGTCAAATCCTGTTAAGATTTGTAATACTCTTGAACTTCAAGTTTAGGTCCAACTATAATATATATAGTCAGTGATTGTTAAATATAAAATACTCACATTTTAATTCTCTTTATTTGTTTTAATATTATTGCTATGGATAGTTAGTTTTGATTGACGCATTTAGCAAAAAGATTGTACGGCAAGGGGTTAAAGAGTCAATTTTAAAATACTCGTGTCCGCCTTTTCGGTGCAAATACTCCACTGTGCGTCAATAAGTTCCTGCCAACGATAACTTGTTCGTTCCCAGAGTGAAAATACCGAATGTCCACAGTGTACACGAGCCGTGAAAGTATCTGAAGGTTGTGATCGGTATTCCACGGCGAAAAACCGGTGTCCCAAGCAACCGGAAAGGAAGAAGCAGTCGTGGGTTAAATTGCCCGCACCGGCATCGAAATTGGGTCGGTGCACGAGAAAATCGACTGCAGATTGAGAGGACCTCTTCGCGGTGGATCAGCCCACCCACTGGCCTCCTTCTTTTTCCCTGGTCGTTTCCATCGATGCGAAATTGGGGCTGGTGAATCGTTGGCCAAGAATAGGCAGAGGATCGTGGATCGACGATTCTTCCCTCTCTTACAGATGGTGCCGAACGACCGGAGGAAAGAATGATTTTGCGTAACAACCGAACACCCTCTCGCTCCAGTTCGGTTGTATACGTCGTCCCAACGCGTTTAGATCTACAACTTCACATAAATTGGCCGTGTGTTTTGGCCTCCATCTCCTTGAACACCGGCTTCGGTAATTGGACTTGCTTTCTACAGGGTGTATTGCTACGTTCATATCAAGAATATGAAATTTACCTGCAAGAATTTATATTCAGAGATGTGCGCTGGAAGCAGTGTGCTTTTTATCTCATTAAAATATTAAGACTTTATTACCAAAACTAATGAACTTGGTCCTTACAAGAATCCTATTTTTGTATACATGAATGTATGTCCTCAGTAGCCGATCTAAATAAGAAAAAGCATGAGTTAAAACGATGTAGAAAAGTTTGAATAGCTGACATATGATTGTTGAAAAAGTGTGAAGATTTTCCGGGAGAACACCCTGTACAGCAAACGTCGTTATTCCTGGCAACGGCGTGTACCGATAAAAGCTCGTTAATTTCCATGCTGCCTGCACATTGAAATTCTTGGCCAGAAAAGCGGAGGAAGGTGGAAAAAGCGGGCGACTGCCGTCTTGCTCGGTTCCATTAACAATTCGGTGCCCTTTAATCTTTCCGAAATAAGGACGCGCAATCATTCCGGGCACGAAGTACCTTCCGGTTGGCAAACTGTTTTTCGCTTTATTGATCACGCAACTTTTTATCAATAAGAACGGGTCATCGACGTCCGCGAAGAAGCTACAACCTGTTGCTTAATTATAGCTTCTCGCGATCCTCTTTTCATCTCGATTGGTATGCACGCCTCGAAAATCGATATCGGCCTCGATGTCCAAAGAGTCCCGGTGGATGGCTTTCAGTAGTTTCGTCCTTTGATCAGGCTCAAAAAGTCTATCTATGGCATCCCTATTTGAATGCCAACCATGGCCAAGTGGATTGAGATCGATGGGCTCAGATCCGTTTGATTCGGCCGAAATATTCAATGCTCGACGATATCCTAGCTTCGGGTTCGTCACTTTGTCCGCGACTCGTTATCGGATAGTTCGTTGAATGCAGTTTTGATCGGACGGGGAAAAGTGCCAGGAAAAAGCGACGATTACGAAGGCTATAAGTGATACAAGGGGAATGCTTGCGGATAAGTCACTTTCCACACGAGAGATTTCATAACGAGGTTCGTGCCGCGTGGGGCAACAGCAATAACGCGATATTAAAAATTACTGGTAATAAATAAGGCGGAAATTGCTTCGGTGGAGGATTTTCATGATACTTCTAGTAGATTAAAGAGTTCTCGAAAAATTTGTTGTAACAAATTTAATAAATGACGCTAGTTTACCTTAAATTTAAAAAGTTTCCAACGCACTGTGCGGGCAAACAGCAGATCAAGCGTTGGTTTTGCGAACACATGGATTTTTTATCGCAACGATTTCTATAGATCCCTATTCGACCATACATCCCCCGGGGTGTTACGAGACAGATGCAATGTGTCTATTCGTGGGATAGAAACCTGCACATATGCGATCGAACGAAGTTGGCAGGGAAAAGTGCCAGGAGGTACTGAAAAGGGAAGGAAATAAGTGTTGTACGTGATGGTGGAGCCGGTTGCCAAAAATCAAACTTTCTGGACCGTAGAAAACCCGACAGAACTTAGCCGGGCCTCTAAATAAAACGGTAACGCGCAATTTTGCGATATTATATTCGACGGACGGTTTTCAATTGTGCATTAGTTGGTTGGCAAACGAAATATCCCCTCGCTTGATTAATATTTGCCCGAAAGCTCGGGTCGTTTTGCTGCTGCAAAAGCGAGGTATTTAATTACATCCTATGGCCTGGGTCATTAAATAAATAAAACGCCAGCAGCAGCGGCACCAGTACCACCAGGCAGAACCAGATAAAATTTTCATCCTGGTTACGGAAAACGATATCAAAGGGAATCAAAATTTCAACGCTTCTTTGGTTCGACCGATTATATCGTTAGCTCTGGACAACATGCGTTTCCTGTCCATCCATATCTTTAATGATTCACGCTTTCTGTGTTCTTCAGAATACGCTTTGTTTCGGACAAAGGATAATAATTTATCGCATTTGTTAATATCTCGTTACTTTGCGTCTTCATAATTCAAGATTTGCCACAAAATATGCTTCGGAGATTCTCTTGTGCGACGGACTAGTTGTATCCACGTGTTGCATGCCAAGTCTTGACAGAGTAGTAGAATTCTCACTCCTAGAGACTGAATTCCATACCTAGAAATATTAGAAGTGTATATTTAATTGTCACGTGGCATAAGTCTTATTTATCGTGGGTAAATGATTTCTCATCGTACGGAACTAATCGATTGGCCAGTGCAATCTCGGTTGATCAAACATAGTCGGGTATTCTCTCTTCCTGTAGCTGAGTAAGTAAACCGTAGCTGGCGCGACCTGACATCATCAGGATTTTATCTAGCTGGTAATTTTCTTTCCATCGGTTGTGGACTTGCAAGAAATTAATTTATTCGACACCGATGTATAGCCCATGACGTTCTGATGAATGTGCCTTTTCGAACCCTTCTTATTTTCTAACCCCAACGCGTTACGTCATCGTTGGGAATACTGTGTAATCAACCTCTACGGTTTTTTCTTCTCTTTTTTAATCAAGAGGTAAGATGACGTCGTTGGAGAATAACGAGAAAAAATGAAATACAATCGAAGAACAAATCAACGCTGAAAATTCAATTTTCACCTAAAGGGAGCGTCAGAAATTGGAACTTACAGAATTTGTTCTCCGTTATTAATCTCGTTGTCGAAGTTTCAGTCTGGACGAGGTCCTCGATAATCCGATACCTCGATATCACGTTACACCGTTCAAATTGAAGAATTACCGTTCGCTGAAATTTTTAAATTCCAGCGAACTTGCCTGAACAATTTCACGGTTTAGGGAAACTGATCCAAATTCTTTGCAGCTTCCTTCGAAACGAGAAGCTAAATGTTATCTTATCGTTGGTCCTCTCGAGCGGGAGAATCCGTGATCGAAATCTAAACAAAAGTATCTGCTCAGCATGTTCGCGAGTCGATTCGGAAATTTATGTGATGGTACATTCATCACGCTGATTCTCCGACCAGTCAGGGTTTCAGTCCCTCTTTTTCAATCCTCGTTTCCCTGCAATTTATACGGAGCCACGTAAACATATCGCGATCGTACCGACAAAACAAACACATGTATTACCCAGGCTTGTCTATCAGAAGCTGGATAAGAGCGGCTGGCGCGACCTGGCATCATCAGGATCTTATCTGTCGTCGGTAATCTCGCTCCATCGGTCCCGTATCCCGGTTCCGTACACGCGTCATACATCACCAAACCAGCCGTGTTATACGTACAGCCAAAGCCCTGACGTTTAGCTTTTTGCGAGAGCGTCAGCGGGAACACACGTATTCGCGTGGTGGGTGCTGCTTCAATCCACGCTCGAGCCAGGAACCTCCATTATATATTTTCTCCTTCTTCCTCTTCCTTCCCTTTTTTGTCCCTCTTCTTTTTTTCTATTCTCCACTTTTCCACTCTTCTCCCTGCTGTTTCGCCGGTATCCACAGCCTCGTCGAATTCAGCGGCCTCATCCTTTCGTGCGGAAAAGAGAGTCGGAGCCAGGGAACAGCACGTGAAGGAAGAATACCGCGCGATTGTTAGGCGTCCCCGATTAATCTACGACTTCTTTTCCTCTCCTTTCGTCCCCTCGCTCGTCCTACCCCTCTATGTCGGTGTAATGGTGCTCGTCTCTCCTCGTGATTGCGACGACACAAAGACACAGCCTCCACTCTTGTAGAGACGCATTGCGAAGACCGAGCTAGATATAGTTAACCGAATGAATGTGGGTGTCATCGACAGCGGCGACTAGCCAAGGTTCCTTTTCTTCTCGCAGAGGGTAATCAAAGTACCACCACCCTCAGCTTACCTCCAGGAATGGAGGATTGATTGGCCGAGTCGTGTTGATTGTGACGATGTCATTTTAACTTTACCTCTGAAATATAACTTTCTTCACAAATTTGTTGCACGTAAAGTTTAAGAGATTACTCTGATTTTCAAGCGAAGTTTCATCTGACTAATCCTCCAGAACAAAATGTTAAATCTTGATAACACCGCTAAAGAGGATGTCGTCCAGAAAGGCTTGTATTACTCATAAAATACCTCAGACTCTGTACAGTAATATCGCCATTGTAACTTTCTATGGACCAGATCTATACTAACAGTGTCAACGTTTCATTGCTTTTAGAAATCTGGAAATTTCAGAATTAATTTGAAAATTCTGTGATTTGAGAATTTCTGCTGTACATGAAATATCTTACAACCCTCTGCGTCAATCCATTCCATATTTTGAGACAATCACTTAAATCCTTGCTGACTTATGTATTATTCAATTCTGGGACCAGATCAAACTGATGTCTTGTGAACAGCCAAATAAAAATAACTGCAAGAATGAAAATAATAAAGGTCCAGAAAAATAGAATCGGTGCTTCAAATTTTTAATCGTCGACTTTTTACCTTGCTGTTGGAGGCACCTCGTGGCCAAAGCGTAAAGCGTCGGCTCCACGAATTTTCATGCTTCTACTTACAAACCGCGTACCATGATTTACGGCGGAAAAAAGAGATAAAGAAGGCCAGTGGCGAGGAACATTTTAATCAGGATGGAACAATTTCTGGCATCCAAGTTTTGCGCGGATGACGTGCATGCATATGTTTTATATTTTTTTCGGAGCGTCCTATCTGAAAATCAGTGGCAAAGCTTGACAAATTGAAGAACGCCAGGAGTTAAAGGTACAAAGGTAAAAATTTATGCTGCCTGTACATTTCGAGCAACAGAAAAGAAATATTAATCATACTGTTTCTATATGAAAAGTCACGTAAAGCTGCGAAAGGAATTAATTACGTTGCCGATTTACGGGGCGTATTATCGCGCATTTATTCGCTAAAATTGTTTGACAGGATGTTGGCCGGGGCCCCGACAGAATTTACATCCCTGTCATTCTTCAAATAGACCCTCCGAAAAATCAATGCGCGATCATACCGCTGCAAAACCCGGTCGTAGCTTCGTATCACTGTTTCGTGACCATCATACAAAATGCGTTTCTATTATTTATCGGTAAATTCGATCCGGTCAAGGTCTTGAATCGATAAAAATTCTGAGCTTAATCGTAATGCATCAAATAACCATTTCATATCTGAAATCATATAACCTCATTCAAACTGTTCCATACATCCTGTTTCGTCCATGTATTCTAATTCCTAAAACGACATAGAAATGATGATATAAAACAGTAAAATTTCTCCGGGGTATAATTTATTTTCCTACACTGAAAATTTACCCACTGTTTTGTCCGATTCATTCATTCCGAAACGTTCTCTACTTCAAGTAGAATAGGACCGGTGTGTGTTCTGTCTCGTCTCCATAACCTACAAACCGGTGTGATGCAAAAAGCGGTGGACGAAGTATTCTTAGGAAAAGAGAAATTAGCCAATCCAAGAAAGGGTCGTTCCTCTCCGCGCGAGACATTATCTCGACTACAAAGAGGTTGACAAAGCTTGACTGTTGGTAGATGAAAAATTTCTAGACCAACCCTTCTAATCAAGGACATAACCAATGGACTGACGGCCTGTGTGTTGCGTGTTGAACAGGATGCATGCCCGGAAGGTACGTGTTTCTTTTACCGACCGAAGTTAATAGCTTCGAAACGAAAACTGGAGATCACGAATTTAATTCAGAAATTCCAATTCATTCGAGTTCCTGAAACAATTAATTATTTGCAGAAAAGTTGCATTTAAAAATTCAAATACTTCGAGTGGAATCTGTTTACCAGAGTAATTTGAGACCAATGTCAGGCACTCGTCTCTAGTATTTTCTTACTTCAAAAAGGAGATGTATTTAACTTTATTCAACTGTTCGTGAATATTACAGTTCGTATCCCTGAATATCGTGGATCAATAATACTTATTCGAGGTACTGGTGCCGGGAATAATTAAAACGGGAACAGTGACCTGCCGTCGACCAAAGATCGTTGCCCGATAATCTCGAATTTCCATTTATTTGCAGAGTAATTATAAATGCAGACGGAGTGCAACATGGATAAAGGTAATTCTATGTACATATTTCTTATATTTATTGTCGTTCGAACTTAAATTGTTAAAACATTAAACCAGGCACTGTATCCTCGTCGGTGTTGTGAAGGCATCTTTTTACTCGAGGTATCAGAAGTTTCGAACGGTCAACTTTTTTTACTAGTTTCAATAACTTTTTATAGGTTAGACAGTTCGTATTCTGGTATGCACTACTATGGACCACGCAATTATAACATTAACCTCAAATTATTAAAATTGAGTGCATCGAAAAATGGCGGGAAACTTTTAAAAGGTAATTGACGTAATTAAAAGGTAAGTAAGTATGACGTGATGTATTTATTAATATAAAATATAAAATAAATGATTGAATGTTTAAACCTTGTTGATAATACTAAAGGTGAACATACAATATTTGCAGAGTAAACCATCAATATGCAAACAGCAATAAACAAAATCCAAATTACAAATGCAACAAAGTATAAATGGCAGAGGGAAAAGAGAAGAAAGAACGGCAGAATTACTGAAAGGGGAATCGTTTTAAATATTGTTCGGATTAAAGAATGTTTGAAGATGTCGAAGAAAAAATCTTGAAACATCGGTGCTCGTCGAGCGTCTCAAGACCGACTGAAATATGCAGCAGGCAAGTGCGAGCGAGAAAGACGAGAAATAAAGCGTAGACAGGGACGGAGTGATAAGAGATTTTAGAAGGGTAGGAATAAGAGGCGAGAAAGAGAGAAAACAGTTAAAAGGAAGTAGGGAAGCAGCAGTTGATTAACTTTTCACTTGGCGTTATTGCTTTGAAACGGTCTCAACCTTGCGAGTGGCGTTTATAAGTTGCTTTCGAAAAGTTGCGTTGAAACATCGTTCGATCAATACGTGGCCAACACGGACGGTTGATTTATCGTTTAACAGCATTATATATTTTAAACTTTCCGACGCTTTCAACTGAAAATTCTCTACATGTTTATACCGGCTACGTTTTTGCACTCCCCAATCCCCTGCTCACCCTCTTCCCATGTAACTTATCCACGTTTATTTTCACGTTTTACTAATTCAGAGACTCGGATTATTGTATTAACCAGTTTTTTCGCAACAGTTTCCCGAGCTTGTATCTCGAAATAGTCCATAAAAAAAACATGCTTTCATATGCACAAATCATCACGAATCAAGATTTTTATTTTTTAACATAACTCATACCGGTTAAAAGAATATCATATTCTGCCGAGGTAAAAATTTAATGAAAAATACAGAACTCGAACGCACGAACGTGTTCCGTAAATTTGTATTTATGCAATATTTAAATGTTATTTTACAAGTCGCTTAAACTACAGCATACGTAGTCGCATGCACGTATTTTTTATTCCAACAGGAAGTAAAAACATAGAGAACTAAGGCACGACTCTGTAACCGAGTTGCGAGGTTGGAAAGTTTAATTATTTACGCAATTCGTTTCGGGACAACTCTAAACAATGTAGGAATTAGAATATTAATCATTGACGATGGGTCCCAGGGAGCGCGAACACGGTATTACAGTTGTCACTCGTTAATTCTGTGTTAGGAATACCCCAGATGCACGTGAATGCATCTCATTTTGTCGCCTAGATCAGTGATGACAAACAAACTGTAATAATTCTCTATTCTCGCAGGGAACGCAAGGAATTATCGAGCGGCTACTATATTTGGAACATCTCTGCCAGCGTGTCAACGTATGTCGTGAAAAATCTAAAGGTTTCGAGAGCATGAAAGGGGACAGACGGAGCAAGCGAAAAGCCTTTGTCGCCCTTGTATCGTCCCGTGCGCCAACTTCCCAGTTGCGCACTGTACACGTATCTTGCTCGATGAATGCGAACAGGGAGAATTCAGAAACACGAAATAATCCCTTGTTTTATGAATCCAGCAGAGCGCGCGTACGTAGATACGTGTAGAGGTACGTGGCCGTCGAAGTTAACGAAGAGCTTGTAGGCGAACAAAAGCCCGTTGTTATCCGGGAAAGGGTAATTGTTCGATCCGGCTAGGCAACATCAAATTTCTGTTTGCGAAAATCTATAGCCATTTAGTTGCCGAATCCAGGCATTATCTTCTGTTAAATATGAAATATAACGGTACACGGAGGGATGAGACAATCGCGGTGAAGAATAACGAAATGATTAATTCCTCTTGAGCGATTCCTTTCAACCAATGGTGCACTGGTGACACGAACACGCGAGATGGAGGGGGACGAGATCGGATGGCAGGTGACGGCCGGAATCATTTTTAAGCGATCTAATTCTTTCACGTTTTCTTTTCGAGCGAACAATGATTTATCGCGTCGTAAATTTTTCAAGAGGATTTCATACAAAGAGAAGTTGGCGAATGAGGAAGAATAGAAGGAAAGAAGGATAGAGTGGAGATAAAGAAAGAAAAATAGAAACTGAAACGAGAGACGGCAACGGCGGGTGGGGTGAGGGGCGTGCCGCGAGAAATGTAGAGCAGAAAATGAAAGCCGTCGATGTGGAAACAAAAAAATCTAGATAAATGGACGAATAGATAAATGGACATGGATCGACAACCGGATAAGCAGATAAACAACTGGATAAACGTTCGTTTTTTCCTGTCTCGATAACACGAAATGAAGTAGAGACGCAAGGCCAGAAATAGGGAAGAATAGCAGCGAGAGAATGAGGAAGAAATTGTCGAGAGGAGAGTACTGCTAATATCCTGGGGGCGGTCGTGGGATAGGGTGCACCTGCGCGTATGACAGATACGCCCCTGGCATAAAGGCGACATTTAGGTCACCGGCTTTTACCGCGGCAGACTGCACATGCAGACCGGCCTTGCCAATGATCGTTTTCACTACTAGCAACGTTGCTCTCGGTTGCAAAGAAATTTTACCGCCTGTTTATTATTACTACTGCAAAATTAATCTTCCATCTAAACATCTAACATTTCTCTACATATTTCATTGCACAAACTGTTTCTCATACACAGTTATGTTCCAGGTTACATTGATCTGTTGTAGGACATCAAAATTTACAAATTTGTACATTTTCAACAACCGGTTTAGAATTAGGGCAACGTCTCAGGGGTTAAAGAACCAACATTTCGTGCTCGGTCATAGTAAAATCGTTAACAACGTCGATTGCTTCATTATTACGTAAAAAGAATGTTATCGAGGGTAAATAGCATGAAATTATAAAGCCAATCGATTGCCTCTAACTCTAATATGCACAGCCAGACCATGTAACACTCGTGCACATGTAATGCACAGCACTTTGAGCACAGTAAATGTGGCTGGAAAACTCCCCATCCATCAGAATATGTACAGAGGGGTTGGTCGTTGTACGTATTTAACCATTGAATAGCATAGTTTAATTATAGAGCACTTTACCGTGGAATCACAAAAGGATAAATCTTATAAAGATCGTTCATCAATGGTTACTTTTCGTTGACAGCTTGAATAATGTATCCCAACGAGGTAAACAAGGGACGAGTAAATGTGTATACAACCTTTAATATGCAAAACTAGTTCTTTCAGAGGATATTACAGAATCGGTACGACCTGAAATATTAATCGTTTCAAAACTTTCTGTTTAATGATTATACATTAGTAAGGAAATAGGAAGGATATTGCTCTTTACAGGTAAAACCTATTCCTTTTCCAAATCTTTCTCTTTGAACGTAAGCTCTCAGACTCTGTAATCCTCTGTACTTTTTGAGTTCTCCAGGTTTCTCTGAGGCTTTCAATCGAAGACAAATGCTAGAAGGCTGCTAAAGAAGCTTAACACCAAAGTACGTATCCTTATTTGCTTTCGGTAAAATGTAAATTCAAAGGTTAGATTACTGATCCGTGTATCCCTTTAGCGTTGTCACAACTATGCCGTTATCCAAGGATGAGTTTACCGAGCGACAATAATTTGACAACCGCGCGAACGTGGCGCAGTGCATAACAAGAGGAAAATTATCGTCCCGACGCCAATTTCGATCCTGACAAGGCTTGCAGTGTATTCCAGATCCCTAAGCTGAAGACACTTCCGTAGGGTAACGACTGTTCTATCTATGCGCCAGTTCGCCGTGCGAGTTACCACCTCAAACTCGTCAAATGAACATAACCAGTTCCTGGCAACAGGATATCGGCGATTTCTTCAATTGCGTACTCTTCCGCGGAAACTTCCGGGGGAAAAAGTCTGACGTCTTAACGATAGAGATCACCGTTAAACACACCCCTGTTTCGGAATACGAGTGATCGACCGCTGTATGGTGTTATCGATTATCCGTCCATCTCCCGGCGAAGCGAATTTCGATATCTGAAATGTCTCCCTGACGAGCGTTGAAAAATGAACTCCAAAGGATGAAAATAGCTCGCAAAATCGACGGTATTAAGTTTTGGTATGCTTGTATATATTGATTTTAACTTCACTTGGGTCGTCAGGATTCCATTTTCTTCTGTGGGATTTTATTATGCAAATAAGTGCTAATTTTTCTTTTTTACAGGTAACATCTTCTTTGTGCACACTGGACACTTATCTTCTCTTGTAAATGTTATGAGAATCATATTTCATGTAGCTGCTGAAGTATGTAATGTATGGTTGGATCTGAAAGTGTTGAGGCCCATGATTATGCATGGAGATGCAGAAAAACCTTCATAGACTTTGGAACATTATAGCCACCTTGTAAATACCAAGTAACAATACAATTTAAAAAGTAAAGCTAAATCATTTGAAGAGGAATTTTGATTTAGCTAAATGCAGAGCAGTAAATGTTACAGCATGAAATGCAGACTTGAACATTATAGCCATGTAGTAAACAGCCATCTTGTAAAACATGGAAGCATAAAGTAATAAGAAGGGAAGAAAAGAATGTTTGAAGAGAGGAATAAAATTAAGATAGGTAATATAGAAATAGTATTTAAAAAGTAAAGTTAAATGATTTGAAGAGGAATTTCGATCCACTTAAATGTAAATAGAACAGTAAGTCTTGGAGCGTCAAACGCAGACCTGATTGAACGTACACAGGAAAAAAGAAGCGTAATCACCGAAGCTGGAATATTCAAAGCGTCAAACGACCGAAATATTTTCACCGGAGAGGAAATATTCCGTGGAAAGTCGAACATGACGTTCGCGGGAAGGCGTGCACGCACCCAGTGTTTAACAAGGGGGGAGAAGGCATATCGGAAAATGTCGACACGATAGAAAAGAGAGTATCGCGGATAATGGAGTGGGTGTATATCAGTCTTTGCGATAAGTTATTGCTGAATCAGTCGTTGTCGTTCCATAGCGGAAGCAATCCCGCCAAAATAAAGGCAAAAGCATCGTCTGCAAACTCCTAGAACGTCGATTTATCATTTCTTTTTGTTCCGTCTGTTAAAAAATAGCGAGTAATTTCTATCGAACTCCCAGTTTCTTTCCTTGCGTTTTATTACTTTCAACGTGCCGTTGAAATTTTCGTTCGATGGTCGATCAGGATCGCATTGAAAAAAAGAAAAAAAAAGTTCCCGCGAGAATCTATGCCTCTGGTAGCGACATGAATAAAAAATCAGACCCGGAATTCGAACGACGAACCGCAGAGTCGATTCATTATAAATAAAGAACGAGGCAAACAAAAAACCGTTGGTGTTTTTTTTCCCCGCTGACCCTCTACGGACAAATTAACAAATTAACGAACGTTCGCTCCGAAGCGGGTCACTTTCAATCAACAGTGTCGCTATCCGTCTCGTTCTTTCTTTGTCCTTTCCGTTTTAAACGTCAGAAACAAGTGCGCCGTTTTTCCAATTCGCCATAAATTGTAAAAAGCTTTCGTGCGGGGCAGAAGGGACAGAATTACCCGGCCTTTTTTGTCAATGCTCTCGTACGGTATTATTCAGGGCCTTTTCAAAAGGGCCGGCCAAATCGCAATGATAAATTCGAAGCGTAACGCGAATAATCGTTCGTACGAACAAAAAGCGCATCGAGACAAAAGAGGGAAAAGGGAGAGGGTGAAAAAAAATCGCGATAGCTCCTCCTCCATCGGTTCCGGGACGTTTAATTCGCGAAGAGGGCCGCTACGGGGAGGCTGCTAGCTAGCAAATTAATGCGAAAATTTAATGCAGCTGTCACGTGTCCGGCCGTTACTAAATCTACGTATAACGTCATTAAATTCGGGAAATCGCCGCTACCTGACTACACGCGTTTTGTTTCGTATGTCGCCTGTATTGTGACCCGTTTCGCTAATTGTAATAATTTTCTTCCTCCAAGCGCTCTTTCAAATATTCTACTCGTTTCAAAACTCTCTCTCTCCTTCACCTTTTCTGCATTCTTCCTAAAATTCTTTATAATACAGTGGTCATTCGTTATAGGTAAAAATGTCCTTTACGATATAAGCAAAAATGTTATCCTCACCACTGGGGGGAAGACCCCTCGAAACGGCCGAAGTTCGCTCGCCGAGAAGTGTAACGTGATCCGGGTTTAGTATATCTGTGAGACAATACCAATACAAATATAAAACTTTTTTATTTTTGACTTTTTCGTTATCAAACTTTTACCAATTGATTCTTGACATTTTTCCGATTGAAATGAGACCAAACACGACGTAATTTGAGTTATATTTACTTACAATATCTTATTAGAGTAAAGTCATCGATGTACGCGTAACATTTGAAATTACAAGTAAATATGTCCCGAAGTGTATCGTGTTTGGTCTCATTTTAATGAGAAAAATGTTACAAATATGATGGAAAAAATTTAAAAAAAAAAAATCAAAAATAAAAAAATTTTATTCTTGCATTAGGAGTGTCCTTCTGGTAGGTCGCTGTTTGTTTACGTTCGGTCTCCTTCGCTCGAAATGTAGTACTTTTACGATATACGCAAACGCCAACCGTGTTATTTTTCTCTTCTGTCCTTTTCTACGTTCGGCAAGACATCAATCAATGTAGGACCTGTACGTTATACACCAAACCTCAGACCCGAAAGATTTGCTCATAACGAATGACCACTGTACTCCCTAGAGTCACTGCAACTTCTTTGACTATCACGAATGGCTCCATTGTGCAGAGTTGATAAACTGGAAATTAAAGCGATCGAATGTACACGTAGAATCTGTACGCGTAGAATGTGCAGATAGTTTGTGACCGTGCATGTTAACACCGACACACAGCCACAAAATAGCGTTTTTCTGCACAATCGATTGTATACGGGAGCCAATATCCCTTGTTTCTGTTCGCATTGTCGCATATTGGAAAACGCCATTTAGAAACAACAGTTCGAACAACAGTAGTCGCGACGACTAAATGAAGTAAAAAAAAACAATGAAGATTACTCGCCTTAATCAAGTTTGCCCGATGTACAAGATGGTAATAGCGCATCGCCGGGGAAGCTGCGAGATATATTTGTCTCTTCCGGTAATTCGCGAGGCTGCAGAAACTTTGAAATTATTTAATTAGAAATTCTTGTTGCAGGGAATTTTACACGTAACCCCGGCGTAAGTACGGAAACTAAATATGTACCTTGCGTTAAGCGGTTGTGGATTTGAACACTTCAAATCCCACCCAGCCTCCTCCAAAGAATTCGAACACCTCTCGCCGTTATACCGCCATGTGCAATTAAAAACTTTGCCTCGTGTAACACATTTTCACGACTTTCGTTAAAACGGAATAGTTTGCGACGCTTGCGTGTATTATACTCACTAGTGTCTGAGGGGAGCTGATTCTGAACAAGATTTCCCTTTGCAAAAATGAGGTTCGACGCTTCGTTTTTGAACTGTTCAGAAAATTACAATGGGATGCGCAGGCGCGAGACTTCCAACATGGCGGCGGAGCGCGCGCAATTCGAGCGCTCTGATTGGTCGGCGCTTTTTCTTAATAATTCGAAAACGAAGCTTCGAGCAACGTTTTTGCAAAGGGAAATCTTATTCAGAATTAACTGCTTATTTCAAGGATATTAGTTGTGAGATATTTTGTATAAGAATGCAATTATAGTATAAAATGGTTTTAAAAGATATGGAATACTTATTTGTATTTTATTTAAACAAAGTTGCACCGTCGCTCATTAGTCTATACCCTTTGAGAAGTATACACTTTGTAGAATACAATGTGTATCTTTCACTCGTTTGAAATTCAGATGATTCTATATTGTCCGTGGCCAGACAATTACGCGAAAAGGTACATAATTCCGCATAAGAGGAAAAGCCACAGATCTGGCAGCTTTCTTATTTATTACACGGTCGCCAGAAAACGAGGAAGTTAAATTGGCCGATTTCCGCAGGAAATTATATTAGCGATCTGATATACGGTCTCTCGTTTTACTTTTACATTCCAATTCCATTCTCGCTTCGGCATAATTGTAATAATGTCCCCTGGAGAACGCGTTCCAGTTGCGAGCGCGTAATTATATTTCAGCGATTGAAATTCGGGTTGAAAGACCTTGCCAAAGATTCGGAATGAAAGTTGACAGCGGAATATTTGGAAAATTCGAGTTTTGGGCAGACTGCACTGTTTCGATCGTACACACGTCCTTGCACGCTCGGTTTACTCCGGATCGAGGAAAAGCAAAACATCGTGAGAGGATACATATGTTCCGTGCAAGCCGGTAATCGATCATGGAGATCGTAAAAAGTACTCGGACGTGTCTGCGCCATCGGTCTCCGAGTGTCAAACGAGAATTAATAGTTCGCTCGAGTAATGTACAATGTACGGGGCCTGGTACACGATGAATAAAGATGAGAATCGCTTCATCGGCGCTGGGAAAAGAAACAGAAACCAGAAAGAAGGGGGTCGAAGACGCGTCGACCGACAAAAGCTGGAGAAAAAGAGATTAATAAGTTGGGTCACACGAGAGGGTGATTTAGCCTGACATTTTTGAAATTCTAATTTCGTTGAAAGCACCTTCGAAGAGGATTTTCATTTTTCCCTATCCGTACTCTAATCTTCCTTTTTTCCTGGAAATAAATAAACGCTTTGACGAGGTCGAGGTCGCTAAAAAGATTAATGAGGAGATCGTTTCCGGGACTTCAATTTTATTAAAGGTTCAAAGGGAATCCCTCGGAGAGAAAAAGCGTGTATCTTAAAATTGTTAGCTTTGTTCCTCGTTATCCGTTAGACACATTCTTTAATGAGCCATAATTTGAACATCTCGACACTTTACGATCTACTCCGGAGAATACACGTAAACTGGAAATCGGGATAATAACGGGGGATGTTTCCCGTTCGATTGAAGAGGAACTTAAGATACAGCGTCGATACAGAGGGCGCCCGCGGCGAACCGTGAAGTTTCCAACAATTCCCATTTTATCCTCTTCGGATTCCACCGTGTCGCCTTTTCTTTTCCATCCGGACGCACTGTGTGTACGTAATTCCCGTAGTCGCGATACCTCCTTTGTTCCTGTTCACGTATCCTGGCTGGCGAACGCGCCACAAAGCTACCTTTAGCTTTGATCGCGACGTACTCTAGTTCGGTAACTTCCAACCTTCTTCCTCGTTTTTCGAACGAATATTGTTCGACCGGACTTTGAGGTCTTGCAACCTGTCTAACTTTCGCTAATTTTATACACGGAATCTTAGTTCTAACTTTGACGCATTTGTTACATGCAATTACCTTTGAAACAGATTTTCATCCCCTTACCATCAATTTTAAGCGTTCAAATGGTTATACACAAAGAATATTAAAAAACGAACCAATACACGTAACAGAATAAGAATTAATAAGCTAGTATTAAGTACATCCCAGTTGTCTATTATACAAAGCCGGTCGAAAAAGTTGATGGAAAAGGAAGAAACAGGAAGGACAAAAAAATAAGAAAGTTTCCATCTCGCACGAACATACCCAGCGAAGATTTACGCCTGGTCTGTAATTTAATACAGGATACTTTGCCGGAGTTCCTTCGAGAGTTACCTGTTCGCGGGGCGTGCGCGCGCACGGAGCTCGCGGAACGTGAGCGGACTTTGTGTCTCGGCATATCGTAAGAAAAGAAATAAAACGGAAAGAGCGAGGAAAGCGTGACGAAGGGTGGAGGAGCCAGGAAGCAAAGCCAGCTTGTGCAGTTCGCGGTATCGTTATTCACTGGCCGGCTCGAACATCTAATTACGATGAAGAGGCTGTCCACGTACTGCTCGATGAAAAATTCAATATGAAACTGTAATCGAGAGGATTCCTCTTTTATCACCCATTCACACCCTTCCTTTTTATCTGCAACGCACTTGCTCTTCTTTCTTCTTACATTGTTTTCTCGTATCATTTTTGCAGGATGAATGTTCCTTGACTGAATTTCTTCTGACAATGTTTCTTATATAAAATGATTTTTGCAGGGTTCAAATGAATGCAGAGTTTGATGTGGTTCATTGAAGATGAAGACTGAATGTTCTTTGACTGAATTTCTTCTGATAATGTTTTCTCATATGAAATTATTTTTGGAGGGTCCAAATGAATGCAGAGTTTGATGTGGTTCATTGAAGATGAAGACTGAGACATGGATTACACCTGGATGACTGCATTTGTTCATGAGACAAGAAGTCAGAGTCCACACAAGGACCATGTCAAGACGAGCTAGGTCATAATATCCTCTAATTCTGCAAGGTCTATCTCCAAGGGCTTTGCTCACTGAAAAGATCATAAGTAACTCTTAAGCATCATCGACGAATTAAATTTTGCAAAGTCAGATTAGGATTAAAGTGCATTTCACCGCAAACCCAGTCTGGACACAGCAAGCTTCTCATCCGAAAAGTTCTGCACAACAGTTCTGTCACGCTGCATCCGGTGACGGCAATAATTCGGGAAGCATCGGAAACGTCTAAATCGTGTATCCAGCCGAAACGGTCAGGTTGTTGTGGGAATTCGGCCGGTCGATTGGGCGATTATACATGCGATAATAGAGCGTCGCATAGCTACGAGATCCGTTGTGTACCGAACAGTTTCGAGACGTGTCCAGCAGGAGCCTCCGCCACACTTCAGGATTTGATGACACGTGTAGTCTGACTGCGTGCATATGTAGAATTAACGATAGTAATACCTTGATGACTGGCACACCTGGTAGAAATATTTTTGGAGAATTAATTTGAGAATACTTGAGCATTTTGTGTGGGCAGCCAGGTGTTAATAGACATAGGATAGTCATAGAAAATTGTTTACTTTTTATCTCTTGCTGATATTGCATAATTCTCTGATCTTGATGAAATGATGATGTCAATCTTGTCTAAGTAGCCAAGAGTTAATATACACATAGAAGTCATAGAACATTGTAAGCTTTATCTCTTGCTGATGTGATTGAACTTGATGAAATGATGATGTCAATGATCTTGTTTAAGTAGCCAAGAGTTAATATACACAAAGAAGTCATAGAAGTTATAGAACATTGTAAGCTTCATCTCTTGCTGATGTGATTGAACTTGCTGAAATGACGTTGTCAATGATCTTGTCTAAGTAGCCAAGAGTTAATATACACATAGAAGTAATAGAAAATTGTTAGCTTCATCCCTTGCTTATGAAATCATTAATTCCATCCCTTCGCTCGAAAGAGAATAATTGTGCACGTGGTGTAAAAATGCACGCAACGAGAATCACAATGTATAATTTCCCAGCAGTTTAATGACACGTATTCGGAAGCAATCATCTCTGACCTCCCCATTCGAGTTAAACGAACCACGAAGACTCATCGATTTGTATCTGTTTCCGAAGTCTCCGTAGTGGGTAAGAATAATCGGATTGCACGGTTCTCTTTCTCCCCGCGTCTTACCAGAACAGTAGCAACACAATCAGAGCAATCTGTGCTTAATTACGAAATTATTTCGAGTGCGGCAGGTATGCAGCAGCTTTGCAGGTGTTCGCGATCGATTCGTCCTAAACATCGAGCCGGTGCTTTTCAATTAAAACTTTTTACCAGGAGCTTCCATACGAGAGCATCCTAGCGACGAAGCATTTCCTGTAATTAATTCGAAGCTGCGTTTGAATTATTCGAAGATCCGCGGTTGAGAGTCCATTGTTTCGGAATCTGCGCCATTGTTGGATTTTATGAAGTCTAATCCAGTCGCCAATTTTATCCATCACATGCTACACAATTACTCCTGTTCTTTCTACTCTTCTCTCATTTCCGTACTTTATAATTTTAGGATTTCTTTCAGGTATAATTGACAAGGTGTATTCAGTACATCAGTAATTTGATACTGCGTTCATTTGATAATCCTATCAAGTATATTGATACCAAGAAGTTAAATTCCTTAAACGTTACAAGAAATATCTCGCTGTCTTGTAACTCTCATTACAGTTTTCCCAAGCGATAACGTTTCAATCTGATTCAAAATTACAGGGCGAACACGTGGAACACGTGTATCCCCTTGTTGCGCGTTTACCGCGAGCATTAAAGCCGCGGTTGTAACTGACCCCAGCGGAGCTTCGACGATATATTTTCCGTGGAGGCCAGTAAACGCTCTAGCCAGTTGCCGCGAACATTCTTGAATCTGTCGATCGATGCTTCCCAACCTGAACGAGGTTCCAAGGGATCGCAGGTCCCTGCGTTACATTGGTTATATTGCTTCCACTTTTAATGGCTGAAAATCCCTCAAGATGATCCAGTAATTTTATCACAGACTCCTTACTCCAATTTTAACCTTAAGATTATGGAATCATTACAATTTTGTTAGAATTTATGTTGAGGAGATCATAGTAATGTTGCTGCAACCTTAACTTTCAGGGTAAAACTCATCCTGTATGATCCATTATAATTTTGTTAGAGTGCTGCAGATTCCAAGGCTCCTGTGTTGCATTGGTAATACATTGCTCCAATTTTAACCTTAAGATTATGGAATCATTACAATTTTGTTAGAATTTCTGCTGAGGAAATCATAGTAATGTTGCTGCAACCTTAACTTTCAGGGTAAAACTCATCCTGTATGATCCATTATAATTTTGTTAGAGTGCTGCAGATTCCAAGGCTCCTGTGTTGCATTGGTAATACATATCTCCAATTTTAACCTTAAGACTTTCATGGAAGTTCTTGAAGATTAAGATCCATTATAATCTCGTTACAGTTTCTTCTTCCTTAAAAAACGTAAACCAAAAAAGTAAAATCTTGTATTATCAGAATTTGAAAATATCGAAACTCACCGCAGGAGTATTCCATGAAAAGCGATTCGCAAGCGAACAAAAATGAAAAAAGTAGAATTTCCTCCTTTGGGACCAGCGCATCCGATGTGGCCGATAAAAATGGAATCGTTGATGGACATTTCTCAAGGCGAAGTAAAAGAAAGGGAGGGAAAGAAACGTGCAGGTCCTGGGAGACCCGATAGGTTCGGCTAAGATTAGGATAAGAAGGGAAGCCGTAAAGACATCCACTTGGCGAGATAAGAGATTCGCCGGGAAAGCCTTTGAAGCTTTCTCATCGATGGCACAAGTTTGACCGATCGGTCGTCGAGCATCGAATCGCTCAATTACCGAAGCCAGGTATAAACCGTGCAACGAGCTGCGTACACGGCGCAAAGGAAATGGGAAAATCAAGGAACCCGAGCTACGAGGCAATCGTACTCTCCGACGAATCGATCGTTTTCCCCGTCGATTCTCCTCCTCGACTCTTGCGAATTCACGTAAAGCAATTCCAAGATGGAGCACCGCGAGATTTCGAAGATACCGTTTAGCCAAGATTAAAGAATATTAGAAACCTCAAACATTCAATCACTCACACTATTATAAACTTTTTATGTCGCCTTGCGAAATCAAACCCTTCTTAGTGTAACAGTGAAACGTTTTATAACTAATTTTGGGAAAGGAAAGTCACATGATAAGTCAGGAGCACACTTTTTCACAGCGACAGTTCTGACACGGTGCGTGCAACAGAAACCAACTACGGCCTCACACCTCTTCACAAATGCTCCATAACCCAGATAATATTCGCTATTAACATTTTGTCCCTATGGAATTACCGAAGTATTCCTTTAGAATCGTAAGAGCGAATTAACATCGTTTCAAGGGACTTCTGCAATTGCAATTTTTTTGATTTTGGAGAGCCTGGATTTCCACGTAGCACTTTGGCGCTTTGTTCGAGGTTCAAGTCTCGACGCTAGTTACAATTGATTTCAATGTACAGTTTCTGGCTTTGATAAGATCTCGCAATATTCAACGCAATTTGTCGCTTGCCGGTGATTTTGTGACACAGTTAGGTTCTGTCGCATTAAACGCTGTAAGTCTACAATCTAATAATTATTGTGTTTTGTAGTGGAGGTATGCTTTTAGATAATATTGTTTTAATAGAGTGTGTTTGTTTTACTTAAATTTAAGAATTTTTCCGACATAATGTGTATTGGCAGTGACTACTATAAACATTCGCATAAGTCATTAGCTACCATACACTACTGTACTGTAACATTATTATCACATGTTATATTAACACAGTAAATCAATGTATACAGTAATAACCAAATTTTCCCCACGACAGTTAAAAGCGAATATTTGATAATGCACCAATTATCATGGTAATTCGAGATATTCCCAAGAACATTGTGAACACCGGACAAATATCTTAATTACGGCAATGAAAAAGAGTGTTTACTCTGACCGAACGCTTGGAACATTGGAACGAAGTTCGATGGAAATCCATTGATCCTTGAGCGAGCAGACGAAACGTGTCTGGAATGAATAGGATTAACGCTTTTGCTACATTGTTGGATTAAAAAGCTATTTGAACAGTAACGTGTTTACTGATAAAACAGTACACGATATTTCAAAGTCTCATATGATGAATACGTGTATTCTTTGTCAGCTCTATTGTTGGGTACTTTTGTCTTATTCCACTTTATTGGGTATCTGTTACGGCTTTGACGAGTGTTTAAAATATTAATGTGTATGGATTTTAGTATCAGAAGTTATTACAAGTTTCTGCATTGTGCAGATTCACAGAAGGCTTCAGTAAAAGAACTGAATATGAAAATAGAAAACATTGCACTGTGAAGCTTTAAATAGATAGATATATGTAAAAAGACTTCTGAAAGTTACAACCTAGTGATATATAATAGAAACATATTCTAAAAGACAAGATTATAAAACAATCAGACATAAGTTGTTGTACACAGTGGTTCTTTATCCTCAAAAAAAAATGAACATAATAGCCATCAAGATTAATAGAAAGATGTCTGACAATCACAGAAGAGTTCTTGAAGAAGCAATTCAAAGAAATGAACATATTCAAATGATTATGATTATTTAGAAGTGATTTCAATGATTATTTAGAAGTGATCAAATAACTGATTGCTAACGTGCAGGAGACGTATTAGCCCAGTTTGTAACAGCAAGTTACACGTTTCTAAGCGTATATTCCCTAATGATCGCTCGCATTTGTCGAATTTAATTCCGGATCCTTGATTCGTAAATGCCCCAGGGCGACACGAAAGCCCGGCTGGCATTGAATCGATTCGAATATATCCCTGCCGGAGCGGCACGGTAGGATTGTTATCGGAAACGTAGCTAAAAACGACAGTAGCCATAGAAAGCGGGAATGAAATACTATCTTGACCCTGTTTACGAGCCTTGTAGATCCTGTACCAATGAATCGAAGCGACTAAAAAACTGCGATTCCGTAGATATTTTGTCCAAACTCTCGCACTACTTAATCCTTCTATTCGCTACATCTTGCTGGGGAAATATTAGCAAACTGCTGAAGATGAATTGTGTCGATAATGATGGGTGTAAAGTTTGGAGACTGATGAAAGAATTTGTCACGCCCACAGCCTATTAACAAAATGAGAAAGAACCTTCGTCATCACAATGTACAGTGTTAAAATTGAGATGCAAAGATTTGAGAAGACAATGTAAGAAAATGTAAAGGTACACACGTGTTTCCTTGCAAATCCGTGTTAAAATATATACGCTCATAGCGTCGTTTTATAAATGGTCATAAAGTTAAAGTTTCCAGCAACCGTAGGATAAAATTTGCGATGCTGGTCACCAGTGACCCTCATAGCAGCGAACGCGTTAAATGTGCCCCGTAAAATCTCGCACGCGTGTACCTTGCTAGGCTAATCCATTTTCAGATAACCGTAACAAAGCAGCGCCTCTGTTTCCTGCGTCGACCAGATAAAACGTCGCGCAAAATGGCCCTCTTGCAAATTTTACGGTCACCGTGAACGTGTCCTCGTATCCTTAAATCCATGTCCAGTTTGCATTCTACTCGGATCCACAAACACACGTGTCTCAATGGAGCTCATTTGTTACGAAAACTAATCTCCAGGAAAATTGTTACCTTGGCGAGAAGAATCGAAGAAGTTAAGAAACTCATTCATCTAAAAATCAGAAAATAAACGATATTAACAAAAATGAGGAGTAGATAAACACGGTATTCGGATCTTTAAAGGTAGAAATCAGTGTTGAAACTGTACAAAATTGATAGTGTAATATTAAATTCCAGAAATGAAATATGCTACAGCAGCGTTAATTGCATTCCACGTCAGCGTTAATTAAATGTTTAAAAATAATGTGAAGGCTGTTAATGATTGCAGAGGTAGAATTTTCAATTTGAAATATCATTTGACGCTGCACCGTCGCAAAATACACATTTCACGCGTGCACAAGTTGACGCGGTTCAACACCCAAAGGATTCTCTCCCCCGTTCGCACGGTTTCAGTCCGCGCGTCTAATGGAAGCGAGTCAAAGAAAGCACTCATCAAAGCGTTCGAAAAACCGGTGATCAAAGATAATCGCGATGGCGGACATACAACAGTTCTATCGGTACGATCTTGCCCAATATCTTTTCTTTCTTTGGCCTTATCCTTCGCAGTTGCGCAATCTTCGCTGTACTTTGAACCAACTGGTTGTTACCGTCTCCCTTTTTCTCACCCACCCACACGCGCACATTCGTTGAATCAAAATCGAGCAAAATTCCATCTCCAATTCGACGTTGCTTTCCTACGTTGCTTCGAGTGTTTACTCGCGTGTTCGAGTTCTGTCAGTATCACACGCTTTCCGCCAAACAGATCGATCGCTCCAACACCCCTCGCCACCTCTTTTCACCGATTTTCGCCTGGCTTTCCGTTTAACCGATCCCCTGGGACGACCAGTCGATCGAACCGAGAAAACAAGAAGACTCGGAGAGGCAACGCGACTGTGACTTTGTCCTGCAGGTGTAGACACTTGACTAGACAGTTCGGTGATCGCTTGGTAGTCAGAAGAGGTACTTACATGTCCAAGGATCGGCCACGTTGAACGACCGGCCTAGGTACGAAGGTCCGCTGCGAGCCGGCTTGGCAACCGATGTAGACGCGCGTGTGGACGTCCGACGCAACGTGCACGTATCACGATGAAATCACGAAGGGCAGGTCTTCTTGTCCAGTTGATAGTCCCTCTCGATCGTCATCTTGCCTCTCGCACTGGAAGCTACGGTCACTTGGCACCAAGTTCTATTCCCGGTACACGTAGACGCGGATCTGTTTTGCCCGTGAACGGCGCGGATTGGCCAACGGAACCGAGGAGCCCGGGGTGCCGCGTTACGAACGAGCCCCCTCTCTGTCGTCTGCTGGTTCGTACGATCACCCCGGCCCCGTCTCTGGCTTGCCAACGAAGAGAACACAGAGGGAGGCGAGAACGCGACTACACGAGACAGGTCCCTCGGTGCGGCGAGAGGATGCGTGACGGAAACTGGTAGCGTGTGAATCCTGGAACTGACGAGCCACACTCCGTTCGTAGTCGCGAGCACTGGACGAGATGAACCAGCCAGAGGAACGAACAAGGCGGCTGAAAGCACCGGAGAACGAGTAGGAGTGCGAAGAACCACGGAGAAGAGGGGTGTACGAAAGGGGGATAGGGTAGGGGAAACGATTTGGGTGGCGGGTGGCGACTGGGGGGTGGCTCGCAAGCCCGGTGGTCGTGCTTGCTCTTGCTTGCCTGCCTAAAGGCTTTGCCTGCCTACCTGCTTGCTTGCTTGCTTGCTTGCTCGCTCGCTCGCCAGCTACCTCGCTTTTCCTCGCCTCGCCTCGTCGCAACTTCCGCCTCTCTGTCTCCGCTTCTCCGTCTCTTTGGACCGCTGCGCAGGAGCCACCGCGACCCGGCCAAACCCAGACCCAGCGTGTAGGTACCACGAGCTCGCATTCGAGCTCCAGCCACCCCAGCTGCTCTATCCCCTCCAGCTTCAACCCCTCGATCAGTGTCGTCACGAGCAACCGAGGAACCACGGGATGTAGCTGCAAATTACGTGATTCATGAGTCGCATTCCTCGATGCACGAATGATTTTTATGAAGGGTACTTTGTAGTTTAAACTCTGATAAGATTCAAGTGGTTGCTAGATTTTTACTTACTACAGCAGACCAAGGAATAAGGGAAAGTGGACGATTAAGCAACGGTTTCGTCGTGTAGCTCGATTATTAGCAACATTTTATTTCGAGTAGGAAAATCGACTATTACGTTCTCGGAAGGGAAACAGACTCGAAGATGTTGCTCGTCCTACTTTCCCTGCCTCTTGTCCCCTTCTTGTGTTTCTCGCTACCTTGAATGCTGCTCTTCAAATGGCCTGCAATCAAATACACGCGTAAATGGACCGTTTCCAGCCAAGAATTTTAGACGTCTCCGAAGAGGCGCGAAGAGATAATTAAAAGAGACCGAATACCGATATCCGTGCCACGAGCACGTATTACTTTGTCTCGCATAAATTTCCGTCACAAGGGTTGGAGGGACGCGGCTTTCTTCCAGCGTCGCTAATTAATTAAGAAGAATAATCGTCCGGCTCTGGTCGCCGCAGAGAGAGCGAGACAGGATAACAATTACCGATCTCAAAACGACGTTGATAAAGCGTCGTTAAACGATTCGAGCGGGAATTATCGATTACGACCCGCGGCTGTTCGCTTCTCTTGAATTAGTTAGACAACAAGCCGCAAAGCTGGTCCTACCTTTGCTCGGCGGTAAGTGATTGCTGCTGCGCTGTAACAAAACGCTACTCGTATAAATAAGCCGTTCTAGAAATAGACGCGAGAACGCCACCCGAGACTCCTTTATGAAGGCTAAAAAGCCTCGCTACGTATGTTACAGGCCAAAAACGGATCGTGGACAAAGACCCGATCAGATCGAACGGAGAACCATAGAGACCACGCTCATATACTCAAAATATGAACTGCTTCTACATCAAAGACATAAGACACCTCATATTTCATATCAGAACTTACACATCCTCTATACTGTTTAGACAGTAAAGCTGGAGGACCTGATACAAACAAACAAAATAAAGAATTGTAACCTACAATCTATCAAAACTTCCACATCCTCAATGCAGTTTAGCCTCAATGCTGTTTAGACAGTATTAGAAATGCTAGAGGACCTGATAGATCCCAAACAAAATAAAGAATTGTAACCTACAATCTATTAGAACTTCCACATCCTCAATGTTGTGTAGCCTCAATATTGTTCAAACAGTATTAGTAATGCTGGAGGACCTGATACATTCCAAACAAAATCAAAAATTGTAACCTACAGTCTATCAGAACTTCCACATCCTCAATATTGTTTAGACAGTATTAGCAAAGCTGGAGGATACATCCTAAAAAAAATAAAGAATTGTAACCTACTATAAAATAAGATAAAAATAAAAGAAATACTGAAGCCTAATGACAGGCTAAGAAGCATCAGCTTACATTCCTTACAATTGATCACATGAGTTGCGTACAGCTAAACACGTGTATCATTTCGCGACAATGCGAAACAGCTCCGCTCGAAGAGCACATAATGATAGTAAATTTCTCGCGACAAACAGCGCCTGCTGCCACTTGAAACGCGACAGTGTTTTTAGGGACCTCCATTAAAAGTATCCGCCTGGCGTAGCCAAATGTCTGTGCGCGTTGAAGCAACTCTCCTAATTGCACGTCAGTGCTAATGTCTAGTCTAGAAAATCAAGAATTAGTTGTCCTGTCGTAAGGAATCTGAATCATCAGATAATCGTAAGAAGGGTTGCCGTACGGTTAGACCTGATAGTCATTTAAATTGGTCCTAGGCTCTTGAACGGCGACTTACGGCACTAACGACAACGCCAACCCCCTCCAAACACTGATTCCACCACTTCGTCGTGCTCCCCTCTCCAGGTCAAGCTCCGCGATCAGCATCGAGCCGCACCATGGTACACCTATTTCAGCGTGCAGTGCGCACTCCACGAACCTAGATGGAACTCTGATACCTGCCTTTCTTGAATGAACATCTGATCCTTGTTTTATTGGTCCTAAAAAAAGGTTGGCATCAGGAAGTTATTATAGCTTCATTAACACTTTATCTTATTGGAATAAGATTGTAGGTTGTAACGGTACTTGCTCTCTTGAATTATAAATACATCCCGAGATTTGTTAGCCTTTTGTGATTAAAGTATGGTATTCCTCGAGTCTATTCTTTCCTTTTCTATAAGAAGCTTCTCGAGCCAAGTTGCGAACACGAGTGAGAAAAAAAGGAGCTTGAAAGGACGAAGCCAGCAGTTTTCCAATCAATCGAACCCCGAGAATGAAGGGCTCGTTGACATACAAAGCAGAGGATACAATAGGCTGCCTGATAATTAGCCGAAGATCGAAGTTCCTTGAAACTACCAAGTTCCTTAGTACGCATCAACTTCGCAAAAGACGCGGGAGATCTCTTTCTAACTGGCGCGATCGATCGGAACAAAATGTGCGTGAAAACGTTTGTGAATGTTTCAAATTAAAGCGTCAAATTTTCGAGAACATCTCTCTGACGAAACATGGATGCAGTTTGCACGTACACCTTTAATAGTTAAAGGGCTAAGCCTACGTAAAGCTTCCGAAAGAAACTTGTCACGCATCTCTTGGAGAATCCTGTCCTTGCCACGGTTTCTCTGACTCGCGATCTTGATACTATTTTCAGCACAACCCTGAATTTTAATGAGCATTACAATCATGCTTCTGCCGCGTACCGTTGCGCAACTTTCCTCAAGTGCTATGAATGATTTTAAAAACCCTTTCATGCGTGAGCTCGTAATTTCGTTGCTGAAAAATGGAGTACACGCAAACTTCTACGGTATTCTTAGAATATGCGTTTACTTTTTAATTTAACAAATAAATTGCAGTGTCTTGGTTCTCAGTTATAAATGGTGTCTGCATATGTCCTCTGGTTTTTCACATAGCGTCCTCAGCAGATTTTTTCCGGATCGTTCTAAAAACCATTTGGTGTTACAACTATTAGTAGAAGTGAACAGGGTTGATTGCACAATAAAAATTCTAGTTACAGCATTTACAGAGGGATGGAAAGGATTTACTCGGCGTTGTAGATCGATGCTCAGACAAATACTCCATCAAAAGTTTGCACCGCGATGAACATTCGTATTCATCTATTCAAACGTTTATTGCACGTTACGCAGGAACGAGGAGAAATATCATCGGTTTTGTGAGGGAGATTTTTGACTGACTCCGAGTACTTGGTTCCAGCCTCGGCGATACATCATTTAACACGTATACACAGCTCCTCCGATTTCTCATGAGAGACCATGAATTCTCATTCCACGCGCCTTCTGAAACAAACGACAGAAAAAACTCATGTAAAGCGTTTGCTTGTTATAAACAAGGTGGTTCCCTTGGCGCTCGGCTCAAGAGTAGATTAGCAATGGCAGAATTAACGTTAATACGAAGATTAGATACACTGGCAAAGATGTAGTTAACCCTGAGTCTAGCAGTGCCGATATACTAATTGAATTAGTTATTTCGAAGCGGAAAGTTAAGGGCATGTCTGCGCCAAGTTTTCAAGCTGAAATAACTCAGAGAATCGACGTGCTAGCGCTACACCCAAGGAAGTTCTTATTAAGCCGAAAGTTTCGTTTGATGTCGAGCATGAAGTATTATTTAATTATCAATTCAGAGGCCTGGAACGGCACTCCGTGTAAAACAAGTCGATCTTTCAAAATATAAGATGATACAAGACGTAAAATTTTTGTCTAGAGTCTCTTTACCGGTAAAATCAAACCTTAAGTGCTGAAATATTATTTAGGAATTTGAGTATCCTTTGGAAGTAGGTCATACTCTGATCCCTATCTGGTTATGTCAATGGATATAACAGGAAACGGGTTACGGATAGATTTTCGAAAATCGCCGATATACCACTGTCGACGCGTTACACTTTATAGTCTGCTTGTTTTTCCTGGCGCACAATAAATCCATGCTCGTTCGAGTGCACCCATCCTGCTAAAATAGTTGAATGCACGAAAAAAACTGCGAACCTGTGAAATACAAATTACCAGAGATTCAAATTTTTTCCTTTTTTTTCTGTATGCATGTGTTTGATCAGGAAATCCACCTGAGTACCCGAAGAAGAGAGATTCGTATGTGCCAATGTCAATTGGATTTTATTTCTACATCAATGTAACAATTGGACACCTAAATAAATGGAATTACTTTAGATTATAATTGTAATCTGCTACCTTAACATTAATAATTTAATTTGCTTTTAACAGTCTTCTATTTTAAAAAAAAAGTATATTGATAAAAGTACCAAATGCATTAAATATGAAGGCAATTGTGAGCTAAAAAACCTGCATGTTAAATGTAAAAGCGAGCACTAGCGAGAAATTTGATTTCACGTGCTCCATCTGGTGGCGGGTGCAAGAATTTCGTCATATCTCCCTGTTGTAGGTATTCCAAAATCCTCATATTTTATACATTTCGTTATACATAATTGTGGCTGTGGACCCATCTTAGATAACTAATTACGCCAATGTGACACATATTTTACCTTGTACATTAGTCACAAGAATATTCTATAAGTATTAGCATAATACAGAAATTTCTCTCTCCTTATGCGCAGATGAATTGAAGTAAATGAAAAAATTCTGCTGGCAAAGAAGAAAATAATTAAGAAAGACGGACGGAAATGAAGTTTAGATATAATGAATTTGAAGGGTCTACCTGGTCGTGAGAGAGAGCGATGATAGAATGAGAAAAATGCGGAGGGAGTTAATGGTATGCCGGACTAGTGTCGGGTTATTTCACTTGCAGGGATTGGACGTAGGTTGTGCGACTGCTTCGCCTTCAAAGACATGTATGTAAGCAGTTTTAGCCTTTCCATTTGCAACTGTAACATTAATACGCATTAAAGTACGCCAGTAAATCTACTAACGTAAATTACTATAATTTTTATTTTATGTTAAATCAAAAATTTAACATCGCTCGTCTAATTTCATTAGATTCTTGTTACGCGAATTATATAATCGGCTACAGTCAGAGAAAGTTCTCGTTCAAATTACAGCGCAGAGAAATTGAACGAGAGGAGTGGCACGCTTCGACAAAAGTTGTAAAATATTTCCAGCGGGGAGGACAATTAAAACGCGATGAAACATTTCATTACTGTGACATTAATGACGACGATAGTATGTACTGGAAACTGTTTTACTTCCCGTAAGCTTGGATGTCGGAACAATCAGACAGGGATTACAGTTTCAGGGATAAACTGAAATATAATTTCAATTGTTACTCTGAAGAAAATTTACTGCACGTGAGGTGAAACGTAAGAACCACCTACGTCTTCTGCCTTGCATCTCAGTGGTACTCATTTGAGTAACCTCGCATTCGTAAATCCATCATCGGTGGACCTGGAACTCCCAAATATGGTCTCTCTCGCCAAAGAACTCTAACTCTCAAATTTCCTAATTTATTACCGTGTTAATTCTCTTCTGAATTTCCATACATTTCTTATTCTCTCTATTTGAGGCTAAAAGTAAATAAAATCTCATCAAACAAAAGTATTCAAAAAAATAATAATCACAGTGGTAATGTTTAGAATGATTTATATTTAAATAATTACTATAGTGACTGATAAAAATCAGTGAGCATCACTGCCATAGAAAATAGCAGCATTGCATGTTTGGAATCTGGATATGTTTTCGTCGACGTGATGCTTGAACGATCGCGTGCTGATTGGGAGGTATTTGTCAGACCACTGTCAGACGTTGTTCCACTTGTACGATCGAGCACAGACGCACTGTAATTGTGTTGAATACACTCGAGCACATTCAGCGTCTACCATAAAGAAACTTATCATTTCGTAGATGAATTTTCTATAACTGTTCCGCGCACGTAACGGTATCGAGATTAGACGAACAAGGCTAGATAAAAATTTACGACCCCCCTGTATTCATGGTGACTCGACTGTTTTGTGACTTAGACTTTAACAACTTATTCGTTGAGATTCGTTACGTTGATACAACTCACGACAAAACGCAATTTATTATAAATATTGAAAGAAAAAAGAAAATGCAATGGAACGTGAAAGGGCACATACAAATATACTTGTATCCATTATTTATTTATTAGTTTGTTATTCATAGCAAAATATAATACTTTGGAATTTAAAATTACCTTCAACTAATCCGAATATCCTAAGAAGTTTCGATATTACGAGCATTTTGAAACGCTGAAACGAGAGCATTTAACTGTACTGGTTCACTGCAACCAATAGCTACCCTTTTTTCTATTTCTGCCAGCTTAATTATCAGTTCGATAAGTATTGCATCTGGAAACTCAACTAAAAGGAAATGATTACACGTTTTGCATCTTCTCTAATGTTATAATAAATATGAAACATACTTTTATTTACAAATAAATGAAGTTGGGTTAGTATATCTTGCAATGCCAGTCCTTTCTTCAGTTTTATGTCTTGAATTTCTGTACAAGCATAAGTTAAAGAAACTTCTACAACTTCCAAAATAATCTCTGATACATATAAAATAAAAAGGATACTGCAATAACATAATTCATACGTTTCATTCAATAACCAGTTTACAATGTTCTTTATATCTATTGGAAGAGGATGTCCAACACAAGTATAAACATTTTCTTCTGTGACTGATCCAAAAGCAAGCCATGTGCTTTGAAGAACATTTAAAACTTTCCTCATATCTCCTCCACTTAGTGCTATTAATGCTTCTTTTCCATCTTCAGACACATTTAAACTACAACATGTGTATGCTGATTATTGTTATCAATACACACAATGAATAATACACACTTACTTCTCTTCTTTAATAATTGTTTCTAGTCTTGGCAAAATTTGTTCTGAAGAAAGTGGTCCAAACCTAAACTTAGTACACCGTGATTGAAGAGCAGGAATAATTTTACTGAGGTAATTACAAATGATGCAGAAGCGTACATTGTCTGTGTACTTTTCAATTACTGAAATACAATTTCTAAATAAGATATATTCGTATCTGAAAGAAGTTCCTAAAAAAACTTACTTCTCCTAAGAGCATTTTGTGCATCATTGGTCATAGCATCTGCTTCATCGAGGATAATCAACTTAAAACCAGACTTATATAATGTACCAGTACTTGCAAAGTTAAGAATCTGTCCTCTCACTATACCGATACCTCTGTCATCTGAAGCATTCATTTCCAATACCTACATGCGCACAAATATTTATACACATAACTTTTATAAAATAAAAGCAGTATATAAATAAAACACAAACCATTGAATTAAACTGTCCTGCTGTGTACAATTTACGTGCACAAGCAAGTATGGTACTAGTTTTTCCTGTACCAGGAGGTCCATAAAAGAGGAGATGAGGAAGTTGATCTTCATTGATAAATTTATTTACTGCAACAAACATTTTAACATTTAACAAACAGATATATTTTATGAGGTTGTTAAATAAACAGAGTTACCGACTAGTTTTGATGATATCTTCGTGCGATATTAAATCATCCAATTTTTTCGGTCGATATTTTTCAACCCTATAAATAAATATATTTAACACGTACATATAACCGCTTTCAGTATGCATATGAGAAAAATGTTTTTATTTACCATGGTAAATTTGTAGATGTCATAGGTTTTGCTGACATAATTTAATATTTGAAAGCAACACGTGGGGTTAGAAATCACAGTTTGGCGCCTATTTACTAAGCGTTACAAATGACATCAAAAGCGCGGCAAAATGGTACATTCGGGCAATCGGTTCCGCGCCAATTCTGCCCTATAATACCATACATTTTCCATCACTCGATTATATATACAACGAATAAAAATATATGAATTAGGAAAATAAGTGATAACTTTCAAACTTTCAAAACGAGTGAAAATTTATCGTACAACAAATATAGTCTCTCACTTGATTTTGCAGTTACCCAATTTAAACAAAAGACTTGCATTTTACAAATGAAAACTGTCATTATTTATCTGTCTCAGAATATCAAAGGAAATGTTTGAATCGTCAGAATGAGTAATTCAGAATTATGTCATAAAACCCCGGAATACATGTTCCTCGCTAAAATTTGGTTTAAGATGACATTAAAGGAACATCGAAATGAAGAAGATTTAAAAACCCAATTTCTGGACATAGTAACGCAAGGAAATATGACAAAATATTACGAGAACGCGTGCAAGGAATTTGATTGGAAAATTGATGATGAATTGCTCGACACGATGAAGAAAGCAAATGAGGTGACTTGGCAAGAACTGCAGTTACCCGATAGTTCAGGTGTTGAGGATTCTGAGAAGCAAAATTGGAGGAAAGAGTTAGAGTTTTTCTGTCAAATCGGTGATCTTGAACGTTCTGCGGACACTGCTAATAAAATTCTGAAAGACGAAAGTAATTCGTTCAGTGCTAGAGTCGAAGCTGCGTTTGGTTTGTTCAGAATAGCGTACATAAAGAATGACGTTGGTCAGATGGGAAAAATGATCGCGAAACTAACACATTTCATGGAAGGATCCTATACGTGTGGCAGCGACTGGTGTAGTCGTAACAAACTAAAAGTGTACGAAGCTGTCTACTGTCTCGCAACACGAAACTTTTCACGGACTGCGTCGCTCTTGCTGGACTGCATTCCCACCTTTGAATCCTATGAATTATTACCATTCAAAGATGTCGTTGAATACACTATTTTATCCGGAATTATTTCTTTCTCACGATCAGATTTCGAATCTCATTTCAATAACAACGGACTCTTGCAACAGGCGTTACTTACGGAATCTCCTAGATACAGAGAATTTTTTTATTTCCTGTACGATTGTCATTACGGAGAATTCTTTCGAAGTCTTGCCTGGATAGAATCTGAACTTCGAGCCAATCCTTTATTTCATCCCCACTGTCGTTATTTTATGAGAGAGATGCGTTTGAGGGCATACTCTCAGTTGCTGCAAGCATATCGGACTATTAACTTGAGCACAATAGCGGCAGAATTTGGTGTGACGGAGGAATACGTAGAACAAGAAATAGCAGGTTTCATTGTTAGCGGTAAATTGCATTGTAAGATTGATAAAGTAGCTGGAACTATTGTTACAATTAGTGCTATTGGCTGCAGTAAAGGACAAGCACCTAATGCTTCCTGCGATCGAGGACTGATGTATCAAAACATAATAAAAAGGGGTGACACAATATTTAACCGATTGAAAAAACTTGGTCAAGTTATCAACTTCTAACAAGAAATTGAAATGTATGGAAAATAAATAAATTCTCAATATAGTGGAAAGAGTACAATGGTAAGGTAGCACTGAATGATAGGACATCCATTGAAGTTAGCTGCATAATACACACGTGCTGCTTGTTGACAGTCTTTCATTTCCTCTGTGTTGTTGATCGTATTTGTAAAATACTATACATCAGTGCTCTTGAAAGAAATAATATGTGCAAAATGTATAAATTTATAATCTAATTTTGTAAAAATACTATACATTGGAATACTAAATATGTTGTGCTCGCTATACAATTGAGAAGATATCTTTTCCTAACCTCTTGAAAGTAATTTCAAATCTATTCACACTTTGGAAGATTTTCTATTGCTTTACTTAAGTGGACATGGCGCATAGACTCCTTAAAAAGTACCCTCGATCCATTTATAGAAGCAGTGAGAAAGCTAAACAACATTTTAATTATTTGCTTGTAGTAGACTTTGAAAGCACATGTGAACGGTATATAAAAATTGAACCCCAAGAAATTATTGAATTTCCTTGTGCAGCAGTGTCAACGAGGACCTGGAATATAGAGAATGTTTTCCATGAATACATTAAACCAAAATTTAATCCAGAACTTACTCCATTTTGCACAGAACTTACTGGTATCATACAAGACATGGTAGATAATCAGCTCCATTTTCCAGAAGTACTTGACAAGTTTTGTAAGTGGATAGAAGAACACAATTATTTTAAAGAAGGAAACAATTGTGTATATGTAACTTGCGGTGATTGGGACCTGAAGTCCATGCTACCACAACAATGTAAACTATATAATATACCTGTACCTGATCATTTTCAAAAGTGGATAAACTTAAAAAATATTTTCTGTGAAGCAACTCAGTATTATCCACGGTCTTTGAAAGACATGCTTGCATTTCTTAAACTTCCTTTACATGGAAGACTGCATTCTGGAATAGATGATGTAGAAAATATGGTTAGGATAATTCAAACTCTTCAAGCAAAACACGACATAGTGTATAAGTAAGACCAAAGCCAAATTTTGTAAATAAATAGGAATATTTTATTGAAATAAAAAAAATTTGTTTATTGAAAACTAATTTATTAGTAATAAAATATTGCCCATATAAAAATGCAAAACTACAGAATATTTTTTATAATAAATATTTGTTAACAAATTAACATTAATTTACAATCGTTTAACATTAACCTTTATCTGTACATCAAATTTGTTATTCTCTGTATAAATTTCAAGAGTTGCATCAAAGTTGCGTTCGATTTTTCGTTTACATTGTATCTTTAACTGAAAATCTCTTCTTGTGGGTATCATTCCTTCAGCAGGGACAACACTTAAGTATTCCGTATTTGATAAACAAGTTTCGAACGGTTGCGCTACCATACAAGAACTCTTTACTGTCACAGTTGCTTCTGTTTTAGATGGCGGAGTTAAAATTACAACTGAAGGGTGCACCATGAAATCAGTATTCATGTCACTTTGAAGTGTGCTATTCCCTATAAACGTTCTGAAAATTGTTTATACTCGATATAAATATTCATTAAAATTTATTTTAATAATTCAATCATTAACACCTACTCAGAGGGGAGAAAACTTTCTCCACTTCCTTCGTATATATGACTATTATCACTGCAGAGAGAATAAAACATTTGTGATTCATCGGCGTTGTCATGAAGAATTGATAGAGTCTCATCGGCGTATGCTTCCATTGTTAATAGTATCTCATGTTGACGAATCCCTCGGCAAAGGTCTCCAAGATTTTGCTGTATAACATAATATAGGCATCAAATTAATGTCACTCTATACCGCTATGTGTTACAGCACTCATATAAAAAAAAAATTACAAAGTATTTGACTGCTTACCACTGAATCTCGAATGGCGCTTACATCAGAGATCAACTGTTCTCCGCGAAAAGCTATACATATCGGATGAATTATATTTCTAAACGCTTCGTTCCCAGTTCCACTTAATTCACCGGTTTCTTTCATTTTGTTGTATAATCTACGAATTCGCCAACGCGTAGGTTCGTCTCCGTGTGTAATTAATATTGTGCCTACATGAGATACATCGGATCGTTGCAACAACGCTATATCTTCTTTTCGCGGGTAAAATTCTAAAGTCACCCACTGAGTTTCCTTTGGACTGAGTAATAATTCGCTTGGATTTACTTGCCAACTTGAAACCATAGTTGGATACACGGCTTTTGGTGTTAATTTTATTTTTGCATATGAACACAAGTCTCCAGTATTTTGTAATTTTATTTTTGCCTTTAAAGAACCTCCTGAATTTAAAGTACCTAGAGACAACCACATTTTTCCACTTGTATCTTTAAATGCTTCAGAAATCTCGACTTTACTATAACCACCGTAGCCATAGAGAAATAACTGTAAATAATTTTTTGTAAAGAATTTTCGCTGGTATGGTAAAAGTAACTAAATAAATTTATGTACCACTTTCGATGGTCGGGATTCGTCCTCTTTCCTAGGTTCATAGTGCCTAAATATTATTTTTCCAGTAGCTGCACCTAAGTGATGGGGACTAAATACAACAGATAATGTTCTACTCTCCAAACCTTGTAAAATCAATACGATGGTCCCTACAGCCTGTCGTTCTCGAAGGAACTGAAATTAAAGAGACCTCTAATTATTGTATTCTGTGATAGTTTATATATGTATATATTACCCGGAAATTTTTCTCGCTGTCTGATATAACAGCTTGAATCCTAATTTTGTTATTGCTTGTATTACGAATGGTGAATTCCTTGATGTCTGATTTTCCTGTTTTTATACTACTCCATACTAGAGCAGCGTGAGTAGTTCTTATAGGAATTTTGTCCCCAGCAACAGTTGAACCTGACACTGTGCTAATAGGAGAATTTCGACCACAGTTTCCAGATCTAATATTACATGAAACATTAATAGATAATCTTTTATAAAACATACATTTAAAAATATTCAACTTACTTATTTGAAGCTATACTGTGCGGAGACGATGGAGAACTTGCAGATGACGAATACTGTGGCGTTTCACAACGAAGATGATCGTTGTCTACTTCAGTCGATGGATTTGACTCGCCGATTACAGAATAATGATAAACATTATTGGCAGCCGTTAATTTAATTTTTGCGTATCTATAAAAATATTATAAAATTACCAAATTACCAAAGTAATAAAATAAGTAATAAAATTACCAAAGTATCAATTTACATTTTTGAATTGTCCGAGTTTTGTTGTTTATAAGTAATAAAAAAACATCCAGTTTCGTTGGGTTGAACGAGTAAATTTTCGGGTTGCATTGAAAAGTATTTCAAGCTTTTCACTGAGTCATTATCTTGCACGAACGAGGCAGATATTAATACTGGTGTGGTACCAAGATTAATCACAGTCAGTGGTTTGCTTTGTTTGTAAGGAACAACCAAAGGCAATTCTGTATCGATTACTTGTATCTTGCAAGTTCCTACTTGCACCACAAGTGGAACCGTGCCAATTGTTACAATACTTTCTGAGTTATTTCCAGCTTGAATTATTAGATTTCCACAATGTCGTTGCAAGGACTGTTGTTTCCCCTCCGTATTCTGTTTCAAGATACCTTTGCACTTAATATTTGTAGTGAATACTTCTTGTGGTTTAAGCATTATATACTGCGACTCGTTAAGAGTTTCTAAACTGAATACTGATGGTTCTTCCTAAAATAATTATGAATATAGAAAACAAGTAAAGTTAATGTAATATGATATGGATAGGATTATTACCTGTAATAAGGAAAACTTGATGGGAACGTCAACGTTGTTCTTATTTTTTATTGTAATTGGTAAAATTGTAATACTGTCTTCAACAACGCACTGAAAATCGAGGTCTTTCTTTTCGGGAGGATTTAAAATACTTATATCAAATTCTTCGGGTTTAAAACAAATTATATGTTTCATAATCCATTCGTACCTTGTTACCATATCTGAGACTGTTATATTTAAGACAGCTATAATTGGTTTACTCATTTTCACTATTGTCACTGTAATCTGAAATCAATACATATAAGGAACATTTTACATAACGGTAACATTTATATTTTATCTATACCTTAGCATGTTGTTTCGAATTTGGTTTTATAAGGATCACATCCTTTGGTAATGTAAGTCTAACATTATGTTTGTCTCCTTGAACTTGATTCACACTTAATGAACAAATGATCCATCTATCACTTTTATTTATAAGTTCAATATCAGTTTCTCTAATCATGCCTACAATACAATTGCACAGTTCTTCTGTGTTTTTACCGATGACGACATCTACAAAAATTAATAATTATAACACTAAAATCTAAGATTAATTTACATCATATATATTACTGAATCATACTATTTAAATGAGACTGCGATTCGGACAAATTTGAAATGTCTTGTACAGAATTTTCTGATTTGTCTTTATACGAAATATTTTCTTCTTTTACAGTTTCTTTCTTTCCTACTTCTTCATTTTGAAAGTCAAAGGCTTTTTTCTCTTGATTCAGTAACATGTTAACTTTTGAAGTACGTGGTGATGATTTTTTTTCTATAGTGTAATGTGGAAGAGACAGTTTAGGATCTTCCAAAAGAGAATTAAAATCTAGAATCCATTTCATCTTAAATTAATACAAATATAACAAAGTTTATGATGTTTAAGTGTCAAGGTATACCTTTACTGTATGAAGATGGTAAACTTTCACTGGTTATTTCCTTTTTAAGCTCTTGACACACAGTATCAAAATTAGTCTTTACACCTGAATTAGAACTGAATGATAGTGTTCTAGGATTTGAATGTTTAACATCTAACATTTCAGCCGCAATTTTACTATCCAAAGATAATTTTGCAGAAAAATTCGCCGACTTTACATCTTTTTCAAAATTTTCGATACTCCTACTTGGAGTAGCAGGCATAGATTTACGATTTGAAGGCAATAATGTGTAAGTATCTCTTGGTGGAATTTCTTCTTGCACTTGTACAGGTTTCTTCTTTTTCTTTGCCATTATAAGTTGGTCTACTAATCGTCTTGGCGTACCGTTATCGATATCTTGTAACGCTTGGGCAATACTGGTTAAACTCATAATACTTTGTTCTTCTATATCTTTTGTTGTATTTGGTATATTTTGTTGAGGATTATCTTTAACAGCATACGAAGCAACCGAAGATTCTGTAAAAGAGAAGCTTTCTCATACATACTAAAAACTTTGTTTCAAATAAAATTACAGTACCTTCCGTCATCATGGTAGAATCAACTAAAGGTATAAGCTGGCCTTTCTTTTTTGGACTAGTTACAGATAAACCCAAACTTGGTCGTTCTAGTGCATTATCCGATAATTCTCCAAAATTTCCACATTTTCTTCTGAAAAATTCATCTACAGATACCTTGCGTCCAGCACAAGACCTAAAATTTTTATTATATTATTCCAGTGAAATAAAAACGAATCACTTTAGAAACTTACTCTACTGATAAATCTAGTTCACCAATGATACCAGAGAAGCAAGACAAATTTAAATATTCTTTTTCAGCAGAAGTTGTTGTAGGAAGTGCATAAGAGTAATTTTGTTGCCAAGATACTTCATCAGCCAGTAATCGACTAGCCATTTCAGAAGCTGGATGGAATTCTTCATTGTTAAATTGAGCCATTAATTCAGCAGTTGTTGTATCAAATGTTATTGCATTTACATTCTTGCTTGATGTGGATGATCTACATTTTTCTGAGCTCCTACTTAATCCAGATGAGCGTGCACTTATTTCATTTGGCTCAAAAACAACCTAAAGATATATATAATATATACAAAAATATTCTGATAAATTATTTTTTTAATAAGTCAAACTTACGCTGTTTGTCTTACTAGCAGATGCATGCAAAGTACTTTCACCTCGAGAATTTGAATGATTGGAACTTGAAGATTGTTCTTGGTCAACATGAGTTGAAGATGTAGTATTAGGAGATAAGTTTTGGATGTTAGCATTGTTTTCTTTGTTTGTATCTACAAAAATCATGAAATATATATCAAGTTTTGTTGTTATAAAAGCATATTTAAGTAAGATCTTACCATATATATTAGACACATTTTTTAAATCACTACATCTCTGAAGCAATCTTCTAGCAATTTCACGTTCTGCATCCACTTTACTTTCATTTTGCTTTTCTTTATCCTCCATTGCACTTACCTCAGCTAACACTACAAATGTTGTTATGAAATAATATGGATACACTGAATAGGAATAAAACAAAGCACTTACAAGATGATATATTGTTAATTATACCAAGAGAAGATTCATCAGATTTTCGTGATTTATCATTTTTCTGTGTAATCAATTGTTTATATACAGCCTCATTACCATCCTTACGAATATAATGACTTTCTAATCTGAAAAGAAAATATTTTACTTTATACTGAAGAGATATTTTATCATTAATAAACCACATAATATCAAATGAACAAAGATGAATAAAAAATTAATAAAAATAGAAAACTCACGTGCTTTTTCTTTGAACAGTCGAGGTTGCTTGCGGTTGTGGCGTATTTAATATAGTCGCGTCGAAAAAATCTTTCTCCGTTAATTTTGATGGAGTAAACATTATCGATTCTTTGCTTACCTACTACTTGATTATATAAAATAAAAATCGCTTAAAGTAGTGGCGCCTACGTATAAAATATTTTAAGCGATTTATTAATCGCTACGTCATTGAAATAAAGAGAAAATTGTACCATATTACTCTTAACGTATTGTCTGGCAGTTGATTGATTTTAGCGTTCAAATTTGAAAGCATCTGAGGTCAGCAATCATGAAACATAAACTCGAATTTTTGTTAGATTAACAACTTATATGCCTGTGAATGAAACTGCCATCTGGAGCAAATAAGTTCAAAGTAACACCCCCATCGTGTCACTAGTGTGATAATCAGAGCACCTTGCACCACTCCATTAACATTATTTATTTAAATTACATGTAATATTTAGTGTTTTTAGTTTCATAAATAAAAATTATATCTGCGGCAATGTACATGTAAATAAATAATTTATACAAATGTAAACTTACTACAAATAACCTTTAGTTATGTTTGAAAATGTAAAGAAGTATTTTTTATTTATTATACATTGATAAAAGTAAAAAGTTAATCATTGCAGTTGTATATTTATTAATTACCATTTTGATCTTAACACTTTGATTTTGTTAAGGGTTATGTTCTTAAAAATCACAGTGAATATTATAACATATTGAAAATACGATGGAGGAAAAAGACACAAAACCATTGGAAAGAAAGAAATTAAATTATGAGAATAAACTCATATTAGCTCCTATGGTACGCATTGGCACACTTCCTATGCGTTTACTTGCACTTGATTATGGTGCTGATATAGTATATACAGAGGAACTTATAGACTGGAAATTATTACGATCATTTCGCCGTGTGAATGGTAAGAATGTTATAGTATTATAGTAAACAAGGAATAGCTGTATTTAATGAAGTCATCTTCAGATGTTCTAGGAACTATTGATTACATAGACAAAACAGATGGTACTGTAACTTTTAGAACATGTCCCAGAGAAAGAGATCATGTAGTTTTACAAATTGGTACTTGTGATGCGGCCAGAGCATTAAAGGTTGCTAAGATGATTGAACAAGATGTTGCTGGAATTGATTTAAATATGGGCTGCCCAAAACTATTTTCATTGGTAGGAAAAATGGGAGCTGCTCTTTTACAAGAACCAGAAACTGCAACGAATATTCTAAAAACATTGGTAGATAATTTAAGCATTCCTGTAACTTGTAAAATACGTGTATTGCCAGACTTGGACAAAACTCTGGAACTTTGTGAACTTTTGGCATCAACTGGTATATCTGCAATAGCAGTTCATGGTCGTACTGTGAAAGAAAGACCACAACATGCAAACCGTAATGAAGTTCTGAGGGAAATATCCAAGAAGCTTTCAATACCAGTTATAGCAAATGGAGGCTCAAAAGAAATACAAAAGCATTCTGACATTTTCAAGTAATACCTCAGTTGTCTTTTTATATCAACTATAATAAATCTTTTATATATTGTTACTTATGCAGTTGAAGGATAATTATAGATATTTTCAGATTTAAAGAAGCAACAGGCTGTAGTAGTGTAATGCTTGCACGTGCAGCTGAATGGAATTGTTCAATATTTAGCAAAAATGGTTTACTTCCCATGGAAGATGTGATAAAATCGTATTTAAAATATGCCGTGGATTGCGATAATCCACCTTCTAATACCAAGTACTGCATACAAAATATTCTTCGCGAGCAACAAGAATCTGAACTAGGCAGAAAGTTCCTAAATTCTCAAACTTTAGAGCAAATATGGTACATATTGTATTACTTAAATGTGGCTATTTACTATCATAAATATAATAAATGTTTCATTTTAGTGCTGTATGGAATTTAAGTGACTATTGTCATTTGAAGAGAAAAGAGTTTAATGAAAAAGGTTTACAAGGAAGGTCGCAAGTTTCACCCATGAGGGAAGATGACAAACAGAATGAAGAACAGCCATCTAATAAGAGAAAATTAATAAATGAAGAAGACGTAGTTTTAATGCATTGTGCATTTTTAAGAAATAATTATTCGACAGATCTTGATTTGCCAAAAACTATATTACATAAATGGACACAAAGTCAAAGAAAAAAAATGCCTCGCTATGATACGCTACAAAAAGGAAAACTTTTTCGTTCTATTGTTACTGTCGACGGAAGGAAATTCGGATCATCTTTTTGGTAGTTTAATAGAATTATTTAGTGTAAGATGATAAAAGTATATACTACAACTATTCTCAATTTTTCTTTTAGGGAAAAAAATAAAAAATGGGCAGAGCAAGGAGCTGCATTAGTTTGCCTAATTTCATTAGGTCTAGTCAATGAAACGAATTTTGTTACTAATGGTAATATAGTTTCTTGACAATAAAATATGTCATCTAAGAACAGAGATGATTGATAAACGAAATATTTGACGTCGATCTGTAAAATCTGATCTTATATTTTTTTATTCATTTTGTTATAAATAAACACATTCTTCTGTTACAAATTGAAGCAATATTTTTACAACTTGATACCTTGATTTAAATAAAATTGGAACATTATATTGGAAGTATATTATTTAAAAAAAGTTAATACTTCTTACGAATATTCCATTAACTGATATAGTAGAATGCGATACGAAAATGGTAACGGTGTTATGAATGATCTATTCTATACCTCATCTGTGATATTACACGCATTGTTATATTTCTATCGATAATTTCATGTGTTATACAGTTTTCTACAGATAAAAAATAAAAAGTATTAATAAAAAGTATTTTTATTGTTGTCCCTCTGTCACTGAAATTGTGAACGACGTAACAATGAATAACGATATATATGTTGTATCGTTATGATCGTGTTCGTATCAGTCCGTATGTAATCACGTTTAGAATGCAACAGCAACAGTATGCAACATAATATAAAAGAAAAGATTGCACTTCATTTTAGGATATAAATAATACATAGAAACATAAAAAATTAACCTTAATATTAGGAATAATAGTATTAGAAACCTTAGATAAATTTATTTACAATTTAACCACTAAGTTGTCATTGGATAATGGGTCCACCTAAACGTTTCAAAAAAGATAATGGTATGAACAATTCCTTATTTTCACAAAACTTGTCAATTTTTATTTACGAATCTTTTTTTATGGAATTCTGAATATTCGTAATTTGTTAAGAGGTTATCTCGTAACACAGTGAACAGTGTCAGTTACTATTGCAGATAGGGGTAAATGGAAAAAACGTAAAGAAGATCTTGAAGAATTCAATGATGATGACTCTTTAGATGATAATGAAGCTGGTGTTCCTGATGCAGCAAAAAATGATGTTGAGAAACAAGACGAAACAGCATTAGAAGATGAATTTGGAGCAAAAGATTATCGTTCACAAATGATTCTAAAACCCGATTGTGCTTCAAGACCACTTTGGGTGGTAAGATATTAATGTGGTTTTAGTTTTACTTTTATTTTTTAAAAAATAAACAGTTTATAAAATATTTCTTTAGGCACCAAATGGACACATTTTCTTAGAATCCTTTTCACCAGTGTATAAACATGCTCATGATTTTTTAATTGCTATCTCAGAACCTGTATGCCGTCCTGAACATATTCATGAGGTAAAATTATTGTTATTGACATTGAATTGATTTTGATAAGAATATTTCTCATGATGTATTTGTTTTGCAGTACAAATTAACTGCCTATTCATTGTATGCTGCTGTCAGTGTTGGTCTTCAAACACATGATATAATAGAATACCTGAAAAGACTTAGTAAAACTAGTATCCCTGATGGAATTATAAAGTTTATTAAATTATGTACATTATCATATGGCAAGGTAAACTGATCAAAAATACATTATATTCTTTAAATCAAACATATTAAATTATTTTAATTTTGGATATAGGTAAAACTAGTGTTAAAGCATAATAAATATTTTGTTGAATCTCCATATCCTGAAGTACTACAAAAATTATTGAAGGATCCAAAAATTCAAGAGTGTAGATTGAAAAAAAATGTTGAAAATGAAAAGGATGAAATAATTACAAATGTTCAAAGTAAAACAAAAGCTCTACAGTTTGGAGCAAAACCAACAACCAATACACCAATTGCAACCACCAAAGCAACTGAAGCATCCAATGATCAAACTCCAACAGAAACAACAACTGTTCCTGAGGATATAACTACCTTCTATGATAAAATGGACAAAGAGGATGAGGAAGAAGAAGAAGAGCAAGAATTGAAAACAGTCAGCTTTGAAGTGAATCAAGTATGTATTGCTTGCACACCTGCAGAACATGTACAGATGTAATAACAAAAAATATTCTTCAATTCTAGGAAAAAATTGAGCTCATACAAAAGAGATGTATAGAGCTAGAACATCCATTGTTAGCAGAGTATGATTTTCGCAATGATAGTGTAAATCCTGACATAAAGTAAGTACAACTATTATATAAAAGTTAATAAGAATGTATAAAAAATATGTTCCGTTTCAGTATTGATTTAAAACCATCAGCTGTATTAAGACCTTATCAGGAAAAGAGTTTGAGGAAAATGTTTGGCAATGGACGTGCTAGGTCCGGTGTTATAGTTTTACCTTGTGGTAAGTAATAATTTTATTCTTAGTGAAATATTGTTTTTTGAGCATTATATTTTTTTTCAGGTGCCGGTAAAAGTTTAGTGGGGGTAACAGCTTGTTGTACAGTTCGAAAACGTGCATTGGTATTGTGTAATTCTGGAGTATCGGTAGAACAATGGAAACAACAATTTAAGATGTGGTCGACCGCAGACGATTCTATGATATGTCGATTTACAAGCGAAGCTAAAGATAAACCCATGGGCTGTGAAATTCTAATCACCACGTATTCCATGATTACACACACGCAAAAACGTTCTTGGGAAGCTGAGCAAACTATGCGATGGCTTCAAGATCAGGAATGGGGAATTATGGTTTTAGATGGTAATATATTTGTAACATATATTTATTTTATAAAAGCACTTAACACATTATGTTTTTAGAGGTCCACACAATTCCAGCAAAAATGTTCAGAAGAGTTTTAACTATTGTTCAGTCGCATTGTAAATTGGGTTTAACTGCAACATTGTTAAGAGAAGACGACAAGATTGCAGATCTTAATTTTCTAATCGGACCTAAATTGTATGAGGCCAACTGGTTAGAATTGCAAAAAAGAGGTTTCATTGCAAGGGTACAGTGTGCTGAAGTTTGGTGTCCTATGACACCAGAGTTTTACAGAGAGTATCTTGGCTGTAAAATGAGTAAAAAGCTGGTAAGCAAATGAATTTTAATGTATTGAGATAGCAATGATTAGAAATCATCAGACATTCTTGTCCACAGTTACTTTATGTGATGAATCCTAATAAATTTCGTTGTTGTCAATATTTGATACGATACCATGAAAGGCGAGGTGACAAGACTATTGTTTTCTCGGACAATGTTTTTGCTTTGAAGCATTATGCTATTAAAATGAATAAACCATATATTTATGGTCCAACTAGTCAAGTAAGTATAAATAATTTGATCACAGCAATCTTTGAAGTACATACATTTATATAGTAACAATTTATTTCAGAGTGAACGAATACAAATTTTACAAAACTTTAAATTTAATACCAAAGTAAACACGATATTCGTGAGTAAAGTAGCAGATACTTCTTTTGATTTACCCGAAGCTAATGTATTGATTCAAATATCCTCGCATGGTGGCTCACGACGACAAGAAGCACAACGATTGGGTCGTATTTTAAGAGCCAAGAAAGGTACTTATCATTACTGCTCGATGAACCTAATTAAACGTGCGAAATATTATAAAGTCAAATTCTTCTAGGCGCTATTGCGGAAGAGTATAATGCATTCTTCTATACATTAGTATCGCAAGACACGATGGAAATGAATTATTCAAGAAAGCGTCAACGTTTCCTCGTGAATCAGGGATACGCTTATAAAGTTATAACGAAGTTAGCGGGAATGGACGAAGTACGCACTTATACATAATTTGATGAATTCAAAATATCTTAAATTTTATACAATTTTATTTTTAAAATAGGAGCCAGACTTAATGTATACGTCTAGGGAAGAACAGGGTCATTTACTGCAGCAGGTTCTGTCCGCCAGTGACATGGATGCAGACGAAGAAAGAATACCTGGTGAAGGTCCAAGACCGGTAAGCTCTATCGCGTTATTATTCTTTAAAAGTGTGTCACTGATTGCGTTAAACAATGTTAATATTATTTCAGATTATACGTAAAGCTGGAAACATGACATCCATGTCCGGTGCAGACGACGCAGTTTATTCCGAGTATAAAAAAGCAAATAAGCATCCTTTGTTTAAAAAGTTTAGAGCATGAAAATTTTTAATTGTAGATATACATGTAAAAATATTTAATACCCGTTATTAGTTTTATATTTATTTAGGAAGTGATTTTCATATGCATAAAATTATACATTTTTAATTGCATTATTTTCAATTCATTAAAAATATCTTAAAATGTCTAAACTTGATATCTTGTCATTTTTTAAATCTTCATAAAACTTATGCAAACATAAACCCGATGTATTGTCAGCCGCGTAATGCGATAAAGATACTTCCGATAATTTTATTAGTTTAAAGCGATAATTTGCGCATTTATTCCAATATCATATTTATTCGAAGAAAGCTTACATATTTATTCAAAGATAGCCTAAATGATAGACCACAATAAAATGATGAATTTCACAACCTTACTTCTATAGATTTTCTTTATTGGTGTAAGTTAATAATTGTCTCTCATTGCAAGTAAAAGCAATAGGAGAAATATATCTTACACACCCATTTACATAATTACTAACGCAGTTAATCAGTTGCTTCAAGAATTCAAATCTAATATTATACAATTCAAATAAAGCATGGCGCATGCGTGATACTTCCCCACAATTGATAATCATCAATCATCAACTATCATCTAGCAATATGGAGATAGAGTGTAAACTTGAGTTATAAATAAGGCAGTAGATGATCAAATCCTGATAGTCGATATCCAAATTTGATTGGTTGATTTCCTCCATACATTTTGCTATATTTACAAAATTACAAACTTTCAAATCTAGTAATTTCAAATTTTCAATTTGGAATTGAAACCAGAATCAACCAAACTTGGGCATCAATGTATTTCCTCTCCCCGCAATGTCATTTTATTAAATCCACCTAACAATAGGACGAAATTATTTATACTCAAGCCATTCGTAAAAAATTAGATTTCTGAATATTAATCAAGTAGCATATTGAACCGGTAAGATTATTCGAGATTTTTCAAGAATACGCGCGCTGGTGTTTGATTGGCTGGCTTGGTCGCTGACGCGTTCGCTGTGAACTTAGTTGCAAATTAGCCGTGCGAGCTACCGGCTGTCACATGCAGCCACAGTTGTACCGTCGACACTTGGCGGTGCGTCGTTCCATTTCGGTCTGTCACGATTGTTTCTATCAGTTCGGTTCTCACGACCATCATTTTATATCGGTTCGCGTCAGTTGACAGAAGTTTGGTTATCGATATGACACGCATCGGTACACGGTGGCAGTGCAGTGGTAACGGGCGAATCGGAACGGTACAAGGCCGCGTAGGCGCATCGTTATGAAAGGAAGCTGTCGTTGTTCGTGAACGCGAACCGAATGTCCTGCTTTGACGCGTACACACGTTGCACTGGGAAGATCGCTGAATCTTGGTGTCTCGCTAAAAGGAAACACTGAAAGTGTCATTTGGGAGGGACTGCTATAGCAGGACAAACCGTATCCAGGCAAAAAGGGTGAGATCATTGGAGCAAGTACGAGATTCGGTGCATCGAGCTACGGAAAGAGCAAAGTTGGATGCATCAGGGAAAATTGGGGTGGATCGGTTGGTTCGTCGTAACAAAGAGGGTGCTTCGGTGTCCGTGGTGATCGTGAATAGGCAATAGACGACCCTCGTTCTCGGCAAAAGGCGTAAAAAAGGAGGAAGGTTGTTCGACGCAGCGTGCCGGCGCGGCGTTTCGAGTGCTGGTAGCCGTGGACGGCTACGCGACCATCCTAACCGCGGGGGAAGCTAGCGCATGAATGTATTGGAAGCGGTGGGCACGTCTTGGTCGTCGTCGCCGTCGCTGTGATCGCCGTGAAAACGGTGTTACGCCGTGGACGTCACCGATAAGATTACACCGATGGCCCGCCCGATTCGATGGTGTTCGTGATCGCGGTGCGACAGGAACCGCGTCGAGGATGCCGCGAACGTCGTCTGCGCGCAGAAGGATGGCGGGCTTCGAGATGACCGTTTCTGTCGATAGTGGCGAAAGGATCAAGTAATCGGAAGGTGAGAAAGCCACGGGACGGGCGAGAGGTGAGCAGAAACCCCGGAGGTTACACCTCCGAGAAACGAGTATCTTCGTTCGAAGATGAACTCCATGGTATATACCCTATACGGGTTCGCGATATTCTTCATGATATTTTGGTCGGTTATGTGGATCGTTCACGCACTGGCTCTGATAGTTGGACGGTGGAAGCTGCACCGTAAAGTTACTCAATTACCGACCTACGAGACGCCGTTGCCCGGCGTGTCGATCATAAAACCGCTGATGGGCGTTGATCCGAATCTATTCAGTAACTTGGAGACATTCTTCACCATGCAATACCCTCGTTACGAGCTATTATTCTGCGTGGAGGACGATTCGGACCCAGTGTTGATGTTGGTGCGTAAATTGATCGAGAAGTATCCGGAGGTAGACGCAAAACTTTTCATCGGTGGTTGCAACGTGGGCGTGAATCCGAAAATCAACAATATGCAGCCGGCGTACGAGGCGGCGAAACACGAGTTAGTGTTGATCAGTGACAGTGGTATCAAGATGAAGGAGGACACTCTGTTAGACATGGTTAATTATATGACCGACAAGGTCGCGTTGGTACACCAGATGCCATTCACCTGTGATCGCGAGGGTTTTGCGGCCGCTTACGAGAAAATCTTCTTTGGCACGGTGCAGTCGCGTATGTACCTCGCCGCCGATTTACTCAGGATAAACTGTCACACGGGTATGTCCGCGTTGCTGAGAAAAGCGCCTCTCGACGAGGTCGGCGGATTGAAGAAGTTCGGTGTATATCTCGCCGAAGATTTTTTCTACGCGAAGTCATTGACCGACCGGGGTTGGCGCATCACCGTATCCTCGCAGCCGGCTTTGCAAAACAGCGGTCACTGCGAGCTGCATTCTTTCCAAGCGAGGCTACGAAGGTGGGCGAAGCTGCGAGTGGCTATGTTACCTACCATGATTATTCTCGAGCCGTTAAGCGAGTGTTTAGTGTTAGGTGCCTGTGCTTCCTGGGCGGCTAGCGTACTCTTTGAGTGGGATTCTCTGGTTTTCTACTTGGTGCATATACTCTTGTGGTTCATGTTGGACTGGACGCTGTTGTGCGTCGTGCAGAACGGTCCGTTGCCGTTCAACAAATTAGAATTCGTTTGCGGGTGGTTACTCAGTGAGATTACCAGGCCCTATCTTTTCCTTCAGGCGGTTCTAGATCCTCTCATACAGTGGCGATCGCGCGTTTACAAGCTCAGGTGGGGTGGTGTCGCGGAAGAGGTTAAGGCGAAAGTCAAGTATTAAATAGCGCGTGAACAAAATTCTTGTATTAGGTTGGCAACTATATTTGCAATATTTTCATTTATCCTCAAAAAATTACATTGGTGTAACAAAGATTTTTAGTGGACCGGATCTTCTGATTGTACCAATAGCGTTAACGCCCTTCACCGACATTACCAAACGGTTTTTGCAAATTTAACAATTTTTGTATCTGCATATCTACTTTAAAAAATTCGAAATCTTCAGTACGAGATTTTGCCTTACATCCCCCACGTTACATGGGAAGGCACATTCTCTACCTAGTTACATCAATGATTTAGTGCTTACATTAACAATTTGTGTTAAAATTTGATTAACATTTCACGAGGTCCGCGAACTTGGTTACCAACCTAATATATTCGTTATTTTTTTTTAATTTCCTCTTTCCTATTTCTTTCCTTTAATTGATAGTTTAAGATCGACATCTACAACGTACAACGACGTGGGTGTATTGTAATATATTCGACATACTATGCTATTACGCATATAGTACTTATTATAGATGTATTACGTTAGATGAGTAAAAAAACATGCTGTACACGCAAACCTTGTAACAAATAGGGGGATGCCCGCGTGCGCGCGCACCTACACAAGCACGCATATACGTGAATATGACGATCGTACGACACGTACCTACGCACGTGCGCGTGAAAATAATTTTTAATTGTTTAGCATATCATCTCCGTCATTTCGTTACGATACACTCACTATTTGTGCAATGTTATAAAAGTGCTTCGTTTTTGTATAGATTATGTTACAAAATAACATTTCTTTGCTTTAATTTGTTTTTCTAAATTCTCGCTCGAGACGAGGTTAACTTTGAGTCATTAATCGTAACATACGCGTGAAATTAGCGATATATTATACTAGAACGAGAAGTCAAGATATAGTGCCAGAATCAACATAACGTCTTGTCGACGTAGCACTAATCGCTCTCGAAATACACGCTTATTTTCATATGTGATATCTATACATTCAATGTTACGTTTAATATTTCATTTTCTCGCTAAAATTTGTTAACACGTTTTACAAAGTTCTAGGTAAATATCAATCGGTACACAATCGCAAATCGTTAACATTTAAATCAGTCATTTTAAATAGCGGTAATATTCCTCGTTGGCACCGCATAATTTTTAAATTGGTGAAAGTGGAATCGAGGAATGCATACGTGCGTTGGTAAATACGGCTAGTTAATCTATGATAAATGACGGCAGGCGTTATTTAAAATACATCCGGTATGAAGATAACGGTATTGAATTTTGCAATATTTATATCGAACAAACTTTTAGCAAATAACTATTCGTACATATCGTTCTCAGGATCTAAGATTATTTAACGGTATTAAAATTTGTATTAAGCAAGATCTTATATCTTGACGAGTCACACCAGGTATACATATATCACGTACAAACGTTTCTTTATATTATATCTTTCGTATCAGTATTATTACAAGAAATTATCTACTCAAAGAAAGTCGACGCTACGATAATTTTGAACAATTTTAACTGTAATTTTATACAAGTACTTAATCATTTTCTCCTTCTATGCTACTTCCTAATTATCTTTTTTTTGCATCATGAAAAACTGTGCTTATCAGAATGATATTTATCAACTACTTCTGTTTCATTTTTAAAAGCCAGAAAAAGTTAGGAAATTTCATTGCAGGAACACCGGTGGGCATTGTAGGCTTAATAACCCTAATTGGGTCTTTAATTTGGAGATCTTATTACATGTTTTGAAAATTTTTAACATATTTAATTTTTAAAAGCCTACATTGCATCCGAGTGTACTTAAACAATTCACAGTTTGATACAAAGGTTTTGCAAGTCTTGATAGTATAGAAACAAATGGTTCCTTGCTTTTCTACATTCCTAGCGTGTCACGTGCGTTACAACGATCGCGATTGCGTGCTTCTCAGCGAAACTATCAACTCTTTGTTCTTCGTTCGTTAGAGGATATTAGGACCAATTATCCTCTTCGTAATCAGTGTGAAAAAATATGCCATTTTTGTTATGTTTCATGAATCATGATTAGAAAACATGCGGTGAAATGATTATTCCAAGGTTTACTCGCCATCGTATCTTTCTGCGTTTCTCTTTTTACGTTACTGCATAACGTTAGGAAACGACCCTGGAAAAAAATATCCATATCAGCTATTAAGGATACTCTATTTTAAATTGTTACAATATTTAGCAATCATGAAATAAACTGTAAATTAATTTTAATATTTGTCTTACCATATTTCTGAAAGAATATAAATTTTTTTTTTATATGAACGAAGAGTTGAAAGTTTTTATTCAACGCTTAGCAAGGCGAATTTCTAATTTCCTTCGTTAGTTTATCCTGACGAATAAGTTACTTAAAAGACAAGTCGTTTAGCGTGTTCACGAAATGATTAATAGACTAAAGGTGATTTATCGTCATCGAATATTTAAGATTGTAAATATGGAGAGATCTTCCGAATTTGCGTTGATACAGATAGACCGATATCTAGGATCGCGGGAAATGTTATCAAGCTCGGTGAGAAGTTGCAGATTCAGCAAATGTTTTGTACAACGAGAGACGCTTAACGACAAAAGTGAATCTAAAGCTTTTGAACCCTGACACTTTCATCAGTCAAATGGTCAATTAATTGTGATACTTATATACGTTTACCAGTATGCGGCCAATAACTGCTTAACCCACTATCGCATGTCGGATTTCAACGAATAAAGCACGCGTTTAATTAAAACAATCGAGCAGTTTTTTAAACTTTTTGCCGCATTTTTTTTTTACTCGCTGTAAAATTTTATCATTGAAAATCATGAAGTTAGATTTTAGGGCTTGCATTCCAATTGAAAAAGTTCCATTACCATTTTTTAACACTTTGATGGCCCACAGCATTTCATGGGTTTCCTCTTTTCTTGCAATTTTAACTTCATGTTTCTGTAAATATTATTTTTACTTATTTTATTTATCTAATGTAATTAATTTTAATTATTAAATCACCACACAGAGAAGTAATCCATCGATGACTCTGCTTTCACAATTCCTATTGGCTGCTGAAATTCTGCATTATATTTGTACCTGCAAAATTTGTTATAATTAATAATCATGAACATGTGACGTTGGTCATCAAAGTATTAATATAAATATGTATATATGTATTTTCTAATGTTAAGAATTATACTTTCGTCGAAATTCTTCGAATGTATATTTTTTGTAGAATTTTTTTCTATTTAAATATATTACAATTTCAACTTAGCCCACGCGAATTTTGCTCAATATCCACATCGAGTGCAATTCATTTTTATATAAAGAGACCGCGTCGATTGATGGAGCAATCGCAATAACGTTTATTCCTCGTGGATTAGACCGTGAATGCTGTCCTTTTTTTCATTTTACGACTTATGCTTTGCGATAAAACTCAAAATATTACCTACCAAACCACTTTGATTTATCGAAGGAAGTACTGTCATGCCGCCATTATTTATGCCGCTTGCAAATTCCCTTGATTTTCATTGGCGATTCGGGTCGATATATCGATTCGTTTGCGGCGATCGAGGTCCTCAGAAAACCCGCGAAATTTGATTTTCATTCTTCGTTATTAAAAATTCTGTCAAAAATATAAATGAATAAAATTAAAATTATTAATTATTTTGAATTATTATTTGAATAACTAATTAAATCGAACGATAATTTGCAAGAAAAAACGGTTCAAAAGTAGAGCAGAAAGATTATCTAGTAAAGTGCAGTTCTTAGAGGTTCTAAAAATAAAGCCGAAAGATTAGAACGTTTCAATGAGAGGAAGCAAAACGTTTAACCAGGACAATATCGAGAAATCTCGGGAAGATTGCTTCGCAGCGCTCAAAGGACGCTCTTTGAAGTTGTCACGCTATGTTCCTAGATGCGATTAAAATTTACTAGATACCTCCGGTGCATTTCACTCGGGTAAAAAGTTGAATTTAAACGAAAGAGAAACCGTATTTGTACAACCGGGAAAATACACGATAAAAATTCGTGTTAAAGATTCCTCCACGGTGATTCACAATAAATCTTTTATCAAGTATTTTATTGATTTTCTTTTGGTTATCGTTTTGAACTCGATTACTACTGTTGTGATACACGCTATTATTTTGTCTGCTTGCGTAAAGTTTTTTATCGCCTTCTTCTCATGAACATCTATTGAGTAAATATAAGAAACTATCTTTCTCATTGTTCAATGAAAATTGAATTCCGCAGATGCTTATTCAGCTATTGTGGCTTAGTGAAAATAACCAGAAATTTTTAACCTAACCTAAGTAATCCTTTAAACTGAGAGCGCACAAAGACTTCTTTGTTGTGGAATTACAAAATGTTTTTCCTTGAAGAATAAGAGATCAGGATGAGGAAACGGGGAAAAATAAAATTCCATTAATAGATACTTCCGTGGCAAAGCTTGTAATGGCAAAGGTCGCAGGCTCAAATCCCGTTCGTTTCCTTTTACACGGATTCTCTAATCCTTTCCAAAATAATTCTCCGCCAATTGCATCAATGATTTTTTTCTACATAATCGAATTTCCACGGATGAGAACGCTGCGCGTGTTCCCTGTAAACCAAATCTAGAGGTAATAAAGCGATATCGGAAATTCGATTTATGGGCGTGTGCGCAACAATGCTTGTGTTATACTGAAGTTCACGTGTACACGTATAAGTGTAAGCAAAGTTACGTAAAACATTCGATGAACTTCTTCCGTTTTTCTCAGAAAGTGTACAATTATGCGATTGAAACGTGACGCATTTTCAATCGAGCATAAATTAACCTCTTGCTATGTTTTGACGAGTCATGCGTGACGCATCGACAGTTCAAATGTCACACATTTCTTTCGCATTAATATTCAGTTTAATTCCAATTATAATATCCCAAGGTTCAATATAAAACTTTCTTCATTTCCTTCACTTTTAACTTTCTTCATTCGTTTCAATATTGTACCTGTAAATAGTTTGGTTATGACTAACGCATCTGACAAACAAATCTTGCGGCGAGAGGTTATGAGTGATAAAGTGACTCAGGCCTGATTGTTCTTTATCGGAATATCTCAAACGGAAGAAAGATAAAATAAATTTAGTCATCGTTTTAATGACGGTTACCAAACAGACGAATCTTCACTGTTCCGCTTCATTTATTTAAAAGTTTCTTTTTTTGAAAATACGAAGTACATTATCCAGTTCAATAAAATGTTTTCGAAGGGCCTACAAGTGTTTTTCCTAAAACAAAAAATTCCATGAGTTCGGAAAAAGAGGCGGCTATACCTCCACGCGTATCGGTCATATCTGTCCGCGTGCGATTACGTGCTCACGCAAACGTCCGCGCTATATACGATCAATCCGTACACGTAAGAACGAATCAAACCCCGAGTCTCGTTTACTATCATTACATAATTGAACAGCGTCCTCGAGCTTACCTTGTTCGCTAGACTAATAAGCATCGTCGTTTGACGTACAGTACGTATAGAACATAAGAACACCTGAATGAACATTGTCTTTGCTACAGCGTTCAAGACTGACGACGCACCACGTGCGTCTCATGCTGTCCTACGTGTGACGCATTGTGTTCTATACAAAGATCAATATCAATACTTAGAGATGAGATATATAGAGATAAAAGTATATCAAAATGAAAGTTGACGTTTGTGGTAGGTTAAAAACTTACCGAGAGATTCCTCGAATTTAAATCAGTTTTTATACGATGTAATTTAACGGGTATTTGACATTGAAGCTTTGAAAGTCAAAATAATATACGACGGAAATTTTTTCTTCCATTGTCTGCTGAACGATTCATTTTATTTGCATGCATAATTCATAGAAACGAGCGGTTTACGTATCAATTCGATACTCTCGGGAATACCAGGCGACGTTCGCTTTTCGTTTTTTGTGTTACGATGTTGGACGATCTTTATCGAGAGTTGCCGAAAGGCTCGTGCATCTTCCTTGGGCGAATTGTACGAATATAGCCAAATATATTGGCACATTTATATTATCGTGGTCTATCAATACTTTTTGGCTAGTTTCTTCATATCAATTGCTATATTAGCGGCTTTTTAAATCTATTATTAGGGGATAACGTCCCGTACGGTTTAAATGGGATTGTAAGCTGTAATAATCGTAAAGTTTCAATGACAATTTCACCACTATGCGTTCGCGTTACATGACTCACTGCAGCTTTATTGTAGTATTGACGAAACTAATTCTCCAAGCACGATAATCAACAAACTTGAACTAGTACTCTTCATTGATAACACAATTCCATTTCTGTTCTATGTCTTCGTTTATCTTCGTCGTGATCGAAACTCTTCATGGTCATAATAAAAAATGAAAACAAGGAAGGATCCACGATGAATACTTCTTTCTGTTTCTACTGTCCGCGTTGCTCCAGGTTTTCGAGCGTGTAATCGATAGTCGAAATTCTACAATATTAAATCGAAACGATTGTGTAACTTTTATCGAAGAACGAAAATGTTTACAGTGAATCATCTATCTCGCGATAAACGTGGTTGATGATCGCGTGGATTAATGGAATCAAGTCACAAAGCTTTAGAATTAGAATTAAAGTCTAAAACAATTAACGAGCATCGCGGAGATGATATGCTACGAAAACAATGCGCGCATAATTAATCGAAGTATAATTTGAAATTCATAGGAATAGAAGCAATGTACTTCTAACTCGAATCACCATTTTCAAAGTCCAAAGTATAAATGATACACAATTTGAAATACTTGTAAAATTAAAAATTAGTCTTTGACGCTTGATCTGCAGTTAGGTGTTAGCACCTAACCTGTATAGTGCGCGCGCATGCGCACGCGCACGAAACTTTACGGCATTACGAAAAAGAGGGGATTAATATTCGTTCTTTTTTAATATTTATTACTGGGTTTTTCACGTAATTAGCTACGCAATCGCGACGCGTACATAAAATTAGTATTATTCGCATAATGAGGGAGGGTCTAGAACTTCCGGAGTTCGATCTGCATTGCAGTACAAGATTCCAATTTTATCAGATAACCGTTATCGGCCCATAATATCGGTATGGAAATTTTGTTGAACTTTGATCAGAGAATCACATTTTCCTTCGAACAAACTTTTTTAAATTAGTAATACGCTGAGTACATTTTCCTCAATCTCTCGAACTGCTGCATAAGTTCTAACTAAAAATGTAACCTGCTTTTCTAACTCTCTCCAAATTATATAATACTATTTTTTAATCGGCTGTTGAAATTTGTATCTACTCTGAATATTTTTAAACTCTTTAGAAAAAAAAATTGCTGACAGAATTTAAGCAGCAATCGAACAAAAATTTATTTCTACGAAAACTCGAATAACTACAGTGTTTCAATTAATCGACTAACTGCGTTTATTTAGATCGAACTGTCTTATGAATCGAACGTGTTCGATTATCGAATCACGGTTTCTTGTGATGTTTCTAAAAAAGTACGGATCGATAAAAGATCGATTATCGTCGATTCAATAAGACACTTTGATAACCTCAGGGCCTGCTTGCTTTGTCTGTGCTCCTCGCATTTCGCGAAAAATCTCGAAAAAAATCGACCAGTAGTTTGTAAGTGTGCGAAGGTGTGTGTGGGGGGAGGGGTAGGGTAGAGGGTATTCTTAAGGGAGATTCAAAACGTGGCCAAGCGGAAGCAACTGTGATCCGCTTAGATAGAATTTCCGCGCCTTATGTAATATATGTTATCGCTACACGTAGCCGCGTCCAATGGATGTACATTTACGAAAGCTCTAAATCCGTTTTATTCTATACCCGGTGGTGCAAAGGAATACTCGATAATGATGCTGCTGGCAATAAACGTAACAACCGCAAGGAGAGAAGTCCGAAATGCTAAAACATTAAGATAATTTTTATTTTTATTTATACATGTGTGTATATTATTTAATAGATTATATAATCATTTCCTGGATATTGGTAATCGTCAAATAATTCATTCGTTATCATATAATTGATCGATATGTACATAGACATGTAAGCGTGAAACATCAAAGACTTACCGATACTTTTATACTTCATTTGATGTATGTATATGTTACTGTAAACGTGAGCAATGAAATTGAAAGTTTCATAGAAGCATGTAGTAAAATTTATGACCAAGTAAATGTATAGAATTTTATGCTTTTACGGTAACATGTATATAGCCGTTTCTTTTTGCGCCACCCGGTACATACTTAGATACGGACTCGTTATAGTTTACTAGTCATTTTATTCACGTTCTAAGTTACTCCCGTCGTCTCGTGAACAATTTAAATCTCCCACAAAATCGGGCGAGTTTGGCGGGATTTGAAGGTTCAAGGGAAACGATTCGTCCGCGACGCCCACGCAGTTATCGACTGCGAACAATTTAAACCCTGTTTGGCAATTGAGCACATCTGAGTCGGTTGGAATTTGAATACTTGACGCGTTTCCTTCGTCGATGCTTTTTCCTTTTTCTCGCATTGTCTTTACGTCATTAGAATTCACAGGTAGTCTACACGCACCGAAGAATTCGATTACGACTGCGTGAAATCGACGAACGTACCGAATCCATTCTACTTCCGGTTTCATTTCGATGCACGTTGTTTACGTTGACGAGCGAAATTGTTTACGGATAAAGAAGGCATTAAGAACACAAACATTGAATAACAAGAAAGGAAAACGAGTGAACGATTCGTATCCGAGTAATCGAAGATATCGTTAAATGATCAGAACTTCGATTCCTCGATTTTGTAAAACGATGTTTGATTTGTCTGCGCATGCGCGCTTGCATACGAATCGTTCAGCGACTTTTCTCGACTCGATCCTATTACCGTCATCGCCAGTAAGCTAGGTTAAGAGGATTTTAAATCGTGTTATTACGCGTGTGGGCGTCCAGTCTCGTTAAACGTTTACGTCGAAAGACTTCTCTAAGCGTCGTGTAATCGTAGACATCATTGCACAGCGTGCGTTAATGCAGTTTACAAGCAGATATTCTCCCTCGAATTTCGCCGGTTGACACATGTCAGGAGAATGTGCGTACGACTTTTTTACCATCAGAATGCATTATTTTATATCTGCGCATGCGCTCACGCATGCGTGCGCGCTAACTAGTGCAGAACCATGTAAAAGTCGGCGAGTTTACCGCCGCTTCGGAACAAGTTGAAGAGAGAAAATAAAAAAGGAAAGAGTTCTCATGAATATGGATTCGGTATTTGTCGAACCACCAGTCGATGATTCATCGATTCTTCGAATGGCGATCCGCATTCTTGCATTCTTGTTTTGAATCTTATTTACTGGCTGTTGATTTCATTTGTATACGGGGTTTTCACAGATGTGTAATAGGCCTACCGTAGAGATTCGATAGATCGATGATAAAACGAGGATCCGTGAAACACGCCTCTCTATCGGATTACTCCGGTAAGATATTATGAGATCTTTATGCGTTTTTAGATTATCTTTGACGTAATCACGACACAAGTGTTCATTATTCCAGAACTAAGAGCTATTTTCAGTTCCTTTTAATACTGTGATACATTTGAGGATTGTAACGAAACGAGGTAATTTGTTTCGTCTTCTTTCAATGTTCTTTTTCTTTCTTTCGAGAGTGATAGAAATTCATATAAGTTCTTTTTGTTACATGGATTACGACGAAGCGGTAGAATGGTATATCGTGACAACGGTAATGGATAGAATGCAATTGCGAGAGAATGGTGTGTACGTCACAAAAGGGCGGTTTCGTACGAAACTACAGCGAGACGTTTCACCTTTACGTTGATTAACACTTTCGCTGCGATATACGAGACGTCATTGGCTCGTACATTAGTCTTACCGTAATTTTTCACTTTTAATGGTAATTCACTCTGCTTCGAGTTGCAGTGTTATTTATCGCTTAAGATAGTTTCAGATATAGCGGTTATTATCGTAGGAACAATACACGCGTACTCACATATTATTGCGGATTTCTATTTACAAATGAATCGGACGCACATCTTCCAAACGATTAGATGAACCACTATATTCGTAGCGAACGTGTTAAATGAAGAAAACAAAAGGTTAATCGTGACCTTAAAGCTTGGAAGGAAATATACCGAATATCCATAAACGTCTGCTGTTTGAATCAACTGCTGATACGGAAAGAATGTAACAAAACTTTTATCTTTTTTTTTCAGTTTTGAAATGGCAGAAGTTTATAAATATCCTGTATATACGTGTATAGGTGCACGAATGGGTCGTGCACACTTTGTAATGCCAATTGACTCGAAATGTATAGAACATGAAAAAAAGCTCAAGCGTGGACATTTGTACGCCGTTAGGAAGCAAGAAGATTGTAAGCATTTTCCTCTTACGATAAATAATTGTTACTCAATTGTAGGTTCCATGCTCTACCGAATCAACGATCGTTGCAATTTATGTTTACGGATATGCACGCGTCGATCTCATCCTACCGAAATCGTGCGAAATTGTTTTGTAAACGTTCCTTTTTCTTTGTGTCCAAACGCGACAGTTTCAGCGTCCAGTCGGCCCTCCCTTGGTTTCCAAATCAACTTCTTATGTAACACTATTGGCGTAATTAGGAATTTACTCTGGACCAGATCTGGCAGCTACTGTTACAATAGTACAAACGTTCCATATCTAAACGACTTGGAAATTTTGATGTACGATGTTTCGCTTTGTAACATTGTGAATTTCTAAATTTCTTATACAAGATGGCGCTGTCTTATGTACTCTGCGAGGATTAGTTTTTTTGGGAAAGTGAATCGCTCTTAATTACGCCAATGTGACAGTGTAAAATAACGAGTCTACGTAGATAGATACAGCGTTGCGTTGCTATTAGAGGCGTGTAATTCCGCGAGATTAATTCCTTAATTTCTTTACTGCCAAATAAAGCATTGAAACGATCGAATGTACGCTCTATCGAGTCTGTAATATTTGATAGCAATACGTGTATCTACCGTCTGTTGGTGGAGCCTGAAACGTGACATACAAGGAAGTTGCGTGCGTATGCATACGAGCGTGAGAGAATGCGTGCATGATCGTCAGCTGGATGTGTGTACATTACTTGTTAGGTGTGAAACGTAAACGGACGTTCGTGTGTTCCGTGTCCGTGTGCACGAATGACTTAGGCATTAGCGAATTATTTATAACGAATTAATCGCTTCGGATTGCTTTTCGATGACTGTTCAAGCACCTCCGGTTTTGTATACACGTGATTATATGCTATAACAAAATGGACAATCTCGTATCGTTTTTTCTAACTTATCGAAAGTGTCTTCAGCAGCACAATTTTATAGCTGCGTCTGTCCTATCGCTGTCAAATTGTGTTGAAATTATGTGCAACAAATTCGCGCATGCCTAATGAAACAAACAATGAAACTACAGTAGAGTACTATTTTACCGACACGGACGTCCGCCAAAATTCGACGCAACTTTTCAACGATTTTCTTTTGCAATTATTCGCACATTCAGTTTCTTTTGTGATCTCGTTCGAAACGAACAGACACGCACGATTTTTTCTTTAACATTGTGGTGGAATGGGATTAAACGATCGGTTACTTGTTCATAACTTCTTATGTCACGCGAAACATTGCCAATTATAGTTTATAATAATTTAATTCGATGCGTACTAGGCGGGTTCAAGGTCGTTTATCATTTCACTATGTTATCCCGGTCATATCGTGAAATGACGCTAGAGTCCGCCCGTGTTCAAAAGGTGATATATACATCATCAATAATAATATTAATAATAATAAATAATAATATTAATATTAATAATAATAATAATACGTTCAGAAATACGTTCAACTGTACATGTTTATTAAAGTACCTGAATGGAAACCATTACATCTTGTGTTTTCTCTTCAACGGATCGTATTCTCGTCGCATGTAAACGACACCGTCAACACTTTTTGCTCTTTACCCACTATTGCACGCTCTATCGCATTTATTCATAACTGTAAGCGCACCTTTTTATATCCAAAAATTTCTGTTCGAATAACTAGATTATTTAAGATAAATGCACTTCGCGTGACTGGACTTTCAGGAATTTTAATCCGCAGGAATTTCTAATATGAGGTATACAAGTGTTCTACATCCCAGTGAAGATGACCAGTTGGAACGCCCACTCGGCCAAGTAATTTTTTGTTTTATAGGAAACCAATGTTCGCTTTAAAAAGGTCGAGTGAAAGGAACATGTTGCGAATCCATTCTTCTTCGAATATTTTTCAGATCTCACAGCATCGATCGCAACTTTGCGTTGGACGTTGATCAAACGACTTTTATTTATTTTCTTTATGGCTGTCCTGGATACGCGAAACAAAATGCAATAGGATTGATTTGAACGCGATATCCCATTGATCGCTAGTTCACCGGAGAAAATGCATGACAGAGCCATTACTTGCAAGGCATTGTTATTATATGTAGGTGCATCACGCGATAGGATTAGGTATCGCGTTACGCGTATCTTCTTTCAGTGTCGAAAAAAAACAATTTGTGTCAATCTTTATCAACTTAACGTATGCAATCAGTGCATCATGTTTCTGCTCTTTGACACTCTTTGGTTTTGTTTTTTGACGGAAAGACGCGACGATTTTATCAGATATGTTTACTATGAATGTATACTAAACATTGTCCGACTAGTCTGCGGTATTCAGAGAGACTTCGAGACATTTCTGGGTACATGTGACGGAACATCCCTAAACGCCCGGGGCAAATGCCCCCGTTTACTCGGTGCGTCGGTGCTATACGTTTGTAATTCACCTGTGATCTTATCGGTGCAGATGCTGGTAAAAAATCAATTCCTTAACGAGTATCTCGTTGAACATTTTTGCAATTTACTATATGAACACTTAAGTGTGCTCTCCCCTCCGCGAATAAGGTCACAAGGAATTATTTAAAAATATCATGCAAGTCACGTTCATTCATTCTGGCAAATTATTTACGTAATTCCCGCAAAACTTGCAGCGTCCTCGATCTAACCAAGGCCAGGGAACGATATTTAAAGAAAACGTTCGCAGTCGAGGATTATGCAGAATTCTTCTTCGAGTGATCTCCCGTTATCAGAGTCTTAAGGAGGTTTAAAAATGTAGCACATGAAAACATCTCATGAAGAATACGGAGGCTTTAAGAATTTGGGAAATTCTCAAATTGATGTATTTTATCCTCCACACAATGTAGGAAGCTCACTTACACATTGGTACCTGCAATACAAGTCTGAATTAATTTTTTAATACTTTCAAGGTGCCAGCAGCACCAATATTTATGATACACCTGTTCAGAAATTTGTAGGTACCTGTAGTGGTACTTAGTCGGTACTTAAACGAAGCGTTTTAGCACTTACCTGGAGCAGGTACCTAAACTGTCTAAATATATGAGTACTTGTGTCTAATATTTGATAGTTGAGGAGCTCTTAACACAATTCATTTTATATGAATACTAAAACCATGTATAAAGCTTTCATTCTAAAAACGCTTTTTTTCCAGACTCTTGAACATAGAAGAAAGTCGAACGTTGAGACTGATATTTTCTCCAAGCAAGGTTTCCGTCAGCACATGGGAGACGAATACAAACAATACGTCATTCGGACGAATCATCGAGCAGCTCGTGAAAAGTTTCACCTTGTTTCTCCAACAATAGCGGGCACATTGAACTAAATATTATCCGACGATTCACTTTAAAACCTGAAAGCGGAATTCATTAAATTTCTCCGCGATTGTTTCATTAAAGGTTGACGAGTTCTTCCGAAGTTACTGGAACCTTTTGTGCAGTATAAGTTACAAAGTTCATCGTATTACGGTATTTTACGATGAAAGCCGAGATTGGAACACCTGGAAGAGTTAAAATTTGAAGAAACGAGAACCAGAAGAATTTTTCATCAAGGTAATTCCTGGAGATCTAAGGATTTCAGAGATCTTCAAATAAGTTCCGCATGCACATTTAGCTTTTGTAGTTCATATAGATAAGACATAGACATGTTCTGCAACAAAATAAGTCCAATATACAAAATGAAGTTCTTTAATTTTATCCTATGATAAATAGTCAGTTAATTGCACATAGATGTACATAACGCACCGATGAAATTTGCAAGATGTTTTAGCCGTACATCAATGATCGATAGCAACGTGACCCAGGTTTTTAATATCACGAATGACACATACAATGTGATGTCTAGGTCGGTGAAGTCTCGAGATCCGACCCGCTTTCAAGATTACGGTTTTTCCCTTTTCTTTTCCTTTTCGCTCTTTCTTTCTTTTACTTCGTTACACGCGCATTGTACCCAGCATCGAGTAAATCGTTAACAAGAGAGCACTCCGCGGTGTCGTCTCTTCAACACGGAGCTTGTCTCACGGATGAATTCGATTCTGTTAAAACGAAATTGAAACACCGTATATCCCATTGTTCCTCATAATTACCAGCCGAAGAAACTGGCAATTTCCGTTGCCGAATTAGAAACGAGACAGTGCCTGCAAATTCAAAATGGTTCAGTTACTTCAGTTATCATATGTATGTGTATGTGTATGTATATGTCTATGTCTATGTCTATGTATGATATGAACTAAGTAATCATTTAAAAATAATAGTGATACTCTACCATAATTATTATAATTACCTATCATAATGCTTCCATATTTGTACCTTGGTAATTCCATAAATATCCAGAAGGTGAAAATAGATACAAATCATTTGACATTGATAACTAGGAAAAAATTGCGGCCTGTGTTTTTCCCGTCACGTAACATAATAATTGCAACAGCGTTGCAATTCCAGTCATGATATTGTGACAGCGATAATCTTCCGCCACGTCCCAGGCAAACTGAAAAGGGTAATTGAATATGACTGCGAAAACTGATCTTAATACTGTTTTCGAGAGTTGTTTTGGTGAATGTTTCGAATGTCACGTAGGGTGGTCGAGTTCCGAGAATGTTTGGGAAGATCGCGGCGATATAAGATGTGTTTAGAGTGAGAGCGAATTGGTGAGAAAAAGGAGGGAGAATGTGTCATCGTGCGTCAATACCTAAAGGACTGAACGTTTACAATGCATTGAAAGTCTGAATACGAGCTGATTTAATTATCCATCGTAGAATAATAAGCAAGATAAAAAAAGTATATAATCAGTATTCGAGACTTTAAACAAGAGAATAATATTTATTTAACGTCTTGAATTTTAACTGTGTAAAAAAGACAAGGCTAGTTTCAAGGATCCATTTAATATTAAATTACAGTTTACTGGCCGCTCTGTTAGATTTTAAAATAGTTTTCGGTTCTGTATATAAAAATGTCGCGAAATTCTATTTTTAGATGACGCAACCACATAACCACGGTATACTTACCTAAGTAGATTTATCTAGGCTTGTAAACATACACGACACACAAGTACCTATTTCAGACTTGTTAATTCTTTAATGAGGTGTTAAATGTGAGTAAACGTTTTATTGTTGCCCCGCTTGAAAACGGCTGATAAGTTTTCATTGTGCTGCTTTTCTGTTTGCCAAAGTGTGATAATAAAATCACGCTCAAAAGTTATGCCAACATTACTCGCTACTGTAACGTTAATCTTAATTGAATTCGTACGATGCACTAAAAACAAGTGCTTCTTAAATAATAACGCTGATTTAGTCTATAACACCTGTTTATGAACGAAATATTATCCAGTTATTATTTCATGAATATCATTTATAATTTCTTGGTGCTTTCAAAATTTGTCTTGCGACACATATTTACAAATATACTTCCATACCTTTTTTAACGTTTTTGGCAGATAAATTGAATGTTCCTTTCGCGATAGATGGCAGCACTTGTTAGATTTCTTAAGTGAGCTGTTATTTGAATTCGTAAATAGCTATTATCCGTTACTCGACTGAAATGTGTTATTATTCCTTTCCTGAATAACACCTCAGTACTAGACCTCATTACAAGCTACCTATTAACGGATCGCTGTAATTTGAAATAAAGAAATAGTGACGTGAAAAGTACTAGGGTAAAACATGGTACTGGAGGATCATGAAGAGACGGGTACATTGAAGTACAGTATATAGCTAATACGGTGTTTGTTCCTTCCGATATTTGTTTTGAGAACCACTGCAGACAAACAAAATCAAAATTTCCAATGCCATGAAGTTCGTGCAGAGTTTAGGGTGGTGTAACGATTTCACGTCGAGTGCGCACGAACATTTACCACGATTACACGACGAGTTGTCAAGGGTAAAAATACTGCAGTACTGCTGCAAAACTTTTAGTAGAAACTTGAATGCGCATCGGTGATGTATTAGTCACTTTGGCGCTTTGAACGAAACATTGACCTCCATCATACCTATCTTTTTTTTTCCCAGAAAATACTTGCTATTTGCGGTTACCTAAAGAACTTTCTGTCTTGATGCCAAAATTGGTCTCACCGATTCATCCTTCTGAATTCTTTTAATCATGTGATTGTTTCTGTTTAGTTACATATTCTGTACGAATTTCATACGATTTTTTTATGAGATGTTTATTGTGTCAGCAGAACATTTTTTCACAGGACTTTTTTTACGAATATCTTTAGAAAGATGTCATACTTTTATTTATTTATATAATTTATTCCGAAATTACGTCAAGATGCTAATTTTAAAGAAATATACAATTTTTTTGTTGTGGTAGTACCACCGTTCAGTGACAGGTGACACCAGTTGTACTGTTTTTAAACTAGATTGTTAAATAATAATTTCTTTCAACTTAACAGACTATGACATGTATCGAAAATTAGTATTAATGCATCTTACAACATTTTGAAAGTATTTACAGGTCGAACCAATCAATAAATGTATAAAATATAATTCGAAGTTCAGTTTAATTAGTTCGCACTTCCTACCGCTAGATGGCTAAGCTTTTTAAAGTCCATAAAAATGCAACATTTTTTCTTCGGTAGTTTTATGCTTGACAGCTAGATAGAGCTAGCGATCCCATTTTGAGACAACACGCGCGAAAATGTAAATTTTCAAAGTACATTGAACAATGAGGCTCTCAAAATACTTTCAACTTTTTAAATTAAATGCTTTACACTAAGCTACTCTTCCACCCTGTTACTCTGTCAACTCTAAACAGGTTTTTATTTGAGGAAATTTGATTATTTATCGTGTCCTATGAAATTGTTACGTCTATAAATACTCTGGTTTTATGGTGGATGATATGCATCGCTCTTGACCACCATTTTCCCTAGGAACGTTGGATCTGCTATCATATTATTATTACAATACCCCTCGGTGTCGCTATCTATATCACCATTTATGTTCTAACAATGTTGATCTAGCTTAGATAGATACAAGCAGCATGCGCCAGCATGAGTTGCTATCTTCAAAATAGTAGCTGATTGGCTTACTCATAACCTTTCTAGTGTACCAAAGAATCTGTAACAATACCATGTACCGATGAACAAGAACATTATTTAGTATTAACATTTTTAATTGTAACTTTATGAAAATTTTGGTTAAATTTCTTACGCCTCTGTAATTATTTTGAGAAGTAGGATATTTTTAAGCAACAATTGACCATGTTTTGTCCAAGCAGTGTTTTAGCGCATTTAGCGAAATTAATCGTAACAATCGGTTGTATGAGAACTCTTAATAATCATTATGGTAAAGCAATTACTTGGTCAGTTCGTGCCTTTCAAATCCAACTTTTTCACTCGTTACTGGGAGTGCTCAGATTTGGTAAGAAATAAATTTCTGATACTTGTATATTTTGCATCTTGCCATTTGTTTAGTATATTTTTAAAATAACATTATCTGTACAGGGCCCCCTAAATGTTCATCTTATAAGTTATTGGGGGTCACGCAAAGGATTAGTTGGTATGAAACTACATAAGGGTATTGTATTTGACTTTTGAATATAGGACATCAAAGGAACAGGATGTATTTATCCTTCATTTATGATATTTCAATTTGGTTGGAACAGGTGAGAAATAATATTGCCATTTAGCGCAGCAATTCAAATAACACATTTAATAAAATGAACAATTTAACAGACATTATTTAGCAGTAGTAAAGTAGTATTTTTGTTTCTATGTAAATCTTTACTTAGCTGTTATATTAGGTATTGGGTATTTATGCTTTCCATATAGCAATGTAGTAATTTTAGATAATGCTGCTTTTTGTCCGTTATGCATGTTAACAACTTCCTGTATCACTTGCTTCCATGTAGATATTTATGTGTACACTGTAGTTCCAAATACAAGTTTGTAGTTTCAATGATTTTGAAAATATGATGCTTGGATTTTTTGTGTGTGTATCTTAGTTACAAATGCTAAAATAATATTATAAAATTCCTTTCCAAATATAACATAATAGTTACTCAACCATTATTCTAATACATTTATTTTATTCATTTTATTAAAACATCATTTTATTACTAACATTTGTTTTTGCAGACCCTTTAATATAAGCTTGAGCAATTATTCCTATTAAAATTAGAGAGTATAGTAGTTTAAAAACCTGTTACTCATATTATTTCTCGCAAGTTCCAACTATTTTTCAGTTAATCTTAAAACTGTGTTGGTCTATTTTCATGTCATATTTAAAAATTGAAATCAAATACTATCATCTTTTAATTCTTTTTGTTTCACTACAAGTTTTTGTTCAATAAATGCAAATACATATCTAATAATGTGAAGGTTCTATAATGTTTTTATAAATTTCATCTTAAAAAATGTTTTTGGCTTCACTATTTGAAAACAATTAGTTCACGCTGTAACATATAGTGAATATAGCAGCACCAACAATATTAACATAATAATAGGCACATTATTTTTAAGCAATATTACTTCCAGGAGCTCCATTTATCACATCAGCGATTGATATTACAAAGTACTTAAGGATCTCTTATGACTGGTACTCCAAGATCGTCGATGTTGTACCTTTGGCATTATTTACGGCTAGTTTCCTACATGGATACGGTATTAGTCAAAAAGTTTGGCTCACAGTATTGTCTTTAGGCATTTTGCCAGTATTTTTTTACCTACAACCAAAGAGAAGAGAGAGTCAAATGAGAAAACATCAATTGTTGATGAATATTATTTACACATTACAGTTGTTAATGATTGCATTGATAGGTTTAAGAAATAGTAATTACAATGTTATCAGCTTAGTTGCCTCCTATGTATTCGAGCGTTTTTTTATTGACGAATTTTGTTATTATTATGATATACCAAGTACTGATTTGACCCAGTATTCTTTATGTTTTATAGAGATCTTTACAGTTTTAACTTTGAATGAAATGTAAATCATTGTATTATCATATTTTTACATATTTAAAGAAATAAACTTTATTATCAGCTGTTAAAATTAACAAGTGTTTAATAAATTACAAGTCATAAACCTTATATCACACGTGACATTATCGGTTTAAACTAGAATTAGATAGCAGCGCTACGGAGAAGACATAAAACAAACTTGTCATTTAATGAAGCATTATTTCCATGTAAAGTCAAATGTTTGCAAAACTTCAGTTAAATTGGGATTTTAATTAAGCTGTTTCATGTCTATTATATCAAACTGATAAATTAAGGCTGATTTGAAAGTCCTCGGTTCATGAATAGTGGTCAATTCAAGAACTATCATGCATTTACATACATAGTGAGATAGTGTTGGTCGATAAGGGAGATATGGCTGTGCTGAAATTAACCGCGTCGCTCAATTGTGGAAATAATGTAAAATTTGTTGTCGTTTTAAACGACTGTTTGATATCGATAATTCATTAATCATAATTTGTAATTATGAAAAGCTCAATCGTAAACAAGACAGATATTACAGTCTGTCATTGTTATCTATAAATTGCACAGAAAATAATAACGAGCAAAATACTGTTACGGAAGAACGTTGTCACTATATTAGGAAGTCTGGCAGGAGGCCAACGAGATGAATTGCAAATTAAGGGAAATAATCCTATCAATACGATTCGCGTGGAAGGATAAAGTTATTACGATATATCGAACATTCTTTAATTTGCATAAAGGTATTGCGTTCATGTTTGTTACGGTTACAGCTAATTTCATGGCTTTTGAATCGAGATACGTTCTATTAGTAACGATGCTTTTACCACCCACGTAGTGCCTTTCAGGATCAAAGCAGAACGATGCCACATACCACCGAGCTTTATTATGTAAACTACGTTATTACTTCACGTACCTGTTTTTTCATGGAAAGTCAGAAATATATTCAGGTCTCTATAAATTCTCAGGTGACAAAAGCGGAATATCATAAAGTTAGTTATATAGTTGAAGCATTTATAATTTTTTTTTACCTTTTGTAAACATAGTAACCTATATGTTGAAATGAGTCATGAACTTAAGTGAAGTTTGAAATAATTGGCGATAAACATTAATCTGTTAGGAAGAGTAAAAATGGATGAGGTGATGTTACCAAGGAGAAGGAATTCATTTTTCGAGACGGATCCAGTAGGAGGGGCGGCATCCGCATACCTCTCTAACGAGTCGGCTTATGAGCATGATCTCCTGCCAAGGGAGCGCTGATTTTCAGAACTTGGCACCGTCGCATAATTGCTTTTCCACGCTTGAAAAGCCGTTGTCACTGCCTACCGAACATTGACAAGATGAACATCACCCACGATGACGAGGACCACGATGATAACGACTATGACGCATTACCACACAAAATATTTTTAACGAGACAAATTTGCTGGTCTCTAGAAATCAAAATCGATTGAATGAAAATAGAACAAGTACAAATGTTCCTTGTATTCTTGTGTCATTCGAAATGAAGATGTCCGTACATCAACCTGCCACGGTTAATTAATCACCTCACATTATTTATAATGCTGCTCGTATGAAGGATGTGGTGACATAGAAAGAGTATTCGTTTATTAGTTAATAAACTTTTCAAGTAAACTTTTGGTATAATTTAAATTCTGTATTGATTTAAAAATTCAATAATTTAAAAGAAGGATCTAGAATTTTGTCATTGGAATTTTTTTAGATAATCGAACTGTCATCGAGGTTATGAATTCAAATGAGTAATTAGAAGGAAAAATAGAAGACATTTAAAAGCAAGAATATGCGTTCCATTCGCGTTTGGCAAATCTCATGCTTCATTGATGAATCGTTCAGAAAGAGTCCGAGGACCCGTTATATTTTCACTGGTATACTAAGCCAGGTATATACGTTGATGTTGTAATAGTTTGCAACGCGTGGGTGTAAGATCTAAGAACAGCCACCCGGTCTGAAAATTGCACATGGATATTACTCGACGTTGTTCCATCGCCCAAGAATTATAATCATTTACCTAAAGATAGACAGATTTATAAGACAGTCAGTCAGCTCTGAGTAATCACTGTTCCAAGCCGTTTTGGATACGATCCTGTTAACACAATCACCATTGAGAACAATCTAATGCATCCTTTGGCAAGATAAATAACAGTTCTTTTTCCAATTTTCCTCTACATTAACGTTTTATGAATGAACTACAAAATTACGTATACAAGATGTTTGTAAATTTTAACTGTTCATCAAACTTTAGCACAAGAAATAATTTTTATAATTTATAAGCTGTATTAGATCCACTAACACTTTAATTTATTTTCTCTTTTAAGGTTATGATTTCGATCGTTTTCGAAAGGACCTATAGTGTATTCTGTATAAGTATGAATTAGATTATTCACCAACAACTTTACTCGATATTTCAATTTATTTTTCTCTTTCGTTTAAGGTTATGATTTCAAAAGGACATCACCTGTGTATATATAAATATACTTTACAGTTTACATTTTACATATAAGTATGTGTTACTGATGGTATATGATTTTACATAGCGCAATACTTTATCTGAATTACGGCGATAAATCCAATGAGAGAAATAAAAACGAAGGGACAAGAGTGCAGCCAGCAAAGACGATCAATGCAGTCTAGCGTGATTTAACATCGGCCTTCTATTTCGCGGAAGACCTACTTATAACATATTTCATTTTTCGTCGCGTCGCTCTATTTTTGCGCCCACTGATTTTCTAGCTGCTTTACCAGACGTGGACGATGTCTTTATACCGGGGTGGAAAAGCCTCGGCACTTCAGGTGTCCGTAGTCCGCCGTGCAAGATATCCGTCAGCATGGTAAGTGTCGCGGTCACGGATTTTTATTATCGTGTTCGTGTTCCATCGTCCGATCAGTGAAATAAATTCGTATCAGTGAATGTATTTTGTATCAATGGAAAAAAATTGAACATATGGTTGCAAAGGAGAGATAACGCAAATCGGGAACTATGGAAGATAACTGGTCACTGATCTGACTACAAATTATACTCGGATTTAAAAAGAAATATGCAAGATAAATGGAAAAATTAAATTTAAAAATTAAGTGGTATTTTTAATATCTGTTATTCAGTTTACAACTGTAAACCTAAACCTACTTTGTCATGTAAATTGCAGTAAATCTAATTTCGTTAAACTAAATTATGAGTCGAATCGTTAAGCTAGCAATAAAAGAGCTAATAATATAATGATTTAAAATTTATAGGAGGAAGACGACCAAAAGATGGCCGTGATGCGAAAAGCATTTCAAATGTTTGACACTACGAAGAGTGGTTTCATCGACACTCTGAAGATATCAACGATATTGAACACCATGGGCCAGTTGTTCGACGACGCAGATCTAAACGCTTTGATCGAGGAAAATGATCCAGAAGGAACAGGGAAAGTAAACTTCGACGGTTTCTGTAGGATCGCTGGTCGATTCTTAGAGGAAGAAGACGCTGAAGCGATGCAAGAGGAATTGAAGGAGGCTTTCCGTTTATATGATCGCGAAGGGAACGGATATATCACGACGGCTACCTTGAAGGAGATTCTCGCGGCTCTCGATGACAAACTTACTAGTGCTGATCTCGACGGTATAATTGCTGAAATTGATACCGATGGATCTGGCACGGTCGACTTCGATGGTGTGTAATAGTTGAACTTCTACAATGATTTAACTCGAGCAAAAATGATTTTTGTAATTGTTTGTTTTAGAATTCATGGAGATGATGACCGGAGAGTGATCAGCTTACAATTAAAATGTTAATTTAATTTTTTGGTTAGTGTCTTAATTGTATAATAAAATGCTCGTTTAAAACCTGTGAACCCGTCCTTAATCCTATAATTCTAGTGAAAGGTGTATAGAGACCATATTTTATAATAAACATTTGCTCTTTAAAGCAATTTATTCATTATAATTGATACATTGATAAATCAATTTTTTTTGATAGATTAATGTTACAATATTTCGCGCACTAAGTTCGTCGTATTAAATCATCGTATACGGCTCCACCAATAGGAACTGGATTTATTGAGTGATGTCGTTGGTGGGTTGTCCTGCGTGGTAGACGAGAACGTCCTTGACGAAGATGTTGGGGACGCTGAGGGCACCAGGAGTCAGAGGTCTGTCCAATGGGAAACCAAGGGGTTTGCCGTCAAGGGAGATGGCACCACCGATGATTTCAGAGATGGGTTTGTTCTGGAAGTATTCGCTGACGGTCTGGTCTTGAACAGTTTGTGGTTGAGCGTAGACACCTTGGAAGCCACCAGCGTGTTGTTGTCCACTAGCGACGATGCCAGTTCCGGCGATTCCACCTTGTACTTGTGGTCCCCAGGATTGTACTCCACCGATACCTTGAGCTCCTTCCATACCGTATGCGATCTTAACAGCTTGAGCACCTTGGCCAGCGCCTAATGTTTGTTGTACTCCTTGGAGACCAGCGGCAACACCTTGTACGGTACCTTGGATGCCTTGGACACCTGCGAGACCTTGTACACCAGCTACGCCAGCTGGGACGCCTTGGAGACCTTGTACGCCTTGTTGGACACCTTGTACACCTTGTTGAACACCTTGTACACCTTGGAGGTTTTGGGTTCCTTGTACTCCTTGTAAACCTTGTACACCTTGGGCACCGTGGGATCCCCAGTTGATTCCGTGGTGTTGTCCGTAGATCATTTGAGCTGGTTGGTATTGTTGACCGGCTTGTCCTGCTTGTCCTGCTTGACCTTGGGCTTGAGCTTGAGCACGAGCTTGGGCTTGGGCTTGGATTTGTTGTTGGATCTGGTTCTGCATTTGTTGGGTTTGTCCAGAGATCGATTGTCCGCGTAATCCCAATCCTTGGGCGGCTGCAGCTGCGCTAGCTACTCCAGCACCAGTTTGGATAAAGGTCATGTCTTGGCCTTGGCCGACTGGGTTTTGGATTTGGTTTTGTGGGTATTGTCCGTGGTATTTGGTGTAGACATTGGCATAGTGGTTCCTCACGGCTGTAACAGAGCAATGTATAAGACCTTGTAATGAACTATTAAATGTTTCATCTTACCTTGGATTTGTTGCTGAGCGTTGACCAAGTTTTCGGGGAGGACTTCCACGTTCTGTTGGATTCCACCGCTGACTTGAGCGAGGTTCTGTTGTTTCAGTTGTTCGTATTGTTCAGGTTGGACAATTTGGAATTGTTGGTCTTGGAAGGTCAAAGCTTGTTCTGGGATCACTGGTCCGTATGGGACGTTGAGTGGGTTGGAGGTGGTGATCACGACGACAAATTGAAGAGGGAAACCTTGTTGTTGTCCCTTGGGGAGGGCCAATCTAGCGGGGAAGCTGAAGATCTGGTGTGGCTGTAAAATGAATTTTGTTATAAATACCCTTACTATTTCACCCCAAATAAATTGCGAGTAATTCACCAACCTCAGTGATGTAGTATGGTTCTTGGGAGCGGATAGCACCGTTGACACCTTGTTGGATCTGGGAGACGGATGGCCAGTCAGCGCTCTGTCCTGGGGCTTGTTGGGAGTTCCTGATGATGACGTTCTGGCCAGGGTGAACTGCAAACGAAGAGTGTCATAACAATGTTACATTCACAAAAGAAAGAAATATTAGTACATACGGTTGTGGATGAATTGGTCGAGCTCAACGAAGAGATGCCTGTTCTGGGAGATGCCAATGGGTTGACCCTTGTAGTTGTGTTTCGGTCCAAGGTAGACACGGACAACGGCGTTGGGAACGTTTTGTTCGCTGTGTACAGCAATCTGGTATTGGTATGGGTGATGGTCCAACCTCTTGAGGTGTGCCTTAACATGTGCGGTAACTTGTTCTTGTTGTTGTTGTTGGGTCTGTTCGGACTGTCCAGTAACGGCGTCGAGGTCGATGTAGTAGTCAGTGAAGAGTGTAACAAGGTTGCTGACATCAACGTTCTGGATGGTGACTCCAGGGAGGATGAGGTCGTTAGCTTGGTAGGCTGGCAGAGATTGTTGGTATTGGTGGTAGAGGTTCATCACTTTCTTGAAGAGTTGGTAGAAGGCTGGGTCGTGAACAGCAGTTTGTCCAAGTTCAAGGGCAGATGGAGTGTAGTCCCATACGTTCTCAACTTCAGGGGCGTTGCCGAGGAGTTTGCGAGCTACAGCTTGAAGGCTTCCGTAGTATCTTGGGTTGATGCTTCTGCCGCAACCTTCGATCAGGTCACCAAGGATGTTCATGCCTTGTGGTTGGTAGAGAGAAAGGAAGCTTCCTTGTGGGGTGATGACATGGCCAGAGTCGATGGCTTCCATCAGTCTTTGTTCCAGGGTGGTGACAGCTTGGATGAGCTGGTTCTGTTGTGGCTGCAGTTGGAGGTTCTGTGGGCGGCTTGGGAATTCGAGTCCGTTGAGGTTGCGGAGGTGTGGTTGGTAAAGAGCTTGCACATTTTCGTAGTCGATCTCTTGGATGGGGCCGAGTCCGTTGGAGAGACGGTTAAGTTCGTAGTGAGCCAACAGTTGTTGGTGGAGGTACAAGAATTGAGCTCCATGGCCGATGGTGTTTTGTTGGTTCTGTCCTACTTGTTGCAAGTATTTGCCTACGATTTGTTGTTGGTATTGTTGCTGAGTCAGGGGCTGTTCTTGTTGTTGTTGTTCTTGGTCCTGCTCAAACAAATAGATCTTTCAAATACTGTACAAAAGAGTTTACTTGTTTACTTTTACCGATCACTTACGTTGTCCAAGATGTAAGAAGCAAGGTTGACATAGCTGTAGTAGGCAGCAAGACCAACATCCTGAGTGAAGTAGTCGAGCTGTTGCTCTTCGTGGGACAAGGTAGCGGAGTAGTTGACTGGGATCAAAATGTTGTGTTGGATGTTCTGTTGAATAGCTTGTTGGATGCTAATTTGTTGAGCTTCCTGGATAATTCTGGCGTCCAAGTGGAATTGGGGCAGGATTTCGTAGGCTGGGGGGAGGATCACACCCTGTGTGTCTTGGCGAGTCAGGACAGCAGCAGCAAAGGCCTACAGAGGAAGATTTGATGAGTCCATTGCATTCTCATGCAATTTTACTTCTCATCGTGCGATGTTATACCTTAACGAATTGTCCTTCGTTGACATGAACGCGAGCCCAGGCAGCGGTCTTCAGGAAGGTTGGGTAGTCCTTGGCGCCTAATAAGATTCTGGAAAGAAGGGCGACTTCTTTGCGCAGTTGGCTGATGGAGTTGCTGTACACAGTACCCTTAGGTTGTACCAGACCAGCTCTTACAGCACCACTGTAGTATTTCACAATGATGGGGTTGTTGTATTGGTGTGCGTTGCTGTCGATGTCATAGGTAGCGCCAAGGTTCTGAAGCTGTGGGTTCGGGATTTCTTGTGTGATCTTTTGCAGGAGTTGGATGCAATCTTGTTGTTTTCTGAGGAGATCCTGGTCAGCTACAATGGATACACAATTATTAATAAAGCTAGTTAATAAAGATTCGATTTGGTGTCATATTGAATGTTAAGCAAGTTATAATATGGAGAAGTAATTCAAAATTCAAACACCAGTTTTCAAGAGAAAGTTTATGGTATTATTACCAAATAGTTATAAGACTAAAAGTGTTAACTTACCAGCGCGTTGTTTAACGCCACCACTGCTGCAGGAGGCAAAAGCCACAAGACCTAACAGGACAAATAAGAACCTCATTGTATATGATGAAATAATACAATGTGATGCTGACTGAACGTTCCGCCAGGCTTTTATACCCAAATCCTATCGAAGAAAGCGTTTATCGGCGACCTGTCGACCCACCTCCCTCAAGATTTCGCGGTCTACCCGCGATATCCTTTGCTATTTCGAATATGCTCGACGCATTCGATCGAAGGTTAACCGATGATACGTATCATCGTCAATAGATTTTGTATCAGGTTGTAAAAAAATTTAGCACCTCTTATCCGCCCATGTTCTGCGATATACACTTAGTCAATTTTTCTCTTCATTTCTTATACTTTAACTAAACAGATGAGCAGTACTCTGAAATTACAAATGAAGTTGAAAAATAAATTAATATGCATATTCTTCACATGCATTAGCAATTGTCTTAATTAATTTTGTAAGTGAAAACTTGTAAAAGGGTCATTTCACCTTTTTGGTAATTATAGTCTTAATAAAATTTCAATCTTCTTTACTCTCAGGGTTCAAGCTTCTATACATCTTCAAACAGTTACTCTTCACAACACAATGCATTATTTTTTATAACATCAAGATTTTGATATTTTAATATTCCTCTTGAATTCTTGAGATTTAAAAATTCTGCTCTTCCCATTCTTCAAAGTTCCAAATTCCAGACTGCTCATCCTCCTTGGAAGTCATTGCAAATTTTTACTAAACCTGAAAAAAGACATGCATCAGAGTCACTATTTCTGAAATGAAAAATTTCAGAAAAGACAACAGCCTATTCCCAGTATATTAATATATTTATTAAAACAGAAAAATATTAGTGCTCTATACTAGATAATAGTAGTACTAATACTATGTAGATTGGTAAATTTATATAATTTATTATATATGTATATATTTATTTATAATAACAATAGTGATTTACTATATTCTGACATGTTATTTTTATTAAAAAACATATATCGAATATTATTTCGCAATAAAGTTCAATTATCAAAACATTTTTTAACATTTTTAGCAGTTGCAAAGAGAGCACAAAATATTGAGGGTCATCAGTATCTTCGCGCGCGGGATAATATAAGATAATGAGTCTTGAACTCTCAGGTGACTATATGCGCAAGGGTTATCACTTTGTTTACCTCTTAAATGTTTCGACTGTATTTTTATATCCCCGGGGGGTAGACAGAAAGGACAAGACCTTTATCAATAAGCAATTCTTCCAATAAACACGCAGGGAGATAATGAAGATTCAATTGTTTTTCCCTTTTTTCTGCATTTAAAGTTTTCGTTTATTAGAACATGCAATTCGTGTATCTGCATGATAAGAATTTGAAAAAATATTCTATTATATCTTTGCATGGTAATATCGTTTAATAAATTTCTTTAACGATAAGTTAGTTTTTGCCATTCTCTTTTTTTGGGTGTACGATGACGCGGTGCTTTTTACGAATAATTGCATACGAAAACAAGAAAAAAACAAATCTCGTGAAAGTACGATAACATAAAAAAGCAAAAATATGCTTTGGTTTCAGATAATAGCAGCACAATCAATAGCAACTTTTTTCTTATTTTACTCTGTATCATTGCTATTTTTTAATTTCTCGTGTTGATGCAATAGTACTCCTATAACCCTGCAATATTTGAACAAATTTCAGAACAAAAGTTTTCAACCATAAAAGATGCCATTTTAAATTGTCATGTTATAGCTATATACCTGTAGTATTAAGCAACTTCTTCTCCTTAGTTTGAATTGTTCCAAACCGGTCTATAATAGCTATACAAATTATTTTTACAGTTCAATAAATATAAATAATTATAATTTGATAACAAATTTTTACCATAACAATAATGATTCGACAATACTTATATCCATCCATGCTTCAGCTCAAAAATTAATGTGAAACATTGAAATATTTGAGTATTATCGATTTTTTAGAGCTTCAAGCATATCTAGCGCAACGCGTGATTTAAATGTGGCCGCTACGGATCCATGAAATTCATTCTACAAATAGAATTATCTTTTATTTAGATTGCTTTTCATTCGTCCAAGCACTTGATTCGAAATCGAACGACCTTTTCGTTCGATATCCTTACGATCGAAATTATCTCTCTCTTCTTTTGAGCTTTTTGTCAATTACACGCGCACGTGTATACGTTTTATATATGTATATACTGTCATTTAAAGTACTGAACGTAACCTTGAAAAGCCCACCCTCGAAGCACAAGTTCAATCGCAGCGGGTGAAGCAACACATTTTTTCCATATACGAAGATTTAGGGAGATCTGTAACTTCCAATCATAGATGACGATCGCTGATAAAATGTCGACATAGGAGATCGAGAACTACGACGAAGTGACGTTTAGTTGCTGGTGTCGTGGTAAGGTGCAGGTATAGGTTAGGGCAAAGTAGCAACGGTTTCGTTTAGAAAGGACGAAAATGTTCTTAAAAAATTAAGCGGTAAATGCCGCTATTAGGCGTGATAAGCATTTTATTCAGTATGGTGCAACGTCCAGTAGCGCCTAGGCGCAACGTCAGAATTCTGTTGATCGGTGATCGTGGAGTCGGTAAGACTTCTCTGATATTGTCATTAGTGAGCGAGGAGTACGCGGAGGATGTGCCCTGCAAAGCAGAGGAGATCACAATACCGGCTGATGTCACTCCTGAACAAGTGCCCACGCACATTGTTGATTATTCTGGTACATAAGAATATTCTAATATTCTTATAAATTATAAAAGACATTCAATGATCATCTAATTTGTGATATTTGATTTTCAGCTGCGGAGCAAACTGAAGATCAGTTGAGCGATGAGATTCAAAAGGCACATGTAATTTGTGTAGTATATTCTGTGGTTGATGAAGATACGTTGGATAGAGCAGCTAGTTACTGGTTACCGTTGATCAGACGATGTTCATCCAACAATCGTTGTCCGGTGGTTCTTGTAGGGAACAAAATCGACCTGGTTGATTATTCTACCATCGAGGTTTAGTGCAATTGCAAAAGTTTACTTGATCTATTTATGTGATGTATTCATTTATTTTAATTTTCAGGCTGTATACCCTATAATGAAAGAATTCACTGAAATTGAAAGCTGTATTGAGGTAAAAAAAATGATGATTGTTTTAATAGGAATTAAAGCAGATTTTTTATGTTGTATTGATTTTAGTGTTCTGCCAAAACATTACAAAATGTTTCGGAAACATTTTATTATGCACAAAAAGCTGTTTTACATCCTACTACTCCATTATACAATTATGATACTCAAGAGGTAATATTTAGTAAAGGTATTTTTCATTATAAACATATCTGAACAGTTTACTAATATAATACAATGTTCAGCTTACAGAAGAATGTAAAATTGCACTCCGAAGAATTTTTAAGGTAACTATACATTGTTTAATTTGTACATTTTGTTTGTATATTCTACTTGCACATTGGATTATTCGATACAGATTTGTGACTTGGATAATGATGGTCTGTTAAACGACATGGAATTAAATGCATTTCAACAATGGTGCTTCAATACTCCATTACAACCACAGGTTTTGGAAGATGTAAAAGCTGTTTTATCGAAAAATATTCAAGATGGCATTTGCAATGGATGTGTTACTATGAAAGGTATTTTGCATTAAATAACACATAAAGACTGGTATAGGGAAATGTCTTTATTGTTTGCAGGTTTTATGTATTTACAATGTTTATTTATACAACGGGGAAGAAATGAAACAACTTGGGCTGTGTTGAGAAAATTTGGTTATGATAATGAGTTACAAATGTCTAAAGAATACATAAATCCACCGTTAGTATAAAAACAATAAAAGATGTTAAAAATTGAGTTTCTTCATATATATTTTGCATGTTCTTTTTATATTATGTAGGCTTAAGGTTCCTGTTGGTTGTACGACTGAATTATCACACAAAGGTCAAGAATTTTTAACCTTGTTATTCATGCAACATGACCGAGATCGGGACGGTGCTCTTTCGCCATCTGAAATGGAATCATTGTTTTCACGATGTCTAACTGCACCCTGGGGAGAAGAATATAAATACACTGTACCAACTAATGAAAAGGTATATTTTTACCTCTTATCAATGCTTCATTTTTCCATTTAATTACTTTTATAATTGTTTTGATTGATAGGGGTGGATGACATTTCAAGGATACATGTGTCAATGGGCATTGTTAACTCTTACTAATGTGCGGAAAACTCTAGAATATTTGGCATATTTAGGATATAACATGTATAATAACGAATGTCAAACAAACGCAGTTGTAGTTACTCGTGAGAAAAAGTTGGATTTGGCAAAGAAACAATCGAGTAGGAACGTTTATAGTTGTCACGTGATTGGTCCAAAAAGCAGTGGAAAAACAACATTATGTAGAACATTTGTTGATCCTAAACTCGAGGTACATGTATACAAATAGTATATATTGATACTAGATATCGGGTTGGAACTATTTTCTGGTACGCATTGGGCTATCGCTCTCTTCGTCCGTAAATTTCACCGGCTCTATATATATGTAAATGCAATAATATTAAAATAACTGTATGATATGGTTGCAGAAGTTAACTGATGAAGTGGTACCATCAAGTTCACACGTAACCGTAAACACGGTACACGTGTATGGTCAAGAAAAGACAATAATTTTGCGGGACATAAACATACTTAATGTTCAGGATGCTTTAACTCCAGCACAAATTCAATGTGATGCGGCAGCTCTCGTTTACGATGCTAGTAATCCTAAGTCGTTTGAATACATCGCACGAATTTATATTGTAAGCGTTGTATTACATTTTTGCACCAAGCGTGCCTAAGGTATATGTAGTAAATCAATCTTGTTCTCCTTTCAGAAATATTTTGCGGACAGTAAGATCCCCGTTCTCATAATAGCAAATAAAAGTGATCTTTCTGAAGTAAAACAAGAATATTTACTGCAACCAGTAAGTTTTTGCAATAAGTACAAACTGATGCCGCCACAACCTTACAGCATCTCTCGCACAGTCCGTCGGGAAATCTTCGTTAAATTAGCAACGATGGCAGCTTTCCCGTAAGTTCAATTCTTTAGATTATTCACTACAAGTAGATATAATTTATACAACTATTACAACCCAAACATTTTATGAAGTCACGTTAAATTCAAATTATCACAACAAAGTATTAGTCTCAAAGTTATGTTGCATTTTGTTTGTTACTGTCAAATGTTATTTTATAGCTTTTAAGAAAGATATTTTTCCATTTGAATTATTATTAGATACTAACAAAAAGATTTCATGTTTAGCCGCTTTCAAGGAGCATGGGTATTATTTTACAGAGACAGGTTGGTCTGAATTTTTGCAACAACGTAAGCATTGTAAGCTTGAGCAAATCGTGAATCACATTTTTTGTTTTGTTTTATTCATATATCACTGCACGTATACACGTCCAGATATGTAGTCGTCAAATGTGCTAGGCGATTTGCTCAGAAGATGCCGCATGATTAAGGCTATCATAACATGGTCTTAAATATTTTCAGTCCTTTGAGGCGTATGGTCCAAATGTTGCTTGTGAAACCCTCACCTACTCAATGGTGGAGTTCTTTTACAAGGTTTTTGTTCGATTTATAAGTTTCTGCTCATTTCACGGCGTGCTCACGACTTACAATATGAAATGTTACAACTACTTTTTTTTTTTGTATTTGCATGAGCATGAAGTACGAGTGATTTTTGAATTCTTATCGTGATTTTTTATATTCCATGTACATTTTGGAGATACAGTTTGTATTTTATATTACGTATGCTATGTTTTTATGATATTTTAAAAGAATTAGCAATATTCTATAGGGTGGTGTGTTATGTTATCATTTAATTACATTATAATACAATATGTATGTACACATGAGTTTTCTCGTTATTGGTGAATTGGTGTAATTTATTTTCGATCGCTATGAAAAATAATTCTTAACGTTACAGACATATAAATCAATTTGGACTAATGCAAGGGGACTCCATTGTCTGGTGGAAGGCAGGTCTTGGAATTGCAGTTGCTACTGTTGCTGGTTTTGTGGTGATGCGTGTATTAAATACGGAGAAAAGATAGTCTACCATATTTCTTTTCTTGCACATTTAACTGCCTCTTTTGGTGAAGTATAAAACCGTCTTTGGAAAACGCGTTAAGTTAATAAACTATGTTCTTAAATCATTAATTCCTTATCCTTGACTGGTTTATAATTAAAGAAAGATTTTTTTGTTTATCGTTCTACTATTTAATATACTAATTCGTTGGTGAGTTGTCTTGTTGCTTATTTTGATGTTTTATTCACATATTATGTTGCTTTGCACATATCCAAATTTTTATTTCTTGCAGCACATTACAAACATTATTGTATTACAAGAATACAGAACTTTATAGCTGTACTTCAGTCACGAGATTTTGGTTAAATAGAAGTTATTAGTAATTAATCTTTAGCAGATCAAGTTAGTGCTCATAACCTTACTAACATTAATATAAAGATCAAAAATTTTTCTTACAATTCTAACTAAAATAGTTCTCGTATTAAATTTACAAATACGTGCGTTTCGATTTGGCATCATATATTATTAAAGGAGAGAGTAATTTCAGTAGCTGAAATATTAGTGGCTTACATTCCACATTCTTATCATAAGTAATTAAAATACATTACACAATAATACATATCACTATTTCATAATGCTTTTACAGATATAGTTCTTAAAATCACTATTTCATGTAACTATTTAAAAGTGTTTAAACTACAATGCAGTAATTATTCTTAATTTTACATTATTAATAATTCTGTTGTTATATAATCTATTTCTTTCAACCAGTTTATTAGTGACATGAGGCGATTTCGTACATATATATAAATACACATATATAGGAAGACCAGGAATGGAGTACAATAAACAACAATACATATACACAGAAATTAATTTATTCCAATTTGATACATGTACCGATCATAACATATCTATAATACATGCAGGTAATACTTAACAGAATTTTGTTTTAATAGATATTAGAATTGTTCATAAAGACTATTGAATAATTTCCATATTTTTCTCCTAAATTTTGCTATCAATCAAATGCTACAATCCCCTTTTGTTAAAAAATATTTATTTAAATTAAATCTGAAATTAAAAACAAATTTAAATATTATTTTGCACCATTCAAGTTAACAAATTGAACTCAACAATTTAATACATACGATTAGAAGCTTTGCATTGACGAAGAGCTTCATTGAAACCTTCGCATAATGTAAGATCTGACTGGTTCTGAGCGCAGTCTAAGAATTGTTTAACCTCCCATGCACAAGCACCACCAGCAGGTGCAGCTGGAGCAGGTTGGGCTACAGGGGCTGCAGCAGGTGCAGCTGCTGTTTCAGAACCTCCACTGAAGAGTCCAGTCACAGCATGTCCAATGGTGTGACCAACAGCTGAACCAATGGCTACACCTCCTGCAGTAGCAGCCATTTGTCCCATGAGGGATGGCTGTTGAGGTTGGGCCATCATGGGTGTTGCTGCAGGAGCAGGTGCTGGAGGATGAGAAATTGGCCTGGCAGGAGCCGACCTGGCCCTAAACATAAAAACATTAACATTGAACACGTTTGCAAAATAGCGCGTAATTTCGTTAAAACAACGTTATATGATTTGATAATTATTAGTAGTGTACAAAAAATTATGTGTATGAATTAAAAAACAAATACTTACGATCTTGGAGCTGCAGATCGTCGAGGCATGTTTTATGATTATGCACAATAAATTTCGTGTGTAACTTGTACGTTCGTCCTCTCAAGAGATTCTTGTGACACTACGACGAAATCTTTACCTCTAATCTCTCATATATACACGTTACGCAACACGATCGAACTGCGCAAACTCTGAGAGAATCCACGAACCTTCCAGAAATAAGACAGGAAATAAATTGTCTCTAGTAGGAAGGGACGCACTTCAGAGTGTATCGAAATTAATAAACATTTATTAAACTAAGTATTGTTGACAGGTCAGGTATTGACAAACTTTATTTAATAATTTCTTTATATACATTATTATTACAATTATTAAAATGATTTATATATTACGCTATACCTTCAATGGGAAACCTTACGAACCATACGATCAATTTTCATTATTTCAAACAACAGTACTACATAACGTATGACTTTTCTAACGCTGAATTCATATACTCGATGATACAACTTTACGGATTTCCGATTTTCTCCGTTTCTACATAACCAAATTTTCCAATATTTTGTCCACCATATAAGTATATGATCACTGAAATAAGAAGTGTATGAATCAACAAATAATAAATAACCCATTAAAATTAGAATAATATCAATTAATTTCACATGATGCAATTATGCAAATCATGATGCTAGATATAATGTTATTATATAGATATATGTCTATATGTAGTACATTGTTATTAAGTAGTCAAGCATTCGTAGAATTCGGGTATATTTTTATTTCTGCATATGTTACAAATACATGATGCATTGTTGCACGATTTTGTGCAAAATGATCCGTTTATAGTACATAAAATAGAATTGTATATATAATCATACATTTTTAATATTAGACATGAAGTACAAAGTACGGCACTTACATCGTTATTTATGCAATAGAATCTGAGATGTCGACATCATCGACAATATCATTGTAATATCTAGTACTCTCTTTGAAATACTTTTTAATATTTTGAAAGTCTCATCTGTATCATTTTAAAAAATTACCCTTGCACGCAACAGAGCCAGATGGCGCCATGGGTGTCGATGGTATAGAGTTTTTCTATATTTAAATAAAAAAATTGAATTCAGATTTGATTATAGAATGAATAACGAACAAATAAAAATTCTTCTTTAACGGCAACTTGAAAAAAGAATTCTTCTTGACCGACGATGATCACCACACATAAAAAACACATGGCGCCGTTCTGTGGCAGTGTGGAGGACTAATGAAACTACAGTTTAAAAAACGTGTAGTTCACCCTGTTCGCCGAAGAGATGGCGATTGATACCATATTCTTCGGTGACGTCACTATTTAAAAAATAGCGCGTAAATTTTTATTTTTAACAAAATAATGAAATACAATAATTAATTTATATAATAACGAGTTACAATAAAATATATCGTAATATATTAATTAACAATAATTTTACAACATATTTGCAAGTGTAAGTTAATAAAAATGATGGATCTAAATAGTTACATCTAATAGGAGCATCGGCGCGCTCGAGAATAATAACAAGCGATAAAGGCTATTCACGGCAGATTATACGCGATAAGCGAGGAGCGAGCGAAGTCGGACGTCGACGCGGCGAGTCGTTCGAGGTTTTCCCCTCAAACGTAATAGACGTGTATCGTAGAGCACTGTAGCAATTAATATTAAGGAAGAGAAAATACAATAAAATAAAAAGAATTTTCTATTATAATTTCTATTATAATTCTAACTCTTTATCTGGCTTTTCTCCGACACATAAATAACTAAAAAATTATTAATTACAATAAAATAGTAATATATTAACAATTTTGCAACATATCTGCATAAAATTATATAAAAATTAACGTTAGAATAATTGTACGACGTCCACTGAGAGTAATTGCACCCTATTGGTGCATTACATAATGTGTAATTGGCCACTATAAATTACCAATTACTTATTACACTCGAAAAGATCAAATTTACTATTAGCTAATTATGCAGTGTCTAATTGGCTGTTGTTAACTACCAATAACTCTCACAGTAGAGGGAGGTCAAATGCCTTCAGTTGTGTTTGGGAAATCGAGGAGCTCAGGTGTACGCCGTAAACACTGACAGGTACGAGTCAACGGTTTATTTAAACGATACTGTGCTTATTCCAATGTTACCTAATGTGCTTTAATACGTGTCTAGTGTGTTTTAATAAATATTTTTTACTAAATACGGGGGTGTATTAATAAAATTTATTGTGTGATTCTACAAGTGTCAGTGACTTTACTAGTGTGTTTCCTGCATGCATATACGGATATATTAGTGTACCTAGTATATTATTATTAGTGTTTAATGTGCTTTAATAAATATTTTTTATTAGTTATGGGGGTGTATTAATAAAATTTATTGTGTGATTGTACAAGTGTCAGTGATTTTACTAGTGTTTTACATGCATGCATATACGGATATATTAGTGTACCTACTGTATTATTATTAGTGTTTAGTGTGCTTTAATAAATATTTTTTATTAATTATGAGGGTGTATTAACAAATTTTATGGTGTGGTTCTACAAGTGTCAATGACTTTACTAGTGTGATTGTGCATGCGTATACGAATTTATTAGTGCGTTTTATGGTGTGATTATTTAAATGTTCTATTAATTTTTTAGTGTCTAGTATATTTTGTGAAGTGATTATTTAAGTGTTTTTACAAATTATTGGGTATTAGTGCACTTTGTGTAACGGTTGTTTAAGGGTATTGGTATATTGTTACTGGTGTTTTAGTGCGTTTTATGTAACGGTTATTTGAGGTTATTTGTATACTGTTACTGGTGCTTTAGTACATTACGTAGTGGCTATTTAAATATTTTTACAAACGATTACTGGTGTTATAGTATACTTTATGTAGTGGTTACTTAAATGCTTTGACAAATTGTTACTGTTTAAAGAGTAGTTACATTCCGTTGTATTTTTGCAAACGTTTACCATGCTCTCAAATATCCTGACATACATTTTCAAATGTTTTATAATATTTCACGTAAACGTTTGCAAATTTATAACCGATGCATGCTTCTATGTTTTAGTAGTCTATGTACAAGTAGTTTTCTGTCATCAAAATGCAAATCAAACACAGTTAATTAATCGTTGTGATTCTTTTATGATTACAGAAGGTCCACTGCCAAACCTGACGAAAGCCAAGCAGCCAACTAGCCAAGCAGTCAACCAGCCAAGCAGTCAACCAGCCAAGCAGTCAATCAATCAACCAACCTCTAAGATGCAAAACCCTGCCGATAAAACGATCGCAACGATGCAAGTCAGCGAACGGTGAGTCGCATGCTTTATGGTTCCTCCGGTTCCCATCATGTCGTAGGACGAATGGTCCGAAGCGACACGGGAACTGGTTGTATTTTATATTTTTGAGCGAGCATAGTGACCACGACTGTACGATCGTGCAAAATTCGTACACATTGTTTATTTCATTTATTAGCTCAGGTCAGGGTTTTCTTGTACATTTTTGCTTTTCTTATCAATTTTGAAAACTACGTAGAAGTCGGATGACCCTCCGATTTCATAGTAGTTGTAGAGTCATAGTATTATAGAATCACTTTTAAATTTTACACATGTACAAGAAAGTATCGCGAGAAACAGATTTCGATATCAAAGTTATTCACGAATGTTGAGTCATTTAGAAATTTACTTTGATATCGCAAATCTGTTAAGAATGAAACTACCGATATTAGATTTTTGCAAAGTGATCTTCCATTTTGAATTTAAAGTTAGATTAAATAATTACTGACATTTAAAAGTTAGAATCAATTTTTGCTGGAAGACACTTTATTAGCATGTTACTAACAATATTTTTAGCTCAGGATTTTCAGCACACATGAAGAAAACTGGTAGGTCAAAAGACCATTGCCCGTGTTCATTTTTATGCTCTAAATTCATGCACGTGCTTAGATGCTCTCGCATGAGTTAGGGCAGGTGAACACGGTTTAGTTTTAAGATGGCGATCGACAAATTGACAGTGAATTATCGACACAAGTTACACGTGTGTGTGTGGTTAGGTCGTGGACCTTGTGTCGATACTATAGATTTATTTTTTCAATGTTGCAAATTTTATTTATGCAAGTAGAGTCATTTGAGAATGCATACAAAATGCAAGTAGAGTCATTTGCAAATGCATACAAAATGCAAGTAGAGTCACTTGAAAATTTTATAAAGTTACTAAGTTAGAAATTGAATGAGTAGTTTAAATTATTACAAGTACATATTGCATTGAATATTCGAAAGAGTATAAAAATGAAATATGTGTGTTCACTGTCGATTGTCGATCGATTTCAGCAAAAAAGGTATGAACTTAGAGTGTGAATGTAGTATTGAACTCGGGTGTCGGAGACGTCCCGGGACGTACTCCCTAGGGTTAGGTTTTTTTGCACCCGGGTGGTATGTGTGAGAACCGCGGAGTGTGTTTTTGTGAGAGTGGACTTTGCAATTTTTAAATATAGCGATAGGCAGGCAGGTAGTTTACTTCTGGTGTGAATGTTAGTTTTAAGTAGGTAGGGCCAGAGCAAGCTTTCACGTTTCTCTTTCCTCCTCTCTCACACGTGAGATGCTTGCATCTGGGGGGTTCACGAAAAATCGAGAAGAGAAAAATTAAATATGAATATATTTAATATCTCTTGAACTCGATTGTTCGTTCAGGCCAGGCCTTTTAGTTTGTAAGTCGCAGTCGGGTTCTAGATCCGACTGCAAAAATGAAGTACAAAGTGCAGTGCAGTGCAGTGAAATAAAATATTCTCGGACATTCTTTTACGGACGCATTCTAAGAGTCGCTGTTCGTATTTTTTCTTACCAAACTTATTATAGATTTTGTTATCGATCGAAATAAATGGATGGTGCAATTTTATTTTTATAAAATTGTCTACTATTCGTTTATGGAGATTGATAGTAAAATCTATAATAAGTTTGGTAAAAGAAATTCGAACAGCAATTCTTAGAATGTGCTGTCCATAAAAGAATTTACCGTAAAAATTCGCGAGTGATTTTCCTGAGGCTTCGCCGAAGAAAGAAGAGGCTATATGCCGAAGAGCCCCGGCAAATTGCCAAAGAAGAGGGGAACTATCAATGGCTGTCCATCCTAAAATCGAAAGATCTTAGGATGGAGAGTCATTTTGTCACTATGCTCGCTAATATTTTCTTGTGTACTGCAGCTGATTTAAACGATACAAAATGTATCGTTTTGCTCGAATGACGAGCAAAGCCACCCGCGATGCCCTCCCTATTAAATTTCGCGATTAGAGATTTTTGAATAACTTCGCGATTCAATTTTGAAATTAGAGTCTTTTATGCCCTCCCTTAGATTTCAAGTTTAGAGATTTTGCAACCTTCGCGATTACAGTATGAAATTAGAGATTTTTGCGTCCCTTTGCGATTCGAGACTTTTATGCCCTCCTAATTAAATTTCGAGTTTAGAGACTTTTGCATGCCTTCGCGATTAAATATTGAGATTAGAGATTTTGCAACTTTCGCGATTACAGTACGAAATTAGAGATTTTTCTATCCCTTTGCAATTCGAGACTTTTATGCCCTCCTAATTAAATTTCGAGTTTAGAGATTTTTGCAATCCTTCGCGATTAAATATTAAATTAAAGATTTTTGCATCCCTTCGCGATTACAGAAATTAAAGATTTTTCTATCCCTTCGCGATTAAATTTCCAGCTTCGAGATTTGCATACCCCTTCGCGATCACAATTTCCCTGAATTTTATGTGTTCATTACTTTTTCTGTTTCAGGAATTGATTTTTAAAAAATTGTTTTATTGTTGATTGATCTAAATTTCGTAATTGTAGTTGTGTTCTTTGTTTCTCGAAAGAGTAACAGAACGTTTCATTTCTTCTCGTACAATTTTCTGTGTTAATAAAATTCTGTCTGTTTCAGAATTTTATTTTTGCTAAATTACATTGTTTTCTCTTCTAAAATTTCTATCAGTATCAAAATTTTGTCTGTTTCAGAATTTTATTTTTGGTAAGTTCAATGCATTAGTTTTATTCTAATTCCGAGCTGTGGGAGGACAGGGTGGGCTCGGGCGCAGTTTTTTCGTCACATATTGTAACAATATGTGACGAAAAACCTGCGCAAATTGTGCCTTTTGTTCTAAAATTAGAACAAAAGGCACTTTTAGGGTTTTTTGTACCCTATTCTTAATGCTTAATTTTTAATTTTTCAGGTTTTATGCCAGGAATTTTTAATGTTTCATGTTTGCTCTAATTACTTTTTGTATTTTTCAGGTTTTGATTTTATGCGAGCAACTTATTTATTCATGTGTATGCTAATTGCATTTATATGTTACAGGTCCTGATTTTATTTAAGTAATTGTATATTTATTATGTACATTGTATATTTTATAAGTGTATTTTTATTGATTCTACTTGAATTTTGAACTTTATGTTACTAATATCACATTTATTTCTCTGTTCCCTCTTTTTACTAATAACTGTAGGTAATAGGTCATCATTGAAGACATCCATCGAGGGATGCGTGCGTTAGTTTTAAGTCAATTGTACGCGTGCGTCAATTGTAAACGAATTGTATGTGTGTGTTAGTTTTAGTAAATAAAATTAGCTCGTGGGCCTGTACGTACCTCTAATTCTAAATTGCACTCATTTTCTCAATTCTCCAACTTTGCACGCGTTAGCTTGTAGTTTACTCAGTATATTTTGTCAATTGTTCCGAACCCAAGTGGATCATTGGGGGTTCATAGCGCTGTGGACACGCGGCATTGGTGGGTTGAGGGTACCGGTGTAGTGCGAACGACTCGTCTCGGCGGGGCCGATCGGGGTAGCACCAAACCTTACCGATGTGCTCCCCGAACGGTCGCCATCCTGCCAAGGGGCATTACGGTCTGGGTGTCCCCCCCTCGGGAACACGTGAAAGACAAGAGGGGCAAAATGGACACCCTCCGCCATTTCGGGAGTGTCACTCGAACTCACGTAAGGTACTTTCGGCTCATCTTTGTCTCCGTGGTTCACGTAAGCCACTGTGGACTACCCTTTGACCCATGGAAGGCGAGGGCTCTTGGCGAAAGATACTGATCCCCTTTTTTGTCAGAAAGTTCTTCTAACTTTCTCTTCTTTTTGTAGAAAGTTCTTCTAACTTTCTTTGCCTTTTGTAGAAAGTTCTTCTAACTTTCTTTTCTTTTTGTAGAAAGTTCTTCTAACTTTCTTCCCTTTGTTTTTTTGCGTTCGCCGTAGATTTTTCGAGTGCAATCTTAGAATACGAGGTACGCTGCGTTTAGAATAAGTTAAGCGTATGTGTGTGTGTGTGTGATACAAGTTCTTTACTGGATTGTGGTAAAGAATTTGTATATGCGAGCTTATGAGTTAGGTAGAGTAATTAAGTAATTGTATATTTATTATGTATATTTTATAAGTGTATTTTTATTGATTCTACTTGAATTTTGAAAATTATGTTACTAATATCACATTTATTTCTCTGTTCCCTCTTTTTACTAATAACTGTAGGTAATAGGTCATCATTGAAGACATCCATCGAGGGATGCGTGCGTTAGTTTTAAGTCAATTTTACGCGTGCGTCAATTGTAAACGAATTGTATGTGTGTGTTAGTTTTAATAAGTAAAATTAGCTCGTGGGCCTGGACGTACCTCTAATTCTAAATTGCACTCATCTTCTCAATTCTCCAACTTTGCACGCGTTAGCTTGTAGTTTACTCAGTATATTTTGTCAATTGTTCCGAACCCAAGTGGATCATTGGGGGTTCATAGCGCTGTGGACACGCGGCATTGGTGGGCTGAGGGTACCGGTGTAGTGCGAACGATGCATCTCGGCGGGGCCGCTCAGGAAGCACCTCTCGTGCACCGATGTGCTCCTTGATCTGTCGCCATACTGCTAAGGGGCATTACGGTAGGGGATCCTCTCTAGGGCCAAAAGCTAAGGGAAATGGGAACCCTCCGCCATTTTCGGGAGTGTCACTCAAACTCACGTAAGGTACTTTCGGTTCATCTTTGTCTCCGTGGTTCACGTAAGCCACTGTGGGCTACCCTTTGACCCATGGACGGCGAGGGCTCTTGGCGAAAGATACTGATCCCCTTTTTTGTCAGAAAGTTCTTCTAACTTTCTCTTCTTTTTGTAGAAAGTTCTTCTAACTTTCTTTTCTTTTTGTAGAAAGTTCTTCTAACTTTCTTCCCTTTGTTTTTTGCGTTCGCCGTAGATTTTTCGAGTGCAATCTTAGAATACGAGGTACGCTGCGTTTAGAATAAGTTAAGCGTATGTGTGTGTGTGTGTGATACAAGTTCTTTACTGGATTGTGGTAAGGATCTTGTATATGCGAGCTTATGAGTTAGGTAGAGTCAGAACTCATTTATCCTTCTGATAAATGAGGTTGCATTCGGAGGGTGGAAGGGATTTGGAGTTAGGGTGGGTCACTCTTGAACGTAGCCACCTCCTCGTGGTGTGACCCGGTAATCGATGTCGTTTTCTAAATATTTTAAATTAACTTTAGAAAACTATATCGAGCTAAGAGCTACGATTATAACTTCTCAATTTCATATCTTAATTGCATTGATTCCGAGCTGTGGGTGGACAGGGTGGGCTCGGGCACAGGTTTTTCGTCACTATACGTGACCAAAAACCTGTGCAAATTGTGCCTTTTGTTCTAAAATTAGAACAAAAGGCACATTTAGGGTTTTTTGTACCCTATTATTAATGCTTAATTTTTAATCTTTCAGGTTCGTCTTATTTATTATATTTTACAGGTTTCAATTTTCTGCAAGGAGTTTTTAATGTTTCATGTTTCTCTTAATCATTTTTGCAGGTTATGGTTCTTGTTTTAATTAAGTAATTGTATATTTATTATGTATGTATATTGTATGTATATTATGTATTGAATATTATTGTATATTATGTATATTGTATATTTTATATGTGCATTTTTATTGATTCGACTTGAATTTTGAACATTCTGTTACTAATATTGCATTTGTTTGTCTCTTTCCTCTTTCTATTGTTACTACTAACTGTAGGTAATAGGTCATCATTGAAGACATCCACCGAGGGATGCGTGCGCTTTAAGTTAATTTTATGCGTGCGTTAATTTTAAGCGAATATTATGCGTGCGTTATTTTTAAGTAAAGTGCGCTTGTGGGCAGAGGGGTGGGTCCTGTAAGTACCTCTAATTCTAACTTGCACTCATCTTCTCAATTCTTTGCACGCGTTAGCTTTTAGTTTACCCCGTATTTTTTGTCAATTGTTCCGAACCCAAGTGGATCATTGGGGGTTCATAGCGCTGTGGACACGCGGCATTGGTGTGCTTGGGGGTACCGGTGTAGTTCGAACGATGCATCTCGGCGGGGCCGATCTGGCTGGCACCAATCTTTAACAGATGTGCACCTAGATCTGCCGCCTGACTGCCAAGGGGCATCCCGGTAAGGGTATCCCCCCCTCGGGAAGAGAGGGGAGACTGGTTACACCTCCGCCATTTCGGGAGTGTCACTCGAACTCACGTAAGGTACTTTCAGTTCATCTTTGTCTCCGTGGTTCACGTAAGCCACTGTGGACTACCCTTTGACCCATGGAAGGCGAGGACTCTTGGCGAGGAATACTGAACCCTTTTTTGTCAGAAAGTTCTTCTAACTTTCTTTGCTTTTTGAATTCGTCGTAATTATTCGAGTGCAATTTTAGAGTAAGAGGCACCCTGCGTTTAGAATAAGTTAAGCGTGCGATTAGTAATAAGTTTATGTATCCGCGTGCGTCTGGTACAAGTTCTTTACTGGACTGTGGTGAAGAATTTGTATTTGCGGGCCTACGAGCTAGGTAGAGTCAGCACTCATTTATCCTTCAGATAAATGAGATTGCATTTGGAGGGTGGAAGGGATTTGGAGTTAGGGTGGGTCACTGTCGTAGCCACCTCCACGTGGTGTGACCCGGTAATCGATATTGTTTACTAAAAATGTTTTACTGAATAATTTTTAGAAAGCGATATCGAGCTAAGAGCTACGATTCGAATTTGAGTTGTGATTTTACTTATAATATACAGTATACACGATAATGAGTATACAAAATCGTTAGTCACTTTCTGAGCACAGTCTGTGAACTTTTATGATTAAAAAATGTTCAGTGATTCCCTAGGTACTTTCTCGTATCATATATGTTCAAATTTTTATTCTAAATATTTAGTTATTAATTAATGATTGACGTCACTTTTTAAAAAACCGCGCGCAAATAAAATATGAAATTATTACGTGTTTAAAATAGTTCGTACACTATACTAAGTCTCTTCGATAATTAACAATCATTTTGCAATATATTTGCTAGAATAAGTTAAAAAAAATTAATAAATTTAAATAATTACAACAATAAATTTGTTAATAAACGTTTAAAAAATATAAAATTATAAAAAAATTAACATTAGAATAGTTATACAACATCCAATCAGTGTGGTTGCACGCTATTGGTGGATTACGTGATGTCTGATTGGTTACTGTGCACTACCAATCACCCTTACACTTGAGGTCGAATTGGATCTACTAGTGGATCATTATGATGCCTAATTGGCTATTGTCATCCACCAATAACTTTTACAGTGGCGGGAGGTCGAACGCTATCAGTCCTATTGTGAAAGTCGAGGAGGTCGGATCGCACCTGTCAACACTTACCGGTACAAGTCAAGGATTTACTTAATCGATATTGTGCTTGTCCCTGTATTACCTAATGTGTTTTAACAAGTGTTTAGTGTGCTTTAATAAATATTTTTTAATAAATACACGGGTGTATTAATAAATTTTATGGCGTAATTCTACAAGTGTCAGTAACTTTACCGGTGTGTTTCCTGCATGCATATACGGATATATAAGTGTACCTAGTGTACTAAAACTAGTGTTTAGTGTGCTTTAATATATATTTTTTTATTAATTATGGGGGTGTATTAATAAATTTTATGGTGTTATTCTACAAGTGTCAGTGACTTTACATGTGTGTTTTATTAAGTGATTGTGCATGTGTATACGGACATATTAGTGTGTTTTATGGTGTGGTCATTTAAGTGTTTTATTAATTTAAAAAAATTTTTTTTTTGGAGTGATTATTTAAGGGTTTTGGCATAGTGTTAGTGGTGCTTTAGTGTACTTTATGCAATGGTTATTTAAGTGTTTTGGCATACTGTTACTAGTGGTTTAGTGTACTTTATGCAATGGTTATTTAAATGTTTTGACATACTAATACTAGTGCTTTAATGTACTTTATGCAATGATTATTTAAGTGTTTTGGCATACTGTTACTAGTGGTTTAGTGTACTTTATGCAATGGTTATTTAAATGTTTTGACATACTATTACTAGTGCTTTAATGTACTTTATGCAATGATTATTTAAGTGTATTGGCATAGTGTTACTAGTGCTTTAGTGTACTTTATGTAGTAGTTATTTAAATGTTTTGACAAACTGTTACTGGTGTTTAAACTGTAGTTACCTGTATGTTTCGTTATGAATTTGCAAACGTTTACTATGCTCTCTAAAATAATTGCTCAAGTGTTTCGACATGCATTTTCAAATAATTTACAATGTTTCAAGTTATGACAAACGTTTGCAAATTTATAACCTATTCCTGCAATGTACTTAGTTCTGCATGCCTCTTTTTGCTTATACATATTTATGTTATCAAAATGCAAATCGAAAAACAGTTAATTAATCGTTTTGTTTCTGTTATGATTATAGGAGGTTAACCGCCAAACCGCCACATCCAAATCTGACGAAATCAGCCAAGCAGTCAATCAATCAATCAGCAAAGCAGCCAACCAATCAATCAGCCAATCAACTTCTAAGATGCAACACCAGTGCAGTCTCAAATGCTACCGGTAAAGCGATCGCAGTGGCGCAAGTCAGCGATCGGTGAGTCGCATGCTTTACGATTCCTCCGGTTCCCATCATGTCGTAGGACGAATGGTCCGAAGCGACACGGGAACTGGTTGTATTTTATATTTTTGAGCGAGCATAGTGACCACGACTGTACGATCGTGCAAAATTCGTACACACTGTTTATTTCATTTATTAGCTCAGGTCAGGGTTTTCTTGTACATTTTTGCTTTTCTTATCAATTTTGAAAACTACGTAGAAGTCGGATGACCCTCCGATTTCATAGTAGTTGTAGAGTCATAGTATTATAGAGTCACTTTTAAATTTTACATATGTACAAGAAAGCATCGCGAAAAACAGATTTCGATATCAAAGTTATTCACAAATGTTTGAGTCATTTAGAAATTTACTTTGATATCACAAATCTGTTAAGAATGAAACAACCGTATACTTAGATTTTTGCAAAGTGATCTTCCATTTTGAAAATTTTTTAAAGTTAGAGTAAATTTTTGCTGGAAGACACTTTATTAGCATGTTACTAATCAAGTTTTTAGCTCAGGATTTTCAGCACACATGAAGAAAACTGGTAGGTCAAAATACATGTGGCCGTGTTCATTTTTATGCTCTATACTCATGCGCGTGCTTAGTCGCTACTCGCATGAGTTAGGGCAGGTGGACACGGTTTAGTTTTAAGATGTTTTGGCGATCGGCAATTGACAGTGAATTATCGACACAAGTTACACGTGTGTGTGTGGTTAGGTCGTGGACCTTGTGTCGATTTATTTTTTAAATTTTGCAAAATGCTATTTGAAAATGCAAGTCGAGTCATTTGAGAATGCATACAAAATGCAAGTAGAGTCATTTGCGAATGCATACAAAATGCAAGTAGAGTCACTTGAAAATTTTATAAAGTTACTAAGTTAGAAATTGAATGAGTAGTTTAAATTATTACATGTACATATTACATTGAATATTCGAAAGAGTACGAAAATGAAATATGTATGTTCACTGTCGATTGTCGATCGATTTCAGCAAAAAGGTATGACTTAGAGTGTGAATGTTGTATTGAACTCGGGTGTCGGAGACGTCCCGGGACGTACTCCCTAGGATTAGGCTTTTTTGCACCCGGGTGGTATGTGTGAGAACCGTGGAGTGTGTTTTTGTGAGAGTGGACTTTGCAATTTTTTAAATATAGCGATAGGCAGGCAGGTAGCTTATTTCTGGTGTGAATGAGTTAGTTTTAAGTAGGTAGGGCCAGAGCAAGCTTTCACGTTTCTCTTTCCTCCTCTCTCACACGTGAGATGCTTGCATCTGGGGGGTTCACGAAAAATCGAGAAGAGAAAAATTAAATATGAATATATTTAATATCTCTTGAACTCGATTGTTCGTTCAGGCCAGGCCTTTTAGTTTGTAAGTCGTAGTCGGGTTCTAGATCCGACTGCAAAAATGAAGTACAGTGAAGTGAAGTGAAGTGAAATAAAATATTCTGCTCGGACATTCTTTTACGGACAGCGCATTCTGAGAATCGCTGGTCGTATTTTTAATTTCGAGTCAATTTTACAAAAGATTTTCGTTTTTACAAGAATACATAAAATTTTGATTTTGTTATTGATCAAAGCAAATGGATAGTGGTCATTTTTATTTCTATAAAAATGATTGCATTCTGTTTGTGGAGATCGATAGCGAAATCGAAAATTTATGTGAAAAGTAAGAATGTCCGAGTTACCGTAAAATTTCGCGAGTGATTTTTGTGAGGCTTTGCCGAAGAGAGAAGAGGCTATATGCCGAAGAGCCCCGGCAAAACTTGCCAAAGAAGAGGGGAACTATCAATGGCTGTCCATCCTAAAATCGAAAGATCTTAGGATGGACAGTCATTTTGTCACTATGCTCGCTAATTATTTTCTTGTGTTTTACATGTATTTTTTTCAACGATACAAAATGTATCGTTTTGCTCGAATTTTTACGAGCAAAGCCACCCGCGATTCGAAATACCCTCCCTATTAAACTCCGATATTAGAGATTTTGCGATTAAATTTTGAGATTAGAGTTTTGCATATCCCTTCGCGATTAAATATTTTTATACATTCGTGATTAAATTTCGAGATTAGAGATTTTTGTTCCCCTTTGCAATTTTATTACAAAATTAGAGTCTTTGCATCCCTCCGCGATTCGAGATACCCTCGCGAACGTATTACAAAATTAGAGATTTATCCCTTCGCGATTTTATTACGAAATTACAAATTTATCCCTTCGCGATTATATTTTGAGATACGCGATTTTTATACCCCTTCGCGATTTTACTTTCTCCATATTTTATGTGTTAATTATTTTTTTCTGTTTCAGGAATTGATTTTGTATAAATTGTTTTATTGTTGGTTGATCTTTCGTAATTTTCATTATGTGAGTTTTCTGCTTCTCGATAGGGTCTTCTCGTAAAATTTTCTGTGTTAATAAATTTTTGTAAGTTTCAGAATTTGATCTTTCTCTTTTCTAAAATTTCAATGTTAATAAATTTTTGTCAGTTTTAGTGTTTCTTCTTTGGTAAGTTCTATTGTCTTCTCAAATCCGCAATTTTCATTGCGTTTTCTATGTTTCGAAATTTTTGTATGAAATAAAGAAAAATTTTCCTCCTCCTCCCACAACTTTATGTGTTAACAAAGTTTTGTCTGTTTCAGAATTTCATTTTTGGTAAGTTCTTACATTGTTCTCTGTTCTGAAATTTTTTTGCTAATCAATTTTTGTGTGTTTCAGAATATAATTCTTGGTAAGTTATTCTCTGTTCTGAAATTTCTATCTTAATCAATTTTTGTCTGTTTCAGAATTTCATTTTTGGTAAGTTCTTACATTGTTCTCTGTTCTGAAATTTTTTTGCTAATCAATTTTTGTGTTTCAGAATATAATTCTTGGTAAGTTATTCTCTGTTCTGAAATTTCTATCTTAATCAATTTTTGTATGTTTCAGAATTTCATTTTTGGTAAGTCCTATTGAGTGTATTAGTTTTATATTTATTCCGAGCTTGTGGGAGGACAGGGTGGGCTCGGGCGCAGGTTTTTCGTCACAATGTGTGGCGAAAAGCCTGCGCATATTGTAAGTACCTCTTATTCTAAATTGCACTCATCTTTCGCACAATTTTTTTAACTTATTAGTCTTGCTTAGTAATAGTTTGCCCTTTTTTCTTAATTTCTTCAAACTTAGAAGAAAGTTCTTACAACTTTCTTCCCTTTTTCCTCTTTCCCAAAGTTTCTTTACAAAGTTTTATTTACGAGTGCAATTTTAGAATAAGAGGTACAGTTAGGGCATTTATGTATTACTGTATGAGTGAGAGAGTGAATGTGTCCTGCATCCTGTACTCACATTTTACATTTCAGGATTTTATTGTGTCGAACTTTTCTGATTTTAATTCAGTTTTCAGATTTTAATTCGGTTTTCAGATTTTCAACTCTTCAAGATTCTATTTTGGGTTTGGGGTTTGCAAACCTCATCGCGATTTTGTTCTCGGTTTTGAGGTTTCTGAATCTTTACGAAATTTTATTCTCAGTTTTGAGGTTTCTGAATCTTCACGAAATTTTATTCTCAGGTTTGAGGTTTCTGAATCTTTACGAAATTTCATTTCGGATTGTTGGGTTTGAAACTCAGTTTCGATTTTTCAAGTTCTGCTTCGAATAAAAAAAGATTTCATTCGTGGTTCTTCGTTTTTCTATCTTAATTACATTTTATATGTTTCAGGTTTTAATTTCAAGTAAGTAATTTTTAGTGTTACATGTTTCTCTAAATTATTTTTATATGTTTCAGGTTTTAATTTCAAGTAAGTAATTTTTAATGTTATATGTTTCTCTAAATTATTTTTGTATGTTTCAGGTTTTAATTTCAAGTAAGTAATTTTTAGTGTTACATGTTTGTCTAAATTATTTTTATATGTTTCAGGTTTTAATTTCAAGTAAATAATTTTTAATGTTATATGTTTCTTTAAATTATTTTTGTATGTTTCAGGTTTTAATTTCAAGTAAGTAATTTTTAATGTTATATGTTTCTCTAAATAATTTTTCTATGTTTCAGGTTTTAATTTCAAGTAAGTAATTTTTAATGTTATATGTTTCTTTAAATTATTTTTGTATGTTTCAGGTTTTTATTTTATATGAATAATTTTCAATGTTTCATGTTTGTCTAATTATTTTCGTATGTTTCAGGTCTTAATTTTATGTAAGTGATTTTTAATGATTTGTACATGTTTTAATTATTTTTATATTTTTCAGATTCTTATTTTAAGTTAAATGACCTTTTATTTTAATTTAATTGATTCCTATTTATTTCAAGTTCCACTTGTATATTTCAGATTCTTATTTTAAGTTAAATAATTTTTCATTTTAATTTAATTGATTCCTATTTGTTTCAAGTTTCACTTGTATATTTCAGATTCTTATTTTAAGTTAAATAATTTTTCATTTTAATTTAATTGATTCCTATTTGTTTCAAGTTTCACTTGTATATTTCAGATTCTTATTTTAAGTTAAATAATTTTTCATTTTAATTTAATTGATTCCTATTTATTTCAAGTTTCACTTGTATATTTCAGATTCTTATTTTAAGTTAAATAATTTTTCATTTTAATTTAATTGATTCCTATTTGTTTCAAGTTTCATTTGTATATTTCAGATTCTTATTTTAAGTTAAATAATTTTTCATTTTAATTTAATTGATTCCTATTTATTTCAAGTTTCACTTGTATATTTCAGATTCTTATTTTAAGTTAAATAATTTTTCATTTTAATTTAATTGATTCCTATTTGTTTCAAGTTTCATTTGTATATTTCAGATTCTTATTTTAAGTTAAATAATTTTTCATTTTAATTTAATTGATTCCTATTTATTTCAAGTTTCACTTGTATATTTCAGATTCTTATTTTAAGTTAAATAATTTTTCATTTTAATTTAATTGATTCCTATTTGTTTCAAGTTTCATTTGTATATTTCAGATTCTTATTTTAAGTTAAATAATTTTTCATTTTAATTTAATTGATTCCTATTTATTTCAAGTTTCACTTGTATATTTCAGATTCTTATTTTAAGTTAAATAATTTTTCATTTTAATTTAATTGATTCCTATTTGTTTCAAGTTTCATTTGTATATTTCAGATTCTTATTTTAAGTTAAATAATTTTTCATTTTAATTTAATTGATTCCTATTTGTTTCAAGTTTCATTTGTATATTTCAGATTCTTATTTTAAGTTAAATAATTTTTCATTTTATGTTAATTGAGATATATTTGATATATTATCTGTTACAGCATAGGTGATCCACAACTTTTACAGAAGAAAAGGATGGGCTAATTTTAAGTTAATTTTAAGTTGCGTCGATTGTAAAAAAAATTGTAGTATGAGTGAGTGCGTGTATGAATTGCGTATACGCGAAGATTGAAGACATCGATGGACATCGAGGGATGCGTGGGTTAGTTTTAAGCTAATTTAATGTGTTAGTTTTAAGTTAAGTGTGCTTGTGGGCAGGGCGGGTGGGTCCGTGTAAGTGCCTCTTATTCTAACATGCACTCATCTTCCCAATTCTCGAGCTTTGTACGCGTTAGATTGTAGTATACCCAGTTATTTTTTGTCAATCGTTCCGAGCCCAAGTGGATCATTGGGGGTTCATAGCGCTGTGAACACGCGGCAGAGGTGGGCTGCAAGTGCTGGTGTAGCGCCAGGGACACATCTCTGCGGGGCCGATCGATTGATGTACCATCTCGATCTGCTGCCTCACGGTAGGGGTCTCCTCTCTGCAGTCAGACTTGCTTCAAACGCAAGCGGGGAGAAATGGGAGACCCTCCGCGGATGTGTCACTCGTTCTTGCCAGTATTTTCGGTTCATCTCTGTCGCGTGGTTCACGTAAGTCACTATGGACTACCCTTTGACCCATGGAAGGCGAGGTTCACTTGGCGAAAAATACTGTTCCCCTTTTTGCAGAAAGTTCTTCTAACTTTCTTTTTTTTTTACAGAAAGTTCTTCTAACTTTCTTTTCTTTTTGACAGAAAGTTCTTCTAACTTTCTTTTACTTTAGTAGAAAGTTCTTCTAACTTTCTTCCCTTTGCTTTTTGAGACCGCCATAGATTATTTGAGTGCAATGTTAGAATAAGAGGTACACTGCGGCGTTTAGGATAAGTTAAGTATGTATGTGGGATCCCATGCGATTAGTATTAAGTTAATGTATGCGTGTGTGTGTGTGTGTGTGATACAAATTCTTCACTGGATTGTAGTAAAGAATTTGTATATGCGAGCTTTAAGCTGAGTAGAGTCAGAACTCATTTATCCTTCTGATAAATGAGGTTGCATTTGGAGGGTGGAAGGGATTTGGAGTTAGGGTGGGTCACTCTTGAACGTAGCCACCTCCTCGTGGTGTGACCCGGTAATCGATGTTGTTTTCTAAATATTTTTCACGAAATTAATATTAGAAAACCATATCGAGCTAAGAGCTACGATTATAACTTCTCAATTTCATATCTTAATTGCATTGATTCCGAGCTGTGGGTGGACAGGGTGGGCTCGGGCGCAGGTTTTTCGTCACACGTGGCGAGAAGCTTGCGCAAATTGTAAGTGCCTTTTGTTCTAACTTGTACTTTAAGACAATTTTTTTACTTGTTACATATTAGATTGTAGTAGTAGTTTTTATTCTCAATTGCCTCAAACTTAAAAGAAAGTTCTTCCAACTTTCTTCTTTGAACATTTTCTTTACAAAGTTTTAGATTATACGCAATTTTAGAACAAAAGGCACAGTTAGGGATTTTGTAATATGTATTGTAGTATGAGTGAGTGTGTGAAAGTATAGAATGTAGGACTTATTCATTTCATCGTGGGATCACAGAGTTTTTCAAATTCCAAACCATTTTATTTTTATCTTCGAAGATTTCAGGATTTCTTGCGATTTTTACTTTTTGCACCGAAGTTTTCAAGTCTCTGCTCCATTTTATTTCTTGGTTCGAAGTTTTCAAGACTTATATCTGTTTTATTTATTGTTCTGAAGTTTTCAAGTCTCTGCTCCATTTTATTTCTTCGTTCGAAGTTTCCACGACTTTCTGCTATTTTATCTATTGTTCTGAAGTTTTCAAGTCTCTGCTCCATTTTATTTCCTGGTTCGAAGTTTTCAAGACTTATATCTGTTTTATTTATTGTTCTAAAGTTTTCAAGTCTCTGCTCCATTTTATTTCTTCGTTCGAAGTTTCCACGACTTTCTGCTATTTTATCTATTGTTCTGAAGTTTTCAAGTCTCTGCTCCAATTTATTTCTTCGTTCGAAGTTTTCAAGACTTATGACTGTTTTATTTATTGTTCTGAAGTTTTCAAGTCTCCGCTCTATTTTATTTCTTGGTTCGAAGTTTTCAAGTCTCTTTGATATTTTCTTTCTTGCTCTGTTTTCAAGACTGTTCTCTTTATTTCTTCCACTATATTATTTTGTTATTGATTGGTTTTTAATAAGAGTTAAAAGATACTTTCATATCATGTGTGAATATTATACACGAAGATTGAAGACATCGATCACCGTGGGATCATCGCGGGATGCATGCTTAGTTTTAAGTCGATTAAGCTTTAAGTTATTTTTAAGTTGTATGCTCGTGGGTGGGTCCCTGTAAGTACCTCTCATTTTAACTTGCACTCGTCTTAACAATTCTCAAACTTTGCACGCGTTAGCTTGTAGTATACCCAGTTATTTTTTGCCAATCGTTCCGAACCCAAGTGGATCATTGGGGGTTCATAGCGCTGTGAACACGCGGCAGAGGTGAGCTGCAAGTGCTGGTGTAGCGCCAGGGACACATCTCTGCGGGGCCGATCGATTGATGTACCATCTCGATCTGCTGCCTCACGGTAGGGGTCTCCTCTCTGCTGTCAGACTTGCTTCAAACGCAAGCGGGGAGAAATGGGAGACCCTCCGCGGATGTGTCACTCGTTCTTGCCAGTATTTTCGGTTCATCTCTGTCTCGTGGTTCACGTAAGTCACTATGGACTACCCTTTGACCCATGGAAGGCAAGGTTCACTTGGCGAAAAATACTGATCCCCTTTTTTCACAGAAAGTTCTTCTAACTTTCTTCTCTTTTTGTCAGAAAGTTCTTCTAACTTTCTTCCCCTTGTTTTTTGAATTCGTCATAGATTATTCGAGTGCAATCTTAAAATGAGAGGTACGCGTGCGTTTAGAATAAGTATGCGTGTGGGATCCCATGCGATTAGTATTAAGTTAATATATGTGCGTGTGTGATACAAGTTTCTTTACTGGATTGTGGTAAAGAACTTGTATATGCCTATGAGCTAAGTAGAGTCAGAACTCATTTATCCTTCTGATAAATGAGGTTGCATTTGGAGGGTGGAAGGGATTTGGAGTTAGGGTGGGTCACTCTTGAACGTAGCCACCTCCTCGCGGTGTGACCCGGTAATCGATGTTGTTTTCTAAATATTATTCACGAAATTAATATTAGAAAACCATATCGAGCTAAGAGCTACGATTATAACTTCTCAATTTGATGTCTTAATTGCATTAATTCCGAGCTGTGGGTGGACAGGGTGGGCTCGGGCACAGGTTTTTCGTCACTATACGTGACCAAAAACCTGTGCAAATTGTGCCTTTTGTTCTAAAATTAGAACAAAAGGCACTTTTAGGGTTTTTTGTACCCTATTCTTAATGCTTAATTTTTAATTTTTCAGGTTTTATGCCAGGAATTTTTAATGTTTCATGTTTGCTCTAATTACTTTTTGTATTTTTCAGGTTTTGATTTTATGCAAGCAACTTATTTATTCATATGTATCCTAATTGCATTTATATGTTACAGGTCCTGATTTTATTTAAGTTGTATATTTATTATGTACATTGTATATTTTATAAGTGTATTTTTATTCATTCTACTTGAATTTTGAACATTATGTTACTAATATCACATTTATTTCTCTGTTCCCTCTTTTTACTAATAACTGTAGGTAATAGGTCATCATTGAAGACATCCATCGAGGGATGCGTGCGTTAGTTTTAAGTCAATTGTACGCGTGCGTCAATTGTAAACGAATTGTATGTGTGTGTTAGTTTTAGTACGTAAAATTAGCTCGTGGGCCTGTACGTACCTCTAATTCTAAATTGCACTCATTTTCTCAATTCTCCAACTTTGCACGCGTTAGCTTGTAGTTTACTCAGTATATTTTGTCAATTGTTCCGAACCCAAGTGGATCATTGGGGGTTCATAGCGCTGTGAACACGCGGCATTGGTGGGCTGGGGGTACCGGTGTAGTTCGAACGATGCATCTCGGCGGGGCCGGTCGGGGTAGCACCAAACCTTACCGATGTGCTCCCCGAACGGTCGCCATCCTGCCAAGGGGCATTACGGTCTGGGTGTCCCCCCCTCGGGAACACGCGAAAGACAAGAGGGGCAAAATGGACACCCTCCGCCATTTCGGGAGTGTCACTCGAACTCACGTAAGGTACTTTCGGCTCATCTTTGTCTCCGTGGTTCACGTAAGCCACTGTGGACTACCCTTTGACCCATGGAAGGCGAGGGCTCTTGGCGAAAGATACTGATCCCCTTTTTTGTCAGAAAGTTCTTCTAACTTTCTCTTCTTTTTGTAGAAAGTTCTTCTAACTTTCTTTGCCTTTTGTAGAAAGTTCTTCTAACTTTCTTTTCTTTTTGTAGAAAGTTCTTCTAACTTTCTTCCCTTTGTTTTTTGCGTTCGCCGTAGATTTTTCGAGTGCAATCTTAGAATACGAGGTACGCTGCGTTTAGAATAAGTTAAGCGTATTTGCGTGCGATTAGTAATAAGTTTTTGTATGCGCGTGCGGGTAATACAAGTTCTTTACTGGACTGTGGTGAAGAATTTGTATATGCGGGCCTACGAGCTAGGTAGAGTCAGAACTCATTTATCCTTCTGATAAATGAGATTGCATTTGGAGGGCGGAAGGGATTTGGAGTTAGGGTGGGTCACTATCGTAGCCACCTCCTCGTGGTGTGACCCGGTAATCGATATTGTTTACTAAAAATATTTTACAGAATTATTTTTAGAAAACCATATCGAGCTAAGAGCTACGTTTCGAATTCAAGTTATAACTTTACTTATAATACATATGTATACACGATAATGAGTATGCAACATCGTTAATTACTTTCTGAGCACAGTCTATGTACTTTTACGATTAAAGTATGTTCAGTGAGTACCTAGCTACTTTCTCACATGACATATGTTAGCATTTTTATTGTAAATAATTAGTTATTAATTAATATCTAAAATGAAGTCAACGGAATACATCGTACTGAGCTGACTTAAAATAATTAATAATACATTGTTTAATCACAATTTATGCGCTTTTATTATGAAAGAACGTTCAGTGATTCCTCAGCTACTTTCTCGTATCATATTTGTTCAGATTTGTAATGAAATTAATTAGTTATTAACTAATAAGCTAGGGTCAGCCACGGTGACAAGGGATATACCCGAGGTCACATCAAATAATTAATTACACGATTTGTGGATATATTTTGTGCACTTTTATGATTGAAGAATGGTTAGCACTGTATTATTTATATGGTTCGGGAAACGATTAATTAATTATTTTGTGCCCGCATTGCAATACGTATATAAGCCGCCTATGTTAATTCTACTGCGCTTGCAAAGTGCAATATTTCGGCACTTTGACGAGTTTTAATAAAGAAAAAAAAAAAAAAAAAAATATACTGATCGAATTGAGTAACCTCCTCCTTTATCGAAGTCGGTTAAAAATAAAAAAAATGCCATTTTATGGAGAAAATTTGTGGCGCCATCTAGCGGCGAAACCGCGAACTAAACTGAAAAAACGTATGTCCGAACACGCGGTAAGGCAAAATAGAGAAAGTAATATTTCGCAACTTTGACGACGTAGTATGCTTCTTTGGACATTTTAAAGCAACTTTTGTTGAATTCATTTTTTCGCCTATTAAGCCCAGAAAATCAATTTTTATTTGACCCTTTTCTGCGTGTCGGACATACGGTTTTTCAGTTTAGTTCCAACTTTCGCCGCTAGATGGATGCCACCTGTACCGTTTTCGACCGATTTCGACAAAAATTCATTTTCTGGCTTTATTATTCATCAAAATGCGTCAAACCCTAATAGAAATTTGTTTCTAAATGCCTCAGGTACCATACTACGTCGTCAAAGTGCCGGAATATTAATTTTTTTATTCTTCTTATATGTGTGTTCGGACCCTCAAGATCAGTTTTTTCGGTGATTATTCCTCCGTGGCAAGTCCGATTTAAAATTTTTCGTTTCTATGTCCATCTGGATGTACATACGCATGTGTGTGCAAAATTTGATGAGAATTGGTTGAGTGGTGCAAAAGAAAAACGTGGACAAAGGAGTTGCAAAGTCAAGTATCAGAGCTTAATTATGAATATGATTTAATAAGAAAGGTCATATCCTTTTAAAATGCTCAGTCAATAGTACGAATAAAATTGGATTATGTCAAATAATTGAGAATCCAATTAGTTATTTTATATAAAAAATATATATATATTTCTCTGTAGAAAAAAAATATTGCACAAAATAAGATTCCTACACAGCTAATGATAATCTGTGTAAGTCGAACATGGTGAATGTATAATGTAACTTAAAAAGAATAAGATAAAATATTAATATATATAAAAATTATTTGATAAAAATGATATCTTTGATCCACTTGTTATACTTATTCTTAATATTATTTCTTTTACAATAAATTAACTATTTTCTTTCAATTTTTCAATCCGTTGTCTCAGTCTTCTCAGAACTTTTATATCAGAAACTGATATTTCCGTCTTTTCAAAAAATAGTAACAAACAATCTGCAGCTTCCAGTGCCTTGGTTGGGTCGATTTCAGCGTCCGCAAAGTCATTGGTTTCCGGTTCTGTTATAAATAAAATAATGTATTTATCAGTAATATTATGTATAAACAGAATCTGTTTGTAATTGATAATTGAAATTCAGCAATTACATCTAACTTAAACCTTTTACAACAGATTCTTAAATTTATATTATAGCGCCTACCAATTTTTACATTGTCGGTGCATTGTACTGCTTGAACGATATCATCATCGGTTATGTTATCTGTATCAACTTTGATCCATTTGTTAACCTCTTCCAAAGTTATGTTCTCGAACTGTGGAATATTTTTAGACGTTTCATGGATGTATTCAGGTGTAATTATCTCTGATTGGTCCATAGGCTCGACAGGAAGATTTAGCAAATCTTTCCAACAACTACAAATTGTTTTTGGCGTTACTTCTTCCCAAGCGTCGCTAACGAAGTTAATAGCATGCTTTACATTGAACCCTTTCATTGCTTCATTATAACTTTGCCCGATGCCTTGAACGTTCATTATAAACGTTAATAGTTTTGACCTGTATCTATTCTTTATTTCCTCGATAACACCCTGGTCCATAGGCTGGATCAATTTCGTGATGTTTGTTGGTAAAAATACTGCTCGTATTCCTCCTACAGTTAAGACACTAGCTGACAAATGTAGCTTGATATTATCCAATAATAAAATGGCTTTCTCGGGCAATCCTCTAGATCTTAAAAATGCAAGAACGTATGGAACAAAATCGTCCTTAAACCAGGTCTCAAAAATTTTCGCGCTTAACATAGCATTTGGATGGCTGGCATATTTTACTGGTAAAAGATGTGGCGCTAAATTTTTGATCGATCGTGGCTTTTCGAACCGCCCGACTATCAATAATGGAATTTTCTTTAATCCTGTGGCATTGGCGCATGCCATTACCGTCAATCGGTCTTTAATTTTTTTATAGCCTGGCATTGAATGCTCGGTTGTATGAACTAATATCTCGTTCGGCATCATTTTGTAATACAGATCCGTCTCGGATGCGTTAAACACCTGGCACGGTGTTAAATTTTCATCTTCCATTAATTTTAATAAAGTGCTTTTGAAATCTGTAACCAGTTCGGTGTCCATAAAAGTTCCTAACTGGTCTTCGGAAGATATTGCTTGCACCGCACTCCTCTTTTTCCACGTACGGAACCATCCATCGCTGGCCTTAAATGATTCCATGCCTCCGAATCTTTTGAAAAATTCGTGTGCTTTTGCTAGAAAAATAATTTCATGTAAGTATAAAAATTACGCTTTACGAAAATAAATGGTAATTATTTAAAATAGGATACTGAATGATTTCTTTAAAATATGGAAAAATGGGACCACCCGGTATATACGTTCGACATGACGAATGTTACAAGACGCTTGCGCGTCACTTTTTATTACGAAGGGTTCTTTAACCAATGGGAACTACCATACGCAAAATCTCGTCTCATAAGTACAGACCTCTGTACTAAATAATACCTATAGAATCGCTGGCCATTAGAATCTAAAGTGATTGAAATTATTTTTTATTTATTATCAAAATTAAACTCAAACCTAGCTGCCATTACATACCAAATGCATGGTGTTAAAAGTACTTTCGTGTACTCGAACACTAAGGCCAAGTGGCGATTATATGTATAGGAAAAAAATATTCAGTTGATCTTGACAACATTTTTTAAGGTCATCAAAATCGGTGAGCTGTACCCTATTTTGAATAAATTCCAAAGTAAGATTTTAAAAAAAAATTCGAAGCTAAATTTTATACAAATTATGTAAAATATTTTGTCATTTTACTTTGGATTAATTCATTTCCGCTTTACTTTAAACATTATGACTGTACCTTTGACATCCGTAACACTGACTGTTCTGTTTAATTTTTTTTCTCGGTGGAACCATATTGTTAACGCTTCATTCACCTTCTCTACGGGGGATAGACGCACTCGTTTAGATTCAGCAGATAAGCTACTATACTTTTCTAGCTTTTCCCTTTCACGTATCCATTTCCGGATCGTACTCTCGTCGACCTTGTATCGTATCGCTAAGTAATTTGTTGATGCACCTGCGTCTTTTAATTTTAATACCTCTAATTTCTGCTGAAGCGTTAACGAAGAATACGATTTCCGGTTCGTTTGAATGGCATTACTCGTACTCAGTTGCATCGTACTGCTTGTGTTCTGTTGATTTACATTGCTTGTACTCGGTTGATTTACATTGTTCGTACTTGGTTGATTTGCACTGAATATACCAGGCTGATATAAATCCATTTTCGCCTGCTCGATGATCTTTTCTCTCCAATGCTTCGAAACTAACTAACCTAGACGCTCGATAGTTCCCTACGGTGGGGGCTGTAGTGGCGAGCCCTCTTTTAGAGAAACAGGGAATTATCGAGTGTTAGTGACTGCGTGCTTTTATGGTCATGCATACATACAGATCCCAAAACTCTCGTAGTAGGGGTAATCGTCATGTTGTGACTAAGGCTATTGATCCGGGTACCCGTGAAATACCTGAATCTATAAGATGGTCGAAAATTTTCATTTCGATTCTGCTACAACTATTTCACGGATACCCCATGTAGCTAGATAATTTTACCCGGGCATTTCACAAGTAACTAGGTATCTCACGATTACTCGAGTACCCGAGTATCTCACAAGTTGGCAGCTCTAACAGTAACACGATGTGTTTTGTTACGTCTATGGTTTTGCTTATAGAGCTTATACTATTGAAGAACACTGAAAAGACTGGAGAGTCTCTGGCCATCAGCAGAGTGTTAGAAAAACGCGTCAGAAGGTTGAAGAGAGAGGTAGATATTTTCTGTCTTAGGTGTTGACCCCCACTCCGTAGATATTTTAATTATGGGTAGGTATATAAAGTAGACAAGTGCTAGGTAGGGAGGGGATATAACATACATCAATGTTCGTTTATTTTAGATGAAGAACCGATAAATATATCTCAACACTTAAGATAGCAAAATATATGTCTTTCTTTGAGAGGAATTACCTTCATTATCATTTTGTTCTCCTGTTACTAATGAAAATCTGGTTGTCAGTAATATGCATACAGTGGTTTTAGCTGAAAATAAGTGATAAAAAGGAACAAGAAAATTTTAAGTATTTTGTATGGTATTTTATTTTTCACTCATGTTACATTTTAATTCTAAGGTATATCATTGGATTTAGATTTATTAAGATTGTCTTTGTACTCTATTTTTGATGCTGATGGATGGTCCTTTCTGTAAGCAAAATAAGATACATTTTTAATTACTAATATTTTTGTTACTATTTTAATTATCTTACACTTCAGTAGGTGAATTAGTTAGCTTCTCTTTCAAACTATCCATCAACTTCTGTTTTATTTCATTTCCTTTCATAGTTTCTTTCATGATCAAATGATGTATTAATTGGGTATTTAATTGATTGGTAACTTTTTCTGTAGAATTTTTCACAGATTCAAATATGTTCTCATTTCCTTCGTTTCTAGATGTACCAGTACCACTGACTTTTGCTGTGCTTAGTTCTAATGTTTTTGTAACTGTAAAAGATTAATTATAATATTAAAAAAAAAGTTGCACTGTTAATAGTATTCACTAGACAACATATTTTTTATCATACCATCTTTATTCATTTCAGTTGGAGAAACATTCTCTAAGTTGTACACCGGATTCAAATTCCTTAATTTAATTCCAGGTTCTTCTAATATTGGATCTGGTAATCTTTCTGTATCGTTCAATACATCAGATATATTCTCCTGTTCTCGCCATTCATTGATTACAACAAAAGGTCTTTCAGACCTTGCTGCTGTTAAATTACTTTCCAGATTCTCATCCTGCAATGTTGCTTCAATCATAGATCTGTGACTTAATCCATTATAAACATTCGAGACATAGCAAAATGATGATTGCAGCCAACCATTTCTAGACAAGACACATATTGCATTAGAACATTAATTCTTCTTTTACTGATCGTAATAAAGTGACACTTACAAACACCTGAGGTGTAACAGTCCAAAAATAAAGAATATTGTAGCTGCTAGAGCCACTAAATAAATAAACATTTTTAATTGTAAGCTGTATGATGCTTTAATGAATCATTTTGTCAATTGACAACAGCTCCTGACAAAGGACAGTCAACTCAGCCTCCTAGGATTTATTGTAATAGTTCAAACAAAAGCTATTTGTACTTTAGGGTAAACCTGATAAATTGAAAATTATCATGCACAGTTTTCTGTAAAATGAATTTCTATTTCATTGCTCAAAGAATAGTGGACAAACTTTAATAATTATTAAATTAATTTACTTGCTCATGATCAAATTATAGGACATTTTGCTTATCAAAACATTCAGTTGAAATTCATCTAAAGATCTATAACATTTATTGATTGTATACAATATTCACAAGTGAATTAACTCTTTTGAAATAGAATATGTTGTAATATATCATTCTTGCTTTTTCTTCTCTTTTTTCATCTCTTTTCATATGACTAGGCATACTAGAAGATATGGTGTTGCATTATTTTGTTTCTTAAATTTTATAAAATTCATTGTTAAGCAAATTACATAATTTCTTTGTATCATTCACTTGATAAGAAGATTAAAGAATTCAATATGTTTCCAATGGTATTGAAAAATAACAATCGTTTATACACAATCGTTTATAATGAACGTTATGTTTCAGAACTGAATACTTTTAAAATTAGTTTCTATCTTGTACAACAATTGTATATTATTTTGTACAGTCTTAGTTTCTATATTTTCTTTTATATTGTACGAAATGTACTTTTATTGCAGTATGTAAAACTATTTGCAACTTATTTATATTATTTGTTTTAAATAACCATTCAGTTACATTTTATTCAGCAAATACGTTTTTATCTGATGCTTGATATTGGTGTACAATAAAAATGTACAATTTTTTTATTAAAGACTTCAATTACATAATTTAACATTAATCACGCTAAAAATACTACTCATAGTATAATAAAACATTGATGACTTGTACAGTTTTATTTTGAAACATGTTTATTTAAATATTGAATGGTAACAAAAAAGACAGCAATACCCAACATCAGATATAAGCTGGCATTAAACGTTTGATCATTTTTATGTATGTACAGAAGAGTATCCAAAGGAAAATAAACAAGTATCAAAACTAGATCACAAAACGTGTATACAAAAGTTTACATTTAATGATTAACAAATCTGATGCATTGCACAGATTGTTGTATTCGCTTTATCAAACGATTTATATATGCATATGTATATATGTATGTATACATGTGTGTATATGTATAATATGTATAAATGCTATGGATTGCTCTTCAATAATTTATATTATTCTATAAAAGAGCAATACAAATTCGTAGGTGACGTTTTTCCGTTTGTTCGGTTTTCTTTTTTGTACAGAAAAAACGTAACATCGAAAGAAGTACATATTAATTTACGAACGTTTTAAACAAACGCTTGAAAAATGATAAATACTTAATTTCCAGTAGCCCAACATTTATAAACCAATAATAACGTATAAATTAAACGTTTTCCTTACAACCCATATATAAAGCAACAAAATCTTTACTTGAACTTACAATAATAAGCACTTAATTTTAAAAAATTAAACTTTAAAATATGTAAGATTAAGTCTAGTCTTCGATTTCAGAAGACTGAAAGACATCTATGAAGAAAGAAAAGAATAGTCACCGTCGTGTTCACACTCATAAAATTATCATATACAAAAAAATCTGATATTCTAAGATGAACTATTATCGCTTAACTCCTTTCTCTCTTTCCTCATACAAAAATTTCCATCGAGTACAATTTAATTTAACCGAATGATCTATTATGAATTCGCTTTTTCATTGTATCTAATATCATTTTTAATAAGACTGACCAGAATTGTAAGGACGGCAAAATGCAAAAGAAACACACACTTGTCAGAAATTGTTTCATTAGTTACATTTAAAGTACAGATTTGAAACATTACAATAAAGTGATTTTGACTTTCAGAAAATTATCAAGTGCAAATACTATAAATCTGTGCTTTAATTATAACATATAACACTTTTTGCTTCTTCAGCTTTATAAAGTACTTACATCTTTTAGTCAGCTTATTAAAAGATTTTTTTAAGCTAAAATGTATTAAGACAAGTGTAATAAATGTTTGGTGTACAGCTTTTTTGATGACGTATTATATAAGTTTCTTTTCAGTTTCTACAATGAAATCTGCCCTTTTATATTATTCAATGTATATTTCAGTGAACGTGTTGTATTTCGTGACACACGATAAATATACTTGTAGCTGAAACGATCCTTTTCGTGCAGTATAATTAGACGGTTTCCGATTTCTTTTTCTCCAATGTATTTCATAGACCTGTTGCATAACTGCACTCTCGTCATCGAGCTACGCTTCACATAAAATACTCGAATGTATCAAATATATATATATTTATGTATATATATATATATTTATTATCTTTTGATAAATGTCTCTTACGGCAGTATCATTTTTCCATGGAATGATACTTAAACACAAAGAATGCAGTATTGAAATGTCATTAGAGGTTAATCATCTAAATCATTAACATGAAGAACTTCTCTATGAGTTAATCCAGCATCTGATAATGTTAAGACTTCTCTACATGGATATAAAATTCTTTTCGGAAAACTTGTTGTTATTTCAAAACTCACTGGAGAATCTGGTTGACTAAATATCCAATGATAAACATCCTAAAAAAAGAAGATAAATTATTACATATAATTAAGATTGAATAAATATCATATATAATTAACATACTTCTATTGTGTCAGACATTAAGAAACGCCTTTTCATCGTTCTCTCTCCGAGTTTAATTTGAAGATGACATGCATTAGAATGTGTAGGCTCTGGTTCAAGAGGTACTTTGTGTACAGTAAGTTCTTTCTCACGACGAATACGTTGAATTTCCAATTCTTGTGCATTTAATTGTTCCTTTTCTCTAGCTTCTTGTTCTTCTCGCGCTTTTCGTTCTTCTTCTCTTCTACGATCTTTCTCTTGATCTGCGCGTAATGATTCTTCATAGGCTTGATCTTGTTGTTCGCGTAAAGATTGTGCGGCACTACGTTCCGCTCTATAATAAAACATATAACAATTAACACGAGATTTTTATTTAGAAACTCTGGCATTCTCTTACCTCTCTTGGCGGGCTTGTATTAAATTAATTTCATTGTGCTCTATGATTGTTTGCAAACGAGATATCAAATCAGAAGGAGACGGTGTGCCTTCCATCCTATAGTATAAATAAATATAATTTTTTATCATACGAATTCACTGCATTATTAGAATTAAATTAAATAAAATACGTAGGTTTATATACCGGCCAACAATTGTCATTCTGTTGTCCTTTAGAACAATAATAGCCAGGAAAGGATAAGAACCAGATTTAAGAGCTTCTGCTACTTTGTAACCTTCACCTGATTGTACATTACATGCCCAAAACAATGTATGTACATTTATGTACCGAACAACTTCTAGATTACCTAATGTGTTCCTGTGAATAAAGATGCAGCTGCATTTATTTAGTCATGTGAAGATTGTATTGCACATAGTGAAATTTAATAATATTACCTGCACCACTGATCAATATTCTGAGCTTCATCTTTATGCAAGTATACCAATAAAAATCTTAATTCTTGTTTTGCATCTGAAAGAGCTTGGCTATAAGAACCTTGATAGAAAACAGGATGACTATTACCATAACGTTCTTCATAGGATCGAATGAAGTTAATTACATCTTCCACTGGATCAGCTGATACTTTAAAGATAATTAATACATTAACACATTTAATAACATTGTTTCATACAACTTATCATAAGAACAGTAAAGCTTTACCAGGTCTAACATTTCTCCTAAATATAGAAAGAAGTAATTGTAGGATGCGGATCACTCTTTCATAACATAACGAAAAGATATACCACAGGTAACTACCACTGCCGCTAGAACTACCAGAATAATGAAAATATATTCTAGAATTGCTGTCATCAACAACTTGTGGTGGCCTTGACCTCGAATCCTGTGCATACATTGATGGTCTTCCTTCATAGAGATTCAATTGTTCCTAAATCAAAAAATGTAAAATTTCTTATCAAATACAAGTCATGTAGTTTAATTTTTACAAATTATGAAATAAGCAATGGGACATTCAGATATACAATATGACAACCATGAGTATACATTTTGTAGACATTACATAAACAATGAAAATGATATATATGGATCTTCAAGGATTTTTAAGATATTCCTAACACATTCTTGATACTAGGGTTGCACAATCGATCTACATATGTTAAAGATCTTTCCAAAACAAATATGTGCATAATAATCAACTGTGTATATAATGTAAAGAAAGGAAAGTCTACCTGTACGGCTACTTCTAAATTCCAGTTATGCCTTTGTAAAACATCTCTACAGATTGATAGGTCTTCGATACCCGTTAAATCCTAAAATGATTACAATGATATTATGATTTGAATACACAACATGAAATGAGATATTAAGTTATAACAATGAATCACCTGAAACTGAAGGATTTTTTCAGTCTGATCACTGCTAAATTCATTTACCGCGAAATCTGCCATATCAATGTATTCTGTCAGTAAAAGACTAGATAAATCTTCGATGATCGTTTAGTCACTCGATTCTATAAAATAATTCTGAGTTCATCAGCTGATACAAAATTCTGGCACTCGAACAAAATTACGATCAAGCTGCACAAGCATTTGGAGCGTGATATCAAGAATGATTAACCTCAAGCGTTAGCAGTCTCTGGTTTATGGACCTCGATTCATTATCATCACGACACGTTTTGTCTCGTTACTCTGTTCTATACTTAATGTTTTCGATGTCATGACTTCTTACAATAATTTACAATTTCAAGGTTCTATTTCATGCGGTACGATTTTAAGTGACGTCAGCTGCATGCATTGGCGAAACGATAGTCAACAGTATTTCCGTATTGCGATTGGTAGAACCGTTATTTTTGCTAGCAACTAATAATATTTATTAGTAGATAATTTCTTTGAAAAATGAACAACAAATAATTATATGAATTATGTATAAATTTTCATTGATCGGAGTTTGGAATTTGGGAGATCTTTTTCAGCAAATTGAAGACTCAACAATAACCAATGAAAAAATAGTACTCAATCCTTCTATACTCTTGATGAACAGGATATGTTTAGACTAAATGAATAAAAAGTAGAGCAAAAACATTTCTTTGTACTCGTTTAGTAAAAACGATTTTCAAATAAAGTGTTAGATTCATTTGAATCTGGCTAACTGGAATTTAAACCAAAAATCGCGTTGAATCAAATCGTATCGAATTGGATGAGAGTTCCTATCATTAAAATGCACCCTTAAGAACTGTAGCAAATGATTATGGTATATCACATGTCATTTGCTACTTGGTTGATTGTTTAGAATTTATATCGTACACCTGTTGCATTAAATAATCCTCTATATCCAAATGAGTTCAAGATTAAATGAAACTAGTAATTCGAATGTTAAAATTGAAATTAAGAAAACATTGATTTCTATCAACGAAACGGCGCGCAAAATGTAAGATACAATTATAAATATAATTTATTGAATCATTGCAGCATAAATGTTATTTCAAAATAATTACTAAATGAAACACACTTTTGTTTTATTACTCAGAAAGAATGAATTGGATACAATTAATGGTCTTATTGGGAAAAATGGACAATTTCATACAGCCGTTACTAGTGCAAATGAAACATTGATGATAGCAGCTCAAAACATGAACATAAATCTGGAAAGTATCCTAAACAATAATCAGGTAACTGATGAAACAGCATCTGATTTAAGAAATGTTCTATCTGCATCTGTTTTCCAAGAGAAGATATTAAAATGTTTAAGTGACATATAATTTTTATTACTGTTTTGTACTTTTATATTTATTTATGAAAAACAATATAATTTGATAAAAAAATAGAGAAAATTTATACATATTTTTTACATCTGTATCACTTTCTCCTATATTACTTACAAACATTCATTTTTCTTTGGTACAGTAAATAAATTTAAAGCTTTGATTCTGTTAACCAACTAAATTTCTGTTCTTTGCGATTAGCTTGAGGATTAATCATAACATTTATTAAGCTTGGAGCATCATTTATCTGTAACAAAAGTCATTTTACCATTATAATCATTCTTACAATCATTAGTTGATATTAAATTTACCTTAAGGCATGCTTTAATCGCATGCTGAATGTCCTGCACAGTTGTGCAGAAATATCCTTTCCTCCCAAACATTTCTATCATCTTTTCATAATGGGTATCACATGATAGAATAGTTGATGGTGTTCTGAAAATTAATGTTCATAAAGTCATTGATTTTCTTACTTACACTTTTACTTATAGTAAGAAACCTACACTTGTGTTGGTTCTCCTGAAGACTGTATTTGTCTAAATGTTTCACTGTCTAAGCCACCAGCAATACCATTATTATTTACAATTATAATAATAACAGGCAGTTTATATCTGAGAAATATTATTAATGATTATGAAAATTGTCTTCTTATCATTATATCAAGTCGGTTTCAATTACCTGTACATTGTTTCAATTTCCATGCCTGAAAATCCAAAGGCACTATCACCCTCAACACAAATTACTCTCTTTGTAGGAGCATAATTTTTACAATAAAGTGCAGCTGCTATGCCAAAACCTAGACCCACGCCCATAGTGCCAAAAGTAGCGGCATCTAATCTATGGCGAGGTTCATCGTTCAACAAAATTGTTTTACCAATATCCATTGTATTAGCTCCTTCTGAACAAATGATGGAATCTGTAAACAAATAGTGTCTATTACTGTTTTCAAAAACAGCATTTCCTTAGCAACAGCATCTTTGATTAAATCATTTAACAATATGTATAAAATAACTAACTAGGAGGAATGGTTTCTTGTATCTCTTTAAAAACGGCATAGTAATTTAAGGGTACCGAAACATCCAACGACATTCTCTGAAAAAGAAGAAATTTACTAAATAATTTTTTCAACATTTATTCATAATAATTAAATAGGATTCTCACATGAACAAGCGCCTTATTTTTGCTTGATTTAGCAGCAAGGTCTTTCCACCATGGATTACTTTTTTCAATCGCCCATTTACGTTCTTTCAAAATACCAACAAGACAATCTACAGCTGTTGAGATATCTGACTGAATCGCCACTGCAGAAGGGACAGAATTATGCAATTCTTCTGGACACAAATCGATCTAAAATACAAATCAGTGACTCCTTATCAGTAATCACTTATCTCAACGAAATAAACAATACCTGTATCACTTTAACATCTGGTTGGAAACGAGGTGGCTGACCAAAGTGTAACATCCAATTAAGTCTGGCACCTAATAATACAATAACGTCGCTCTGCTGTAACGCATAAGTTCTTGCACTAGAAACGCATCGTTCATCGGTGTCTGGAACAACGCCTTTTCCCATTGGCATTGGAAGGAATGGTATATTGGTCGAATACACGAGACTGCGAACTTCATTTTCTGCTCTACAGTAAGCAGCTCCTGTAACGTAACTTCATGAATTTTTTCAAACTACAAAATCTCTTCAGCAGTATCATTGATATAAGTAAAATTTCCAGTTGGGACAGGATTCTGATTTGAACTATGACCAACCTTTTCCGACAATTAACAATGGCTTTCTTGCTCGCATAAGCAGACTAGCTGCTTGTTGGACTAATTGACGATCGGGGAATATTAGAGGAGGTGGTGGACAAACTGCGACTTTGAGTATTTTCTCTTCGTCGACTGATTGATTTAATATGGTGGCTGGAAAATCCAAGTAAGCAGCGCCTGCAAATATTTATAACATAGAATTATATGATACATTGTACTTGCATCGTTATAAAGTATACCTACCAGGTCGGCCGTAAGTGGACAGTCGAACAGCCTTTTCTACGTGAAGCGGTATTAACACTGCAGATGGTGGCCTGGCGGCATATTTACAATAGGGTTTAGCGGCTTCTACCTGTGGCCATTCTTGAAAACCTCCAATACCCTCATGATCCTGAGAGCAGGATCCACCAATTACTATGACTGGCCTACGTAAAAAATTATATTGCATAAATTTGGCGTCGAGTAATTTGTTTCTTAATATTAATTTCGATAAGGAATCGCTGAGTTATCGCTTTATTATTTCTGCTATGTTTTGCCCAGTGTTTCTTCACCTTCTGATTGATATATGATACGTTTATATAATCATTATCTAATGCTGTGTATTCTTTTTAATAATATGGCACAATGAATACGAACTAGTTACGCAATAGATCATAAGATAATCGTTTTCTTGTGATGCGAAATATGTGCACATCCTGTGAGTGCATTAACTGCAATCACTAACAATAATATTCTTATGTGTTACATCAAGTTGCACATATATGTACATACATGTGTTACACATGTCCATACTATGTATGGTGCAAAAAAAATTCTACATTGCTCACCAGCAATTCACTTGAGCGTTCGCCATACCACCTATAACGTGTAGCATACCGGGCCCAGAGACGCATAAAACTACTGCCGGTTTTCCTAATTGGAGAAGAAGAACAATTAATATGAAGTCATCAAAATCGTGTTACAATACAAATTTTAATTTTGCTTTTCCAATGAAATTCTTAGCTTTGCATGAAGCAACGTTCACACGTTTGTAATTGTAATTTAAATTCTTTCTCGCTTACTCGTTAGGTAGCCATAAGCTTGAGCGGCGTAGCATGCGGCCTGTTCATTCCTGAATCCAAGATACTGAATGCCTAGTGCTTGCATGGTCAAGGATAATTCGATCACAGGATGTCCTACAATTCCAAAAACATATTCGATGCCCTGTAATACAAAAATGAGCAAAATTAATATTCTTATTAAATAAATAATAAATTAAAATTTAATGTAATACAATAATTAATAGGTTTGTTATGGGCTAAAGGTTATAAATCTACTTTGCATTATATTTTTAGTAGCAGTGCAGAGCTGTAGTAGTGCAAAGTTTAAATAGGGTATTTAAAAAATCTTTCTGTTTAATTGAAATTCATTTACACTTTACCAGTATGTCATTATAATACGAATATATTTAAAAGTATTATCGCAACATTACGATTCGTGTGGCTAAAAGCGATAAATTCATTGTCAGTTAAATGGAAAAAAACTGAAAGTACAATGTTTATTCCAGTAATAATACATAATATTTTTTGCTGCCTAATAACAATAAGTAAATGTCTTATCACGATTAATAATCGTTTGGATTCAAGAAGCATCGGACTCGAGGATTGGACTCGCAAGTTTCTTGAATCAGTGCACTATTAGTGCACTCGAGATTAAGAAACTAACAACGTTGCAGTGAAAATACGAATATAATTTTGTGTTAAAAAAAAAGAGTTTGTATTTTTATGACAATTACATAGATTAAAAAAGTGATTTGTACTGAATCGCAGAAAACGTTTATTAAAACGGAAGCAGGATGTACCGCTGCGAAGAGGAACGAATTCCGCTTCTATCGCGAGTAACGAAAAGTAAGTATTGTATTTTAGCATTTTTTTTCAGAAAGTGCCTAAGAAGTGTTATGAATATTTTTAGTTGGGTATTTTAGTTTTTTTAGCATAATACATATTTTTTTGTTGTTGTTTATGTATGCTCTTGTCAATTGATTTCGTTTTACTTAGCTTATAGGCAGTTATCTTTCTTGCGGCGATAGTCGTGTTATCACTCTGTATCGACATAAAAAAATTTATGGAATTTTTTAAAATCCACATAACGTTCTAATATTTTATATTACATTTAATTTATAATAATGCTGATCAAAATAAATCTGTAAAAAGAAACAATTCTTTTAAACAAATAAATATTATTATCGCATTTTGGTTGACTAAAATATCAAGGAACTAAAGAATGTGAATACAAAGATATAACAAAAAAGTAATGAAGAAAATAAAAAAATTTTATTCGACACATGACAAATGTTTAAACCATAAAAAAATGTAAGTAAATTTGTACGTTACATAACCTCTAAATGACATCACTGCTTCATGAAAAAAAAAACAACAAAAAAAAAAGAAAACAGTAACAAGTGTTGTACCTGAGCTTTCAGAGCCTCAGCAGTTATTTGATTTCCGCTCTTCATGTTTCAATCAATTTTGTTCACTGTAGACGAAATGTTGCTGCTCTTGACAGCTCTAAGGAACTAATCCGGTTAACAGCGTTTTGTTGGTATATGTATGTTCTTTGGACGCAACGTCGTTGAACTTTGGATCCAGTGAGAAAAATATTGCGATTTCATTTGGCCTTCAGCAATTTATTTTTTTCTGTATGAAAATTCAGTTAGTATTTAAATTCTTAAAATTTCATAGAAATACCTGCAAAAGTCGTATAGTGCTTTAATAACAAGCTCTCTTTTAATAAGGATCTGTAGTATATATTTAAAGAATCTGTCATAATATTATTTTAACTATGCAATATATTTTAAAGAGCCAAAAGAAGCTTCAGACATAAATAATTTAAGGTCAACATTCAAGGTCGTCAATTTTTCTGTAGGAAGATATTAAAAACCTAGAATCTGGCGTGAATATAGTAAATGAAGAAGTACATTTTACCTTACTCGAAAGTACCATGAAGCTTAGCCAGGTCACTTTTGGCCCAGCTCTTTCAGTAAAACCGTATACCTGCAAAATGTCTTGTTGCAAAAAAGGATAACGGAGCTTTGAATTATGACTTACCTTACAGAGGTAAGGATGTTAACGCAGTGTGAAGCTATTATCCTGCCGATTTGAAAACTTGTTTTTATCCTTCATTTTCCAACTGTCTCCCTTCCAAAATTAGCTCCCGCGCCTGCAGCCGCACGTGTCGAACCGTGTTCGCGTTTCACAGGCGTTTCCCGCAACAACCCGTGAAATCATCGCTGCAACAATTTACTGGTTATATGCAATTTTAGACATCAAATTAAACGTGAACCAATTATGTAACCTCTTATATTTGATACGTTACAGGATGCGTTTTGTTATTAATGACGTTGATTGCCAGGTTATGCTCTTTGATCACTTGTAACTCTAGAACAATAAAATTTGTTAACACGAACAGTTTCAAATTCATTTTAACCTATTTCTTGTCACAATTAAGGTATCGCTTATCGCGTAATTACTAATTTAAGGATAAGCTTAACTAAAATCGTTAAGCAACGAATGTTCTAGAGTAAATTGCATATTCAGAAAGCGACAAGTATTTTACCTGCAAATTGGTCATTTGCCTCAGTGGTGACCTTAGCCGAAGTTGGAAGTACGTTCAGGTAGTTGGACATTGAAAATACGGTTCAACTTATATTACAGCCTAAGAAATATGTTTATTGTGGAAGGGTCCGAATAGCCCAAACGGATAAGACGACCTAACGGTTAAAAGTACATAATTATTTTTCGCTGGATTGAACTATCCGTGCAATTTAGAGAAAGTTGTTATACCTGAGGCATTTGACAGCGCGTTTTACAACATTGAAGCTTTTATAAATACTCGAAACATTATTTTAAATTGCAATTTTTCTTCGATATTGCATGCTGCTCATCCAAGCGATCAGAAACTTCCACGTGAAATTACATAATGCTCGTCTCAAATATCTCGTTTATTTTGTTAGATCTGTAAGCATAAAATGGAAATTAATAATTTGTATTTATAATTGACAATATTATAATATACTGTACTTTACTATAGTAGTATATTGTGATATTCTGTTTAGACTTTTCACTATCCAAATAAACATCTCTTATAACAATCCCTCTTTCCATTCTCTTCTATCATGTTTTTCCACCGAAAATCTTTGAAAGCTGGTCATTTTTGTTATCTAAAACAATAATAATTGTTCAGTGAGTAATATTATTCCGTTTGAGGTAAAATTAACAGCGTTTACATGGATTGTGCTTTGCAGGGCAGAAGCTCCTATAACTTCCTGTTTCAATTAACATTACCATTGTCACGCGAGCAAACGCGTTATCGGGTGACTGCATACTCGAACGAAAGTTTACCTCCGTACATCAAAGATAATGAAAGCTTTGCATAACAGATCACGTTAATGCTATCAATTCGAATCAGTGGTTAAACGATATACTTCAATGAAATTCGAGTCGAAGTTAAAAAACATTGTCTTAATTACAACTCGCTCACAGGTGAAAAACAATCGGTAATTCCCCGAATACTTCATGGAGGAAGAATTTACAAAAATTTCATGAGGAAATTCGTCGCGTAAACCCGTAGACGGATTTACGTAACGACAAATTGTTGAAAATTAAGGAAGTGATTCTGCGATGTCAAATCACGGAACATGATCACAGTGAAGTATAGTTTTTCACATTTGCGGATCGCTCGACTTGTACGCATTTGTAAACGCTTAATCATGACATAATTTGCTACGTGATTCTACATAGTAATATTCTAACGCGTGGGTATAAATCCCAGTCTCTATGGATAACGCACCGGTAAACGTCTTTGTACAATACTATAATACGGAGATAACAGTTGTATTTAATTTTAAATTCAAACTGAGATCTCTGACAACGTTAGAAGTGAAATTAATTTTTGCAAAGTGTTATTCGTGCAAGTCTTTTTCATCCAGCTGTAGAATTCCAATATTCCAAAATCATGGAAAGGCAGCAGGGGTGGCCCGATCCCTAAACTTTCGGTGTCCTTTCTTCTTATCCCGAGGAAGGGATGTACCTGGTTTCCCCACTTACTCTCACCTGCCGACTACTTAAATAGCCAAGCTGCCCAACGGATGTCATTAGTCACTCCTTGAACAGATTCGGTTTTGTGTCGCGTCCGATTCGTCGATCGTTCAGTTTTCCCGGAAAATGTCCTGAAGGCGATTTGGTGCGTGGTCCTCGAGTTTCTGAAAGATGTACAAACATTATTACAAAAAGTTTTTTCCACGTGAGTGAAATAAGTTAATTTACACTTTCTTTTTTTTCTACGAATAAACAATAACTATTGTGAAATAATTATAGTTATAATAATTATAAAATAGTTATAATTACAATAATTAATAGTGGAATATAATTGTTCATTTTTTGAAAAGTTTCAAATTTGGTGAAGTCTAAAGTTTGCATAACTGTTCAAATTTCTCTATCATAGTTTAAAATCTTGCCGGCATAGTTTTCGACTGACAGCCGTTATTTAACCTTGTTACATGCTGATCACATTTAGCTAATATTTCCAAAGAATCGTTAATGTCAACGCTATCCTACTGAACCAAATTCAAATAACTTTCTGTAAACTTTATAGAGATTGGAATGTATTGCATCATCTAGTTGCACATATTTTTTCGAATGATATTTCCAGTTCCCTTCTAAATTCAATTTGTAGATCGGTTTGTCTGTTGGTAAACGGTTTTATCGGTAAACGAAAGTTTGCTCGGTAATCAAGGTAACAACGATATTTGTAAATAATCACAGACAGGACAAAAATAGTTTGTAAATACAGTGTGAAATGCTTGGAAAGTGGTCGAGAACTTTCTTTCAAAGACAAACTATGCCCGTGCTCGTTAGGAGTAACGAACGTTGGAAGAAAGTTAAAAATTGTGCAAGAGAGTGATCGCTCATGGGAATCTATTTCTACAAACATTTTATCCTGTGTATTCTTACAATATTTTTGTTGAATGATTTTTAAATTTTAAAAAATTCCATAGTTGAATACTCAGTTAATTTTTGTCGATCGGTTAGAGATCAATTGCATTAAGATGCTGCTATAGTAAGCAATCGGCAAACATTAAGCAATCATAGTTGGCATGGTAACCTGTCACATTTTCATAATTTATTCGACACAATCCGGTTCAAGATCGCTATATTTTTGAATCCTTAATATTTATGTTTCGAGCAGTTCAGGAAAGAACTGCCGGGTTATTTGGTAGCCCGGACTCCGCGGTATGGAGGTCCTTAAGTAAGTCGTAAACAGAATCGTGCAATATTCGAATCTCTTCAAGTTTAAAATTTCTTCAACCTCTTCTCTTGAAACTTTTTCAAATTTTTTATTCCAACAGAGATGAAACTTCTTCAAAAATTCTAAATATTAAAATCTTCATGAGTTTAAAATAAATATTAATTATTTTTATTTCTTTGTAGAATGGATCCCGACACGGGTGCTTATCTGCGTGATGATGTTCACGGCCTGCTGGACGAACTACATGTGTCGTCTGCAGATGCCCATATTAGCGGTGCCCATGATCAAAGCTCTGCCCGGAAACTTCACCGGAGGTGCCTGCCAAGCTGAATCCCGAGCCCGCCGTGCGATCTCCTGGCTGGACCCAGGAGCTTATCTGGAAGATTACATTTTATCAGAGAGACTCGAAGCGGCTCAAGACTCTGAGGCCAAGATACGTTTACCTAGGGCCGCCGACGGCTCCATGCGATTATTCAGTGGTGAACCTTTCGATTGGAGTCCCTCGATCCGCGGCCAACTGATAGCAGCCTACAGCTATGGAAACGTTCCTGGGAACTTGCTGGGTGGTTTGATGGCTCTGCGATGGGGACCGAAGAAATCAATTCTCTGGACTTCTATAGTAGCTGCTGCAGTCTCGCTGATAAGTCCTGTCTTAGCCAATTTGCACTGGGGGGTTCTGCTGGTCTCTAGGATAATTATCGGTGTTACTGGTGGAGTGACGTTCCCAGCTTGTCACACTTTGGTTGCTAAGTGGTCACCTCCGGACGAGAGGGCTCGTTTCGTTTGGTCCCTTCTCGGTGGTACTTTTGGCACCGTCTTCACCTATCCCATGGTCGCTGGTATCGCTCAGACGATCAACTGGGAGAGCGGATGGTACATTCCAGCCTTGTTAATGGTCATATGGATCTTATTCTGGGCTGTGCTCACGTATGACTCGCCAGCGGAGCATCCTGGTATCTCTGACGAAGAGAAGAATTACATAATTCAGTGAGTACTTTGAAATAATTTGAGATGCTTAAAAAGTGACATAACTATACTTGCCTGGAACTAGCTCAACTAGTTATCTTTCCTTTACTTTAAAAAGAATATTTTCATGAATGTTTCAGGGCGCAAGCCGGCACAATAAGGACAGAGAAACCCTCGCTGGCAGAGACACCCATCAAGGAGATCTTAACATCAATTCCAGTCATCAGTCTAATGTTCTGTCACTTCGGCAACATGTTCCTCCTGTTCTTCTATCAGAACTCGATGATGATATACCTCACGAACGCTCTAGGGTTCCATTTGGCAAAAGGAGGCTTGGCAGCTGGTCTACCTTGGGCTGGCAGGATGTTCTTTGGATTCTTCTTCAGCTGGGCTGGTGACACTCTCAAAAAGAAGGAGCTGGTCTCCGTGACCGTACTTCGTAAAGGCGCTACTGTATTTTGTAAGTATCTCAAGATCACTCGCTTCGTTTAATTCTAACTTTCTTGTGGTTCCTCAGCTCACTTCATACCAGGGATCTTTCTAATATTGGTCGGCTACGTTGGATGCAGATTCGTACTCGCGAACGTGTTCTTGGTGCTGGCGTTAGGTTTCAACGGCGCGGCGAGTATCTCTAACTTGTCCAACAACCAGGATCTGTCGCCGAATTTCGCTGGTTTTCTATATGGTATTATTAATACAATTGCCGGGACGTCCGGTATGATTATTTCACCGATGGTCGAAGAAATAGCAGGAAAATACGGAGTAAGTTTTTTGCTCGATTCGCTGTGTAATCTTGCGCTTTATCAGCTTTCCTCATCCGCTTATCATAAACATTTGTCAAATTACTTGCATGACATTCTACATATTGTTCATTCGATGTGACGGGCAGTGAATATCCTGTTAACGCTTAAAGGTGCTCCTGGCATATTCGAGACCTCAGTCCAGCCTTGTACTGTGTTGCGTAACTCATAGTACGGGCAGTACTGGGGAATTGTGTGTGCGATGCATCCTAAATGAATCATTTAAATTTCACTGACCTAATAGCGCCTAGGATTTCACTTTGTCGCACAGGGCTTTTTGCTTCGCCTATCCTTTCATTATGCTTTAATTTGGGTCTGAAAAAAAATGAAAGTATAGGAGAAAATGTTGCTTTCTCAACCTCTGCGTTGCGTGGAGATGCGAAGATATAGGTGCCTTGTAATTCTCGTCATTCAGATGCATGAAGTACTAATTACAGTGTCAATATCCGTGGATCAAACGCGCAAAAAATGTTGCATTTAAGTGGAATAGAAGGCTTCGCTACGCTTATTCGCACTCATGACTGGACGATGTCGATTTGTGGGTACTTACTCGTCTCTATATCATCCAGTTTATAGTACGAGACGTACCTACAAGTCGCATCGTCCTCACATACGCAGCATTCATGCACTCACTTTTTATCCAATGCTTAGTGACCATCTTAACGGCAACAGGTGTACGGGTATGTGCATAGATATTACAACTTGTGTGGCTATTTGTTGCTTTATACGCTTTTTAGGCTTGGCACATCTTAATCCTTTCTTGCAGGAAGTTCTTAATGTACGAGATTTGTTGCTTTTAGAATACTATCGACAGATGGCAAACGTTGTTCTGGATCGGTGCTGGTATTTGTATCTTTTGTATGGTCGTCTTTATACTTGGCGGTAGCGGGAACATCCAGAGTTGGAACGAAATACGACCTGCTGATGAACGACGTCGTAGAGAAGGAAGAGAGTAATTACCGAACCTGTTTTTAGTGATATCGTGCAACATGTTTGGTGAAACAAACAGTATCGTTAGGATGATGAAATTGTGAGTTAACGCGTTTGACTTCTTAAAGAACTGTATTCTTTTGTTATAATGATGACGAGTGCGACGAAGTATTGTGATGATGAATGATATTGTAAATATTTTATAAATTTGATGTCTTGGTTTATGATATTAATACGAGATGTTATTTCTAAAATGACGACTTCTGTATAGTTTTTCTATATTTTGTACAACTTTAAATGTTATGAACAATGTACGTGATATGAAAATGTTTTGGTGTTAAATAAATTTGTTTAAATTGAAATGATTTCTGTTCATTAATTTCCACAACATATATGAAATGGAAAAAGGAAAAAAATTTAAGGATGCTTAGCAAAAATATCAGATGCATAGCGTAAAGAATTCCTTGATAATTGGAAAGAATTTTATTAATTCGCTATACATTTTATCATCACAAATACTTTATTAGAAGCTGCTAATTTTTAGTTTACGTACTAATTAATCAATGTTATTTTATAACAATAGTGCCTTGTCTTTTCATAAAATAAGATTCTCTATTTAAAAAAAAAGAATATACAAATTGAAATCTTTCACAGACCTAATGTCTAACAGCGATAAAGTAACAATCTCTGTGCACACTTCATTCCAACCAAACTAGCATACTCTTTAATTTCATTTTCCTCTTCAGACGACACTGAGTGTTGAGATTGTCTTTTATATATTCCATACGGCATGGCAACTTGACGATACAAAACCAATACCTGAAAAAGTATTGATTGATAGAAACATACAAGATTATAGAAATTTGGTTATTGTAAAATTATAGAAATTACTAAGTACCTTACGAATATCGATTACGCCATCTTCGTCGATCGCGTCAATGTCATCGTTCAATCTACTATATTTCTGTTTATCTAATTTCAGTAAACAAGGTTCTATATCGAACCATCCATAAGTTTCAGGACACAATAATTTCGATGGCCTCATTCGTGCTTTGTATCGCATCTTAGGACATGTGTGTATATAGAATCCCATGTAGTAGTATTTTAAAGCTGGCGCCACTTTATTTAGCTCTCTCGTTAAGTAAACCTCTCGAAGGGAACTGCAGATAAATGCAAGTTTAAATATAGATTTATAAAAAAATTGTACGTCAACTTATATGTTTAGGAACTGACCTAAAGGTTCCAAGAGAGAGGTAAGAGTATGCTGGATCATAGAAAAAATAAACGCTTGAGATACAGGAAGGTAAAATGTCTATTACTCCAACGGCAATTAATTCATTATCTAACCAGTATTGTTCGTGGAAGGAACCGTATCCGCTGGGCGGTCCATCTTCTGGTGTCCATGGCTTTAAAATTGTAAACTCCTTAATTGTATATCATCTTTATATAAAACAATTAAAGCAACAGTATTTGAGGAAAAATGTTATGACATCATACATAATCTTTTAAACATTCAGATATTATTTACATGTACATAGAAAGGATTCAGGAAAAGACCATGCTGAATGCAAAGTGTACCTGCAAAGGACTTTTTACAATAAAATTAAGGAACGATTCGGTATCCAACTCTTCTGGCGGATCTCCATGGACAATCATCTGGTACTTTTTATAAACGTTTGCACTTACTTCAAGAGTGTTAATAAATTCATCGGATATTGTTCTCACTAATTTTATCTGATGAATTAAACAAAAATAATTGATAAGAAATTGTTGGAATAATTTACATATAGCAAATAATGAACATAACATATAATAGAAGGTCCACAATGCTCCAATCATGTATCATATCTTTTTGCATTATATTAAAACTATTCAATGTAACATTAATTATGTATGATATCAGACACTACATAGAAGCAGTAAAAGTATGTTTAATGCATTCTGATAATGAATAAGTATATAAAAACTGTAAAATTACCTGTAAAGGTGATTTGACAAGAAATCTTACATACTGCTTCTCTGTAACCTTTTCTGGTAGAACTCCATGTATCATTGTTTGATATTTTCTATATACTTCATAAGACTGTTTTGATGTTTCTATGTATCCAGAGCTCATTGGTGAAACTCTAACTAGTTTCAGCTAGTAAAATTTGCAGATTTTAACATAACATAACTGTATCACAACAATAATCAAATAAAATACTGTAACTGAATTAGGTAAACAAAAAACATAAAGTAGTTAAATTTTCATGTTATATCTTAGTTTTGCTATGTTTGATTTTTTAGCATCAGATAAATTGGAGGAAAAGGGACCAACTTATTACATGCAATGTTTACCAAGAAACTTCAAGTTAGTACAAACCCTACCTCCAGCCTATTGGTTCCATTACACACTTCATCAAACAACTTCTCTAAACTTTTAGCATTATTATCCTGTTTATTCGCGTTAAAGATAGCTTCTACTTCTTCTGGAGATTTTCCTTGTGCTAATAATTTATTCTGTTTGCGTTGTTTACGTAACATTTTTGCTTTCATACATGGTGGTCTAGTTGCAGTCTTTGCAGACTGTGAATTTTGAGATGTACTATCTGTCTCATTATTATGACTTGATGCCACAGGTACATTTTCAGAACTCTTTTGTGGAATTTTCAAATCATTAGCTTTGTTTTCTTTGCTCGATACATTAGGCTGTAATCTCATGTTCACTTCATCATTTACAAATTTTACATTCATGTCAGAAGCATTTTCTTGGGCTTTTAAAAAATGTTTGCTTTGATTAGGAATCTCTGCAATATCTATAATAGATTGATGTTAGAAACAAATTTTGAGGATACATGTTGCAATTCAGGTTATTTGTACCTATATTATCACAGTGGTCATCTTCACCAATATCCATACTATCGTCTTTCTGTAATTCATTTCTTAAAAACTTAGCCATTCTTTTCAAAACCTTCTTCTGCGATTTAGAAATTTTAAACTGCAATGCCTCACATCTAGGACAAACAATATAAAACTTTATATACTCATATATATTATCATAGCAATTAAAAGCTTTTATACGTTCTTACTTAATGGTATACATTGGACAACATGTTTGATCCATTGTCGGTTTATAACAATAAGAACCGCATCTTCTCCAACCTCTGTCTATTAAACTCTGATAATCTTGCACAGTTAGTATATGGGTTCCCATGCCTAAAATATATTACATTGGTGAAACAAATAAGTATCGTTCAAATAAAATTCATACATGACATAGTTGACATGACACTATGAAGCATATGTACAAGCAACTGTCAAGTGAGACACATAACCTATCCATAAAAGTACGTAATTCTACATAAGTTCATCTTCTAATTAATACTTGCCATGACTAAAATTTGTATTCGGACTTTTGCAATAACCGCAGCTATATCTTTCTTGTTCAGCATAATATTCAACAATACTGTACGACTGTTTCGCCATTTTTTGTTCTTCTCTAGCCACTCTTTCTGCTATTATCTGAACAACGTTGATGTAATCATAAAAAAAATGACATGTAATCGCCTCAACTGTGTTTGTTGTTTGATAACTTTCTACATTAAAAACTTCAACGATATCACTCCATATTTACAAATTTAATGCACTAAACAGGAAATGACATTGTACTGCCATCTTGTTTCATTTTTAAATGACGAGGCTAAAAATATTTTGAAAGTATGTATACATCTTGTGCAAGGCTTTCACTAATCAACAAAACAAATTATAAGATAAAATGTTAAAAGAAAAACTTCTTACGTTTTTCATATGAATACATACTGAAAATTTGATAAAAAATAAATATTGAAATAGACTACTATAAGTGTATATGTACAATATACGTAATTGATTGAAAATTACTGATTTTCATAAATTAGAATTGATCGAAATTAACAACTATTGACATGGTGTTTAAGAAGACGAGTTTAACGTTATATATTTGGACTGACTATGCTATTTTATATGATAGCAATTTTATACAAGGAAATTACTATAAAACAGTTAATTAGAAATAAATTACTCTTTGGTTTAATCTGTAGCATCTAAATTATCACTGAAGATTGAATTTATGAAGCTATAATTTTCCTAATATATTATTAAACGTTAAGATGATATATCGTTTCATATTTTGCCATTTTCATGAATGAAGTTACTCCTCCTTTACAGCAACAGGCGTTCCTTACTACACAGCGTGAAACATCGATCTATTCCTTCGGGATACCCCCTTCTCCCGGCTGGTTACAGTTTCCACTCAGTGTAGTATCAACAACTTGAAATGCCTCTTCTAGCACCGATTTATACTACTGCAAATTATACATATGTACATTATCCATCAACTTTTACGCTCTTACTCTCTACGTTCTTCTTAGAATTTTTTTGACTACCTTTTAGCCTTAACCTATCTTTGTATCTCCCTCGAGATTTTGCCTATCAACCTAAATTTTCACTGGGATTTTTATGAGAAGTTTTTAAATATTGTTTCTCAAGGTCTCAAGGTGATCCCAACTCTTTCCAAACCCTTTTTTCTAAATTTTCTTTGCCTCCCGCGATCGAAAGCACTTGATATCTCATTGTGATCCTGCATCGGGTGTTTTAGGTCCCTAGGTACATCCATGTTTTCCTCCCACGGGTGATTTTCTTCACGACTCACGTACATCCCCCCACTAAGTGTTGGAAGCACGGGGATTCGTCGTTCCCAGAATCAACGGGTGACGTCAATGGGAATCAACCTTCGCGCTTCAGGTCGAGCACGTCGAATTATATTACTTCATAGAACCAACCCGTAATTATAGCGTCCTGTATCCTCCGAATAATCAAGCTTTCAGTAGATTCACAAAAACCCTCCTGTCCAACATCACTTTTCAAATTCGTTCAAGATCGTGTTAATTTTTCCCAGTACACTGATGCTTTAAATTCAGACATAGTACTGCAGAAAAAGAAAGCTGTACTGGTTGTTTAATATAATTAACAGATAAATATCTCTTAATTATTGAAACTCGGTTTTTCTGAGAAACGATTTAGGGCGCTCTTTTTCCGCAGCTCGAATTTGCGCAAGCGTGCGTTCTTCGGAAATAGATCAATTACGAAGATAGTACGTCAAAATGCATCTCAGGTAAACAGTTAAGCTTTCAAAAACTTCCCTGGAGGATTCTGTTTATTCCCTCCGTTGTTTCTGAAAAGAGACATCTATACAATATATCTTTTTAATTAAATTAAAAACAATGTATCAAAAAGTTTTACCTGAGAAATTAATTTTTTGAGACGTATAGAAAAAAGAGTCCGAAGATCGTGCGGGGGCGAGGTCATAAATATTTCAAGGATCTTAGGCGATGATAAATATTTTGTCGTAAGACGTCAGCGTGATAACGCAGAAGGAAAAGAAGAAATTTCGCACGTCTCCCTCTTTCCCGTTTCGATCCTGTTTCTCATGCACAACAGAAAATATATGCGTGGGCGTTGGGTAATCGTGGGCGTTGTACGATGGGGAGGGTGTGGGCGTTTTTGCCTGTTGCGGGGGTTGAAGAAGAGCTGGGGACTGAATACGGAAAACGCTGCTACAATTTTCAACTCTGGAACTTCCAAACCACAAGGAAAATTTTGTGAATTACCTAAAACAATACGGGGGTTAAAACAATACAAGTAATTAACAGTCGTTAAGAGAATTCTGTACTTTATGGGGTGAACGAGGTTCCAGGAACGCTTTCTCTGTTAATTCCTTGAGCCATCCATCTACAAAACATTGACACACGTAGTTTCAGTTCGCAATTTAACAAAAAGGTCTGGAATTAAAGTAAAAGATTCTTAGCTTTGAAAGTAAAGATAAGTTTCATGTCTGCCTATTTACCTTCTAAACAATAAGAAAGGATACGCGAGAGAAGATTTTAAGAATAGAACCGAAGATTTGGTCGGGTCATCGCGTGGGTAGACGTATTTCGTACCACAATAGCGTATACAAGTTCTGTGTGGAGTGTCTGCAGAAATGTGCGCGTGTGGACGTCATATCACCTCGAGTAGGGGTTGCTCGAAAGGGTAGGGGATGCTCGTTCACCAAGGTGGGGTTGGTTGATCGACCGTACCCTCCACTGGTTTTCTAGTCGTCCTGTCGAGCTCCAACATTCATTCTACCTCGACCAGCCGAACTCGCCAGTTCTCTACGTCCTCGAGAACCATCGCCAAGAGAAACATCCGAGGAAATCTTGAACTCCAGAACGCTAAGGTGAAAATTTCCCTCTGACAATCGTTTCCGTTCCTCTCGTCAATTTAATTGCTACCTGCAAAAATCAAAGTTAGGAGAGTAAAAATATTTTCTATAAAAAACTGATCAGAAAGATAACAGTGATAGGCTCGTACGATTATCGACATTTCAACACGCAGAAATTGCACGAATTCAAGATCCGTAAACTTTAAATTAAGAGTTCATTATCAGAGAAAAAGTATGAGGAGCATTTCGAGTCATCAATGAAAGTACAGTCAATGAAATGTATTTTTAATTGCGAGTTGCATAGACGTACACAAACGCGATAAATGAGCTATAGTATTTCTAGACGCAACAAGTGTGCGATTTCTGGATCTACTATATCCGGTTCAATTTCATTTCCTGCTCAGCTTTAATTGTTACACGCTATCGCTCGCGTCCAATCACGAAGTTTCAATCGATTTTATCAAAGCTACCCAAAGTTATTATCGCTAACACAGACTTTAACTTAGGGGAGCTTTCAGAGATGTAAATTTAGAATTATTCTAACTTTCAAATTTACAAATTTTTTGATGTATAAATTTATTAATGTGCAAGTTTACAAATTGGATCTTTAATCTTGCAAACTTTCACGCAATGTATAAGGTTCTCTTTATACTGCCTTTAGGGTTTCAAACTTTGACATTTTAAACAGATCTATTATAAGTTTCCTGACATACTCCTCTATTCTACTCCTCTGTACATAAACTAATTGCGAGTACGCAGGGTACTTATAATTAAATTATCTGTTTCTGTAAAACTTGCCATAATATACTTCACTCTAAAAGAACCAATAAAAATGAAAATTGCAACGAGAAATATCAGTTAACTATATTCCATTAATTTCGTGTAAGACTCGACTCATAAAAAAATAAGGAACTGCACGATATCGCCGTTAATCTTTTACACGCAATGGAAATAGATTCTTGACATTTCGCATTATGTGACATTTAAGCTTCTTTTGTAGCGACCTGCTATCTTCATTTGCCTATGCTACATAGACTTTAACCTGTATACGAAGAGCATACTTTATAGAAATGATGTTCAGTACTGATGTTTAATCAATTTTTCGAGAGTTCGAAACTTTTGCACTTGTTTGTAAATTCCTTAATTTATAAATTTGGAAGTTTTTGATCTCCGTAGATCTGAACTCTTCATTACTTCTTCGTATTCATCTACAAAGAATATTCTTTTACTCTTCTAAAAGTAGCTGAATTTCAAAACCTACCTGTTACTTATCATGTAAAAATTTTTTCTAGACGATGTACGCCTGGGTGTGGTTGACTCTGTGCTATCTCATTATGGTCCAATCCTTGCCGACGAATCTGGAAGAAGGAAAAAAGACTGAGCAAATGAGACCAAAACGTAAGACCCTATGATATTTTAAAATATAACATATTTATATGTTGCAAGATGTTTACTTATTTACTATTTTAGCAAAACGAACGCAGGAGATGTTGATGTTTGGTAATCAACAAAACCGTCAAGCAGAAAGCAAACCCACCTCGTATTCTTCTACAGCAGAGAAAAGTATGTCTCCCTGAATAGACTTCTTTTATCATTTGTTACACGGTTTCTTCATGTTACAGGAACTCTTGCCTCAGCAGGGTTAGGTGGACTGAAGGCAGCTTTGGCCGAAGAGGAGAAGTCTCGTTCTAATACTCCTAACAATGCTATGTACGATCGTGATTCCTTTCCTCCCTATGAAAAGAATTACGAGTAAGTTTGCCGTGGTCCACTATTTGATAATATAGAGCTATACTGTATGTACTGTTCTCATGAGAGAATGAGAATATCCTGTGTTCTTATACTTTGCATTCCTACACTTGGTTCCATATGTTTCATATTCCAACGTGCCATATCTCTGCAATTCCATCTCTCATTCCAATACTTCACATCTCAGTATCTCAATGCTTTACATCCCAGCATTTCTACAAAATACAGAAGCTAAGTCCAAGTGTCCTACATCAACAATAAACCTAACAAAGACTTTCTGCTTAGTTACAGCAAGGTCCTCGTGAACGAACTAGGCGATGAGATGCCGCAAGTGTGGGACGTTCCCGCGTACTCTCGCTACTACTTGAACGAAGACCGTCGGAAGAGGTCCGAGAAGTCTGGAGTGGGATCAACCACCATAAAGCCATCTACCTCGTCATTCCAATCAACATCCACTCAGCAGTCCGTGTCGCAAGCAAAGAGAAGGTGAGTCACAAAACCTGCAAAAGAGTTTGTCGCAGAATGTGTTGCATTTCATGCTGTTTTCGAGAGCGTTTCATAGTTCGTAATAATGCACCTGTAGCAGGCTGGGTGAATCGACTTGGTAACCCGGCTGTTCCCACCCTTGCGAGCACGCCTTTCCCGCCCTCTTGCTCGGGACAACCCTCTTTTTCTTCGACATTTCTTCTGAATGGGGATGAGAGGGTTGGCGAGGGCGTTGCCCTCAGCAGAAACGACGGTCGGCTTGACGACCAAGTCGGTTCAATACGACGTCGTTATCGAAGTTGATCAGCGGAGTATGTTGAACCTGCTCTTCTTAGTCCACTGGAGGGAACGCTTTCCATATTGTACACCTTTTCTTTCATCTGTAAATTCGGTGGAATTAGGCTCTGCTGCTTTACATGTACATACATTTCATTTAACATATACATAGTATGTATTTTACATACATCTATCTCCACATATCCTCATATCCTTCATCTAACTATACATATACACAGTATATATTTTCTGCACATATCTATCTGTACATATCCTCATATCTTCCATCTAATCACACATATGTACATAGTATAGTATATCTCCCTAGATCTCTATATTGCTAGTGAGACACAATATACATACATACAGCGGATGGGCAATCCAGTTTCAATTATAGCGATGCAAGATTCAACTATAGGTTGAAACTTGATATCTTTACAGCGAAGGCTATCGACGACATTTATAACGTACACACGAAGCAGTTATTCATTAATTAAATGACGTCGACGATGACGTTCACCGATACGTCAGAGCATGATCAATTATTTTAAAGTCAGCCGGTAGAGTTCCTTACGTCAAACTTTTATTTTTACGCGGAAAAACGTAGCCGCCGCGTCGACGTGCAATTGCTTGACCCGTAAATAAATGTCACAGGTCACTCGTGCACTTTTTCTCCTTTACATAGGAGACTCGGCAAGATTGAAACCGGTTGACGATCTTTAATGCGATTCAATTTTCGAAATTAATTTCTAATGAGGAACAGAGTCTTTCTTGATTGTTCTTGATAAAATACTTTCAATGCAGCTTACTTCTTTTGTATCTTAATCTTGCTTCTTTAAACATACCTGAAAACATATGGAATTAGTATCTTTGGAAATTACAGGGATAGTAAGGGACGTATAAAAATGTATACAGACGTGAAAATGTTTTATCGCAACCTAATCTCCATACTGAACATATTAATGAACGTCATTTTTTAAAAAAGTATCTTTGTTTCAACGCTTTATCCGAGATATTAATGACCTTTCATTTGTACAAACGTTAATTAACGCCAGCAGCGTATAACTCAAAAGAATGGGAAATATAGTTAAAAAGCTTTTAACGTGAACGGAATAAATCGTGGGCGGGTAAAAATCTAATAATCGTGAGAATGGAAATTCGGGATTCAACAAAACATTCACGCGACAATTCGCTAGAGCATCTTCGCGTGGGCGTTCCTAGATGCGTGGGTAGACACAGGTACAATTTGGTGCAGTCATCGAGACGTTCGATACTCGTGACGCAAGAGTGTAGCTTTCCAAGGGGTGTATCCACGAAAAGCTGAATGGAGCAAAAGTAGGTCAGGTCTATTACTTGATATATCAGCTGACTAGTTAGCTATGACACTTTCGGTGCATATTCCAGATGAATTTTATATCGACGATAAATATAGGAAGTTATTTAAAGATATAAAAATGCTAAACTCTCCCTAGGCTCTCGTTCCTTATCCATAGATAAGTTTTAAACTTTTGTTGAGCTGGTCCTTATCTCTTTCTAAGTACCCGAACCTTCTAAAGAACATTTACTGGCATATAGATACATAAATTAGGAAACAGAAGCCTTGAACTATTCTCTGTCGGCTAACTTCCATAGCTCTCCTTCTAAAATTATCATTATAGTGCAAATTTCTTGAGTCGACAAGTTCGCTGTTAAATCATTCACGATATCTTATAGAGATTCTATAGACTTTCAATTTTGTTCCCTCTCTTTTTTCTTCATTTGTGAATGTATATACTAAGTTTCTGAATGAAACCACCTGACGAGTCCGTATCGTTTTGGCATATGACCAGCCAATCAGCTGTTGGCGTTAGCCGGTGCCATATCGATCATCCGCAACAGAGCGTGCCAAGCATGCTCGGCAGACCCGACCTACGATAACATTCTATCTCAGCGCAAACGCGTACGATTTGCTGGTTATTGGTGCAAACTATCCTTTTGTTCGCTGCTTTTTCCATTCAAACTCTTCGATACACTGCATGCACAACCTGCGATGAAATCGATTTGAATAAATGCAAGCTTGAATGTTAAGTACAAAAGAACTTACCCAACTTGAAACTTTCAGCGTCCCAATTTATCAGGAACCGCGATTCAAAAGGGAATTGGATATCGATCCGGAGGATGTGTTAACTCTTTTGTCGCTTTGGGAGAACGAGCGTCGAAAACGGTAATTGCATTGTGCATCATAATTGCAAGTATACCTGACACTCAAGTGTTTTTAATATTCAGGAACTGGCACAAGTACATGAACGACGAGTACGAGAATGTGGAGGACGAAGACAATCTTCTTGATGAAGAGGATCCTCGAAATGGTACATGCAATATGTTTGCAGTTAAACCAGAGATAATATAGAGATTGAATGATCAAGAGTTAATACAGTACTAATACAGTATTAATGCATACAAGTTAATACAGAGATTGAATGATCAAGGTTAATTAAATATTAATTTTGTGAATTTATGGATTTTAAAATGAAATTAATTTTGGAAATGTTTGTATAAAAGTTTTAGCTCTGGTTTGAACGTTATGTAAACAGTCTATCTGTCTAATTTTAATATATGATTGTTTCAATGTATAAATAGTTATTCCATGGATGGATTCTCCGGTGTATCCCCCTCGTCACTACAGCCTGGACTCCCTGTCTCCTTCAGACATAGGAATCATTCGAACTCATCCATCCAGCTATTACGAACAATACGAGAACCAGTATGGCCAACAATACGACGGCACTCAATACGGCAGCCCCCAGTATGGCCTTGTCTATCCTCAGAGTTACTACAACCTCCCCGAGAAGAGGTTTATGGTCTCCAGAAAGCGCTCTCAGGTATTGCAACCCTGAAAATGATGCACTATAAGTATGAATTACAAGAAATATTTATAATTGATTTTTGTTACAGGCATATGATCCTTACTCTAATTCTGCTCAGTATCAGATAAGCTCTCAATCACGAGGATATCCTTACCAGCACCGTTTAGTATATTAAACTGTTACTTAAAGTAATATCGAGAACGTGATTGATACGAGGGATCTTTATCAGGAGGGTAACGAACTGACGTTTTCGGACTCACGTATACGCAAGATAATTTTCTGACGTCTCTCTCTCTGACGCCCCCTTCTTTTAGCTATTCTGTTATGAAACAGTAATACGTTCTCAAACGGCGAGACAAGAGAGACTACTTTAAGAAACACGGTGCTCAGAAAGACTTCACTTACAAGAGCCTGCTGAAATAGCCCTCTTATACCTTTGGCCAATGCGTTCTAAAACTTTATCTTTCTTTTCCAAGATAGAAACCCTGAATTAAGAATGTTTTTCAGCGTGCTCTTGTATTTCTTAACACGTTAACATAATTGTTTCAATTTAGGACTTTCGTTATATCACCATCCTTGTAGAGTTATCAAGTTTACTTTAAACTTGTCAAAAATTTGTCTTCATTCCAAAATATTCAAGTTTATTCTTGGACTTAATCAAGATGAAAATGTAACAATATGGACCTAGTTGGGGAACGGTGATATAACGAGAGTACTGTACTCGCTAGTACAACGTCAATTGTATTAATCTTACAGTAGTTGACGTGTTAAAACACTATACAGGGTGTCACAGTGTCCCTGAAATGAGGGGTCCCTTTGCGAAAATGGGGTTTGAGGCTTCGTATTTGAATTATTAAAACAAGGACCAGTCAGAGCCTTGCATAATCCTCTGATTGGTTTTCCTCAATAATTCAAAAACGGAGCTTCAAATTTTCGCAAAGGAGTACCCCTTATTTCAGAGACACTTGTGAAACACCCTCAAGCTCTCCTTGCTTGCAGCACGGGCAGGAAGAGCCCCGATCAATCGTGCGACGACTGAAATCGTTAAAACAATCGTAGTGTATTCGAATCAAACTATCCTCATGCTTTTCTGACTGATATTAAAAAACGGACGAAGAATAGTTTTTCCATGGGTTAGGCTCGATAGACTCCATCCGATTAGACGACTAGGTGATGGGATTACATGGACGACCTACAATAAAAGGAGGACAAGATTTATTCAAGACGATAGTGAACGATAGAATAGAAACAAAAAAAATAACGAGGCTGATATGTCGTTTTATAATTGTTTACCATTCGTTTCGCTTTTATGGATTGTTACATATACGGACGTGTATAACAAGTTCATACGTGTATGTAGTTCATCCTCTTTGACTTAGTTTGCAAGAGGGATAGAGAGAGATATTGTACACGCATACAGTGGGAAGTTAAAGTAAACCTAGAAAAATTCCTGTATATAACAATTTAAGATAATACTTGTATATAATTTTACAATTATTTCAGTCAGAGGTGACAAACAAACCTTCTTGTTATAAAAATATCACATAATCTAAACAATTTTAAAATGATTGTCTTAGTTTGAAAAATGAGATTTTACTTTACAGTCTTTCATATGAAATATAAAATCAAAGATTACAAAATGTGTTGAGTATGAATATGTTGCATTGTACCTCAAGCTGAAATAATTGCATCATTACATACAGTCTAATTTTTTTGCTCTGCATTTTGGTTCACTGTATGTGTAAGATCAATGGTGTATATATTGAGTACTGAAAATACCAGTTTGAATCCAAAGCTAATGGACGATATACAACATATCTTCTATTGAATTCACACTTTATATTCGACGTACATCCTCCTACCCTTACTTTAAACATAATTGTCAATTAATTTTTTAGCCGTGTACAGACTTATACTATACTGTCTGCGGGAATAATCAGTGATGATTCTTGCATCAGTTTAGAATTAAAATTTCGTGGCTGGATTCTTGAGTATGTTCTTGACAATTATGCTCTATTGAATATGAAAGTAAAAAGTTTATCAAAAACGAGGTCCAGGTCGTGAAATTTTAATTCCTATCGTGAATATAAAGTGTGAAGTATCTTTTACAGATAATCCATCGTCTTACCATTGTCATTGGCATAACTAGTCTAGGCCCCATTGTATCGCTTTAACATTATTTCTATGATCTGAGAATATTATGTTTATATAATTGCATATCGTTCAGCTCGAATTTCTATTGAAAGACACGAGCGAATATTCTGGACTGCATAGTTACGCCAATGACCATTGTCTCTGAAAATAAGAAAGAAATGATTCAAGGAAAAAAAGGAGGAAAGAAAACTTGTAAAACTTACACCAAATAACATGTAATGTTCTTCTCGATTGAACCAAACACGGCCTTCCATAGAGCAAAATGTTCCGAGGAGACTGAATAAATTTTCCTTTTCGTTCCTTGTTCGCTTGAACGCGTACAATGATTATTTTTCACGGTAGATACAACAGCAGAATAGAGAGAGATAGATATAAAAAGCGAGAGAGAAATAGAGAGAGAGAGATTAAAACCAGCGTACGACTGACCGATCGATCCGTGAACGATCGGCGATAAAATCTTTTTTGTGACTTGATGCTCTATATTTTTGACGATCGTTTAGCGTGTAATTAGTATTTACGTAGATTAAGTATCGTTGCGACGGAATGATTCAGTATTTATTACTCATTGTAATTAGCGTTATAGATGAGAAATATTGATTATTGTGTACAATTAAAGGAACATCAATCAATTCGGTTTGAGTTTCATTGATAATAAGGCACTCGTATTTTTTTAGCTCCTCTCATCTAAAACAAAAAGGCATTAGTATTAACATTTTGTCTCAGCTTTTAAAGTGTACACATTGCACTGTGTCAAATACTTAGACTTTACACTCAACGTTACATCTCTATATCTTCTGCACTCTATAATGTTCCAAAGCTTCCCACTCTATTTTTTTACTTATTTTTCTTATAATTTCAAACGGAATCGATAAGATTCCAGCGATACAAGATTCTAGTCAATTATGCAATATCGAGGACATTCCAGTTTTCCCCACTTTCGCACACAGAACAAAAATTAAGCTATTTTTGATGCATGTTCGATTTTACTAATGAAGAATAGATTTATATATCCTTAAACGAACGAATCAACATCGTTATTCAGACTTCTTGTTATGCTACAAAAATATCTTCCTTCTTGATATTAAAAGGTTTGACAAAAAGTTGAGATATCTTCGAGAAGAAACGTGGAACAATAATCGTATTTCAGCAAATAAAAAAGTATAATGTTTCTTTGGATGACAATAGTTTGGGTGAAATGTCCCTTGCCTTTATTTATGGAAGATTTAAAAATTTCCACAGTTGCAATTTTAAAAATTAGCGAGTGACTTATTCATTATAATAGTGATCAAACTTACAATACTTTCTGGACTATAAATGCATGAAAAAGAGCAGAAAGACAGTGTAACATTGAGTCTATGTGCATAATAGTACTATATGTAAACGTTCAATGGTACATGTGCGTTATGAAAGAAGTTATGTATACTCGGCACCGAAAGTATTTTTTCAAACTAATGGTGCTTCTCGAACGATATAATTGTAATGAAACTAAACGAGAAATAAATAATTGTATTCAACTTGTGAACTTTTACTTCCGATATTTATGTACATTTCTGCTTTTTGTTGATATAAACAGTACATTCAAAACTGTAATATACAAGTTAATATTTGATCACCCATAAACAAAAGACATTCTGTTCTACAACCCATATTTTTTTCATTAATTATTTCTATCAATTATTTTCTTTCATTCATTATTTCTACTATTTTATCTAAACATGGCCAAAAGATCAACTCGTCGTGTCGTTATTATCGATCCTACCGATTGGCCGGAATCGCTGTACGATGATATTAATTGGAAATTGTTGCAAGCTTGTACCGTTCGGCATATATGTATAGCGAGAGAAGCGCTGTCTCAGGCACGAAAAAGTTGTTCCGTGTTTTCCATCTGCAATAAACAAATTTAGAAGTTAGAATTGTATTAATATTAAAATAATTATATTATTAACATTATATACTTTAGGGCGCTGACGTTAATTGCAGAAGGTCCGATTTCTTGACGCCGCTGCATATTGCTACCGAACATGATGATACGGAACTCGTACAATTGCTCTGCGATCAGCCATCCATTGATATCGAAGCAAAAACGATGCACGGTTGGTTATCTCTAAATAACAAGCATAAATAAATACCTACATTACTGCATCTTATATGTTATATTATTTATTAAACAAAAGAAAAGTCAACTTTACTGATTTCATATCTATAGGATTAACGCCTCTTCACAAAGCTGCCTTATTGGGACATTCGCATGCGATTCTAACATTGCTAGAAAATGGCGCCGTAGTTAATTGCACGGATAACCTAAGAAGATATCCGTTACATTACGCCGCTCTACACCGAGACGTTAAAAGTGCCACTATATTATTAACAAACAATGCTAACGTGAATGTCTATGATGTCTTTCATGAAAGTCCACTTTACACTAGCGTTATTCGAAGACCCTTCTATCCGATGATTAAATTATTGCTAGCATATGGGTAAACGGGTATAATGTTGCAATTTTCGAGGGTCATAATAAAAATAAATTTTTCCAGAGCTACAGTGCACTCAGAGCCTCATCAGAATTCATTAGGCTTACTTCTTGAAGCTGTTTTAGCTATGAAAAGCGCACCGGATATAAAAATATTAGAACTTCTTTTTCGAAGTGGTGCTAATGTAAATACAACGGATGACTGTGGTTTACGTACCCCTTTACACATAGTAGCTATGACAGGAAATTTTGAACTAGCCGCGTCAGTAAATAAAATTAACGATAGATCCGCAACATATTCTAATAATTTTCTTTAAAATCGAGTAGGTATCTTATCGAGAAAGGAGCTGATTTAAACCGGGAAAATCGAGCTGGACGAACACCAATGGACGTTGCTGTAATGTGGGGGCACTTCGAAATTGCGCAGTTAATACATGATTCCATTTCAACGAAATTAAAAATACATCGAACATCTAGTACAACAAACCTTACAAATGGGCAAACTTAAATTTTTGAACGTCAAAAAGATACGCATGCGTCTCATGGCAAAATGTAGAACTAAAGCTTGGACTGCTCGCTAATAGATGGTGTTAACCAAACATGGCGCTGTAATTAAATAATTATCTTCATATGATAATGAATATATAAAATTCCCTTCTTTTCTATAATGTACACACAATTGCAAATATATTTAATAAGAAATAATTATGAATTTGTTGCTAATAAATATAGCGCAACTGTGTCATCTTTATTTTACAGAAAAATGATATAATGCAAGTGCATACATGTCATAGATTATAGAGTTTGTAGAACAGAGATGACACTGTTGTCCATCACAGATTTTCTAAAGTTAGGTTAGATGGAAAGTGTGTTGTATACTTATTTACGTTAATAAACTAAACGTAAATAACGATGGCAGTCCCGTCAGTTTCATTATCAACCCGAAATAAGAAGCATTTCTTAGGAGTACCAGCACCTTTGGGATATGTTGCCGGTGTTGGAAGAGGGTAATATACAAAATACAATGCTATTTTATAATCCTAACCCTTTTCGTTGAAATAACATATCAAAACGTTATTTGTCTTTCGTTTTTAGTGCAACTGGATTTACAACTCGATCTGATATCGGTCCAGCTCGAGATGCTAACGATGTCTCGTAAGTATTCTGCTCAAAAATATGCACCAATAAAAATGTACCATTTCACTATCGTTGGTATCATATTGGTTTCTTATATTTTACTTGTAGAGATGACAGACATGCACCACCTACAAAGAGAACAAAAAAGAAAGAGGAAGAGGAAGAAGATGAAGAGGATCTAAATGATTCTAACTATGATGAATTTTCTGGATATGGAGGATCCTTATTTAGTAAAGTAAATGTTTAGCGTAAATACTGCAGCATAAGTGAATGTATTCTATATTAAATCATTAATGTTTTGCAGGACCCATATGATAAAGATGATGAAGAAGCTGATGCCATATATGAAGCTATTGATAAACGAATGGACGAAAAACGTAAAGAATACAGAGAGAAAAGGCTTAGAGAAGAATTGGAAAAATACAGACAAGAACGTCCGAAAATTCAACAGCAATTTTCTGACTTAAAACGAGAATTGGTAAATGTAACTGAAGATGAATGGAAAAATGTTCCAGAAGTGGGTGATGCCAGAAACCGGAAACAGAGAAATCCTAGAGCTGAAAAATTTACTCCTTTACCAGATTCTGTTCTTGCAAGAAACTTGGGGGGTGAAACATCAACTAGTATAGATCCATCTAGTGGTTTGGCATCCATGATGCCTGGTGTAGCAACACCTGGAATGTTAACTCCTACAGGAGACTTAGATTTAAGAAAAATTGGACAAGCTAGAAACACTTTAATGAATGTTAAATTGAATCAAGTTTCTGATTCTGTGGAAGGACAAACTGTTGTTGATCCTAAGGGTTATCTAACAGATTTACAAAGTATGATTCCAACTTATGGTGGTGATATCAAGTAAGTAGCACAAAATATCGAACGTGATTATTCTATTATTATTCTCATTATTTTCTTTTTTCAGCGATATCAAAAAGGCTAGATTATTACTGAAATCTGTGAGAGAAACAAATCCCAACCATCCACCAGCATGGATTGCATCCGCTCGATTGGAAGAAGTTACAGGAAAGGTGCAAGCCGCTCGAAATTTAATAATGAAAGGATGCGAGGTAAATCCTACGTCGGAAGACTTATGGTTAGAAGCAGCTAGACTTCAGCCTCCGGACACAGCTAAGGCGGTGATCGCTCAATCGGTGAGACACATACCGACGTCAGTAAGAATCTGGATAAAGGCAGCAGATTTGGAAACAGAAACAAAAGCAAAAAGAAGAGTATATCGCAAAGCACTGGAACATATACCAAATTCGGTGAGGCTGTGGAAGGCGGCAGTTGAGTTAGAAGAACCGGAAGACGCACGCATTTTACTCAGTCGAGCAGTCGAGTGTTGTCCAACCAGCGTAGATCTATGGCTTGCCCTTGCCCGGTTGGAAACTTACGACAATGCAAGAAAGGTTCTTAACAAAGCAAGAGAAAATATACCGACTGACAGACAAATCTGGACCACTGCTGCGAAATTGGAAGAAGCGAATGGAAATAAACACATGGTTGAGAAGATCATTGATCGTGCGATATCTTCTTTGAGCGCAAACGGAGTTGAAATTAATAGGGAACATTGGTTCAAAGAAGCTATGGAAGCTGAAAAGGCTGGCGCGGTTCACACTTGTCAAGTTATTGTCAAGGCAATTATTGGTTTTGGAGTGGAAGAGGAGGACAGGAAACACACTTGGATGGAAGATGCAGAAACTGTAATGTCATTAATATATGTTATATCCTGTGACATGAATAATTATACTTTCATTATTGTTTCAGTGTGCACAACAAGGGGCATTGGAATGTGCTAGAGCTGTCTACGCCTATGCGTTGTCTACGTTTCCCAGTAAAAAATCGATTTGGCTACGTGCAGCTTATTTCGAGAAAACTTATGGAACTCGAGAATCTTTGGAATCCTTGCTTCAAAGAGCAGTTGCTCATTGTCCCAAAAGCGAAGTACTTTGGCTTATGGGTGCGAAATCTAAATGGTTGGCGGTATGTAAGATTTATAGAAATTACAAAAGTATCTTATCTCCTTGATGTATAACAATGTCAATTTTGCAGGGTGACGTTCCAGCAGCCAGAGGTATCTTGTCTCTGGCGTTCCAAGCAAATCCTAATTCGGAGGAAATATGGTTAGCAGCTGTGAAATTGGAGTCAGAAAATTCGGAATATGAAAGAGCCAGACGGTTACTTGCTAAGGCCAGGGCGTCTGCACCAACACCTAGAGTTATGATGAAGAGTGCAAAATTAGAATGGGCCTTGAACAACCTTGATGCAGCTTTGAAACTTCTGAAAGAAGCCTTGGAAGCATTCGATGACTTCCCTAAATTATGGTTAATGAAAGGTCAAATTGAGGAGCAACAAGACAATTTGGATAGAGCTCTAGACACATATACTCAGGCTGTAAGTTTTTTCTTATTAAATTAACAATCAATTGGACATTGTTGTTGATATATTTCTTGATTTATAGATAAAGAAATGCCCCAGTTCAATTCCCCTGTGGCGACTGTTAGCACAATTAGAACACAGAAAGGGACAAGTTACTAAAGCTCGATCAGTGTTGGAGAAAGCACGATTGAAAAATCCAAAAAATGCAGAACTTTGGCTAGAAGCCATCAGGAACGAATTAAAAAGTGGAGGTGTTAGAGACATGGCTAATACACTAATGGCAAAAGCATTGCAAGAATGTCCTACGTCTGGTTTACTTTGGGCTGAAGCAATTTTCATGGAACCACGGCCACAAAGAAAGACTAAAAGCGTGGATGCTTTAAAAAAATGTGAGCACGACCCTCATGTGCTTCTGGCAGTATCCAAGTGAGTATATAACTATTAACATTTCTCTGACTGGTTGACTATGTTTATTCAATAACAAAAATATTTTACAGGCTTTTTTGGTGTGAACATAAAATTACAAAGTGCAGAGATTGGTTCAATAGAACTGTTAAAATAGATCCAGATTTAGGAGATGCATGGGCTTATTTTTATAAATTTGAATTGTTAAATGGAACCGAGGAGCAACAGGAAGACGTAAAGAAACGATGTATTACCGCCGAACCTCATCACGGTGAAAACTGGTGTAAAGTCTCAAAGAATATAGCGAACTGGTGCTTGAGCACGGATCAGATTTTAGTATTAGTTGCAAAAGATTTACCTATTCCGATATAATATTTAGGATAAGATAGGATGAGTTGTATATATATACATGTATTTATAGTTTTTCTAATTTAAGTCTCATTAAATAATAGAGTAAATAAACTTTTAAACATGTTAAAACACAATTTATTTTGCGGTATGTATTTGGACGTTGTTGTAGAGCCACTGTGGAAGTGGCTCACCCTACAACTAATTAAATCTAGTATGATCGATAACAGGAGATTTACTCTTATTACCAATAATTCAATCAGTTTAAGAGATTTTACTTCACAATTGCATCCGCCATTTTTATGTAGATGCTCGATAAAAATTACGAGTCACGTAACATGCAATTCATTGAAAAAAAAAGAATGCAGAACATATAGCATTATTTCTTCCCATTTTCTCTCAATAAATCGATCTTTTTTTTGACCAGCCATGCTATTTTCAAGTACTGGTAACACCCAACGGGACTACCATATGACGCGCAGCTGGGATAACTGCACGATGAGTCATTCGAGCTCGTCAACCCCTAAACTTCTTCAGATCTGCTCTCTCCCTATTCCGTCAAAAATAGCAACAGCAATCCTTTGAAACTTCCTCCGGAATTGCAGCTGCAAATTTAGTTTGGAATCTCTGCAATGTATCATATATCTACAAAAACGTAGCCTAATGGCAAAATAAAACAATTGAAAGCGAGTTTATGCTGGAAAACATGGGTCTTTTTTTCGTGCATCGAATGTGAAATCATGTTCGTCACGAAGGGTGAGTCAGCCACCCTCTCCAATGACGGTCAAGGCGACGATTGGAGGAAGTTTCAAAGGATAGTAGGAGGAATCCAATAGTAGGGGAAGGAGAGCAACGATGCTTCACGATTGGCTAATGTTCGGGGTCGGAATTCGTGGTGGGAGTAGACAGTCAGAGCGTAGGATCTGCTGAAGGAAGAGTGGAAGAGTGGCTCCGCCGGTGTTACCTGGTGTTACGTGCCGCGGAATTTCTATCCGGTCAGTCAGTGTGCTGTCTCCTTCCTGCCCTTGAACGTTCGGCTGGACGGTGCCTGCTACCTCTTGTAGTGACAACTGACAGGTCAGTGCTCTTTGCGCGATACATTCTATCTCGCCGTTTAAATTGTCCTCCGCTGATAAATTTTCTTTGAGTGAAAGAATCGTATCGGTGTCATTGTACCGGTACATTCGCCGGGACCGGCTTTCTTCATACATCGAAGAAAGGCGGTAGCACAATCGCGCATATATACATGTTTTTAACATTATGAAAGCTATCCGAAGGCGGTCATCGTTGATACGTTGCTCATCCTGTTTGTCTTCAACAAGCGGACCGATAATCGCGTACCAATACATTTTTAACGATATCGATCGTGTTTATTATTCAATGATCAAAAATGGAGGGGTGTGGTCAAATCTCCATACAGGTCCTGTGCATTTACATATTTATATACACTTCATTTTCGAATCAATCCATTTTATTATCCTTCACCGGAAATCTGAAATGCTTAATTTTTTATAATTTCATAAAAATTTAAAATAATATTTTCACAACGTGTAATTAAATTTTTACTGCGGCTATTTTGTGCTTTATAGAACAGGACGAAATTCTTGTATAATTTAAACCTTGAAACGGGAGTTAATTCGAAAGTGAACAAGCCATGTTGTATGAAGAATCGAGTAGCTACCCTAAAGCTATCATCCGGTTTCCAGATATACTCAGATGTAGATTTCCTTTAAAAACAAGGGATTATCACTTGTCTTTGATTTTAGATGAAATAAAGTTGAAAATTTTCAAATATGCAAATTTCCGAATTTTCCAAATTTCTTAGACTTCTGATATTATAAATTAAAAAATGTATTGCTCTGAATATTTTGAAGCTTGTAAATTCGAATATTTCTGACTGAACATTTACCAATAAAAAATCAACGCCCGGTGTGGCCTTTTCCCCCATCTCGCCATTTTCCCTAGAGAAGCTTTACGGTGCTCGCCAGTGTAGGACGGTAGGATTCGACAAGGGCGTGGTTTTGACAAATGCATTTCCGTTGCGCATCAGGCGCACAAATATATTCCTCGTTACCGACTGGCAAGCTCTCCCTTCGAGTCAGAGCCGTTTCTACAAATAAACCTAGTAATGAACTTCGACTTAATTTAAATTGAAAATTATTTAGTCAACATTTCAATGAAACTTGTAATTACCTCTGCAATTTAATGAGAACTGCGTTCTGCTATAATTAAATGTATACAGTTTAACGCGTCGTATCTTCAAAAGGGAGAATCCAGTATTTGCATCTTATCATGTCCTGGACAAGTTAGGTCGTTTCAAGGCAAGCAAGAAGGCCTTTCGAATAAGTAAAACACTTAACAAATTCTATTCGACCACGATTTTCATTTACTGCACTTGCAGAAAAAATTTATTTTTAGAACGACAAAGGCACGATAACTTTTATCGTTCTTATAACCCATTACGTCGAACGTAGATAAAGAACATTATATATATCAACAAATCAAAGTACTTATTGTAAATAAATTTAAAAAACACCTACGTTAGTAATGTTTGTCTCGATACTTGACAGATGCATACATGTATGTTAATAGAAGGTGAACATAGATTAAGATGAATCCTACGCGAAATATTAAAAATCACCTTTTTACCCATGACCATGAAAGCCGAGGTCGTCGATACGTTATAAAGTAGATATAGATAGCAGGGAGGGAGGGGTTCACGAACCCCACTCTTCGACCCCCGCATTGCCAATCGATGAAACCGTCTGCCACCCGTCGACCGCTCCCCCGATGCAACCCCGTTTACACGAACCTACACATGCACACGCATCATAGACCTTCTCGCATGTATTTCATTCACATCACGGAAGAGAAGTATCTCTGAGATTTCGAGCATCTTCAAGGTCGGAACAGTCAAGGACCTTAACTTATCTCCTCGAAATACGTTGTGAAGAAATATTAAATAAATACCTGAAGCAAATACCAAGAAAAAATTAATATATTTAAAAAATTATTTCGTATTTTATTTATGATATTTACATCAGCCTTGTCGAACGACCACCGTTGCTCTCCAATTTGAAGCGTAGTAACGAAAGCAATCTGCAATCTACGAGATTGGGTCAAAGGGTGTTCCCTTCAACTCTATTCATTCGCAGTGTATACCGTAGTACTTGTTCACGAAATCTTGACCGCTGAAGAGGATCCTTTACGCTCGTGTTACCAGGCGAGATCACGGCATAATTTCGTGTACAGCATGGTTGACTTTCTTGAGGAAAATATTCTGGGAGAGAAAACGTTCCACTCGCTGTAACACTTAAAAATTATGTACTGTAGAATTTTTATATTTGAATACTGATTTTTTTTTAATATACTGTCATATATTTTTTTTAAATATATAATTTTTCCAGCATTAATCTTACAATTTAGATTCTTAGTAGTGAAATTTTTCACTATAATATGTGTACTATAAAATAAAATTTTCCTGTATAAAATTTGCAAACAGTGAGACCTATATGTTATAATCTGGGAAATTAGATTAAAAAATATTCTAATTGTAAAAAATCTGTGCAAATTAATATTGGTATTACTGTCGGTATTATAAATAAAAAATTACGTTCATTGATAAAAACCGAAGTACGCAGATCGAAGAGCCGCTTAGTAACACGTAATACGCCCCTGAATTGTACGCGCCACCGCTCGATACGATACGCGCTTGTCCAGGGTTCGTTAGCCGTCACGGTCGCACGAAAGAGAGACAAAGAGAGCATTTGTATCGCGTTTTCTTCAGCCACGAGTGCAACGCGAAATCATAGCAACACATTTTCTAGCTATACACGTACACCTAGAAGCAAGCTCTCTTTGAATGAAGACTGAATGTAGGGGAAGCTTAGATTTTATATAAAATAAACTTAAATTTTTTTTTATAAAGATTTCAAATTTTCAAAGCTGAATTCAAGCCTTAAATTAAAAAGATTCTAAATTTGGAAATCAACCAACAGAAGATTGAGGGGTACCCCCTGCTAGGTTTCCTTAGGGAAGCCTGCTTGTCAGTAAGTATGTTGTGCTCGCTTTTACATGATTACTGCATGTAGGTGTATGCAATCGATCAGTCGATACAAAGCCGCACAAAACCAAATTGTTATGTACTTCAGTGCGGTCTTCAATTAAACACGATTAGCCAAGTTAATTGGCATCCCGCGCAAACTCGTTAGTCGCCAGTACGATCTCTCTTTGCCCGGGAACCCACGACAATGCCCGATGAAACCCTTCAACGATGGCTCAATGTTATCGACCCACAGTATGCACTTACAGTTGATCAGTTTCAGACACGTGCGTTTAACAGATTACTCGAAGGTCGTTGTTTTTGGATGATAGGTTACCGACTGGAAATTATATGGAGGTTATGCGTCAGCTACACGAGTTAAGAACATTTTGTAGAAAGTTTCGAGGTAATCATTTAGTTGAGAACACAAACCTTGTGTGATGTTACGATCTTTTGCGATGAGTACAAGCATCGAAGCGTGGCATACACCGACGCGTACTGCAAACCGGCTAGCGCGTCGGTGCGAGCAACCTAGTTTCCTTATTAACTTGCAGACCTCTTTTCTCCTCGCGAGATCAAGTAGAATTTATCGTGGTTTCTCCGGACACTGGCGTACCGAACATTTTCAGTTCTCCTTTCGTGTTGCGACAATCCAATGAGATACATTTTCGAACGTGCTTCCATGGCTTTCGTGAAATCGACCGACTTAACGGTAACAGTCTCCGTGTTTGCATGTTCATTACATATTGCTATATGCATAAATACAAATTTTACTAAAAGGTTAGTAGTTGTAGTAATGCTAGGAGAGCTCAAAATCGGGTGCATTAACCTTAACCTCTAAGTGGGCAACCACTTCCTTTTAAGAAGTTTGTATATTCCAGCTAAAGTTAAAGCGTCAATGGGTACGATTTGAAGCGGTTATCTCTACAAAACGAGTAATCAAAATGTTACGTTCGAATTGCGTGTATCAATTGTAAGACTAATCGCTGTTTCTGGTCTTCATTTTCTGACCGTTACGCGCAACGTTGTATCTGTGTACGCGTGCACTCGATGCAACACTCCTACACGGGTACAAAAGACAGGGAAAGAAGAAATATTCAACGAGTGGATACGTAAAGGACGCGAACGTGTTCCACGGTTGCGTATTCAGCCTCTTTCGAGCTCTCTCTATATACAGCCATACGACCGGCTACCATATAAGGACCTATACACAGCCTTGTCGATGCTGACCCACCGTTGGAACGTATCCCTCGAAACGCTCTCCTGAAACCTCTGATGCACGCTTATCCGTTGATTCTACTCTTCCAATCTGTTTTGATTTTACTTGTTTTTATCCTGCTGTACGCATTCAGAAAAATAGCTACAACTTTTACATTCCTGAAAAAAGAATTTTATTTACTGAAGTTTTAATTTTATACTGAATTGTATTCAAATTTTATTCACTTCTGTAACTTCCTTTTTTAAATCATGTGTAAGTCGGTAAGTTTTGCCTGCTTTAAAATGTTGAGGAAAAAAATTTATTTTCCAAGCAAGCCGTTTGCGTTTTGATAAAGTGATGACGAATTTAAGCATTATGTCAGAGTTGTTTCAAGTGCCGATAACACAGATTGCAATATTTAACCATTCGGATTTCATGGTATATAATTGCTTCTTCGCATTAATTCTAAAAATGATTATCCAGTTAAATATGATAGATACCATCAATGTTAAACAAGGAAATAAAGGAAATAAGAGAAAGAAATGGAAGGAAGCGCCTCGACGGGCATGAGTCATTCCGGGTTCAGTGGTGCACAAACTTTTTTCCAATTTCACGTTCTTTCATAGTAAACTTCTAGAAATTCATTCACCGGTAGTTGCACAGATCTTCTAGTAGGTAGATATATGGTAGGCAGTGTTCCTTAATAAATCTAATAGATGGACGGGTTGGTTTAAATATCCTCTATTCTGAATTTCGGTTGTGCGTCACTGCAACTATAAAGCGTAAAAGCAATATGAGTAACGAGTTCGACGTACGGGTATACTATATATTTTATACTTTAGAGGTCCCGCAAGAACGTGCCCAGATTACGAACGTCGCAGTTTTTACATATTTACGTGCATAAAATATCCGTGTACAGTTTATAAACTTACTTTCATAAAAATATCGATGTTTGTTGTAAATAAATTAGAGATGAAGGATATGTGACCAGAAAGGAAATGGAAGGAAACGTAGACCGGAAGTAGCAAGCTTTCGTTGCTTCCGCTTCGTAACAAGGGCCGACTCGAGCTGCGTAGAATGTGTGGAGTACTCCACCCTTGGAATTTGATTAAATGTGGAATTCCATATTTCGGATTTTTGCAATGCACAGAATTCCTTGCAATTTGCGTGAAATTTCACGTGTGGGATTTGTGCTCTTACCTGTAAAACTTATCGATGTTATGAAATTATCGATTAAATTTAATTGTGGGCATTCAATTGTAATTTTTAAATTCATCAGATCTCAATTGAAAGAACTATATTCAGCGATTGTAATCAGAGTAATAACCGTGTATGTTAAAATTCAGCTTTCCGACATAATTATGGCAAATCCGTTATTTTCGTCTGTAAGAAAAACCGAGACGACCGGAAGTAGTAGACGAGCAACGCTTGCTTACCTTTGCATTCGCCAGAAACGATGCCGTTATTCGCGCGGAATTTATGGCACTTACAACTTGTTTCTTCATCTTTCATCTTGTTTTCGATCAAACAATATTTGTTATCATCTTTTCCTTTGTTATTGTTATATTTGTACAGCGATAAGTCTTAAAAACACGCATTTATTCGTTTCGAACTGAAAATTGGAAACAAGTACAACGAACAATCGTATTGTTCGATACGTTTCGACATTTCTGTCGATATTAGTTTGAAATATCGCGAGAAACGTTCGATATCGATACATGTCGGTAGGTATACATGTACGTAAGTAGGTATGCGAAATAACCATATCGCATTTACAGTTTTGCCTCGTTCTCGGTAATACGATAACAAGAAATCTACGCTCTTCGTTGACAGTGATGATTCGTACACTTTCTTCTTTTCAATATATACGTGACGTTCAGTGGTTATTGTTCAAGCGAGAACAAAGAAAACGAGTCGAAGTCAAAGGAAGAATCGCGCCGTAAAGGCATCGTAGTGAAATTGCATTTCTTGGATTCTCGAAATTCGTCGAATCGAATTGCAGTAACTTCACTTTGTTCTTAATCGATATGCGATTTCTAATCTATACATGTTGCGAAAATTGACATTGTAATTGATCGATTATACACATTTTGAAATTATGCTTTGTCGTATGATCGATACTTCGTTAAACTCGACCGCCTTGAACAAAAACATATCGCATTTATGCAAACTCGCTGTATAGCTCATTTTTAAACCGTGGTTCAAGTTGGTCACTTTTTTAATTGGAAATTCTTTCGCTTCAAGATCTCGCTTTTTGGATATTGGCAGCTAAGAAAACAAATTACAAGTTGTAAAGTATGAGAGTGTTATTGCAAAAATAATGTATCACAAACTGTTATAGTATTGTTCGATTGATTATTAACAAGTATTTATATAAATTATTACAAATAGTACAATATTTTATATAGATACAATATATTCTTGTCAGTAATAATTAGCTTTTCTGTTTTAGATTGAGGAGTACAACACAAAGCCATGTCGAGTCCGTCGTTGAAAGACCTGCCAAAAGTAGCCTTAGACTTGAAAAGCGAATTAGAAGGTTTCAATCATGGCTGCATGAAGAAAGCTGCGACGGCCGAAAAAAATGTTTTACCTTCCGCTGAAGGTACAAGTTCTCTTATTTTCCTTAGTTTGAATTGTGTGTTCTTTTTGTTTTCTTTATTCCTCTAAAGTAACAAATGTTGTAGTAGAATGTTAATGTTAAGAAATTCGTTTGATCGATTATAATGCATGTAATGATAATATTGCAATGTAGACGTACGACAAGAACGACAGCATTCCGAATTAATCCACGATGTGGAGTCTTTTAAACCAGATCAGTTGAAACATGCCGACACGAAAGAGAAGATCATTTTACCCAATGCCAAAGGTATTCTATAGAAATTTATCAATTTGTAGGAACATTCGCAGATTCTTCGATGGGTGACAGGAGGTTATTGCGGCTTTTTGGTGCTTCGAGGTGACGCGATCAGAACCCACGTGATCAAGACTGGCGCAAGGCGGATTCAGAACATTCCTGGCAACTTTATATAGCAAAAATGCGTCCTGTTTTGGGGCTTTATACTATCATTTATGCAGAACATTATACGCTGTATAGTACGCCTTGATTTGGCTCTCAAATGTTCGCGCCAGTCTTACACGTAATATCAGACAAGCTTTTTATTAGGGATAAACCGATATATTAATAACATATTTTTATTTGTGATTTGTATATTCGATATTGCAATCAAAAGTATTTGTATCGATTCATCCCTATTTTTTATACACATTTGCTTTCAGCTGAGGGATTGTTTTGCATGTGCCGTCGTTGGTCAATTACGTACTTTACACCGTCGACGATAATAACACAACGTTATGTCCGCTCAGCGATAAACGTTTTAGAAATATCGCACAATAACAATACAGCTTGAATATTCTTTGTTAAGGGCAACAAGTTTAAAAAAAACAGTGTGATCTGTCCGCTTAAGAAATATATTTCACTTGAGTGATTTATGTACATTGTTCCTAAAACGGTTTTATGGTCATTATGGTGATATCTTTTTATCATGTTGGAAACAATATTTAGCGTGTTACCTTTGTTTTGTTTTTCTTTCTCTGACCTTGATTTACTTTTTTATAGATGTAGCCGCGGAGAAGACTCAACAAACGTTGATGTCGGGCATCGAGACATTCGACCCGACCAGTTTGAAACACACCGAAACTCAAGAAAAGAATCCGTTACCTGATAAGGACGGTAAATAACCATATTTCTTTATTTTAAATCATTATTTGGATGGAAAGCGTGGATACTGTAATAGAAATTTTAAAAATTAAATCTTTTTTATGTAGCGATTCAACAAGAAAAAGGAAAGCAGCAATTAATCTCTGGAATTGAAAATTTCGATCCTGCAAAGCTGAAACACGCCGAAACGCTTGAGAAAAATCCCTTGCCTACCAAAGAAGGTGAGCGAATAATACAAGAAAAGTTAAGTTTGTTCTTCATCGGAAATATAAATAAAATAATGTTTTCTGTTGCAGCAATTGACGCCGAAAAAATAGCTGCTTAAAGAAAGCTTCAAAACCGGAAACACAAAAAAGAAAGGAAGCAGCGACTCGTCATTTCTTCCATTTTCTATATCGTGACATTTTATAACAATTACTCATACATTGTCCACAGGAAAAAAGAAGAATGCGACACACTGTGTTAATGTAATCTTATGATTATACTTATCCTACCGCCATGAGCGTCCCTTTCGGCGAGACGCACAAGTCGTTTTTTATATGAAAACTATTAACGATGAAAACGACGATGAGGGTTCGGGCCCAAATTTAATTAAAATAATACGATCAAACTTTACAAACGATCTATTTGATTCCTACTGTTACCAACATTAAATGATTTTGGGTCTGTATCAGCATCCGTCTAACATTAACTCGCCAAAGGATGTACTTTTTATACTAAGAAAGCTGCACGTGAGCAAACGTTATTTTCGATAGCAACAAAATTATTGGGTAGCATTGCATGCGTTACAGATGTCGCAATGGTGCAGCGGTTGATCTTATATTTGTGTAAAAATCATATTTTATATAACGGGCTATTGTACTTTTTTAACATTTCGTACACATCGCATTGTCATTCCGATGAAAATTATTATGACGAATAAAAAAAGTAATTTGTACGAAAAGTCTTATATGTCCATACACCAATTTCATTAGCAAAAATTTCCCTTACAGATAGCAATTTTTATCGTATACATTTTTATATGACCTATTCATATGATTCGACTTACATACTGATTATGTTCCTAAATTTAAAACTCTATAACTTTGAAAATTTATACGTTTAAAAATTTTTAAATTTATGATTTCGAAAATTTTTAAATTTGATTTAATATCATTCCTAGTGCATATCTCATTGGCGCATACATAGTCCATGCTCACACCCAACGCTGTAATAAGACACGGGTGTCATTCAAACAAAGGCGCGAACACAAACAAAGGGGTCCCTACCATTTGAAACTGTTTCCCTATAAGTAGTAGTGAGGTCCTTTTCTCTCGAAAAACAATTCCTGAAAGTACCGAATAACGGTTCATGATTGGTTGATAAGTTGTTTCCGTCCAATAGTATTGTGGAAATCGATTCTATTAGCAACCCAACGGGGAAGGACCTGTTGCTGGTACCATAATAATCATGGTATAATCTTAAATGCAAAGTAACAGTCAAATCGGATTATATCTTACAAGTTTTGTGCCAATTGTCACCTGTTGATCGAACAAATATTTCGTATGTGTCCAAAAATAGGTAACAGTATATCTTTTTTCTAAATAATACATATTCTAACACTATACAATTAACAATAGATTAAAATAGTCTTTCGGCTTTCATGTTTTCAAATGTGTTGACCTTGCTATTAAACGTATCATGAAAGTACAGAAATTTTACGTGAAGAATTCGAAACATTTATCTGGTTATTAAGAATATATATAGTTTCAATTTTTTAGCTGGGAAAATAGTATCTTCTTATAGAACTTTTTAATTTTAAAATGATTTATTTAATTACTTAATTGAGTCCTTTGTTATTTCCTTCAGTTATAAAAAATGGAAATATCACCTAGAAAACCATCTAAACGATCACAAGAACCTGTGGATGAATGGCTACAAACTGAAGGATATTTCAGAAAACATGCTCCCAAAGATCCAACTTGTCTGTTTAGAGCAGTTAGTGAACAAGTTTATACGACGCAACATTATCACATAAGAGTCAGGAAAGAATGTGTAGAATTTATGAGGAAAATGAAACACTTATTTATAGAGGTATATCAAATATATTTAATTTAATTATAGGAACATAAGATTTTAAATTATATAATTATTTATAGAACATAACGATTCCATTTGACAATTATATCGAGCAAATGGCTTGCTTCACCGAATGGGGTGGTGTTAATGAAATTCAAGCCATGTCATTGCTTTACGAAAGAGAATTTATTATATTTAATGGTCAAAAGCAAATCAGTCACAATGTTACTAACAATGGTTTCAAAGATACGATATACCTGTGTCATACCCCACCAAAACAATATGAAAGTATATATTCCAGAGATTTTGTTGCAACTGCTGCTTATTGCCAATGTAGGATTTACCTCTTTGTTATTTATCTTATATTCTTCTTTCAAAAAGTATGAATAAAACATTTTGTTTGACTTAATTTTCAGCTATTGTTTATCAAGTATTATATAAAAATGTCTTTGGAATGTCTGATATAGAAGATACTGTTCATAAAATGTTACATGATCGAAGTGGTACATTTAGGCACGACAAATTTTTCCTTAAAGGCAATTTAGAGATGCGGGAGTGAGTATATTAGTATATGTACTATTAATATTTAGTCTAGAATATAGCTTAAATTTAACTATATGTTTAGTCAGTTGACTACAGAAATGTATACAAAACTTGAAAATGGAACTGATGAGGTTGATGATACACAAGCTGTATCAAAAAATGTACCACCTTTTCCATATAGAATTGCTAAAGCTCTTGATCCCAATATCTATCGTAATACTGATTTTGATATTTGGCATGAAATCAGAAGAGGTAAAAAAAATTCAGTTTATATTACAAATAATTGTATAAAAAAAATACTGAAAATTTAATTGTTTCAGAAGTTAAAAATGCAGGATGGATTAGACACAATAGCCATGAGCTTCAAGTTGGTGGCAAATGTTTAGTACAAATGGACTTTAATGAGGAAGATGTTGACGAAGCTAATAATAATAATGTTTATGTATCTTCTCTTGAAAAGGAATCTGATAATGATATAAAAACAATGCAGACAAAGGGTAAACAAGATCCTATCTTTTTTTATGGACATATTCAAGAAATGAGTAAAAATCAGGGACCAGTACTAGTTTTTATTGAAGAATTAGGAGAGAAAAAAGTTGTACCCTATTCTGCTCTTAAGCCATTGCCTTTAAAAAAGAATAAACAGAACAATTGGCTATCAACGTGTAAGAGGAACGTCCTCTTAGATTCGAGTTAGTAATTGAATGTATGTTATATCATTAATAGTTTTGTACTTTTATTGTTTGATGTTGTACATTTTAATAGATCAGAAATGGAAAAAAACATGTGGCACAACTCCGCGAAAAATCAAAGAATCTACTAATATGAACATTCTATCAAATAATGTTGATAAAATTGGGAATAGTGATAACGATATTAACAAGAATAATTTTCAGTGGAAAGAAGGAAATTTGTAAGTATACTTTATTTGCATTACTATTTTAAATTTGCAAAAGATATACATTTATTTCTTGGTAATATAGAAAGGTAGATCAACGTGGATATGAAAATTATACGATGGAAAAGTGTTCCAATTACTCAGTTAATGTAAGTTAAAAAGATGTAATAGTAAAAGAAAAGATATGGTATTATAATAAAATCGTTCCTCTTCTAGAATTCAATATCTGCAAAAAATATTCTTGATAATACTCAATCTGCAGTGGATCCTGTTAGGCAAGAAAATAATAAAGAACGTAAAGAAAAGATCTCGTTTACAAATAAAAGTTCTGAAAATAATATGATAAAGAATTTAAAATCTGATGGTACAAATAATAATAATACAGGTTTTAATTCATACTCTAAACAAAGAATACAAAAGGAAGCTTATTATTCGACATATCCAGGTATGTAACTCAAATCGTCGGTCTATGAACTTAACAAATTTTTTAATGTATTGTTTAATATTCAGGAGATTCTGCTACTCAAATGGACAATATGCTACGTTCTATTAATTGTTCTGTTCAAAAAAGCGTTGATATAAATGGTAGTGATTTACCATTATCAGGTAAAGGGACCTGTCGTTTATTAAAACATATTATTTAACATTCATAATCACAATCATTTTTTCTATTACAGATCCATTCACTTTAAGATTTTTTTATAATTTAGGATTAGAGGTGAGTTTCGTTGTTCAGCTTGAAATTAACATGTTAATCAGTCATTTCTTTATTCTAAAATATTTTGTAGTATTTTCGTGGTAACACTAACTGGAACTATTTAACAAATGGACAATCGCCTGACTTTGGACAATGGTATCAAGGTAGATAAAATTTTAAATTAATTCTTTTCTCATAATTATTGCACTCATTCTTCATTAATATCTTATTGAAAAGGAATACCTCAAAATGATGTGGAAGTTGTGAATATTACAAATAACGCAATGAAGAACTGTACATTGACTCAAAGAAAAGAAAATAATGATCAAAAAGAAACGGGCACCTCTCAATTAGCGTGTAACGAAAATGAAAATAAAAATGATACTAACGATACACAAACTCTAAAGACTGAAGATTTAAAAGGTGACCATGGGAATGACTTGTATTCGACTCGTGATAAGGACCAGGAGCCTATTAATAGAGATGCACCTCGTATGAGTAGAAGCAGTGTGGGCCCACGATTTAAAAAAGATAGTATGTGTTAATAATTTTACCTGCAATGAAAAATTACCCTTTATTTTAATTGCGGCCATTTTACAGCTCGACATCGTTCTACTCAACATTTTACATCATCAAACAATCAATATTCATCCAATGAAACATCTAATACTAAATCTCCAAAGATAGAGAAGGAAATGAAAGATGATGCAAATATTCAACATAATCATTTAATGCCTCAACAGATGCATACACCTACAAATGCGATAAACTCTTATCAAGTACCTTATATGCAACATGGCATGTATACTGGGTTACCATACTATGGTAATGAGGCAGAGGGATTCGTGAATTCTTATTACCCCCCGAATACAGGATTTTTCCCAATCCCTTGCTTACCACATTCTGAAATACCGGATAGCAATGGCATACAACCATATTCACCGCATATGTGCCCTGGCATGGATTATACGCAAGCTTATTCTGGGTTGTGTCCGTCGTACATGTGTCCTCAGCCGGCTCCATACACTATACCGCCGCAAAATGTGCAAGAACATTGGTATGCAGTTGCTGGACAACCGCATTACATGCAATATGCACCTGTAATGCCTGTAACCGCAGAAACAACTTGCAATGGAATAGCACAAAGTGCAAGTCCAAACGTTTCACCCTAAAGCTTACCGAATCTATGTCTTTATTCCACTGATAGTGTTGAAGACGATTCATGATATATATAAATATCATATAACTTCAGAACTTTTGAAATTCTATATTTTGAAATAAATGTTAAAAATATATTACATATATTACAAACTAGAAATTCAAATTTAAAATTGAACGTAAGTTTTCTAATTTCATATAATGTTAAGTGATCATAGTACAAACTGCTGTTCCTAAGTATTAGTAGAAATGCCTGTATAAATTAATTAGTTCCTCCAGTACAGTTTCTTTACTGTACATATATTGCTCAAAACAAAACAGATACCTCATAACATTTTATACAGGTGACTTAGTTTATTAATATCAACCGTCATTTATATTTCTACATGTAGTTTGTTAAAAAATATTTTGAAATAAAGAACGAACATGAATATTTATGTTTCATTTTCCATTTTTTTTTTTTCATTTTTGTCACGCAATCTGTCTCTAGATATCCCTGTAGTTCTTTCAGTGATGCCAACTATCAGAAGTGACAGGGGGGTATTATTAGGAACATTTTGCAAGTATTTCAAAACGTACTCTGACAGAGTTATTCTGTGAACATCGTGTTTTCAATATGAACGGTTTAGGACACAGTGATATGTTAACCACAGATCCTTCGCGAGTGTCAGGAGATTCTGGCTTTAGTGAATTACTACGATTAGCGGAACAATTATCCGCTGTTGTAGAAGGAAGCGAAGAACTTCCTCAAGTTGAGAGAAATCTTCGTCAGATATTAGAAACATCTAATGAACTCTGGTCTCGTGTCACGCAGACCGGCACTCAGTCGAATCAAGTTCAAGCGTAAGAGAATTTGCATATCCAACTGCATGTATAATTTCAAACAATAATTTCATATAATTCTTCTGAATTTTTTGTCGTTTGTATGATAAGTTTTTTATAACCATGATTCAAGAGAACCATAACCTATTTGTGTTACACAAATTTCTGGCGCCAAAATGTCATGACTTACCAAATAATGTATTCTAATTTCAGGCACCTTTTACTTGGTTCTCGTGGTGTTGATTTATCTCAGATATCACAAAAATTAAGTTCACTTAGTGCAAGACGTACATTTGAACCTTTAGATCCTATTGCAGACACTGATATAGTTAGTTACCTTAGAAATGAAAAAGAAAATGCTATTTTGTCTATCATTGAACAAGTTCACAAAGATGTAAGACATTATGTTATGTTCCCTATATGATAAACATTATAAAATGTTATATGCTGAGCCTATGATTTCATTTTTAGACTTTTGAACTCACTAGAGTTCAACAAATGGAACACATGTTGGGAGAATGGAAACAGATGCGTTTTGAGATAATAAATGCTATGACTACACCCTCTGGAGAGCTTGTAGATTTACGTGGTATCCCACAAAGAACTAAATTAGCTGGATCCATGATCAGTGGGTTGTCCAGTGTAGAAGTAGCTTATGTTAAAGAATTACAGAATTATAATGATCATGTGCTTAGAGGAATAACTAGACCAGTCTTATTTAATGCATTTTGTAAAGCTGCAGAGTCATTTAATGATAAAAAGATTGTTGATATGTGGCAAATGGTTAAATACATGGTAGATATTCCACCAATTCCTAAAGAAGATCAACTTAAATCTAGAAGTACTCCAGTTGTTGAGAAGAAAATTGTCTTACAAGCTAGAAAATATTTGGAAGATAGATACAGAGATTTTATGACCTCTGTTATTAGTGAAAATTTGGCACAGGCCAAAAGAGGTGGCATTCCAGGCACTGTACCATTAGTTAAAAGTTTTGTCAGTGTTAAAGTGCAAAATCTAAGAGATTTGGAAGATGTTATGGTAGAGGGGAAACCACTATGGCCTTTAGTTTATTATTGCATGAGAGTTGGGGATTATAAAGCAGCACTACAATGCCTTAATCAATGCAATACAGAATTCACAGAATTTAAAGCTGCTTTAGAACAAGCTTGCAATGATCCTCAAAGACATCCCAATAGTTATGCAGAATCAAATCTAAAATTGCATTATAGAAAACATGTTAGGTCAGTTACTGATCCATATAAAAGGGTAGCTTATTGTGCATTGGTTCCATGTGAACCTGATGATTTGCATTCTGATGTGATCTGTACAGCTGATGATTACTTATGGTTGAAATTGTGCCAAGTTAGAGATCAACCAGATGCAGAGAACAAGTTGACTTTAGATTATCTTCAAACTACCATTTCAGAAATATATGGTACAAATACGTATTTTATATACATGTACGTTTTTACAGTAGATAACTTTAATGAATTTTATTGACTATTTAAATGTTGCAGGAGAATCATACTATCATGCTCATGAACAACCATTTGTATACTTCTCCATGTTATTTTTAACTGGTCAGTTTGAAGCTGCAATTGAATTTTTGGCTAGAGGTGCAGGAGCAAGACATTTACCACATGCAGTGCATCTAGCAGCTGCTATGCACGAGAACAACTTATTAGGAGTTAGCCAGAGTGTCTTAGCACCTCTGATAAGCGTTGACCCTGCTGATAAACCACCTGCAAAAAGACTGAACTTTGCTAGATTGATACTGTTTTATGTCAAAAGATTTGATACTACTGATCCTAAAGAGTGTTTACATTATTTATTCTTATTGAGGTTTGTATGATGGTATAAACAGTTTTCTAAGTTTTGAACTTTAATGTATTATTTTATTCGACGTTTTTAGATGCATGAAAGATCCATATGAACGTAATATGTTTGCGGCATCGGCTGCAGAGATGGTGGTTGATTCTTCACCAGAAAATAGAACTCAGTTAGTGGGCAAGATAGAAAAAGATCGTTGGGTGCCAGGACTTTTAGATCAATTCCAAATCAATACACAGGATGTCATTAATATAAGTGCCGATACGTTCTATAGAAAAGGTCTATTAGAAGATGCTGCAACGATGTATGATCTCGCTGGTAATCACGAGAGGGTTCTTAGTTTAATGTGTACTCTTTTGGCCCAAGTTATTAGCGAAAAACCCTCACCTGGGACGTTAAGAGATCGTTTACAAGTAACTGCTACTGAGATAAGTAAAAGGTACTTGTTATTAGGAAGGTGAATTGTTACCACTACTATTAAATATCATACTATATATAAAAATATTTATTTTCAGGTATCAAAATATCGAGATACAAGCACCGTCTGAATTAGTATCTGCGTTTTATACTTTGAGACATTTAATGGTATTTTTTGATCAATACCATAATGAACAATATCAGAGTGCTCTTAGGGTAAGAAATACAGAGTCATATTATTTGTATTGCAATTCTTATTATACATGTATAATATTGATTGTTTTCAGACCATCGCGGAAGCAAAATTATTACCATTACACGTGAAAGAAGTTGACGAAAGAGTAAATGTTTTGAGACGTGCATCGCCAGAAGTTGCTGGTACATTAGCAGATGTTGTGTTAGCAACAATGACGATACTTTATAATCAGTACCGAAAGTTACAATCAGCAAAATTAGGTGGCGAACAAGCGACAAAGCAGCTACTTGATGATCTTCGGGATAAAGCAACAGCATTAACCAGTTTTGCTGGCGCACTTCCATATCGTCTGCCAGACGAGACAAATAGCAAACTTGTACAAATGGACATCCTCATGCGTTGAATATTAGATACTTAAAATTTTTTGATACATTCATATCGAATTTATTAAGATCCGCATCCTATTTCCGCAATGTTAAACGGTGAAAAACATTGTGAACAGAATAAATGTTTTTTATTTTAAGAAACGTGGTTGGTTGGACATGATAAATAGAATCAGTACATGTACATTAATTTACTTTTCATATACGTATATATTAAAAAGTCTATTATCTGACAGAATCTCTGTTGGTATTATGTGGTCTGAGAGATGTAACAGATATTCCGGAACTAAGATCCTCAACTTTTCCTTCTTTTACCTGAAAACAATATAATACTGATACATATATTTTTATTACATGACCACAGATCAATAATGCTTACAGCTCTATAATCAAGGAACATGTCTTTAAAGGCCACAAAGTCTGTAAATGTTGATAATACTTCGAAAACTTCCCCATCCAGTTCTTTCTGCCTGTTACTAAGTTATTTAATGACCATTTAAAAGAAGAATGTTTTCAATGAACAATGAATATGAGTTTTATACAAATTGTGTGTAAAATTGTAATGCTTACTTCAAATATTTCAAAAGTGTATTTATGTTAAAATGTGGTATAATTTTTTGTAAATAATTCACTATGTAACTTTCCAAAGCCTTAGTCTAAAATAAATATTGAATGAATAAATATTCTAACACGTGCATACGAAATTTCAAATAATAAAGTTATACCACTTACATATTCATCAAATATATCTGTATAAATTAATTTATTTTCCTCTACAGGTTCAAAAACTTCCCAGTATGTATCCAAAAATTTATTTCGAATAGCATAAAATTCATCTTCTGAAAACACAAATTCTTCAAATAAGCGAACATTTTAATATCATTTTTAATGCGCACCTAATAAAATATCTTCTATATGTCCAATAATTTCGTCAAAGAATTTGTCTTCTGCATTTTTAGAGCTTTGTTCTATATTTGCATCAGTGATTAAAATATCCGTATCTGTTACAAGAGTTGTAATCATTTATTGAGCATAAAGTTTGCTTACATTTATTAATTATTAATTATTAATATATATATGAGCCGGTTTTAAATGAATAAAATACGCGATTAACCTTTTTTAATAGATTATACAAACCTGTTATTTCTCCAGACATAATTTAAAATGTTATGAATACAGTAAGGCACTATTTTTTTTACGAAAAAGTGAACTTGTTATTTGTTCATCAGTTGATATCGATACTAACTATTGTTGGAAACGAGAATCGATTCGTACTGATCGACCAATCATGTTCGTTAATATTGTATTTCAAATTTTTTATGGTAGTTTTACCTGACGTACCGCATGATGTTAATTTAAAATGTGCTTGTGATTCTTCAAACGAATGTTAACTTCTGTTTCATTTTTAAAATATTATTTCGTTTTGTGCATTAAGTGTACTTCAAAATACAGTGAGAGTCTTGATTAGTTTTCATATCTGTTTCAATAAAAAGGCGGGTGATTGTCACTTATTCTGTTCTATCGGTATACGCAGCTTCATATTTTAATATCCGATCGTTCAAGTTTCGTTTACAAATTTTCGTATATACTATTTTGCTTATCGACTAGTTTTCATTACAAACTTGTAAAGTAGTTTTGAGAATAATAGGTAAGTCTGTGTAAAGTTGTAATATTTTATGGATTGTCTTTTAAATAATTACTTCACTTTGTAGATTACATATATCAATGGAGATATATACTTTTGACAAAAGTCTCCAAGAAAGACTGGTTGAATTAACTGAAATCTTATCAAGTAGAGGTGAAATAGTACCTGCATCGCAGATACAAGCAGAATGGTCCTATCATGTGGAACTTGTGTTGGAACCAGTTGGTTGGCAAGCATTGTGGAAGATATCACGTTTAGTGTGTGAAGACTTTCAAATCCATTATCCTACCATAGTAGTTGTTGAGGTTGAGCAAGTCAATTTTAATGCCTTATCTGCATTAGTGAAAATCACTGCTGTTCAAGATGAAATTCATTTGCCTGAGAAATATGATGTACCCCTTGTAGAACTTTACCCAACCCTCAAGCAAGAAAATAATGCTTTAGACATGGTGGGCACCTCAAGTTGCATTGATCAACTAAGATTTTTTTATAATTATTTATGGATGCCATGGGATATAGATGATGACGATAATGCTGATTGGGTGTCTGTACATTTGGAAACAAGAATCAGATTGTTTTTTGATATGAAGAGGGGTATTGTCAGCAAGGAAACCAGTGATGTTATCAGAGGTTTAGTAAGAGAAGGACGAGAGATTCAACAAAGAATATCAAGATTGGAGGATACTATTTCTGATGAAGAGGAATCTGAAGTTGATATACTAGATGGAGGAACAGCATGTCAGTTAATGAAACTTCACTTTCGATTGCAACAAATTAAGAGAGAAATGGAAGTTCTTGAAAATCCTGCTATGAGAGAAATACTTGTAAAAAATAGAACTTCATCATTATCTACTAGTAAAATAGAAAAGCAGGAGAGTGAAGAAAGGTGTGTGAAAGGATACTTTGTATGGCTTGGTGGGAGTCTGGAGGAAATGAAAGAAATTATAAATAAAGTTGAAGCCTCTGTATCTCCAAAATTATTTTTCAAGTAAGTAAGTACACATTTAAGTATCATAGATCGATTGTTGATCTTGATATTTTACATTTAGGATTTCTGGCTCACTGCAAGAAACTCTACATATGTGTGAACCAGGAGATACTATTGTAATTGGAGAAGGAAATCACGAAATAAAAGGTGCTGGTAATTTAGAAGAGGGTGGTACTATTAAAGGAATTCATAAGTTAGATCAGACTATTCTTTCTGTGAAAGACATTGAAGTTGTACCATCTGTACTTGATTTTTCTGGCAGTGAAGTAAGATGTTGGTCTATACTTGTTTTCAGTATTTTAACTATCACCTCATGAAAGCACATATTTTCAGGTTCTGCTAGAAAACATTACTGTAGATGTAGCTGATCTTAGAGCAGCCATAATAGTTAGAGCTGGAACTACAAAAATTGTTAATTGTAAAATATGTGCCTTAAATCAGAGTATGGTGAAGTTAGGAGTTGTGGTTTTACCTAATGCAAAATTGATAGTAGAAAATACATTATTCGACGGTCTTGGGACTGGTCTCGTTATTTATGGCCATGGGGAAGTGCTTATGACTAACTGCAATTTTAAAAATTGTGCAGAGGGTATACAGGTACATCACTTTAGATTAGCGTAATTATGCTGTTATGAACAACATGACTTATATAATATGTTCGTATTACTTTCAGCTGCATGACAATGCGAAACTAGTAGCAACAAATTGTTCATTAGGACATTTTAAAGAATATGCTATTCGTTTTGAAACTCGGAAATACTTAAATAGTTCAGAAAGCAAATGCGGTAAATTGGACTTGCTAGATAATGTATCGGAAGTCACCTTAAATGAATGTAATTTCGAAGAAAACGGCAAAGGAGACGTCGCATTAAAACCTAGCAAAACATTTGCTTTAACAACGAAGCAAGACGAGTCGGAGAAAATGGAGTCTTAAAGTAATTTATTTAAATTATAGTTGTTATAAATTTTACCTGTTACAAAAGTGCATGTGATTTATGGTGCTTCCGTAAAAATATATGAATTTTGTATTCTTTTTATAAGAACATAGAATTTAATGAATGTAATTTATAAAAAAAAAGAAATTAAAATAAGATTATTTTTTTTATTTAAAATATAAAAAAAATTATTGATCACGTTTATAGGTAAGAAATAGAAATTTTCAAAAATTATTGATTACAGATGTTGCCAACAGATGGCAGCACCGTTCAGAGTTCTGTGCTCTTCGATATATGTTTTATACTGTGTGTGTATTCAGAAAGAAACATTTTTTGAACGCGATATCTGCGTTTTATTGAATTATCGTCTCATGATCAAATGGATATTGTTGTAAGTTTTTACTTTATAAGTTCTTATAAATGTTAAGTACTTCCTCGCAAATGTTTTATACATATGTCCTAACCTAACAAATTTTGCCGACATTTATTTTTCTGTTCGTAATGTTGTTGCAGGAAATTCTGTCAAATGTGATTAACTATTTTTATTCATAATTACAAGTATAATTATAGATAAAAAATGTTTTGTTCGAAAATATCTGAAAGCGCGTGCTTGGACAATCTAACCTACAAACGTGTCAATAATGGAGTAATAACGCATCGTAGCGCCACAACGCGTGTACATATGCTTTCTATATATATGTATATACATAAATAGCCAGAGATAATACCGCACGTGCACGGTACATTAGAGTGACGTAAACGATAATTTGATCCATACTATACTCATAGCCGTATTCGTTTAAGATTGTGGCTGTTCATATCTATAAATGAAGTCATAAGTATCTAGCCATGTGGTCGCATCACGTGTGCGCGGATGAATGAAACAGTGTAATTTAAAGACTCGTACTTTCGATGATGAATAGGAATCTCTCGCATAGTAATCTGTCTTATCAAATTTCCAGGGTCATATTTATTACCATGCAAAATATAGACACCAGGCATAGAAATACTTAGTACTCTATTTTAAAAACTTTACAAGGGTATTGTTCACAGACATCAAAATGATATTATTATTATAAGGAGTGATTTATATGCATAAGGCCTGCAATGTTTTAGATACAGCTATGAGTATACCTCCTTCACTCTCTTGTTATCCTGTTGCATTATTTTTAGTTCAGGATACAAACCTTTAGATGGCGTTGATTTTTAATTATGTATGGAATGAGGAAAACACAGAAACTTTTTTACTATTAGAATTTAGTATTTGAATATATGTTACAGAAAATCCTAGCGAGAAGGGCAATTTCTTTGGAGCAACATTGGTTTAAACGGATTGTGAAGATGGTGGAGACGATCTCGATGAAGCAGCTGATCGACCAGCAGACACAGTTCGGCAATGATCGTCAACTGGAGCCGTCAGACTGCATCTTTGTCTTCAAACGCACCGAGTCGGATTATGAGGAACCATCGTCGGATGAGGAGGTGAGTACAGTTTAATAATGCATGCAAGTAGACTAGAACATTTTTAAATATTGGCGCCTTGAGGTCCGCGTGACCGGACGCGCCGAATATGTAGATTTTGTGAAATATCAATTTATTTGTAATATTTAATTGATACATAATACATTTTCATTTAAACGTAGTACACAAAAAAGTAATGAATAGATTTTTTACTGATAATATGTCTTAACGTTGTAATTTATTTTTTTCTTTATTAACATTTTATGACTAAGGGAAAAAGAAAATTGCCGTATGTAATTATTCAATAACGCATTACGTTGTTTTTGAGTGCATGTATTTGAGAGCTCGAACAATAGTCAGAGAGCAAGTAAAGTTTCGTTTTTACGCTGAAAAATGTTGCAAACTGCAGAAAAACGTGGAAACAAAAATGTTTCCCCGGTTGTTACAGTTGGAAACTTGGTACTCGCACAATGAGATTTTCACAATGAATTTCGAACCGTGCCAGTTGTTAGATGCAAAGTAATGCCCGCAATAATCATAGCCCTTTATAAAACGATTCCCACGAAACAACCTCGTTTACTTTCACCATGCAATCGTTAGCCACTATTAAAAATTACAACAGAATTACACGAGAGAAAGGGAGAGGCACGATGGCACACGTGAACCTTGCAGATCCTTTGTCGAGTCGGGGTACGGCATTCTTTCTCGGTCACGATTGGATTCCTGTTTCGTCTTCTTGCATTCTATCCGCACCTTTCGACAAATAACTTGTGTTACTATGATTTCAGAGATTTATTGCTTCAAAAGTGCAAGTTGAAGGGACAATATTTTCTTGGAATTATTTCGGAGATGGAAGATGTGGATAGATTCTTGTTACATTGCCTCCGACTTGAGTTATATCGATTGTATATTGTAATGAAAGTAAGGTGATAATATAGAGTCTACAGAGTTCTCAGTACAAGAAATTGATTTCTTGTATTTCCTATATCGTATCATGTTAGCACCCATTAAGAATCCGTGGGTGAAATGATTTCCAGGAGAAAGGATTAAGTGCAAAAGCCATGACGCAATGTTAACGGGCCACTATAGTGTTGATTTACACTCCTTCCTCGATATAAAGCGATTTCGTGCTCTCTCTTTCACCGGCTCCACTAATAAAACGAAAGAAGGAAAAGTACCTCGTAACCTGTTTACCGATGTTCTTTGATACGCTTATTTTACACAAAAATAAAAGCGCAATAAATTACGGACGTTAATAATTTCCGCTCCATTTACTGCATCTAATAGTTACAATTTTATTCACATTATTCCTGCAGTTTATCGATTATTTTTTTAATACATAAACCAATTTTTCTCACGTTCCGCTGTCTTCTTAAGACACGGGTTTCTTTTTTCTCTTCCCTCGTTTCTTCAATTATTTATTGCCTCCGTTTTGGACGCCCTAATTCATCCGACTTTCGCTTTCGGCTCTTTTATCCAGTTCCGCCCATTCATACCGATCGCGAGGCGTCGTGGGTCGTACGACCTTTGAGAATTAATAGAAAGAAACCTCGACAAGATTTTAAGTTCACACGGAGAATGAATGACGAAACAAAACGTGTTCGAGTCAAAAACATTTCCGGAAAGTTGTAGATAACGAACCTAGTTCTGATAGATAAAACTTCTGTTTAATTATCGTCCAATTTTCGGTAGAATAAATTAACGTGGTGGGTGTGAAATTAAACGTTTCGTCCGGCTGACAGGATTTTTATTACCTTCCGTCTCGGACACGCTTTATTGCTTGCTTTGTCATGAAAATTGCGTGTTTCCGTGCTCGGCAGCACTTTTCAAGAACATAATAAACTTTCCTGCCGCCCTTTTTCGTTTTCAAATCCTCCGACTCACGTTCCACCGGCTTTTAGCCATTTTTCTCTGGTCGCACCCTTTTTATCTTCCCGAGCTTTTCTACACGTCTTCATTCAGACGGTTTCTTTCCTCTATCGACCACCCGCGAACAGGTTATCCCCGACACTGCCACGTACGCACTTCGCTCTTCTTCCGGTACACACTTCATCTTCCCGTTAACGGCGAAGCAGAGGTTTTATTGTCGCGCTCTCATTTATCATATCTACTTGTCGCCGGATGTCGTGAATAGACGACAGTTCTCTCTTGAATGTTTGATGTGCAAGCTTCTTGCAACAAAAATTCTATCTGACATAAATATATAGGAATCTTAACCCTTTGCACTCCTCAATTTCTTTTACCTTAATTTACAAAAATTGATCAAGATAGTCCTCAGTAAAATTTGTTAAAGTAGTGTCAAGTATGTGACAATTTTTCATTTATTATGAATAGAAATATATATATTTAACCAATCTATTTATCTGAATTATTTGTAGGATCCAAGAGAAATGTCGAGCCAGAGGAGTGCAAAGGGTTAAGTATTTTCTAAGGTTTAAGTACTTTGCTATTTAGGTACCACAAAATGTACGAATTCTATTTTTTGTGTTAGAGCAACAATTCAGAAGGAAGTATGACTTCACTCTACAGTTATTTGAATTAGCACGATTTAAACTATGTTAGCGAACATTAGAAATGCAAACAGACAGATGATCGAACAGAAATGAAGCTGTCAATATTTCCGGTGGAGCTTATTTTCGACCAGCGCTAGGTATCGTTTGAAAGTCGGTCGCTAGGAAGGCAGTCGGGATATTTTCTAAACTGACCGATTAAAATCAAATCGTCGTCACGCGGCGGGTCTCGTGCCAGAATTCCTAATGGATAAATATCCTGGCCCGGGACGTCTCTTCTCTTACTTTACGAGCTAAAACGTATCGTTTATTCCCCGGAATAGCGGCCCATTAATTCGGACACTTTTGCACCGCATTTGTTGCGCGAAATCCTCGGCTCGTTCGAGACGCCTCTAAATATATATTCACTGTTCTGGCCGAGCTTTTCGTCACAAAGGCTCGTGTCACTTAGTGTTTGTCACTCTTTCAATTTGCCTTTTATACACTTTCCGTCTCTCAAACAATTCTATGATAAATATTTGGAAATTTATTTAATTTCCTCCTGTTTCCTGTGAGAACAAGAAAAGGAAAATTAACATTGTTAATTATGTTTGACTTTGGTCCGGCGTATGTTCATTTTCGGCAAGAACATTTAACGCGTTAAACGCGTGAAACCGCTCGAACGTGGCGGCGTGTAGCGAGACGATACCAGAGCGTGAACCATCGGCACCGACGTGACCCGCATCAGGATAATTCATGATATTCACAGTCGAGCAATTTTCGGTGCAGCGAGCCGAGGCAATTCAATTTTAAAAGCAACACATAATATATTATCGAAGCAATGTCCACCGAGGCAACTATAGTCGCTGTTACCTGGCGATAATGAGGCATCAGTCTATCATGGAGAAACGTTTTAATCGCCTGGTTAGGCTTAATTTATGTGCCTTCTCGAGACAATGCTTTCTGTATCATAATAATTCTCTGTATAGAATGTTTCTGTAGCAATTTATAAATGTGTACTAGTAAATGATGGTTGTTGCTGAAATCTATTTTATGATTAAGCCATTTTGAGTACAGTTGTGTTATTTATTTTAGGTGCTATTGTTCTACTCCTCTAAATTTACTCGAGTACTGTTGATATAGATAGATGTGGACATTTTGGTTCGAGAAATATTTCAATTTTCCTAAATTTAGGTACCCTACTTAGGTACCTCAGGTAAAGTATGACTTCATACTAAGTTATTAAAAAGTTAAGATAGGTAGCCAAGGTGTAAGAAAAATGAAGAAGAAACCCACAGAAAAATATTGGAGTTCATCGACGTATGTTGATTCTCGAGTTCAACATTATTATTATCATCGGCCGATAAATCATCGTTGCTTGGGTTGGCAGCCATTTCATCCCAAAGCTCCCATGACACTCTTTTTCGAATCGTTTCCAAGCGTATTGCCAAAAGATAAATCAATAGTTGCGATGATGCTGGCGGCGGAGGAGAAGAAAAGCCTAGACAGCTCCAGCTGCAGTTTATTTCGAGCTTTAGCTTCACGGATGCATAGACAGAAACGCATACTGTGGTTAGAACAAGAGCAAGCAGAGACACCGACGCACACGTGCTAAGACACGAGGAAATAGATTATTTATTGGCCTGTAAAATTCGTCTAGCATTCTCCTTGTTACAGCGACGTCGCTAGTAAATATAACAAACTATTTTACTACTGTATAATAATATCAGAAGTGAGAAACATACTGTGCACAATGGGCTGTTAATTAATGTGATTTCTATTTTAAAAATTTACAATCTCTACTAAGTCACTTTGAGTTTAACATTGTAATTTTAGTTGCTGTGATGCATAGCCAAGGCTTAACGTTTTAAGCACTCGTCTGATAGCTTAATTCTGGATAATATAGGCACTTGGCTCTCTATATAGATAGGTTTTACATTAGATCTAGGACTCTACAATTTGTCATTTCAGGTGCTGTATGTTCTGGAATTCAAGGATTCTGAGTTTCATAACAGTTAGGACTCATTGTTAGTCTTTTTACATCTTAGGTTCTCTATTCTCTTTCTTAACCCTTACAATATTATCGTCAGTGACGTACGTAATTCTTGAAATCTGGCTCACATTTTCAGTAGGATTCAATTTCATGTTCAATTCCTACCCGTCTATTAATGATCGCCATATAGAAAATGCCCCTAAGATTTGAACATTGTCTGTCTTAATGTTACCACAATAATTAAGATGCTGTCTGACACACTAAGATTAAGGGATTAAGAATAAATGTGGTTTAAAGACAAGTGTAACATGTATCGATTGACAAAGACATTTTGCAGATATTTCGGTGCTTAGCATTAGTTAAGCTTTGCCGATATTTCCGAATATTAGCAGTCGACAAAAGGCTTTGTTGATTATTATTCGTTGAAACGAGAATATGCGTGGAGGATCTTGAATGAACGTGGAGAACAAAAGTCCGGGTAGTAAATTGTTCGCGAGGGTGTATTCCTGTTCGTATGCAAATACACAGAGATAATGTACTCTTAGATCTTCGTAAAGTCTGGAATAACCTCATCTTGATTCGGTAAAAATCGATTGAGACATGTAAAATGCATCCCATCAATAAAATGTATCCTGTCTACCACGGTGCTTTAATATAAGGACGCAAACGCGTCCGGTTTTATCGGTTCTGCGTATCGGCCGCACAATTAAAGGGCTGATTTATTGTGAGTTTTCTGGCTATGAATAATTCACGCGTTAAATTATTCATAAGCCGTGCGCGTCGCGTGCCTTGTAAAAGGTAACTAATTCAAAAATAGGAACGTAACAGACAGAAACGTAGGGTGAGTAGGAAAAAGGTACGAAGGGTGCAAAACCGACTCGTAATTAAACTTAATTACCGGCCAGAAAGTAGTTACGTTGCCAAGCGAAGTCCATCTTTCGATCGAGCTCTGAAACAGAGGTTCAATTATATTTCTTCTCTTTCTGCCGGTGTTAGGCATTGAATCGTTAAAAAAACGGAAGAGAAAATTAACGTCCGGGAAAAGCTACCGGAGGTAATTAGACTGAGGAAAAAAACATTGACAAGATTGTCTTTGATCGCTCGACAATTCCAGTTAATTAAGGATCAGTTGGGTCAATTACTTTGCTCAGAAAATTCAAGAACCTATTATTTGAAATTATGTGGACATAAGAGTGTCGTAACTGTCCTAAATCGTAGCCGATTCGATATCCTACCGGGTTAAAGAGCAAGCAAGTCGCTAGTCGATTTGTTCGCTTTGTTCCGCTCAACTATTTCTGTACGGGCTCAGTATGTTCGTTCGCACGCATGGGTTTTGCCGTTTCTACGAGCCCGTCGAGAGAACTTGTCCGCCAGGGGACACGAAAACAGATTAAGGTCTATTTACACGTAGCCACGCAGAAGCTGTAAGGTATCGGGAAATACGGTGTGATCGGTTTATCGAATCGCCAGGCTAGGCGTAAATAGTCTCCTTTGATCTTTGGGCGCTTTGAGCCTGCAAAAATGTAAATTTTCTGCCTTGTGGCGATACAGGAATTATGAAGAGTAATTCGAAGTGTTCTAAAGGGATTTTCTAATTCCGTCAATGGAGTTGATTTACGCGATGTCCATGATTCGACCATAGTTATGTGTTGGAAAAGTCAAACGGCGAATTTCGGTCACAGACTGCCAGATAATCGGATTACCGAATTACAGAGGAGCTTCAGATCTGGATATTGCGTTTCGAGGTCAAGTAATATTCTGGTGCACCATTAATACCGAGGAATAGCCGCGATATGTAAATGGGAACTAAACCTTCCCGGCTTCAAACTTTCAGTAACAGGTATTGTACTTGGCTCGTACAAGTTTTTCTTAATCTGAAGATATATTATACATTTTCATAAAATCTCCAACTACCAACTAGTCAAATGACCGTTCCATCAGCTTCTTATAAGCAACACATTTTATTAAAATACATTTCATGAAATCAGAATTGACTTTCATCAGGAATATGCAAGGTATAAATGTGTGTACTAATTTATGTTTCGTCGTTTGTTTATCTATTTAACTTCATTTTCAATTTCAAATTAAGTACACATTATATGCTTGTAGGTTTAGTATTAACATCATAGGAAATAAATGAATCTACTGATCTTTGTGCAACTTTGTGGGATTCTAAAATTCGAGGATATAGAAATGTCTGTGTATCGGATTAAATGGAAAAAGAATCGGTGCCAGAAGGAAAAAGCATTCGTGACCGAGATCAGTCTGGTTACACGCAAGCTTCTTATCGACCGGTGGTTTTCAATTTCAAGGATCGTTTCGAAATCAGTTCCGATACATCGGTGGCATATTTTAGCCGGCACTTTTATTCAGCAGCCCCGGATTCGATTCGCGAGTCGCCATACGTCGCAGGCGAGTTAACAGTCGATCGTTTCCGGTCGGTTATCGCGAAGGGAAATCGTGACGTGGTCGACCAGCATATTCTGCGTGTACCAGCCGATAAGACAGGATTTATTGTGCCAACGTAGGACTACGAACGATTGTTCTCCGTTTAATATCGGGGACGATGAAACGCGGAGATGCGACGATAATTAACAGGCAACCAGCGTCCACTACCTTCCAATACTTTATTCGCTTGCGTGTAACGACAGCTTGGAACACGTGTGTCGCGAAATTGTTGGAACTGAAACTCCATTGTTTCGGTAAGCGTAATTAAAACTCGGACAACGTTGAATGGCGAGCACGAGTGCCTCTAAATATGGTAATTTTGTTGCTGAAACGTTCGGTTTGATTCTTTGACCGTGGCGAAACTCGATACACGTTGTTTCTATATTAATTCTCATCTGTTAGTCGAGCTATTTCATTATTAGTGGAACTATTTCACGTTTATTTTATAGTTACTTTAATTCGGGGAAAACTTGATACATTCCCAGAAGCAGTACAAAACTTCCGCAATTCCGAATCACGCCTCAGAAATATCGATGCCTCTCCGTTCGAAGCCATCGAAATACAATGGAAAAAATACGAGAACAGGATTCGAACGTCTTTTCGTGGGTACCTGTATCGCCGGTTACTGCAAATAGGAAGAAAAAATCTGCAGAAATCGCTGGACCGCGACCTGTTCGGGCCACTTTCACCTCTGACGTGCTACGGCAAGGCTGACTGGCCGTAACTCCGACACACGAATAAGAGAAAAAGAGTAACTGGAAAACCGGTACAAAATTTGACTCGTTTTAATCCCGTTTAACTTTCCTTCTCCGTATTGGCATTGAGATTGTTTTCAACAGAGTGATGCAATTAAAGTAGACGATTCGACAAACTGTAGCAATATCGATGATATCTTCGGATTGAGAAACTCGAAATTGCTTTGTTACGATTCACAAAAGGAAAAATTGCGGGGCCGGGGTTCAAGGATCACGCGATACATTGATTTCTTTTGCATTTGTGTTTTTCTGTTCGTAATCGAATTCTTATGAGGAGGGAAGTTTGACGCACTGTGGTATGTTTGAGGGCACTTTTTGCTGAGGTAAATTATACTTGTGTAATAGGGACGCACCACGTGCGTCTTATAATCACTCTTACGAGCAGGGAAGTCGTTGAACACATTATGTTATGTTTAAAAGTACTTTATACTAAGAGTACAAGTACCTTATACTTGTATAATACAGCACCATGTGCTTTCAAACAAATCTTCTAACATCAAGTTATGCAAAGAATTAAAAAAAAAGAGTAACAAAAATAAAGAGTAAATTTCTGAAAGGAAAATGGGTAAAAGTAATTTTGTGATTTAACTTGGAAATCGTTTGTAGATACAATGAAATCAGTCCATATTCAGGATTGCAATTAATCTTGTCGCAATGTCTTAATGCAACTGGGAGAAAAATAATTGCCAGATATTGTGCGCCCCTCGATACACATTGTTTCGTGTGGCTTGACGTCATTGTTGGTTCGTTATGCTCGATCCCGACGGCTTTTGTCGCATTGGTGCACGCGTAACCGGGGCCTCCGATGCATTTGAAAACGAAACCCAATTCCAGTGAACGCGTTTCGCGGCTTTTGAACTACCGCCGTTTGGCTATTCAAGGTTTGCGTCGAACAGAGTTTTCGAGGGCAGTTTTTCCTTTCAACCCCCTCGGGCGTCTGTTTTATTGTCCCGTAATCTCTGAATAATTTCGGTTTTTATTTTCTTTCAGAATTTTTGCATTTCGTTTAATTAAACGCGAGTTGCTAGAGAAGTAGTCCGAGGTTTAATAAAAGTAGCGAATTCGCTTTTTAAATATTCACGACTTCGGGGCTTTCAAATCTGTGGAATGTAAAGGTTTTGAACTTTGAATCTTTTCAGTGTTTCGATCCTTAAGACCTTCGGAACTTTGAAACTTTTGGATCTCAGAATGTCGCATCTCTAACTTTGGAAAATAGTTAAGTCCAAAGTTAGCATCTTCAAAAATCGATGTCCATAAAACTTTGCGCTGCCCCAGGGTACAATATAGAAAAGTCGAAGAAATTTACAACGAAACGCTGGATATTTTAGCAAAGGCGTTGTTTCAGTGGTTGAATTCGAACGTGTTTCATGCTCGAAATAATTCACTGTTCAGCGATGGAAGGTCGAACGAGTTCCTGTCGTGGAGAGCATTAAGCGTATCGTTGTGGCCTTTGAGAGAACGATAGGTCGTTTATGGACGGTGAATTCTTCTAGCTAGCACTCGTAATCCGAATGTTCCTCGACCTGGTAATTCAGCTACGAAACGGGTTCAACGATCATCAACTGCCCGTTCCTCCAACTTTGCAGCTTATTGATAATTCCAGAAATTCCTAATTAGATAAATTATCGTTCTTACTTACTGGAGAGGTCTCATTAGGACGCGTACAATTTTGTAATTATCTCAACTTCCTATTTGATGAGTTCTAAAATTTCCCAGGATATGAAGTAACTAGAGAATCGTCGAAATTTGTTGAAGTCTAAAAGTGTACCAAGTGTACATGCAACTGGAGAGAAAGGACACCGTTGCAGTCTTCGTTTTCCCGTATCTCCGTCGAGTAGACATTACTTTCACTTAATTAGTCAGCTGGTGGGCATCTATGGAGCACGTAACGTCATCTCAACTTAATGATCCTTACATCAGACTCTTGCTTCTTGCGCAACTTTTGCTCGCAGCTGTCCGGACTAACCTGCTCTCACTTTTTCTCGGTCCTGATGACAAGACGCGGACCTTGACCCACAAACTCATTGATCATTAGTGCCCTTTTTCAGCATGGATAGCACAATGTCTGACAGCGATATAATACCTTATTATCTGAACAAACAAGCGTTATCGATATTAAGTAGGACTATATGATGGATCGTTGAATTTAATTTTACTCTTTCGGAATCTGAGACTTGTTGACAATTCGGAGAAGCTACCCAGGCTAGCCCGTGACATAACAGGTGCTTACAAAGGCCCCAGGGAGTATTTGGCGACTTCCAAACAATGTGACACATTGTAATTCAAATAAACATACTCGTTTGTTTGGGTCGTAATGTCACGCTACTCCTAGAGATAGTCCTGACGTCCCTTCGTGCTCCAGGGAAATATACTAGGTTTACGTGACCCGATAACGTGTCTCGATGGATACAGGCAAAGTGTTCAGGTTGGATTTATGCCGCAGGTTCAGTCACCTTCGATCACAGCACGCCTAAATGTCACTCGATGCCTTGGAACGTGACCAGAGCGTGAAAGCTGGTGTGCAACGATCCCTTTAAAGACTATAACATTTCGTACAGACTCGTGCAGCCATCAGGAGTCCAAACCTTTGAAATCGCGTGTTCTGAACTAACTTGGTTCTACACCAATTTCGAAACTGTTGAAAAGTGATCGTCTTTTCCAAAATCACTCAGTTGACGCGAGAGTCATCAGTGTTTTCACTTACGTCCGTCATCGGCTCTAGTTCGATTTTTGTCAGCTTGCCCACTTGTCTATTGTTCCACTAGCAATATAACCAGGATTTTTGTTAGTAATCGTTTCCATCATCGTACACAATCGCAGTATTATTTTCGTTAGCTTGTTCGTTTGTCAACGTTCCCGCTTGCTTCGCTGCCATGCTGGGTCTTGAAGGTCTTAAAACTTGTGGAATACCTCTATAAAACACGTCAGATATAGGTAGTAGATTCAAAACTTCAGCTACAAAACATACACGTTGAAAGTATAACACTAAACCTACCGACATATAATGTGTACTAAAACTGAAATTAAAAATGAAGTTAAAAAATAAACAATCGATGAAACATAAATTAGTACACACATTTATTCTTCTATATCATAATGTTTCTTTTAAATTATTGTATTAAATTGAATGGCGCCTCTCGAGTGCAAAGCACTATTGAATGCTATTGAAAATTACTTTAGTGTGGCAGTCAACGTGTTAAAGGTTATCTCATTAGGTGAAAGTGTCTGAAGATTACGAATGTATTGCGGTGTGTTATTTTTTCGGGGGGTGCAGCTGGTTAGATCGAGTAAAAAGGTCTTGTCGCCTCGGCCAAACTTGCGGACCGGGCACGATATTTGGCCGGGATCCAATGTATAGTCGGTCGAGGAGGGTCCGCGTCTCGTGGCTTGGATTTCTGGTGATTTCGAGGGAGGTGGTGTTGGCGCTGGGTGGAAGGTGAAAGAGGCGGAGGCGCCTGGGCGTCCCCAGGGGCAACAGGTACCCACACATACACGGCACCGTTAAGCTTTTCTTTGCAGATACGCCCGGCCACGTGCTCGCGTTAAATATAACGTCTGCCCTCCTCGTTGTCTTCCTCTCCCGTCTGCCACACCAACCCACCCTCTGGGGCTGTATCGCGACCGAATCCGACGTGTTTCTGCTTTCGATGCTAACTGCCGGTAATTGCGATGTAATTGTGGAGACCAAACTCGATTTGCCAACAATTTCGGTGTGCTTCATTGCTTTCCAGATTTCGGAACTTATGTTAATTAAACGTCGCTCACTGACGATTTTTTAGCAACTTTGTTAACTTCTTTATGGTCTAATATAATTTATACGGTTGGAACGTTACCGACGTTACGCAATGTTTATCGAGATACGTTCAAGGTAACAGGATATCGAAATTTGAATATCGACGACCCTGGTCGTGGACTAAAATTAGGCTTCCGTTTGGAAACCCTAGGAATCTTGCTGCTACACGATACTACTGTATTGATTTCGTCAATCGGATACGCACATCTGCCCCGCTGTGGACACGTATACACACAGCTTTTGCTTCAAATGTTTCAATTTTAACAAACGAGATACTGAGAATGGGAAAGCAGGGCGATTAAAATTATCGAGATTCCTCAAGCGTCAAATTCGACTTTCTTGCGTACAGAGTTAAAATTGTTTCGGTAAATTTTCGAAGAAGAACGGTGCCTATGAAGATAGACGAATACAAGAGGTTCGATTGGTGATGCATCTCGTTTCGTTCGCATCGCCGGTTGGATGAACGTTCCCGACGAGATTCGCCACGGGATCCCCTGGAGTATCGACGGCACGAGGTAGAAAACTTCTGGTCGAGTCGCTGGAACAGCGGGCAGACTCGTATTGAATTACCGGGACGACCCAGTTTCCGGTCGCGGTAACTCGTGAATACGATTTTCACCTTGTCGCGTTCATTTTTCATGCAGTAAATCATGTATGACGGAGAACCTTCCGATTTATCACCCCGATGGGTATCAGCCTGGACCAGAGACAGTGCCCCAACGACTAGGCATTTAGGTTTTTAGGATATTTTCGCTCACGATTCGGAAATGAAATTTTTCGTTCCAAGTCGTTCCACGAGCTCGCATGAGACACTCTTCGTATATTCAGGGAATGATAAAACCTCGTGTGATGTGTTATAAATGTACTTATTTGATGTGGAGTCATTTTTGAAAGGAATGTTGAGTTCTATTAGGTTAACTTGCACTATGATTTGTTTGTCAGGTGCGTCAAACAGAACTGACTAATTATAGCTACAATATTAAAACAGACGGAAAAACTTGAAATGTTATGTTAATATATTATTATTCAATCATTGACTGTGCAAATTATAATTGGACTTGAACTCCAAATTGGAGCGTATTGAAAATTTGAGTAAAATGGCCGACATAAAAGTGCGTCACGAGTCAGACTCGTCTAAATAATGCAAGGAGTTAAAAAATGAAATCTATTTGCGTATACATAATTGACCGGTAGTTCGCTCTCGACGAGACTGTCTGATCACTGCTCCAATACTACTTGACAGCGTCAGCCTAGAGTAGCGTGGATATCGGCGGGTATAAATACATCGCGTGCTCTCGAATATACATATAAAACGAAAACAGTATCCTGATCCTTTCGGCAATTTCAACTTGCAAATGTTCGGAGATCCAAATATCCTTTAACCCGTCAGACGATTGAATTGATTTCGAACTCAAACAAGAAGTTCATATGGCATATAAGTAGAATGGCATTGGCTTTCTCGAAATCAGAAGACAAGAGGAAGGAAGGAAGAGGCCGGTTATGCGAATAATTCGAAGCTGGCACGAGCATGCACGACTCTCTGACCGAACCCATCCTCCTTCTTCTGTCTGTTTGCTCGATGTGTCCGGCTCTAACATGCCACAGCCAATTTCTACCCCGCCACATTTGTCTCTGTTGTCAATTGCAGTGCTCCTTGCTCGCCTTTTGCCGAATGGAACAGAAACGACGCAGTACATATGAAAATATGACCAGGGAAGAGAGAAACGGACGGATAAGAGGAACGAGGGAGGCAAGTTAGCCGGATTCCGACGCGGTGGATAACTCGGCACGGTCAATGATCGCGGCTCGTTACCTCGAATAGAAGCTTCAGGGAGAGAGGGATTCTTCGAGTGGGTGCTTGATAATGGTTTCGCACGGAACCATGACCGATCTTGACACACGTGGCCATATGGAGTGTTAAGATTAGTTATAGGGTCGTTATCGCACAACGCGCAATTGTGTATTTGCAATAAGCAAACATTCTTCAACCTAGAGCCTTGATAAAATATGCGGACACAAAGGGAGAATTATTTCCTATTAATTATTCGGACAGAGCGGTTTGCCCGCACTTTTCCGCGGCATCTCATAAGGTGGTATCAAAATCTTCAAACGGAATTCGTAAACGGCTAGACCGAAATGCGGAGGACCACGAACGGCCATAACGGTAGTCAACTAGTAGCGGGTCTGCGGTTGGAAATTCAATGTTCTGCATTGCAGTATAAAGGGACACACTAGCGAGGCCGCCTTATAACGCACAAGCTTAGCTCGCCACAACCGTATTTCAGTCCGCGTGCAAGCGTCTACCATTTTTCATCGTTCGTTGCGGCTAGATTTCGCGAAATCCCGCAGCGGCGCATAATGATAGCCTTGCAGCGACAACGACGAATTTCACCGGTGAAAAATCGGACTTACCACCACAACTTCCTACACCTTCAACGGTCAAGTTATTTTGCTCGTTACCGCAGTTCTAACACCTCGAGAGGAACTTCCTGCTTTTAACATAAATCTTCGGATTAACTCGTTTCGATTGGATACACTTCGAATTATTTATAGTACTTTGAGACTATAATTGGTAAGCTCGTATTTTGCTAGGAAGTTTCATTTTTACCTTGAGCGACGATATTGTCACCCTCGTCGTTTCATAAACTAGCAAAGTTTTATTAAAATCATAGAACGCTTAAACGTTCCCAACAGTTCCAACATCAGATACCATGAATTATTCTCTGTTATAAGGCTTCAGAAGCAATTTTTCGACCATTAGGAATTTCCTAAATTAACGCACCTTTTCGGAGCTTCATTCTTCTCTTAATATAGAAAACTTGTCGGAAGCGTAGAATATTTAGGTTATAGAGGGTTAATGACTCGTACGAGGAAGGGAGATCGGAATGAAGGTAGGTCATGATGCGAAGCATCTGCTTGCAGTTCGTGTTATTTTTACGTGAAAACTTTTTTCGAGAACGGTGGTGGTGGAAGAAGTGTAAGCAAAGCACGCGGGGAAACGAACAAGCGACAGATCAAAGAAACGAGCTACCTGTCTTGCCCTCGTAAATTTTCTCGATTGCGGGACCAGTGATCGTTTAAGCCTGAAAGCTTTGTAAACTAGCGTGGAAACGTTTTTACGTGTGTCTCGTTAATTGAGATGCGCTGCAATCTTTTTAATAATTGGCATCGATTAATTTGTCGGGGAAAATATTTTTTTCGAATTAAAAATGTAATTCCAGATAACTAAATTATTATCGCGATGACACGTTGGCAGCATATTTGCGCGACTAACACCTGTTTTAAAATAGCACTTGTGCATTTTTACGAGGGTTACGTGATGTCATTGGCTGGCAGCGTTTGGGAGCCGTTTTGTATGCATGGAAACAGGGCTTAAATTAAGGAGACTCGCCCTTCGGGTTAAGGTCGGTCTCTTTAATTTTGCATCGCAAAGTCCCACGCGAAAAATTGTCCCTTGTAATGGACTTGTCTCGCTTAACTCGCATTATTAAACGGGATGTAATTAATTTTAATACCCTCTTAACACTTGCACCTTATAATTCAGCAGTTTACTGTTCTAAGTAGCTAATATTTTATACGTAATCTAATCGTTGAGTGTTCGAATGTTTTATAATTAATGAAGGGGTTAATCGCGACGACAGTTAGGTATAATTAGTGCGATCTAAGTAGGACTTCGACTTCGTACAATCGTTCGCTGCCAATTGCCTGCCTTATGAATGAATCGTTCGCAGACATTGTAAGAGTTTCACCGTTCATTCATCGTTCGTTCTGAGCGAGCTTCACATTCTTTAGAGCCATTGCCAAAGTAGTCGGGCAAGTTCAATTTTGGGATCTTAACCTCCATTTTCTTTGTCCCTTTCTCGATTGCTGGAAGTGTACTCGGAAATATCCTTCTTGAGTTGAATAAAAAATTTTATGTGTGTTTCCACTTCTCTCGAGTGCCTCAGAGAAGAATGTAAATAGATTATTTTATACTTTTTAGTGCATTTCGAAGTCGGTGTATTTTTTTTCTAAAAATTATTTTTGTTTTATGGAGTTAGTCGGTTTGTGCATTGAACGGCTTCCAAAGTTGGACACTTTGGAACTTTCAAATTCGGTTATTTTAGACTTTAAGATAATTTTGAGTATCACATGTGAACCTCACACGTGAAGAATTTTGCATAACCCGATTTTGCATAGAAGTCAATCTAAATCGACAAAGTGGTAAACACCGTCATGAATATTTGTTTTGGTTAAACACCGTGGCCGATCGAGACGTTCTCATCCCAGTTGGTTGATAACGATGCTCGACAAGTTTGGAGAACGCTCTCTGGCCAGTCTGTGCAAAGTTCATGGGTCACGGGAAAGTTAAGGATGACCGACAACTGCGATCGATAAAACAGGGATCACGAAACTGTCGGTTGCGTAACCGTGGAAAATCGTTGTTGCGTGTAAGCAACAACGCGTAATCGACATTCCGTGTACCGAGATTCGGCATCAAAAACGACGCTGGTTCATTATTTAAATTGCGACTCTCCCCGTGGAAAGGCTTGACTTGTTGCGGCAACGTATAATTACGACTAGTCTCTATTGTTTCTTCGAGCGTTTGCATCACTTTCGGTATTAGACTAACGAGGGAATCCTTATTCACCGATTTGGACAAAACTTTTTTCGTGGAGAATGTTATTCCTGGTTTATTGACTTTATACAAGTTAGTTGAAGGGGTTAATTACATAAAGCGAGGAAAGAGAAGGAGTATGTGGTTACGTAAAGTCGTTCGAAATGGCACGTGGAAGTGAAACGTCGACTGTGTTTATGTATGTCGCAGAAAAAGATTTCTGGTGGTGCATTCATCTTGAAGCCACGATCACGGATCATAGCTATTATACCTGGCGGGTCTCGAGTGGCCGCTATAAACCGTGCGTTCGTCGGATGACAAATCGTCGACAGGTGGCTTCGCAGGAATCGTGGCTTTTTCGCTTTCAGGCCGATCTTCTATTGTCGTCTATTGTTCTTCCTCGTTTTGTCGATCAAAGTCCACTCTGGGAGATATTTGCGAATTTAATCGTTTCATTGTGCGTCGTCTCACTCCTAGAATGATCTCATTACGTCTATCATCCCTTTTACGATTCAAATTAAAATCGAGGAAGAACGTTTAACAGGGCAATAAGTTAATCCGTAAATAAAGTTGTAATAATAATACTGGTTAGGAGTGTCCCATTTTTCCTTAAAAGCCCCGATAACCTGTTGTTCAATGTTCGTTAATCTTCCACTTATCGTTAACGACCTATCAATGAACTACCTAGAAAAGAACATTTGCACTTGGCGTGTTACACGATCTGTTAATTTGAAAATCTTACATCATTAATGGTTATTCTCATTAGCTTCCGCGATACGAGTTGCACGAGCATTACACAATCGTCTTATCGTGTGGTAAAAGTGAAAAAGTGAGTGGAAAATGTTATAACATTTTTTCATTCTCAACTTTTCTATTCAAGTTCACGTATCGACTCAAGCCACTCAAGTACTCAAGCAGATTAACAAAACCATAGAATCCCTTTTAGCTCGGCATAAACAACCCCTGTGACAATCAATCCCCGTGAACGCGATAGGTATCGCACTCGAAGGGCAGAAGCCCCGCTTCATACGGGCGAAGAAATCCTATCAGTCGAAGGGACTAGAAATCTAATTTTTCCTCGAAAACTTCCAACAAGTTTTCAAGCACGAGGGTTGGACCACATGAGATTCGAAAGTTAGCTCGGCGAAACAGTCCCTTGCTAACTCGACGTTTCTTTCTTGTTTCCCATTGAGTTTTCTGCTCCGATTAAATTAGTCCTGCGGCGATTTCCAGAACTGTAAACCAGCGGGGCCATAGGCAATGTGTCGTAAGATCTAAACTTTCAAATTTCTAAATGCACCCTAAAATGTTTTAACTTCTTTTCATTTCACAAAGTAAAGAATCTGATTTAATTTTCTTCTTCGACTACTCTTCAAACTTGAAATTATTTATTCCCCATACGCTTGTTCAAATCGATGTTTCACGAATCGAAATTTCACGATCGCATTTTGCCCTCGTTACTATGCGCCACGCGTAGATTACACATATACGCGACACTCGAAATTGTTCGCACGATTTTTCGCCGACGGCATTTTAACCGAGACGGTCCGAGAAAACCGTCGCTCATAAATAGACGATTCGTTAAGGGAGATCCGTGCAATATGGGATCTCGTTTGATAGTCTACGAGTATCCTACGGACCACGAAGTTAGATACAGTTATATCCCCCCGTGTACGCCAAATTTTAGATCTTGCACGTCCGACGGTAATTATATTTAATGAGAATGTAAATAATTACCGGCGAATACCCATCGAGTTTCTCAACGAGCCGACGATATTGCCGTATAATTTAATCGACGATCGCTTCTTGCCGTATCGAATAATTTTCACGCGGTACGCTTGATTTTGGGTTCGATTCGATGACTTTCTTTATTGGTTCGCCGTAGAGTATGTGCATAGTGGGAGTATTAGAGTAGATGCATAGTAGGAGAGTGTTAGAGTAGATGCATAATGGGAGAGTGTTAGAGTAGATGTATAGTGGGAGAGTATTAGAGTAGATGCATAGTGGGAGATGTTAGAATTTTGACTGATGTATCTCCACCCTTAAAGTTTAAAATCGTAAAAAGGGATGATTAAATTATCGATCATATGCAAGCATTAATTATTAGGCAAATATATACGATAACGAAGTAAAACCTGTTGGAAAATGAAGGTTATATTTGTCTGAAAAGTTTGCGTACAATAACAATGTATTGAATTTTTCCAAAATAATGAAAAACTTTGATATATAAGCGTCGCGTTTTGGACAATTAGGGAAGGAAAGCGCGTCATGAAATCCAGTTTCATTGAAGAACATCTCTTTATGATTGCATAAATCACGAAAACGATGTTAATACGTTGTTTCTCATACATTTAACTAACTCAAGCACCAGAAATTTGACACTTATTGCAAAATTTAAAAAATTGTGTTATGTCCGCCTTTTCGGTGCAAATACTCCACTGTGCGAGGGAGGAAAAAGCGATAGGATTGTAGAAAGGATGTAAAGGGGCTGGGTGTAAATGGGGTGGTCGAAGGGGCGGGGGTGCGAGCGTCTGGCGTCCTAGAAGCAGCTCGAGAAATCGGGGTGGGAGTAACCGCGGCCATGTGCTCGACGCTCGACGCTTGATCGGCGATCAGTCGTTGCCGCGCGCTCGTCGAGAGCGCATCTGCTACGTTCGTTCTCTCCTCGTGCAACCCCTTCGCGATCGAGAATCAAAGCTTCCCGCAAAAATTCCGACTAGTTCCACAAACTACCATGAGTGTGCGTGAAAAATCACCCGCCACGCGTGTGAATTAATCCGAGGGTGAAGACGGATCCACGGATCATGCCAACCTGATTTCTCCCGGTATCAGAGTTTTACGATATCGATCGCGATCGAGTACGACGATCTACCGTTCGTACAAGTGAATTATCCTCGAGCAGGAGAACGCATCCTGGCGCGTTGTTCTCGCCGTACGGTGGAATCGTTCACGATTGTGCCGCGATCATGCACCACACGGCACCCTGGTACCTACCCTGGGGCCTGAAGCTGGTGCCTTTGCCCATTCCGCCTGGACACCCGGCTTCTGGCATCCCCAATCCTGGACTACACCTGCTCGCTCCGCTGCCCGGCATCTATGCCCCTGAACCGAGAAAGGTAAGTGCTTTCTACCTTCCGGTATCGATCCGACGAACACCCGTCGGGGATCATTGTTCGAAGCTAAGCGCTTTTTCTTATGCACACGAGTGCATTGTTTTCTAATTCACTGCTACCGTGATCAATGATTGTAATCGATAATCGATTTGTCGCGAATGAAAATATAGTCGAATGACTTTTTAATTGAAGATTCGGATTTGTATGTAATTTGAACAGAAAACATCCGAATTTAGTTGCTAATATATCTTTATGCAACGCTGAAATGTATGTTAACATATATTTAACGTGTTGGTTTTCGCGCATTTTCATGTGTGATACATCAGATGCATACGAGGGAATACTTGTGAGCGTTAGTGTACATAGTTAATGGATCCGTGCGCTAAAGGTCGTGTGTCTGTTCTTGACATTATCTTATGTTAATCACTCGTAAGTTGATTACATTGTCTCCGCTATTAACTTGGCTCATATTTTGCAAAATTCCTGCTTTGAAAATCTGTAGTACACGAGTCCTTTATTTTAGAAAAGATACTTAATATTCTTAATTTAATTCTTGTATTTACATGTTGAGTGTCTCAGTATGCAGAATTGTTAATCAGTCAAATAAAAGTGATCAGTGTTAATCAGTCAGATTGTGCATGGTTTCCACGAAATTTAAAGTCAGCTTACGTAGTAACGCGAATTACAAAACAAACATAAATACTCCATAAATGAACAGCAGCATTAGCAGAGAATTGGTTAACGCGACACGAACGTATTCTTCGAAACCCCCTAGGGTAGAAAGTAAAACCTTTCTAGGAAATCGTACGAAAGGGATTACGCTAGTGATTGTACTCGAATTAATTGAAGCGACAATATCACGGTTAGGAATAATGCAGCAGATTCTCCGCAGAAGGTCGTGTATTTTCGGAACTCGTTTCGCAATGGACTTCGATTGCAAATGACCGCGCGAAAATACTATGAATATTTAACGAGATTTCATTAGTTCTTTTTTTCGTTCCGTTGCATCCACGGAGGTATCTTTTTTTTCATACGAAAAATCTTGTCCTCGTAAACGTCGCTCGAATGAAGCTTTCCTCGTTGCCCCAGGCCGAAGTTTTTGTTGGACGCGATTTCGCGCGATTAAAATTCTCCCGTTTTCTTGCGGTCTCTTCGTTAATATTAATGCGTTGTTTCCGAGAATTTGTCTTGAATTAAAAATTTGAAATTCATAAATAATATTAATAACCAATTGTGCCAATAATTATGAAAGTGGTCTAAGTCACATATTTTTTGTTTCGAGCTATTTAATGAATCGCATTTGAATAAATTAAAAAATATTTTTACATTATGCGACGTTTAAATTTACAATTTTGTTAGTCTTGATTAATGGAAATTATAGATATGAAATTTTGTGTGAATTTCATAGGAAAATGTTTTTAAACCTTGAATTGTTAATTTTCAGAATTAACTGAATGTCCTATAATTGACTTAAAGTAATAAAAAATTGTGATTTTTATTTGAAACAACAACTTTAACGAAATAATTCATAAACATTTATTAATCATTTTTAAAAAGTAATCCATTTTTATCATAATTTCGAGGTTTTAAGATTTTTAAAATGTTCCTGAAAAACTGCTATCTAAGGGTTCATTTTTGGCGATATCGTAAAAATTACATTGAATTAATTTAGTTTAAAATCATGTCGTGTAAAATAAGCGATAAATTCATTTTTTTTTATATTTTGACTTAGGAACTTTCATAATTATGAGCACAATTAAGTCTGAGTCTGACCACACACTGTCAGCTTCCACTGTGATAAATGTACTAATAGTTCACATTTAAAAGTTAAATTGTAGACTCTTTAATAATTTATGCAGTGTCACATCAAATATTTAATTTCTAATTTGTCTCAATTTGTTCATCGTTACCGAAATTCTTTTTTCGCGTCCCGAATTTCGACAGTATTTTGGGACGAGAGACTGTTTGCGTTGCTACATCTCTGTTGATTTTCAGCTACTTGTACTAAGTATTGTTACTTAGCGACTCGTCAAGGATGCAATGAACACACGGTTAGAAATCTTGATTACATCATTCGTACAGAAAAAGAAATGTAAGATACTTTTTATTTATTCGAAAAATATTTTGCAGTCGATAAAAATGAGTCATTCTTACCAGTTGATTAATTTAGGACCATTTGACCTTTCGCGCTTCTTAATTAGCATTTCTATATGAAGCTACCTGGTATACGTGATTCATCGTGTGCAACTAAACTGACACGTGGTGTCGTTGTTTATTTAAACGGAACAACGATCGAATCGTTTGCGGTTCAGCCATTTGCGGTCTAACCGTTCGGTCGCGGCTAAAATTCACGCTGTTAACAATTAACACTGGAACTGCCGTTTGAATCTCCACCTAATTTTATCGCAGCGGTGGTACTTAAATCTAGAAACAAAATTAACGATCTTAAAATACGCGGACAGATGCAAATTTTGCAGCGCTTGGAACTCTGGAAATTTTGGGATTCGGGGCAAATTTTGAAGTTTAGAAATTTAGATATTCAGAGAGTTTGTGAATGTGAAGCTTCAAAGTTTCAAAGTTTCCATATTAACGTCCCAAAATCTCGGATATGTCCTCTTGACCACCCCAATCTCGACACATATGCTCTGTTTATGATACGCGAATCGAAGATGTTACGTGATTGTACGGAGGGTTAAATTCACGTTGGTTATTCTTCCTCGTTGGCCGAGGTGAAGTCTAAATAGTCGTCGAGGCGAATGCATCGAAAATAACCCGGAGAATGCTCATCGCGTGTATTGAGAGACGTAGCATGACAACTATTCACGTACCATGAATACGTTGGTTGAAGTCAGCAACCCGGACCATCGATATCCTAGCGATCCTTGGATTCGGATAAATCGACCCTTTTGCTCAATGAATATTTTATCGTGTCTCGATGAATTAAACGCTGAGCTCTCCGCCATTGAAACGTATTCGGAAAATTAATATTAATCCTTTAATCCCTCTGTCAATACCCGCCGTTACTTTTGTCGATTCTTTCCGTGAAATATTACGATTGATATTTGCCATTGAACTCCGCTGAAAAATGTCCGTATGTTTAAATAAATCACCTATGGTTACTTGTAAAGATCCCAAAACTTTCTGTAAAAAATGAAACTTCGAAAATAATTAAAAGTCTTGAAATTTTTTAATTGGAAGAATTTCGAAAATTTAGAACTTGGAACTTCCTTGAAATGCGATGATCGATATTCCTTGGAAAAATTTTCGTTTCGCAAATTACGGTGATGGGCGGAAAGTTGAAGTAGGAAAGGTTCATGTAAAGTCTGAAAAGCGGCGAAACGACGGCAAAGTGCTCGTCGAATTATAGGTGTGCAACCAGGAAGCGTTTACGACATTGGTTCGATCTTATGCTCGATTCGAATTTTCGCTAAGTGTCTGCTTTTACTCGGAGTTTTTTTACATCGTTAAAATGAACGATCTTCCACGAACCATTTGCTCATTGTAGTTAGATTTGTACAACTACTGCAGTGAAAGTTTTTCGTACTTTAAAGTTTTCAAGTTTTGAAATTGTAAAATGTTTACTTGCATCAGAAGGAATCATAAAATTGTCAGCTCTTTAATAAGAATTATTACATAATTCGGTAAATAAAGTGTAGAATTTATGTGCGTTAGCCATCAAAGACTAAAATATAGAATGTTGAATATTTTGTGGCAATATTTCGTTACACTCTGTCATTTAATTGAATTATTGGACGAGAGTACCAATATTTGGAAATACGAGTTAGCGTGTAACACGATGCATTCTATTTTATCAAAATATTGGACGAGGTACCAGCAATATTTTAGCGAACAATATTGTTTGAGAATATCGGTTATCAAATGTGTACCAATTAGATGTGAAACGTACGACGTTTGCTACTTTGTCAAATTAGTAGAAGCAGTACAAGCCAATACTTGATCTAATAATACCAGCCAACTTTGTAATTATTGTTTCTAAATTTAAAAATCTGTATATTTTTATTTCCTACTGTCCCACATTTTGCATTTCAAAATATATCTAATTTTTATGTGTCTAATTAGATTAATTAATCTGAGTCACAATGTTACGTTTAAATTTACGTCTCCATTTTGAACGTGCTCTACTGTTTAATTCTAAACATCTATGCAGCTTTAATATCTTTTATTTCCTATTTTTCTGTCCCACATTTTGCATTCAAAACATATTTAATTTTCATATGCCCAATTAGACATTAATTAATCTGAGTCACAATTAGCCCTGTTACGTTTAAATTTATGTCTCCATTTTGAACGTGCTCTACTGTTTAATTCTAAACATCTATGCAGCTTTAATATCTTTTAGAAAAAAAATTTGCAGACATTTCAGTTGCCAATTGGCTTTTCTCGAGTTCGAAATAGTGGTATGCAAGGATGGGGAGAACGTAGGTGACGTTTTACGAGCAAACAGGTGTGTCAGGTTCGCGTATTCTCCCTGGGAAATATGTGCGAGGTCCACATCTTAATTCTTCGCCTCCGACATTGAATTCTACCTCAATGCAAACCTGGACGATGGAAATTCGCTAGAACGGCCAAGAAAAGACAGTCTCGACGCTTTGCACTATCCACCGTGTTCTATGCTCGCGAGCACTCCGTAAATCCTTGCAATTTATTTGTTTGCCGGTTATACACTACATTTTTCCCCTCGGAGTTAACCAAGCCACGTTCAAGGAATTTTAAATGGATTTCACCCTCGTAACTCGTTTTTAAAAGCTTTTGTGTTCATTTATTTCAGATCTCCTTTTTTATCGCGGTTTCAAGCACGATTTTTGCAATTTAGGTCTTTCAAAAGCGAACGAAGACATTGCAAAAATTTGTAATTACAAATGACGATACGTGTTTTTGACAGTTTGATTAATTATTGGTAGTGTAATATGCTGCGAATTAACACGTCTGTCGCAGTGAAAACGCGTGTAACAAGACACGCTATAATTGCGATTATTCAGAGTACGATCATTTTTCAATTTCGCGCTTTGACGTTGCATGTTCCGTGCTAATCGCTCATCAATCTCATAAGCACTCATTAGCTTATGTGCTAAAACTAACACTAGGGATTTAGGAAATTCACGATATATTCTTCGATCGGAAGGTGACGCTATCACGGAGGGTTCACCCTTCAAATCTTCACTATTATCGTTGACTGTTAACCCCTTGCACTATGACTTATTTTTCAGGTGCGTCAGTCAAAACTGTTCAATTAAGCTATAATATTAAAATATTGAAATGTTACGTCAATATATTATTATTCAATTGTTGACTATGCAAATTATAATCGGACTTGAACTTCAAATTGAAGCGTATTAAAAATTTGAGTAAAATTAATCACGACCGAGGTACGAGTGCGTCACGAGTCAGACTCGTCAAAATAGTGCAAGGGGTTAATTAAAGTCGCACTCGAGTTTTACTAACGGAATAAAAATTTAGTACATAGTATATGAAGAAATTTGAAAAAATAAGTAAGTTCATACGAATCGAAGTATCTCGGGACGTCGTCGCGACGCCTCGGGCGAGTTTCTCACCCCTTTTGAGTGTCGGTAGCCGCAGGACAGCAGCTATTCCGGGACGGCTTAATTATCTTCGCACAATAACTCGATCGCGAGACGAGCAACCGGCGTTCCGTGGCCCACGGTGGACGAGACAGAAAAATAGAAAAGAGCAGTCACCACGGAGAGAGAGAGAGAATGTGAGAGACTTATGTAATCCATAGACCTCCACGTCGTTGACAGATGACAGTCTTCTCGGTTGCCAGAACAGCCGAGGTTATATCTATGTATATATTTATATACCGAATACGTATGACGACCTCTTTCGACGTCTTTTCGCTCGTTCGAAACCTCGCGTTTTGACCGCTGGACGTTACGTGATCTCGCGATCGATCGATTTTTCAAGCTTGCGTAATTTTCCAGAGCGAACACATTTTTCTTTCAAACTGGAAGACACGAAGGATGCTTGATGAGGAGACTCGAAATGTTCAAGAATTTTTGTGACCAATATTTCTATGGAGAATAACACTAGAAAATAGAGATGTTAATGTCGAAAGTACCAAGGAATAATTAACGAAATAAAAGATGAATAAGTAGATAAAGCTTGAATAATAAATTCTGATGCGTCTGACAACACACGTCCTATTCTACTGATCCGATCAATAGAGGAACGATCAGATTAATGGTTTCCATGAATTTTTGTGTGCGTTATTGTATGCATTATAGAGTACACGAGAAACCTTCTACATAAATTATCTGTCTACATGTTGATGGAATAATTTATCAGGTATAGCATGTTGTCGGTTATTTCAACAGGTCCTAGTTGGAGTGGATTGTTAAGCAAACACGATCGAGTATCATCGATGATGTTTCATTTGTATCATACGTATTAATATACGATTGTATACAGACAATACGGTATTCAGTACAGTAGGCCATCTAATTATCGACTAATTGATAGTAACAATCTGGAGTAGCAAAATGATTGACCTCTTGACATATAAAACGTTTCTTCTCGTTAACTGTTACCTTCCTTTGAATTATTCGAAATTCCTTCATGAAATTTAATGAGAAAACTGCATTTATTCCTTAAAAGCTTCATGCATTATATATTTTTATTACATTTCTGAAATTCACTATTAATATCGATAACAAGTAGATGTTTCTCTCGTTTGTTACGTTTTTCGTTCCATGCAGGAAATTTAAAAAAATGTAGTTACCCCAGTTGCATTATAAATGGCTCGAATACGTAATTGCTCTTACCACATACGGTTTTCACTGGCGCATTTATCCATCCGCGGTGCAAGTGTCGCTCTCATAGTCCAAGAATAACGGACAACAAAATGGAGATAGAGTCTCGAAGAAAATCTCCGTATCAAGTCCCGGCCTATTCCGGGCTCTATAGCGTCTCTCTTTGCTCTTTCGCTACCGCTTTTACCAGCCCGTTCCCTTGCCCTTTCGACCGACGTTATGCCCGCTCTGCAGAGTAAAGTTAGTTCCTCGTCCAGACTAAGTTTCTCTCGGCTCAACTGTGCTTTTCTGTCAGAGTATTCACACGGACACGCCTCTGTAGCATCCAACGTGAAAAGTAGAGGCGGTGAGAAAACGTCTGGCGGATTCCAGCTAACTTCCGACTGCAGGATGTCGTTGATCGATGCACTTTTAGGTAATGAAATTAATAACAATCTCCAAACGGCTTACCGTTCTTCTTTATGGTTTGATCGGTTGCCAAACACAGATTGGATGGAGTTGGCGTTCGTTTCATTTTTTTCCATCTTGTTCCTCCCTTTTGCTCTTACGTAAGACGTCATTAATCGAGCTACTCGGTTGATGAAATATTTTCTTCCTAAATTCGAGACGGAATCTAAGAAAGTTGCATTTTTCAACCGACACGGTAACGACTTGTGAAACCGGCTATCGCGTGTCGGGCTTTAAATCTACCATATGTTAGTGTACCATTTACCGGTCCTATATGCGTCAAACATGTTGTCTGTCTGTTGGCGATGATATTAGAAACGAAACGATATTAGTTCGGAATAAGAACCGCTGAAAGGCGGATAGCAGATGCGGTAAGCGATACATGGTAGCAGATATGTGGAAACGGTGTTAGCCCTGCAACGTTACATAATATCAAAATTCTGGACAGCGTTAGAAATGTGGGATAACACGGAGCTTCGTGGACGAATGACCAGCCCACTCTGACAACTGTTTGGCCCGAATCCGCTCTTGTATCCATTACATTTTTTTATAGCTATCGAAATCTGGAGAACTGGGGAATTAGGACTCAAGAGATTTGTGATCCTGTGCTCTTTGACATTCAGGGAGTAGCGTAAGCAGACAATGGGAGTTACATAAGGGAGAACGTGTTCCCCGATATTCCTGAAGGATGTGCAAACTTGCTACCGTAAAAAAGAAGGCAGATCTCCCTGCGGTGCCAATCAAACCTGATTAGACCCGCGGATCTCTCCCTCTTGGCTTCCGGTTGAAGACACCCGGTTCTCGGATCAAGAGGAGCAAATCCGTCGTCTCTTTGGTTTTTGGCAAGCGTCGAGCGAACCCTTCACGCCACGATTCCCTAACCTCTCCTCATCCGTCGTGATACGTGCGAAACACGCGCGTTTGAAGCTTGTGCCAGCAAACGAGTTCGCGAACTAGGGACCTCTCGAAAAGGAGGAAAGGGAGGGATGGGGTAGGGACGTATATTCCCAACAGGAGGGCACTAGGCTGTACGCTGTCTGCGAAGACGAGACGTTTGAGTGACACGGTTCCGCCGCAACTATGGTCGGCCATATTGCCCCGGGTTCTCGCCACGATGCGCCACCAGCCAATATACCACCCCTTCTGTACATAACTAATATAAACGGGATTTCATTTGGTTAATGCGCCCCCGATTTAAGGGCAACATTCCTCTACAAGTCTGTTCTTTGTACCTGCGTGCCATCTCTTTGCACGTGCGAATAACCACTTCGGAAAGTGAGCCGATGCCACCGGAAGGAGGATCGACCGGTAAACGATGGACGGCCGAGGAGGGAGTAGATATATCCGTGCTGTGGCCGCGGAATCCCATTACGTAATTACGTCCTTCGGGAAGAAGCGAATTTCCTGCTCCCATGAGCTTCTTTGAGCTGCCTTCTTTTACCGTTTAACGGACCGATATCGACTGCTCGTTAATTGCATTTTTAGCTCGGGCTAGTTTCATAGGGCGGGGCGGACTGATGGAATTCTTCTCCTTCCACGTACTTGTACTACGAAGGCCATACAATAAGTAAAGAGACAAATTCTATAATTTTAAAACTATTCAATGTGTACAATCTTTTCAGGGGAGTTGGCAACATAACCTCAAAATTTTCAATTCACCAAGTCCACTAGAAAATTGCACCTTAGAAGAGCAGCGCTGTCATTAGATTTTTAGTCGTAGAAGGTGTAAAACCAAGTGAAACTTTTTCTAGAATGTTGATACAGTGCGGTAAAAGTTGTATGAACCGTGCGAATTTTTTTTTTGGTTTTACATCTTCTGAACTGAACACAAAATATTTTAAACTCAACACCTATTGCCGTACTTTGACGAGTCTCACTCACAATTAAAATGTGTCAAATCCTGTTAAGATTTGTAATACTCTTGAACTTCAAGTTTAGGTCCAACTATAATGTATATAGTCAGAGATTGCTAAATATAAAATACAACATTTTAATTTTCTTTATTTGTTTTAATATTATTGCTATAGATAGTTAGTTTTGATTGACGCATTTAGCAAGGGGTTAAAAGAACGAAAAGAACTTTCCGGACAACCTAATACTTATGGTACCTTTATTGTGCGATGACAGTCGGTATTTTGGAGTGCATTCACGACACTGATATATTGGGGGTACGAAAAGGCTCTAGGAATATACGAAAAGTAGAGTCGGTAATTAATAATGGATGTCGGTAATTAATAACAAAGAATTAAGTCCGGTGTTTTGACGGGAGAAGCAAACAGAATTTTTTTGCAAATATGCCATTTGTGGCGGGGTTACGCGAAACAATGCAGATGTCGGGATTCGATTAACACGCGAGGCGAGCTTTTTATAACGATGTCGACAAAAATACACGCGGTCGTATAATATTCTGGGTTAATAAGCTTTATTTCGCCCTGGAAATCGTGTCGGCTTTGCCGTGTTACACGTCCGGACTGGAACTCGCGATTATAGATACCATTTGTCAACGGTGAGCAGAATTTTTCCTATTTTTTCTTCCCTCTTTCTCTGTTTTTACTGGCACGGGTCACGAGAGTGTCGTTTCTTTCCTTCCTCGGCATCGAAGTCTCTAGCCCCTAACTCTGTGGCTCCGAACGAGCATTATTAGCATTGCAGAATAATAATAAACATGCACTATCAAAACTGCTTCGGTGGCACAATTTCTTCGTATCGTTACGAGGTTGGAATATTTTCTTGGATTTTCGTGGCCTGTTCGAGGAACAACTTGCTCGTACATCGTGTCGAACGTCGACACGAAACTGCATTCTCCGTGTAATAATCTTGTTCGAGGCTTTTAACCCCTTTGAGTGCCTTGGACGTATATGTCCTGCGAAATGTCATTGGCGTGTACACTTAGTTGATCGATAGCGAGACTTGGGAATAAATTGAGTGTTTATTGACCACGTATGCTATTGTACATGCCATTTCAAGGGAAAATTTTAGAAGAACGCGATATCGATAAGAGATAAAATTTTATTCCATGTTTTAGTGCAGAAATATCAAGGTTAAATTATATTAAGGTCACAGTATTTTTTTTAGATAAACAATTCGTGACGTGAATCCAAATGAGTTTCATTCGGTTCGGTACATTCAAAAATCCTATTTCTGAAAATGTAATCTTCATTCCTCGTATTCCCATATTTCTCGACGGATCAAAGCCCCTCGTTCGTCAGCGTCAGGCTGTTTCGAGCGGATAATACGATCCGCGCGTAAACTCGTATCCGAAACCCTGCACGTGGCTGGTGAAAACGTAAAGTCCGAGGGTTAAAGGTAACTCGTGAATTTAGGCGTATTTCACGACGCCGGTGTATCAGAGAAGCCCGATGGGCGGGCAAAAGTTGCTATCCGTCACGAATGCGAGCCTAGTCGCGGGAAACTTTGCCTATCTCTGCGCGACTCGATACTACCTGAAAGCCAGCACGAAATTCACGAATAAGCTCGAACGGGATTGCCATGCTGTTTGGCTGGAGCTCTATGATTAGATTTAACCACTGTTAGAACGTTGCAAGTTTTACACGTTGGAATTTTATAAAAATGCGATGACTTGTCAGGTGCGTCAGACAGAACTGACTAATTATAGCTACAATATTAAAACGGACGAAAAAACTTGAAATGTTATGTCAATATGTTATTATTCAATCGTTGACTGTGCAAATTATAATTGGACTTGAACTCCAAATTGGAGCGTATTGAAAATTTGAGTAAAATGGCCGACATAAAAGTGCGTCAGACTCGTCAAAATAGTGCAAGGAGTTAAATTGTTGTATAAGAACTGCTCAATATCGAAATACCCATGTTTTTATCACCGAAGACCAGTTTCTCCGAGTGAGTTCATTTCTCCATTTCCCTTGAACACATAAAGTGTACGATGTTACGTGCTCCCATAAAATACACCATAAATGATACGTGCATATCAGTCCCAGGTGCAACTAGTTTTATGTACAATCGACTTCTATTTCGAAACATTCGATCTCGCAATCACTTAAAAAGTAATCGAACTTCACGCCAAAGGGTCGATCTACTCGTCCAAGTCGTGTACTTTCTACGAAACACAAGGACGGTTCTATTTTTTGTTGGTCGAACGGGTGCCTTGACCCGCGACTAATTATTCGCGATCTGCCTTCCGGCGGCCACGATTGGCCGACAGACCGAGAGCTAGGCATAATGGCGAATTCGCGATTGCGAAACGGCGACTGGACGCTGCCAAAATATTTCTTGCGTAAATCGTGCCGTTGCTACGCTCTACAAATGGGCCGTGATTGTCGCGGAAAGACACTGTTCACTCTTTCCATCTGTTGTCTTCACATCTTGTCTGATTTTTAGAGGTGTTTGTCATGGTAGAGTATCATCATGGTGATGAAAATGAAAAGAAATAATTCTGGTGCAGTTTCCAGTTGGATGATCTAATTAAAACATTGCATTGTTGTTGTCTTCTTTTTGTCTAATTTCTGACACTGTTGTGTTTCGAATCATATTCTCATAGTAGTCTATCATCATGGTGATGAAAATAAAAAGAAATAATTCTGGAGCAATTTCCATGTGGAACTAGTTAAAACATTGCCTTGTTGTCTCTTTTTTGTCTAATTTCTGGTGGCGTGTTTCGAATTATATTTTCGTGGTATCATCATGGCGATGAAAATGAAAAGACATAATTCTGATGCAGTTTCTAGTTGAATGATTTTGTTAAAACATTGCCCTGTTGTTGCTCCTTCTTGTCTAATTTCTAACCCTGTCGAGTTTCAAACCACATTCTCAAGACATCCTATCCCGAAGAAAATGAAAAGAAATCTGGCTTGAAATAATTCTAACTTCCAGTTGGAAGAACTAGTTAAAAAATTGAAGATCGCAGAAGCGAAAAGATAGTGAATTTTGAAGGGAGAGAAGTCGTTTGGAAGGGTGTTTGAGGCAAGAAAGTCGTTCGTTCATAGAAGTCGCGATAACAAGATTTTTTGTTGGGCGCGTGATCGTCGCTTTCGTTGGATTAAATGGAGCGAAAAGTAGCGGTGGTACGGGGTAGGCAGAGGTTTGTAACCGACAGGATAGACGTATAGCGCTATTATGAGGATGAGCTGGCTACAATCGTGTGCCTCGTGATTATACCAGGTTATTCTGGAGTTTCTGGCAATTATTGCCGCGGCCATGTTCCGACCGACGTTTAATTCCGTGTCGGTCCTAAATAGTTTCGGTGATTCTGATCGAAGAAAAGTCAGTCAAACTGTCGGGTCGTATACCTACTTCACCTCTATTTTTAGCCGAGAACCATGATTTATTTTCTCAATGATCAAATTGGCCTGGATCGATGAGCGCAAGAATATCATACTGACCATTACAGAATTATCTTGTTTAATTTTCTATTATCGAATCAAACAAATCCGCCAATGTTTATCTTACAGTTAGCGCTGTTTATCCTACAATACTTATTTAGAACGTTCAGAAATTTCTAAATTCGATAAAGTAAGCTATCTTTTTCATAAATAAAATCGTTTACAAAAGAAGCAAGAAAAGTAATTTGCATAATTCCCATTTTGCGCCAAACAGTGTAAATTCAGAAGTTGACCCAAGAAACGTAAATATAGGGCGAGGCAAGTTTTCTTCGGTCCTAGGTCAGCATTATCATATCCCAAGAGGTTAAACAGCCTGGAAAGGAGGCGGATGCTGTATCCGACAAGACAGACATATGGCAACATTATGACGATGAATCAGTACATCTTGTACACTGTGATAAGGATTAATGTCGGTGCTCTAATGCGTTTTGGTGTACGTGTCTAGAACTCCGCTTATACTTTCAACCATTTAGCATTCTAATTGCGAAACTTGCCCACTTGTGGCGACGATTTGTTAAAAATGAAATTTACACTGGTAGAGTTAAAATTGGTTGACTAAATTTGCAAATTCGTGAAAATGGAAAAAGTGTACTCAGCCGCAAAAGGTCAGTCATTTGATAAAGTGAGGTTCTGCACCGTTTGGTGGTCGGAGCGATAACTGGAAATTTGCAGCATCGAATCCCATTGAACAGGGAATAATGCTTCATCACTGCAGCGATTAGCGTTGATCATTTTGTTACCGATGTTGAATGATCGTTTGCATGGTGCTATCGGTGCTGATACCAACCGAGAAAACAACGCTGAAATTTACCGTTAATTATCGTCGAACTGTTCAATATTACAAGCTTCTGAAATTAATGCCCCGGGATCACATGGTCCATCTAGTTAATTAACTCATTAATAGACGCATTCTCTATTCACACTTTTCAATAGTTTATAAAATATTAAGCGAAGTGCTAGCGTGAAAAATGATGTCGAAAATTAACTCGTTCGACGGTGTGGATTCCAAGCTTCACGCTCTACCGTGTTCCAGAGTGTGTTCACACCGTGGTTCTGGCGAAAATGGAATTCTCCGGGAAAATACCGGGAAAGGAAGAAGGAACGACTTTTAAGTAAGCGGGAATGCGGGAAGAAAATATTCTGTGCTCGGTTCGAGACCTACTCCTCTGGAATCCGATTTATTCGTTCCCTCGGATAGTGTACGCTTCAGCAGTCTTTCTTAGGAATAGCATACTGCAACAGTGGAATAATATATGGTATTGTAAAATTAGAAGAAACATTAGCTGTATCGTACAAAACGGTAAACTATAAATCGCGATGTTAAGAAAAAGGGAAGCTTTTAGCATGAATTCACCGCGACTAGTGAAATCTAGTAAGCCGGAGGGTCAAAGGGTAAGGGGTATAGTCGTGTCAGGTCATTCCGGCCGCATAAATAACATGTAAAGCAAGTTTTCCTCGTGCGGGGGTAGTATTATCATATCCCAGGGGTTAAACGGGGTGGAAAGGGGCGGCTGGTAGAAGCAGACACGGTAGACGTATGGCAGCATTAGGACGATGAGTCGGTGCATCGGTGCTGGTCAGGTAGAGGTGTTGGTGCCTTCGTGCTTCCTGGGTGACGTAAGATTTCCTAAGGGAGAAGCCAGGACGTTGAGGCCACCTCGAAGATGGGACTTCATCGACTTCCCTCGAACCGTCTGTTTCCTGTTTCCGCCTACAACCTTATACCCTGCCAAGTGTTTTCCAAACGAAACGTTATTTCCGCAGTTTAACTGCTTTATTTGCATCCACTTTCCCAATTCGCGCAAAACTTCGCCACTTTTGGGATTTAGACAACTTTTCGGAGACTTCAGAAATTTCATCAGTAATGTGAATTTGGAACGATTTTTCCACGAAACGTGCTTCAATAAATATAACTTCGATCCAAATTCCTAACTTCTAAGCTCGGTACGAAAGAAAGGCGTTCCACCGCACAATAAGAACGAAATTAACGTCCGAAAGGATTATATATACATCCTAACAACGGTATCCTGAATATAGGTCGTTCGATATTAATTCGACAAAATTAATATCGAACCCTCTGACCGTTTTTTTTTCAATGCCACCCTTTTGTCCGCGAGATATTCAACTTCGGCCCGGATTTTATATTCATCTGTTTGTAAAGCGATCGCATTCCCCTTTCCTCGACATTAATTTTACGCTTCGAAGATGGCGGAACAGTCCTTGTGTGCGGTTCCATAGAGAAGAAATTCTATGGTAGTCCGAGCATCGGGACTTGGCCCGATGCCCGGGAAAAATATTTGAAAACTCGATCCACGGGGGCACGCTGATATAATAATATCCTGTGAGGAACATCCTCCATTCAAACAATATACCTTTGTCGTACTTTATCCATTTGTTTCTCGTTCGTGTATCAATTTAACAAACTCCGTATCTCTACTGACATCTGAGGGTCAGACCTCTTTTTCTTTTAACATTCAGGGTGAAATTTTTTATGAGGACTGTAGGCGTTTCAATAAATCACAAGTGCACAGTATAACATTGTATAGTTTATTAGACAATTTAAGAATCTTTTGAATATAAAAAATATTTGAATCAAGTACTCGTACCAGGTGAAACAATATCAAACTTTTCGTTGGAATAATTTTTTTGTTAAATGTGGTTGAGTGCAACTGTGGTTGAGTTGAGGTACGAGAGTAAAGAAGGCACGTGACCGTCGACAGATAGTAGATACGCAATGTTGAAAGCTTCTCCAACGAGATAAAAATAAGCGCATGGTTTTCTGCAACGAGCTAGCAGCATGTTGCGTTTGGCCAGAAGCCACCAAACGGGTACCTGTGCTTATTAAGGGAGGCCATTATACCTAGTGGTGGCTCGCACGTGACGATATCGTCGAGCCAACTACACCACACGCGATCCACCGGGTCAAAAAGTTGGGCCGTGACCCGTCTCCGGATTATCCTCGACACCCATCGATTCGACTTTCTCGGATTATCTCCTCTGCTGACTGACGAAATTTCGATTTCAACCAGAAGTAACCTAGAAACGTTTTCCCTTTCTTAGCACATTCTCACTTTTTCTCGCCGTTGACAGATTCCCTAAAATTTTAGACCTGCAAATTTAATAATATAGAAATTTCGTGTTCGAACTTTTAGTCTTAGCGTTTTCATCTCTAAATGCAGCAAGCTCGAAAATGCAGCAAGCTCGTAAATAAAGTTTTATTTAGGCGAACGAGGGAATTTTGTTTTTAATTAAATTACACCTTTGCATGGATGTACGAAGCTGAAAGCGTTGATCGATCCTCGGGATCCGATTTGCCTGTTCTTTGTTGAAATTCAACGGTAATCCGATTTCAATCGGTCACGCTGGCATCGTTAGGAGAAAAGTCGCGTCCAATGCAAACGTTTCACGGTGGTCTGTGATTTTTATGGAAATATTGCCGTCGTACACTTTTTATTCCGAACAATGAATTTCAAGACTTGTTTTTAACGGGATGATTTACCTTTTTGTTTTAGCTATGCTAATGCACTTTGCTAGTTTGTTCTTATGTAACTACTTTAGGATGCATAGAAAGAGGATTTATTATATCTCTGACAGAATAAAAGTTAGACAGCTCAGAAGGTTTCAAAATATTTCCTGATTTATGAAATATAAAATGCAGTATGATAAAAGTACTTCGCTAAGCTTTATCCATAAATTCTTAAAAAAATTTGAGTAAGCAATGTTTCAGAATATTTTCTGATTTATGAAATGTAGTAAGATAAAAGTACTTCACTAAGCTTTATCCATGAATTCTTAAAAAAATTTGAGTAAGCAACATGTAGATATGACAGAATATTTTCAGTGAAAGAACTAACTTCCCTTTGACATCGAAATTTTCGCGCGAAGCGTTAAAAACGCTCGACTTCACCGCTGCTTAGACTCCTCGCGAATAATGGAAATCGGCAGCCGAATCGCGTAGGAAAACGATCCTCCGAGAGGAAAAGAAACGAGGAAAGAGTTAAAAAAAGAAAGGAGAATTTGAACGCTCCTCGTGTCGATCTGACACGACAGCAAACGTGACGCTGATGCCGGAGGATTATTTGCATCCGGCGGCCGGATCACGTAGACGAGGATTACATGCGTCCTGAATCTTTCATCGGTCGAGTGAACCGATGCCAGTGAGTAGAGAACCGTGATTCTGGCGTCGATTCTCTCCCGTTGCCGCGATCGGGACTATTACGGGATTTCGCGTTCGAATAATTGTAAGAGGGTTGAAACCGTTCTCGCGTTTCAACATTGTTCGAAAGCAGATTGAAAGAGTGTGAATTATCTTTCGCTACGACCTGCCCCACACGCTTTACCGATTTATTAACTCTTGTACCTTAAATTTCTTTGTAGACTTCATTGATCTTCTGTCTTGAGATCTTTTGTCCTTAGAGGATATGTTTGGTTTAGTTTGGTTTCATATTCTGGAGTTTTTAATCCTTTGCACTCGAAGATAATTTGACTGTTTGCAAACAGCAACTTCAAAGTTTAGTTAAAAAGTTAAATGAATTCTTTTGAGGTTTATTATGTCTCTATAATAATTTCCAGTATTGTTTTGCTATGTGTAAACATCGTACGTGTCATATAGAATCAGTTAAAAAATTACTGCATTAAATAAAATGGCGACTAAGAGTCATCTCTCGAGCACAAAGAGTTAATAGTATGTTGGTTTACACACGATGAAGATTTATTTAAAACTCTTTCTAGAGATAAGTTATCTTTGATTTCTAATGCAGTCTTTCATCGGTGAATGCACGTAATGAAACACGATTCGATCTATGAGTCGTTTCATTCGTTACGCACGTTTCACGCCTATTTATCGCAGGTATTCACGGTTTCTCGTCGATAAAGCAGCGTCAATTCGCTCACATTCGATTTACCTTTCTCAGGACAAAGAACTCAAATACAAATTAAACAAGTTTCTTTATAATGCTATTCAGAATAGAATTATGGGGCACTATTATCTGAATACCTTCTGGTAACGTTGAAATTATCATACAATAACAGCCCTATTTGGAAGTAATATGAATATTAATTGTTCGTGAAAATTGATCCGGCAGATGGGACGTAAAAAAGATCTTTGCTTGACTTTTGTATGGATCCATTAATTACCATCTGCCCCTGCTGGAATTAATTACACGGTGAATAATAATTCCGGAATGTATTTTGTTTCCCTGGTCGGGAATTCACTCTGTTTATCGTGTCGTTAATGCCTATTGGAGAGTCGATAATTGTGGTTGAACGAGACGGTAATGACTTTGGTTTCGAGAGTTTTCGAATAAATGAATACAAACGTTTGTTACACCCATTGTTCCGCAGTACACAAATAAAATTCCTCGACGCTAAAAACGTGCCATAAAGTACGCGTCCATCAAAATGCAAACTTAGAAAGATAGTGCTTATCACGCGGGTATCGCGTAGCTAGTTTAAATTAGCTCGCAAGAAACGCGAGTGGTGGAATCATATTTCATACCGCGCTCTGTTCAGAAATAAAATTATCAGCAACTTTTTAAATCGATCGAAATTCGTCACGTTTCGCTTCGGAAGCTCGTACGAGACAGTTTTTCGAGGACTGCTCGATCAGTGGCCATTTTGTCATCGGAAAAAAGAAACTGATACTCCCTCGTCGGCTTAGAAACCGAACGATCGCGTCGTTAGTACCCATCCTTCGACGAGGCCTTTTTGCGAGATATCGACTCGCTGAATCGAGTCTCGATTGCGAACTCGCTATTTCCTGAAGTAGAGACGGCACAGAAATCAGCGAATTCGTTGATAAATGCTGAATTACGCTCGCTCTTGGATATACCACTGATACGGGATCTTTGATAGCGAAACAGTATATCTATCTGCTGATACGTTTACCCGGGTCATTGCAGATTTTCTGGACCATCTTTGCGAGAGAAATCGATCGTTCAAAACCGATTAGGACAAATTACGACGGCCATTGTGTTCAAACAAGGTGTCTCAAAGGATCAGAAGCGCTCCGGTCCTTGGACGTTGAAATCTCGACTCGTATCGGTTGCTTCGTATCCCTCACACATTTCTGACCACTGGTGGCCAAAGTTTTCCCATTTACTCCATCCACCTGGACAGGACAAGTCTTCCTATAGGGTTAACGTAATTGCGACAGAGCTTCGCGGTCACTCGTGAACTCCGTTGTTTTCGAAGGAACGTGAGGTCCCTTCGAAGCAGCTTCGTTGATCGTTTCGTAGTAACCAGTTTTACCCTTATTGCTAACTGGACTCGTGTCTTAGCTTTGACGAATTTATCCGGATAATTGGAACATTCGAACTTTGCAGAATGTCCTTTGAACTTGTGTTAAGACTTTGTATAATTTCTAGGATATAGAATCAGGTGTTTAGAAGTCCAAAAACTTCAGAGGCTACCCAAGTATTTTGTTAACGATACCAAGCATTAAGTTTTACGAGTAACGATCAAGGGGGTGCAATGTTATTGGCTAAGGCGATGGTTTCGAATATGATTTTATGACGGTCGTTTGCCGAAGCTCCTCGCTAAAGCAATATCGGTTTACAAGCAGTAACGATGTTACCGGGATAACGTATCAAACCCGCAGAATCACTCAAAGGATCAATTTTACGCGTTCCGTGCTTAAGAAATGCAATTGATGTTCTTATTCCACCTCGGATATTGACTTAACACTTAGTCCGTGGGGTAAATCAATGACTGCGGTGGAAACCTTAATGGTTTTCTCAGAAAATCATTTCATGAACTGTCTTTTACAACCATTGTAACAATGTCAATAATTTTTTTAAATTACAGTGGTTTCAAAAAGTGTAGTAGGTTAGACAATTTGCCTACCCATCGTTTACAATCTTCCATTCTTTCTCCATTTCGCCTGGAAATATCGTGACCACAATCTCAATGTTCCCGATCAGTTTATTGTTTCACATTTTGCACGTTACACGGACCTAACCCGCAGCGTTATGCTAACGATGTATAAGCACGTGAATTGTCGTGTACACAGAATGTTTGTTTTCTTTTATCAGATGACGTTTCGGGCTAATTAAACCGGCTATTGTCCAGAAGTTTCTCGAGCCTTTAAACTTCGCGACATTTCGACTGAATTTTAAAGTTGAATCGTTTCAAATTTATTGCTATCAAAAAGTTTGCAGTGACACGTTAATTGTTTACTTTTTCCGTGCTTTTATTCACGAAACGGTTTGTTTAATCTATAAATCAAATCTTTCGTATAAATGCCTGTCTTTTGTATTCGTGCGATAAATTAGATGTTTATTTCTTGTATCGGTCGCTCGGGATAAACCTCGATCATGAGGTAATAGGTAATTAACGGTACTATTATCTATTTTGTAACATTCTGTAGAATCGACATGTAGAACATAAATAGAGCACAAAAATAGAACAAAGTGAACGAGTATTCAATGAGGACTATTAACGTGTCAACGATTTGTGTCAAGTGCTCGAGATCTAGTATATCACTAGAAGTGTCAACATGTTTATCGACATAAAACGCGATATACGTTTAATTAAAGGAAAATAGTTAGTTAATGATCATTAAAGTTAAGAAAAAAAGGTAGAAGAAAAAGTCGAGGTCCCGTAATTTGTTGCCGAGAATTATCATACTATTATGACTCGTCTAGTTAGAAATGTATCGAGCGTTCAATTAATTTAATGAATAAATGAGAAGATAGAAGTTATGAACAGTGCGTTGCATAATCGCGAGGATTTACGTTACGCGTTGTAGAAATCGTTTCTGCGATGAATCTTGTGCTACTGTTGCGAAACTAAAACGTTTCTGGAATTTATCAATTGACAGGATGATACAGTATCGGCCTTGTATGGAAAGTACGTTCTATTTGAAGCGGTTACACTGGTCAGATAATTGGGATATCAATTCGAATAAATTGGTCAATCTACGTCGGAAAAAGTTCTGAGAGGCAACGAAGAAACATTCAGCATGTAAAATAAAGTAAAACTGAAATGTTACAGTACTTATTATTGTATAAGGAAATATAAAAAAAACCTTGTAGACATCCTGCATATTTCAAGATCATTTTCCGAAGAAATCGCGAGGCCTAATTGTCCCCATTGCCTTGACAGAATTTCCACGGTCAGTTTATTTTACAATCCGCGAACTGGATAACGATTAATCCGGTTACGTGTGCAGGCTCCGAGTGGAGCGTCGCGACGCGTTATATGACGTCAACCGTGCAGCTGCCAACTAGCTGCTGCAACAAGCTGGTAACGAAGTAGCTTCGATCCGAACTTTGCTGCACTTCCCGTACACAATTACCCCTCGGTATCCTCCCCGGCAAAAATACGGAGTTTTGCGAAATAACTAAAATTTAATATCCAAATACCAAGCTGCTTACTCACCAGACAGAATAATTCCAGTTAATTTATTCTTTCTGACGTCCGTGTGAATTTACTCATTTTATTATTCCGTTTTTGGACGTCCTGCTTCGATTTTTACATCGTACTTTTCCGTTTATTCATTTTATCGCTCGACGAGTTTTATTTTCTACGCAGTTCGATTCGAGGATTTCTTTCAATGACGGAATGATATGAGCCGTGCAGTGCACACATTAACTCCATTTTTTGAAACATCTTAAATTTAAGTGTTAAAGCATTTGGTATAGTCATAACTCTTTATATTTATAATAATTTGAGATTTTAAAAAAAATGAAGTTAATGCGTGCACTGAACGGTTCTTCGGGTTACAGGAGAAATTGTGACGAGTTAATATGTATGTATCTATTTGTTACTGGCTTCACCCACGCTATAATTATGTTCACGCGTTGATACGATCACGTGTGTGTCATTACGCGTTGACATGCCCATGCGTTGTGTCACTACGCGTTGACGTGACCACGTGTGTCAGTGCGTTGATATGTCCACGCATTGTACTCCCATGTATCGATATCGCGTACTACACTCGATGTGCAGACATCCATTATACAGCCACGTACAAAGGATCAAACGATTACCAGCAGAATAAATTCCTGAAAGAGCATTCATTATGCAAATAAAATGAAGTTTAAAAGCCCGGTCAATGATACACGAAAACAAGCGAATTCCTCGCAGCTAATCGGTTCCTAAATAAACCGTAGCATCAAAGCATTTCAACGAATCGATAACCAACAAGTGCCTATCAAATTCATAGTTGTAAAGCGTATTGTATTCGAAGCCCAAAAACTTTGGCCGAGGCAAATATTTTCATCGAAACAGGGCTTGAGGCTTCAAACGTAGCCACAGGTGGTTTCAAAAGAGGTAGACGGGAAAAGGCTGACAGAGAGATTAACGTGAATTTGATCGATACGAAATAATTGCGATCGGACAGGGGACAAACTAGCGACGCCGATGACCGAACCGTTAAACCACGCTCTCGAAATTCCTGTTGGTGGTTGTCGATCGGTTGTCGCCAGTTCAACGCAAATGTAGCGAGATAATTGCTACTGTACCCATTGTACGGTTATTTACATACGAGATTATCTGCGAAAACGGTGTAGATTTTTCTGTAGTATTAGGTTCTCCGGAAAGTTCGTTTGTCGCTCGAAGTTTTACATTGTTGTGCTTAAGTAAACATCCAGATCTCCATCATTAATTGCTAGTCATTGTGTGGCATTACAAGAGGATTTTTTTTAGCATCAGTAGAAAAAATACTTTTAGACTTCGATTGGGATGGTCTACCACATCCTCATACTCTCCAGACATTGCACGATCGGATTATAATTTGTACTTTCCCTAAAAACTTTTCTTCGTAATAAAAAATCAGTTAATGAAATAAAAAATGGTCTTGCAGAATATTTGAACAGTAAACCAAGAAAATTTTGGAAAAGTGGCGTTATGGGGCTTCCAGAAAGATGGCAGAAGGTGGTAGAACAGAATAGAGTTATACACTGAACGCAAAATATTTTAAACTTAACACCCATTGAAAAAAAGGAAAAGAACCTTTCGGACAACCTAATATGTACGCAGCACTTGTGATCAAAAATTCCGGTGAGGAAAGCTGCGATTTATGAGGGATCAAAGGAGCAAGAAAGAGACATTTATACGGATCGAAATCTTTATTAAATGTCCGAGATATTTGTGTCGTACAAACGCATTTCATGAATATAAAAGAACGCAGCATCGAGAAGCCGCAATCCCCTGACGTGTCGTAAGAGGGGAAGATTGATGGTTACGTCTGGGGTAACTGGTCTTATTGGATACACCGTGCTTTCTCAGCAACTGGGATTCCTTGTCTATCAAGGATATAGGCTGGCATTTATTGGCTGGGACAGAGCCGATAAAACGGCTCTCGGGAAAATTCGTGTAGCATCTGTAAACTCGGTATTCCAAATTAGCCTCTGCTTCGATCGATGGAATCGAAAGTGACAGAATTCTCGATATGGTTCGCAATTTTTACCGGCAATTTTGCTAGCTGGATTATTTACAGTTTTAATAAACTGCTGAATTATTGTATTGCCTCGTTTTTGCACGTGGCTCGAATGCGGGAAGTAGTATATCGGGACCGTTCGATAGTAAAGTATCGAATAGAGCGGTATATTTTTTAACCTGGAATCAACATGAATTAAATCTCCGTAATTCACCGTGAAGCGTTAGATCAACTTTCATTGCTCTATGAAGTTGTTACCATCAGTTTATTGTGCAACGCAATTATTGTAGTTTACTCAGGTATCGTGACGCAAGCGTATAAAATAGCCTGAAGACTAATGCTCGCGGCAAAACTAAAAAATTTCATCATCGGAGCTGTCGAGAGTAGTGGTTAATCGATGTTAGTCCCAGGTATAAAGCGATGCCTAAACTGATGTCTTGCGTCATCCCATTTATCCTTTCCTCGTGTATCTGCCTGTAAATATATCTTTTTTTGTTTTGTTAATGGTCCTCCGTCTGTTCCATTCGATAAAATTTGTTTTCGACGTTGTACGTTCGTTTTTATTCTCCGACGGTCGTTCTCGTGTCCAATGGGCAAAATTATGACGAGTTCATCGATTACCACGAAAAATACGAGCCGAAAGGTTCGCAGTTTCAAATTTGTTAGGAAGTTGAAATTGCTTTTCAAGGATGCTTCGAAATATTATCAACAATAAATGTTGAGCATCAAAATTATTTCTATGTCAAAGTTTAAAGAGGGATGTATCAAAGTTTGTGATGCAATTTCTCTTGGTAGTTAAACGAAAAATCCACCAAGGACAATATTAGCCTGAAGCTGTTCAACTTTCTCTCAGACGATCAGAGAAGCTGTTCAGGAACGTCGTAATATCGCGGACCAGCTAAATGGCGGAACGTTTACGGGAAGAAAATGGTGAAGAAAGGTAAAAAGGTCGTCGAATGTCTTTGAGAAGGCGAGGCCAGACGGCTGGTCGGGAGACAGTGACCCTGTGATCCTGTGGGAAGGGACAAGGGGTTATCCTGGCAGGATCGATCCTGTGGTAAGAACAAGGGTGCTTCGACCTTAAGTCACGTCCACGCGACCAAAACTGCGTAACTCGATTGAATAACTTTGCTATTTTTATCTGCACCATTTAGCAACAGATTTATTATTCCCTTTTATCTTCTGTTTCCTAATACTATCAATATCCTTAACCTCATAGCTTCATCAAATATTTATAAAACGGAGAAGATTTTTTGTTAACCCTTTGCTCACTCACCATTTTATTTAATACAATAATTTGAAATAAGCATTTTTAACTGACTCTATAATATGACACAGTGAAACAAATAATAGTGGAAATTATTAGTAGAGAAATAATCTCAAAAGAATTTTTTTAAAGTTGCTGTTTGTAAACAGTCCAATTACCTTCGAGTGCAAATTGACTGTTAGGTTCAATTGTTACACTTCAGCTGCACTTTAAATATTTGTCAGAGTATTTTTAATATATTTTTGAGTATTATAACGGAATGTATTTTTAACGCAGTGATCGATAGGGGTGCAGCTCGCAATTCGTATTTTTGATCCGTTGACAGAAAAGGTGGTGCCCTCATCGACGAGGGCTGATTTTCGAGCAACAGACGCTCGTAAAACCCGCGTCTCTACGAGACGAGCGAAATAAGGGAAACAAAAACGAAGTAGGCAAGAGGGAAAAGGCACGATTTATTAGTCTGCGACCACCCCCGGTGCGCGAGGGTGTCGTATTTCAGTTTTCGCAGGAGCGAAGGGTGAAGCTAGTTCGATCGAAATTTGTCTCTCGACGCTTTTGAGTACGCAGGCTCCATGTGTATTCGCTTATTTAATTATTTTATAGGCAAAATAATATTTGTATATTTAAAAATATGTCTCTGATTATATTTGGGGTGTTGGATACATTTTTATATATTACTTGAATACTTTGAATACGAGATATTTGTTAGGTTAGTTTGGGTGTTCGAGTACGTAGATTCTCGAGAAGATAGTCAAGTTCGTACCTAGGGAATGAATAACTGATTGAACTAAAAGATGATCGAACAATACGAAACGGTTCTCGAAAGGGTAGTATAAAGAAAAGAAAAGGAAGAGGGCAGAGAAGTTGGCGGTCACGTCTATTCCTTTACGGTTCGATAGCCACCCCTCGAAATTCCCAAGCGTGCCTCGATACGAAACGCGGGGTTGGCCTTCGAGGCAGCTAGACGCTCGTAAAACCAGCTCGAAAGCAACGATCTCGAGCCCTCTCTTTCTCTTATTTCCACCCTCTCGCAGCCTCTTTCTTTCTCGCTCGCTTCATTTCAGTTTCAGCCACGAGCGACACCCGACTCTCGTGAACGTCCGGTGGCCGCAGACACCGCTGCGAGCAACAGGCCCCCCTTATCGACCGTGTTTTCTGCGTGTTCCACCCCCGTTACCCTGCCAACAACCCCTCAGCTGTTCGATGCCGCCTTTATAACGCTGCAGGAATATCGCGGAGGTCGACTCCGATGGAACACTTTTATTTCGCTTCGTGCTTTGGACATACCCCGCGGCGATTGCAACTTTCGGGGGTGAGGGTGAAAGTTATGGCGCGGTACTTAAATATTGTGCAAACCGAACTTCTGAATTATCAAATTTTGTCGAATGTCTAAACTTGAAAATATCCGAAATCCCAAAATAAATTGGGTTCCCTTTAATCAATATCCCCCAAGAGGCAGGAAACTTATTTTCCTTTTCCGCTGATCAGGCCTCAGATTACATTTCCTCGGACAGAGTGGGCCATTTTTTCCGTCTTAGCCAGAATTTAGAAGTCGTTCGCTTAATACCGCGCTCGACCTTTTCTCTCCCGCGCCATTTATTTCAACCCCGCGCTTAAAGCGTCTCGTTTCTTCGAGTTCTGCTCGGTCGTTTTATCTTGGGGTTATAAAGCGGAACGGAGGGAAACATCGGAGCGGAGAAGATTCGAACAACAACAACAAGGGGTTGAAAGCGTCCGTGGCGAACGAATTTATTGAATTGAAACCCCTTAATCGGCCTCTGTTTCTGTCGGTGTTTCCCGTAACGGTGGTAGTGGTCGTTGTCGTTGAGGGAATGCTTCTAGTTATGCATCTCGCGTTTCTATCGTCGCGTGTTAACTGGAGAGACGTTGATTAACGAGTAGCACGCCGGCTGCTCTTTCGAGATGCCTTTCTCTCGCGCTGTTCTGGTATTAGATTTCCGTCAGGACGTCGTTTTAATTTGTCTGGATAACCTGTTCGTTCGTGGAAACACTAAGTGTTGCATTCGTTTAGGGGTTATCGGACATCTAGGGACACTTCCTCCGAGACGAGGAATACTGGAATCACATTCGTTGCGAATTTCGGTTTGGTATTAACGTGTACACATTGTTTAATTACCTCGATCGATTACAAAGCAGACATTATTTGACGAGTCTCACTCGTGATGCACTTGCAGTTCAAATGTGACAAACCATACACAAACTTTGAACACTCTTCAACTTGAAAAGGTTCAACTATAAGTTGCATCATCAAGGAGCACTGAATATAAAATACACCATTTTAATTTTCTTTGTTCGTTTATGGCCTTTATAGTTAGTCTTGAGATCTGTTAAATAAATGGCACGGTTAACAATGTACCGATATGACGAGCAAATTGGAAAAGATTGATGAAATTATACGGAGGGTGTTTCTTCAGAAGCCACGAGATAATTGTGGCCGCGTAACAGGAAGCCTTGGGAAATTCGAGAGGCGAAAACGTACTTAATCCTAACGCTAATTAATACATCCAATCAACCTCTAATTACCGTCACGACGAAGAACATAATCTCGTTGATTACAGGTAAGGAAATAGCGGCCCTAGTTACACCGATATTACGTTCAACGTGAAAGAGAATGTTTCTACCCGAAGGTAATACTTTCACGCTGAAAAATTCGAAATATTCCAACAATTTTTCGCGTGGGAAAATAAATGAATCCGAAAGACAAAAAACGAATTAGACTCGTACCTCAAAGGACTCGTGTAAATATTTAAATTTCACAAAAGTGGAATGAAAGAAAAATGGACGTACGGTTCATTAATTTATGAGAAAAATTAAGAAGCCAAATTACAGGATGGCTTCTCTAATAGCGTTTATGTTTCAACCATTAATTTTCTTCGCGATATACCTGTTTAAACTTACCGGTCGGGTGTTCATTAACGCTTTCCAACAGCAGCACCAACATCTGTCTCGCTCGGGCCACCGCTAACAAGGGAACTTTGCCAATGTGAAAATTCCGATTTTCGCGAAAATTCTTCCCCTACGGCAACCTACGACGCATTTACATAATGGCGAAATGAGCTTATAAATGTAAGCCACTTTTCCGGGGTTACTTTTATTTCTCGTCGTTGTTAAAAAATCAAATCCGATTATTAATTTCATCCACGCAAATGCATCAACTCAAAATCGAATTAAGCCGCGATAATTGCGCGAAAATGTTGGATCGAACGAAAATATCGAATGGATGGAAAGAATACCACTGGACACATTGAAAGAATAATGAAACTTTGCACCGAAATAGTCGAGATTAAACGAAAACATTCAATGTAGCGAACAGAAGAAATTCCGCGGCGGACGTTACAGGAGAAAAACAATAATGTTTGCTATGAAATCGTCGGAATGTAATGGAAATATTCGATATAGAATTTCAATAGAACCGTACAAAGAAAGACTAACTTCTTCGTACATTAATATTCTGGTTAATAAAAGAACCGCTGTGAAAATTCTGATAGAGAACAAAAATAGAGGTTCAGAAAATCCCTGAAAACTTTCATGTCTCGTTATCTTACGCAACCTGAAGTTTAAGTAAAAATAATTTGCAAAATTTACAACTTTGAATCATTCATAGTTTAGAATTTTGTGAATGGAATTTTACAGATTCAAGTTTTCTTTTCTGACTTGAGTAAAAAATGTAGACCGTTCTTTGCCCAGAATAAATGGACAGACGTCAGAGGCCAAGCAAAGCGTTCGAGTAACATTATTAGATTATTATTAGTTGCCTGCATAAGCGCATTTTATTTTCTTCCGTCCGGCAGACAGCGTGTTAATTGCTTCGTCCCTGCGAAATTAAATGTTCCTGGCAGTTTTTCATTTTCCTCCGTTGTCGTTGTTGCAAAACGTTGTTGCTTCCATTTACACACGGAAAACTGATGGAGAAAATTAATTGCACACTGACCTGTTCACGGAGACTTTAAATTATTACTACTGCAAGAAATTGAAATTTTCTTTGCGCACAAAAAGATCTATTTTCTTACGGTTTTACACATTTTCCGCTATTTATCAGATACCACTGTAATTTTAATCGAGGGAAGAAAAATAAAGATAACTCGATAATTTTTTGTTGGACTCAGAAAATTTGTGACGGTTTTTGAAAAATTTAAATCTATCGAACACTTAAGAGCTTCCTAACGAGATTCGCCAAGCAAACAAATATTTCACGCGTCTGCGGAAACGCGAAAACAAGTTTTATGCCATCGATCTCCGTCTCACTATCGATCTTTGAACACGTCTCAATTAGAGCAACTTAAACTACGACTCTTCCATTAAAAATTCTTTGCTCGAACATGAAATTTTGTCGTCCAAAAAGACGAACATCTGTCCCAATTTTTCAAGCTCCATTTTGATTCGCCGTTCCATTTCTATATTTTTCTAAACGTAATTATCAACGCGATGCTGTCTTTGTACGTTGGCCAAGCTCTTCCTCACGAGAACGAGGAAATTAATTAAAGCACACGGTGGTTCCCTTCGTGGAAGAAAGGTGGAAAGAAAGGTTGAATTCTAGCTGAGACAGCGAACGAAAAAGAGAAGAGCGCTGGAATAATCGTGCTGGAAGCTCGCTGGAAAATGCCATCTCTCTCGCGTTCTCTTTCTCTTTCTCCTAGGAAAGTCGCTTGCAACGTGACTACCATGCTCTTCCGAATCAATCGCTTTTCCTTTCTGCACCCCGTTTCAGGTGTTCGAAGAGATTTACGGGAATTTTTGAACTGAGGACTTTTGGATATGAAATTTCGTGTACCCCGGATTAATGATGAAATATCGTAGAGCATTAACACCGTTCGGAAAGGTTAAATCAATCGTGCGTCTAGCCGAGCGTTTCTGCGGATAAACTTCCCCTCGAGATTCAAGATCGTATCGATCTCGATAATCGTTCCGTAGCAGTCAAGATGTGTGCGCCGTAAAAGCACACCGCGAAGGAAGTTTTATGCCTCGAATCCTGGTTCGCTGGTAACGAGCATTCGAAAGAGCCTGATATTTTTCCACGAGTACCCACTCGTGACTTTTTACCCCTCCAACCCTAGCTAACTCGCAAAAGGAACGTCGATATCCTTTTCTTGAGCGCTTTTCCTTCCATCCACGTATTTCCCTTTTCCTTTTTCTTTTACCTTTGGTCGCCATCTGTTTCCGCGCTGCTCGTGGCTGGATGATGTTAAATGCACCCGGAGAGGTTCGTCGGTGAATTAAAGGCGAGCTTATAATTAACTCCCTGGAAGCCTCGACGTTTCCCCGTGTAAACTGCTGTCTCGACGATCCGACAGAGAGAGAGACAGACTTTTTGATTTCGTTCGTCGGCGCCGAAACACCGCCGGGAATTCCTGTTGCTAATTTATCCCCGTTGAAACGATTCAGACGGTCCACGGTTCGTTGAAGAGCATTCTGGATTGAATAGCTCGGCTTACTTCATTCGTAATGGAATTTTTATACGCGTGTGCGTGCGTTTTTGCCTTTTTCCTGCAAACTAGAAGGTGCTTCTATCGATTTGCCTATCGTCAAGATTGCCTCTCTCTGTTCCTTCGTTTCAATTTCAAATTAACCCCTTCCCGCGCCATTTATTTAACAAATGCATCAGTCAAGAGTAACTATAAAAACCATAACATTAAAACGAACAAATGCAACAAACTTGATAATGCAACTTATAGTTGGACCTAAATTTCAAGTTGAGGAATATTCAAAGTTTGAGTATGGTTTGTCACATTTGAGCTGTAACGTCACGAGTGAGACTCGTCAAAGTACGGGAAGGGGTTAAAATATTTATGGACGTTTTATAAATTCATCTGTGAGAATTTAATTAAATAGAGACTACACTGTGACGATTAGCACCCCAACGTTTAAACTCTGTCTGGTTTCCAACCGTTGACGTATGGTCAGAGTAGAGATGGACAAAGAGTGCTCTGATCAAAAGGATGTCGCGTGCCGTTTGTTCTTTTCGTTCTTACCGGCTTATTTCCTGGGTTCGTGTTTCAGTTAACCTTGTTGCACCCGGCTGACCAATGCCCGCCGCCACGACGAAGGTTTCCCCAAACAGGATTGTCCATGTTTCGTGTGCGTGTCGTGTTCGTTTGAAGCAATTACGGTGTATTTGGTGTTCTAATTGGATCTACGGAGATTCCGTACCCCGGTAAACAATTTAAAGCCCAGACAAACGAAATTTCTTATCGAAAAGCTGATTGTGCCAGAGATCAACTGCATTCGGGTCATTTGCACGTGGAATCAAGGACATTTTCAAGATTCTCATATACAATTAATACAATTGCCAGTCATTTTGTGGCATTACAAGAGAACCCTTTTCACCATCAGTACAAATTGAATGATGGCAGAAGGTGGTAGAACAGAACAGAGTTATACACTGAACGCAAAATATTTGAAACCTAACACCTATTAAAAAAAGGAAAAGAACTTTCGGCACAATCTAATGTTATTTTGAAATTCATCCCTGTTGGTCTTACGCATTCTGGAAATTGCATCCAAGTTCGCAGAAGCGTTAATAATTTTATACATTAATCAGAAGAGGGAAAGAACGTTTTATTTTCCACTGGCGTATTCATCGTGGTCCTATGGAAGCCGTGACAATGAACACGCGGCAAGAATGCAAAGAAAGGCGAGAAAACAACGTAGAAAGAGTAGTAGTCTCCGGTGAAAAAAGAAAAGGAAAAAAAATGGGAGGAAAGAAGACGTTTCCGCGGAACGGAGTAATAGCTGCGCATGTATGACGTCAAGGAACAACACAAACCAGAACCCACGTTCCCATTAGAGTGGCATTGCTGCACTTAGCGTGTGCCACGCTTGAAACAACTCCTCCTTCACATCACCACCGACTCCCTTTCGCTCGTGTTCTCTCTTTTGCCGACCGAACTTGTCGCGGCTGAAACGTTCGCGAGTCTCCCAAGACGAGCCACGGAAGTCCCTTTGATTATTCTCGTGTAATTTACCGTGCAAACGATGTTCTGAAATATTACCGTGCTTGCAGACGCAAATTCCGTCGGGGAAGGACGACGAGACCGCTCCTCCGCGTCGAATTACTCGCTCGACGCTCCGCGTACACGTCGGGTTCAACAGCGTCGTCGTCGTCATCGTAGACCCTTTTCTATTTCCCTTCTTCCCTCTTTCGCATTTCCGCCCGCCGCGTTTTTTCACCTTTCTAGCCACATTTAGGCACCCCTTCTATATTTACGGGATTTTATAATTGGTCCCTGCTTTCCTACCTTTCCTTTTTTTCGCCCAATTTCTTTTGTTCCCACCGACGATATTTTTTCACGGTTCGCACGGTTTTATCGGGTTTATTGTTGCTGCCGTATCTTTTAATTCTCGCTACGGGATTTTCACTTGGCTCGCTGGCTTTTAGGGCTGAAATGTTGATTAGGGATTTAACTTTCTACCTTTACTTATCTACTTTCTCTACTACGTTTGTAAATTAACAAACTTTTGCTTTTGTGAGTTTCCCTGCTTTCTAAGTTTTCGAATCTCTACATCTCTTAGGTTAACAATTTCGACATTCAAATTTTAATTTTAACGATTGCAAATTTAATTTATTAAAGGCTTATAAACGTAGGAAATTGTCTAGTTAAAAAATCTGAAATGTTTGAAGGTTTTATTTTTGTGTCGGACAAGTCAGTGCAACGTCTATACTACTTGTCTGACCATACACTCTACCTATACTACTTACGCGGTCCCCTTGCGCAGCAACCATACTACTTCACACTGTCAACTCGATATTACCCGACGACTGTCGAAATTACAAGTACATATCAATACTCGTGTTGAAGTATTTGTCCAAGCATTCCTGATCAAGTAATAAATGTCCGAGTTACAGTTCCACTTATAGAATTTGTAAATCATCTCCAACTCCATAAATCTTCCACTCTGTCGAAATTTTTCTTCCCTGATAAAATTCCCCCCGGTTATCGAATATGTTTTGCAATGGAGATTCGTGGAATGGAGATGTTCTGAAATTTGAAACTGGAAAGATCCGTGTCTTCTTTTTGTTGGTGCGTCGGTTGGAACACGGTTTTAATTTCGAGGTCGTAATTCGTGGTGGGCTTGACCGTTTCCGGCTGGAAATTTCGCAATTTCGATTGGAACACAGGGCGCCGTTTTTCGTCGCGAAGCCTTCGAAACGCGCCGCGCGAACCAATTACAACGGCTATTGATTTTTATTCGGCCGCGTCGAGCAGACGTTATCTGGGTCGACGAAACGAAGGAATATTCGGACGTTCGCGGGAAAACATCCAACCTCGTTGACACGACGGTGTTCATGGTTGCTGTTGTTGTTGTTGTTAAACGTTAATTCAGGCGAAACGATTTTAGTCGCGGGCTGATAAAACCGGCACGACAAACTTTCGACGCGTGTCCTTTTTACGAGCCGGCTCGCGCTGCACTGTTCGCAAATGGACTGGAAAATGAAGAGTATAAATATCCAGTTAGTTCCACTTGCCGATGAATATTGATACCACTTTCCTGCCTTTTTTTATCCCTCTATGCTTTATTCTTTTTACAGTTGACATTGCGTTATACATTTTTTACTTCCTTCAGAATTCTTGGAAAATTCCTTAAAACATTCAATTATACCCAAAAAACAATCTTATAGCAATCTTCATTACGTTCAAACTTCAATCATGTACGCAAGTTTCATTCATAATATGCATACTGATCATACTATTAAAAAGTACATACCACAATTGTGCCCATAATTATGAAAGTGGTCTAAGTCATATCTTTTGTTTCGAGCTATTTAATGAATCGCATTTGAATAAATTAAAAAATATTTTCACATTATGCGACATTTAAATTTACAGTTTTGTTAGTCTTAATAGAAATTTATTATAGATATGAAATTTTGTGTGAATTTCATAGGAAAATGTTTTTAAACCTTAAATAGTTCACATTAAAATGTTAAATTGTAGACTTTTTAATAATTTACACAGTGTCACATCAAATATTTAATTTCTAATTTGTCTCAATTTGTTCATCGTTACCAAAATTGTTTTCATAATTATGGGCACATATGTAATCGAATAACGACGCTGAAAGAACTCGCACAATTCGCTTAGCGTATGAAAACGTGGAGATAGGTGAATTTGAAATAGCTGAAAAGAAAATGGTCTTTTATTCTCCGATATCAGTTCTTTCTTCCGCTGAAAACAGAAACGGCCGATCGTTGTTTACGCGAAAACAAAAAATAATCAATCACGATTGTGAAAACCCATCGATCGGATCCGATCGTCCGAAAGGACCCATTCATAGAGCCCGGCGTGTTGTCTATTGTTCGCGGGGCTTAAAGCCTCGCAGAATACAAATCGATCGTTAACGCGATCGAAATCCTGTTTCCACGCTGTTGAATCTCGACTAATCGCTCGCCTCGATACGAGCCACCCTGTCACATGTCGACAACACGTTTAGCATGCGAAATTGACAAAGGAACCGCTGACTTCGCGAAAAGATTCAAAAAACCATTTTCCTTCTCGAAATCGTCAGGATTCTTTACGGTCGACGTTGCAAGGGTGAAGATAGCCACCGAATAATTTAACAAGATGCATAAACTTCGCGCCCATTAGTGTTCCACTTTTGTGCTGTTAGGACCGAGAATATTTAATGAATTTCCCGCTTGTTACGCCTCTCCGGACTATCCATGATACTTTTCCCCTTATAATTATTTAAATTATTGCTCTCTCGGATCTTTACAACTTCTGCTTCATTTAATAAAACTTCTAGGACAGTTGAATCCTTAACACTAAAACTGCCAAACCGACCCACAAGTTTCTTATTATAAAATATATTATAATACATTATAATAATTCTTATTATACATATTTTGTTAAAGTACATTCCTTGAAGTCAGCATTGATTTTCATCAGATAAAGAATAAACGTGTGTACCTAATTTATGTTTTGTCGTTTGTTTATTTATTTTTTATTTCAAGTTAGGTACACATATGTCGGTAGCTTTAATGTTAATTAAATGAACTGTACGGTGTTTAGATATTCATGTACCTGTTTACTTGAGTATTTAAATATTATATCGGTGCTTAAAAACTTGGAGTGCTACATGTCGAAGTATTGGAGTGTCGAGAACGTATAGATATCCGCAACAATAAAACAGACAAACAAATGTGATTCAAAGTTTCCGTAAAACGATTCTCGTATGCTCCGATTGTTCACGCATGAAATGTGGGTGTTTCCGTCGTCTCGATTCTCTTCCCCAAATAATCGTCCGTAGAAACGTATTATTTCTCGACGATAATTCCCAAGAACCCTCGAGCGTGTTCGAAAGTGTATATCTAGGTGAAGTCGAAGGAAAACCAGGCCGGAAGTCGATGTTTTTTCAGCGGTATTTCCGTCGCATTTTTTCAGTTCCAGAATTTTTTCCGATTTCGCGAGCTAATATTTGCTCGTCAATGATTAACAGGCTATTAGCACGGAAATTGTTGCGTTTTTCCTACGGGCCTTCAGATTAACGACGTGTCGGCGGATGACACGCGTGTACGGCTACATGATAAATTGTTGTCGAACAAGGAGCAATAATCGGCCAGCTAGCCATCCGCAATGGCAATTTACCTACGCTATTAATTATCACGACTCGACCAACGTCGATAAATATTGTTTCACTGTCACGTTTCTTTTTTCGTGTGTTTGTTAGCCATTTGAAAATTGACCGCTCGATCGATCTACTAAAAGCATGTGCTCTCGACAATTGTTCCGTTTTTATATCCGCAACATTTTCTGTTATTGTACCTATCTTAAGCATTTCTACATTTCGTACATAGCTACTGGAGTACTTGACATTTGGCTAACACAGTATCCTTGAACACCGAGGAGGATGTCTTCCTGAAACAACACTGATCGCGGAACACATAGTCATACATATAAAATGTAGAAGAGTAGCAGGGGGGTTTGGGCTGGTTTCCAAGCAACAGATATCATTAGACGAGCGGAAGGTGAGCGGCGAAGGTGGCGGGCCAGGTGCATGCGAATAAAGGATTCACGTTCCTTCGTCGACCTTCCCGGCCCATTGTCAGGCGTTATGGTGGCAGGTTAACGCCAGGGCGGAAGGCGAGGGGCACCGCATTGCAGGCAAGGGCGTTGTCAGGGGCGACCCTAGCGACCGTAAGGCCTGATTCCCACCGAATCAACCCTCGACCGCCAAAATAATAGCTATACTCTACGAATATCGATCCTCGATTTCCACCTCTGAACTTATCACAAATTACACCGCCACATTTTTTCAATTTTTATCATATTATATTTGAAAGAAAGTTAAGACGAATATGAGTGAGTCATGTGTGTACGATTTAACACCTACCGACATATAATGTATACTTACACTGAAATTAAAAATGAAGTTAAAAAATAAACAAACAAACGACGAAACATATTATTCTTTGTGTTGATGAAAATCAATTATGATTTCAAGAAATGTATTTTAACAAAATGTGTTCCTTAATGAGAAACTAAAATGAAGTTAAAAAACAAATGTACAAACGACAAAACATAAATTAGCACATTTATTCTTTATCTTGATGAAAATCAGTGTTGATTTCAAGGAATGTACTTTAACAACATGTGTACCTTATGATAGGAAACTTGTGGAGCTTAGTTTAGTAGTTTTAGTGTTAACCCCTTCTCGTGCCATTTATTTAACAGATGCGTCAGTCAAGACTATAAAGGCCATAACATTAAAACGAACAAAGAAAATAAAAATATTGTGAATATTTTATATTCAGGAATCCTTGATAATGCAACTTATAGTTGGATCTAAATTTCAAGTTGAATGTTCAAAGTTTGAGTATGGTTTGTCACATTTGAGCTGTAACGTCACGAGTGAGACTCGTCAAAGTACGGGAAGGGGTTAAATCTCTGATAAAATATGTGATCCTCAAGGTTCTACGACCTTCAGATCTTGAAGTTGAATATTGAAATTAATTTTTCAAACTAAACATAGACCGTATCGACGAGATCGAGCACAAAGAATCGATCGGTAGAGGACTAATTTATGACACGACCGCTTTGGCGAAGTTTCACGGTTCGCGAATGGCGGTAATTAGGTGTCGAAGTTTTAATGGTGCGTTAAGACTGCTTTCGGACAAGAACCCCTTCCCACACTCTTTATCCCCCAAGATTAATGGATCGAAGATTTTACGATCAAAACCCGGCACAGAAAGATTAAGCGCGGAGAAATTAACTCGGTTATTAAACTGTGGAAAAGCGCGATTTCATTAGCTGAACCAATCTGTTGTCCAACGAAAATTCTTTCGGAATTGTAGTCGAGAATTTTTGTTCGGTCACGTAGGAATATTAATCTTTCGTCTGCAAATTTTTTTCATAATTCTGGGAAATGCATCGCTGAATTTCACGAGTTTGCGGACCACATTTAAAGTATTGAAAGGGTCGAATTTCTTCCGATATTAAAGTGAAATCATTTGATCTTTAACACGTTCGAGTCCAAAATGGCTGTCGTATGAAACGTGTAATATTACCCACAGATTTGTTAAAAGTATTATAACTCGTCTCTGATGATCAGAACAGACAAGCTTTCAACTTGTATTTCATTATCATAAAATTCCTCTTCCAATTTGCAGCGATCGAGTACAAATTGTATCTCGTAGATAAATGGCAGTTTTAAAGCAGTAATCGTGACAAGATCATCGGCAATTACCTTAAAGCGTGTTCGTTAGTCTGCATTTGCAAAGCAGAATAAATTGAAGATTATTAATACTCGGACATATTTGACAGTGATAGAGATATTTCAGGACCAGTTGCAGCAGTCCATAATTCAAACAAGTAGCTCGTATCGCATTTGTTTACGAATCGTGATAGGATGACGACATTCCGGTTGTTTACATCCAATCAACTTAATTTCCGGTTACGCGAATCGTCGGAGATTTTACCGTGTTATTATCGAGTCGGGTCAGTGCATCGATGACTCCGTTAGCTCTGCTTTCCCTTGCCCGGTCGAACCGACTGTGCAATTATCCTAACCGATCCGTTTTCTACTTTGCAATTATTCGTTTCGTACGCTGCTTTCTGCTGACACACTTCTATCGTTATGCATTCGGGTATCTAGGCTCTATTTTAATACTCAACCGCTAGGATTCATTTTTGTCAAGAATTACATTTGAAAGAGTAATTACCTGAAGAAGGTAGTTGGAGACTTAATATCCTTTGAAGCGAATCAAGTCTCCACTTGAGCTATTCCAATAGGTAGGAGGCAAGACATCATCGGTCATTGCGCATCGTTAACGCAGCCACCACTGAAGCTTCCGGGCGCATCGATTTATGCTAATCGCTTTAACTCGCCCCTACTTTACGCACGTTCCCGCCCATGCTAATTTCTCGTTAACAGCGCGGCCAAATAGAGAGACGGGGCCTGATTTAGCGTACGGTAATTCGAGCGTAGCCTAATGGTCGAAAACGTGGCCGATGAGAGTTGCTCGTCCATGCGTGTGCCACGTTAAACCAATCGAATCCTCTGATCCTTCTATGTACCTTGTCCACTGTGTCCATCCATCTACTTAAAAGCGAAACCCGCTTTGTCAAATTCCTTCCACTATTTTTTAATATTCTACATTTTGTTGCAGGTTGATATGAAGCCTCTGCGGGAGGCGGCGATCGCTGTTCCGACGACGAAGATCTCGGAGAAGCGGAAAGCCGATGAAGCCGACGCGAGTATGGACTTGAAGAAGGTGAGTTCATTTAGTACTACTTTTTAAGTTGACAAGTCATAAATGATGAAGAACACGACTAAAGATTCACAATGAAGTACTTCTAACCAATTTAAAATTGCATAACTTATACAGTCATAAATGTTGAAGAACACGACTAAAGATTCACAATTACATACTTCTGACCGATTTAAAATTGCATAACTTGTACAGTCATAAATGTTGAAGAACACGACTAAAGATTCACAATTAAATACTTCTGACCGATTTAAAATTGCATAACTTGTACAGTCATAAATGATGAAGAACACGACTAAAGATTCACAATTAAATACTTCTGACTTTAAAATTGCATAGCAACTTGTACAGTCATAAATGATGAAGAACACGACCAAAGATTCACAATGAAATACTTCTGACTTTAAAATTGCATAACAACTAGTACAAATCATTTTCGAAAAAGATGCGAGAGGTAAAAAGAACGGAGTGTACGAGATGTATGTATCTGGAAGGCAAGCATTATGCCAGAAGCAGAGGATCCTTAGCCAGCGAATTTCGGCGGAACAGGTCCGAGAGTGTGGGTCATATTTCACTCGGTAGCCAAGTATCTCGCTGGTACTCGTCGATATTCGACGCACAGAGCATCCTGCTATCGTCATGGGCCACGTCCTCATTAATCCACGACGGGCCAGTCATCATTAACGAAATAAACGCCCGTGAACCGCCCTACCTTTTGAAATTTGACGATGTTCGTTCCGTTGACGCGTACCATTCTGACGAAGCCATTTTCGGACTCGTAAATCTTCTTTCCCTCTATTCTTGTTCTCTCTTATCCACCGTTATTTTCGATTACGCTTATTCGAAGCGAAATTTTAATGATACTTTATCGTTCGATATTTAAATAACTCTCGAGTGAATATTTGTGTGATGGTGCACGTTATCCGTGTTAAACGTTGTTCTTGGAATTCTTGGGCGTTTAAATACTCTTTGATGCAACTACTTGCGGCAGGTACAAAAGAGCAGAAGAAACGGAAAAATAAAAATTGTGCAACTTCCGCAGGCAACTTGGCGGAAGAAGGAAAAAGGAAACGATAGAAGACAGCGTTTAAAAGGACTCGTAAAAAATTGTGTTACAAATTACGAGGCCATGGAACTGCGCACAACAACCCAAGGGAACAAGAATTTCCTTGCTCCTTTGATCACGGCGTTTCACTAATTTCGACGTAATTACCCCCGCGAGGAACGACGGTGAGCGGATAATTTACCGTCGCCCGTTTGTTTTTCTTGGTTTTTTCTTCTTTTTTCAATGTCCCTGCCAGCGAGTTCACTGCCTCGAGATCCACTCGAAATTAATTGCTCAAGGTAGCGCTTAAAGTCTTGAAGCCGACGACTTGAACGCTTTTGTTGATCCGTCGTTAATCCAGGGAGAGGGAAACGCGTGCCGGAACTGGAAATAAATTTTCGCTCCTGGTCTGAAATCGTCGAGAAGGATTTCCCTCTCGGTAATTTACTCTTATTCGTAATTTAATGATACCGCGCCAAGGATTCTGTTGCTACCTTACGTTTCAATTGTTCGCTTTAACGATTGATGCTTGATGAATTAAAAGGGTGTCTTGTTTCAACCGTCACTTAATCGCTTTATGGTCTTATTTCGCGGAGGTTGAGAGATGTTGAAATTTCATTAATTCCTAACGAGATGTCCACATTTTTACGAATTGTCTGACGCCATTTTGTGACTGAAGTAACACAAAATGTCACTGACGCTACATTAAAACTTAAACATCCATGAAACTGACCATATAAATCGTTCGTTAATACAAAGTATTAATTTGTTAAAGTTGGCACATAATGTGTACTCAACTTGAAATTAAAAGTGAAGTTAAAAAATAAACAAACGACAAAACATAAATCAGTACACATTTATTCTTCATGTCGATGAAAATTAATTCTGATTTCAAGAAATGTACTTTAGCAAAATGTGTTCCTTATAAGAAGAAACTTGTGTAGCAGTCATTTGACCGGTTTGGTTTCAGTGTTAATATGTTTGGTAAAAATAGAAGGGCTCTCGCTTGCAACAATGTTCGTTTTTAACGAACACTTTCAATTTACCTCCAGGAGTTTTCATTTCTCGAACGCGCGGCATTATCGCAAACGGTGGAGAAGATTCCGCTGAAATATTTAATGGAGAAAGAAAATTCTTTAAATAGAATCCTCGAAGCAATGGAAACGATAAGTGGATGAATTCTTCGATTTCCTTAAAGCCTCAAGAGGCGGAACGAGGGAAACGTCATGGAATATTGAATAGCCAGCTCGAACGCGACTCGTTGCCATTAAAATCTCAATAACAGAGAACGTTTAAAGTCTCTTTCAATCCTCCTGTATCGTTTACGTTTTGTTTACCTTGCTCGACGATCTCTTCATCCTTTCTCGATGGATTACGGTATTTTTCCGACGACGACGTCCGTCGCACAGCAACAGGCGGCTGCAAACTGCATCCATGAACTTTGCCGGCTTCCTTGATGGGCATTTTTCAAACGTATTTACTCTGCAATCTGCTACCTATGTAGTTTCATATCAAATATTGAACAAACGTACATCTACGTCGCAATTGGAGCAATATTTGATTACCGAGACTTTGAACATTTCAAATGTTTTCTATTATTGATGCCAACTACATATTATAACTTGGTGTCCTTTCATTTAAGCAGATCCTCTCGGGTCTTTTGCGCAGATATTTGAGCCTGTCAGGGAACTTTCGCGGCTGAAAGGAACTTGCCGAAGAATGGAAGTTCGAGGACACGCCTAAATGGCAGGATGTTGAGCAAAGATTTCGACGCCGCGAAGAAACCTTTTGAGCGCTTTGAGAGTAATTCCAGAGGACTGGAACGATTCCAACGACTTTCAAGCTTTTAAATGTTGCTATTTCAATCTCTTATGAATTTCATCTCGAATATCATTCCTGGACGAAATTTTTGACGGGTCGAGTTGAAAATCTGCGATGTACATGCAATTTTCCGAAAAACTTCCATTCGAAAGTTGCGAAGAATTTTCTGTGGTTCACCGATGCTGCAGGAATTCAAGGTTTTTCGCAATATGTTCGACATCTGTGAAAAAATTGGAATGCTATCGATGATCGAACACCTTCCAAAATGAAAGTTGGCGAGAAACGAAGTGTGTAAGTTAACGCTCGAAAAATTTGACGAGTTTGCAAAATCCCATTTCCTCCGCGTTTGATAGGAAATTGCAGATATTGGTTTCTATGATACGCGGTTGCAAGAATTGCAAAATATCAATTTCTGACTGCGAAAATTACAGTCCTGATAATTCGAAAATGGCGCCCCGTAAATAGCAACGAAAAGGTTGGCCACAGGAAATCGAACCGTCTCCCCAAAAAAAGGAATCAAGCTCGAATCCTGGAGGATAAGAAACAGCGATGAAAAGAGCCCACAGGATCAGTTCCATCCAATAGCAACGAAAGAAAGGATCTCATCAACGAACGGAACGCGTCAAAGTGAGTAAAGAGTAAATGGCGAAAGGGCGGTTACCGGATTCACGAGCAGAAGGCCTAAAAAGCGGTAAAAACGGCACGGAACGGAGGGTTGAAACGTGGAAAGGAGACGTTGACTTGTAGACAGTAACCGTGACTCGAGGGGGTTGCTAAGGGGTGAAGGGATAGCCGGTGGGTCGATACAGCCCGAAAGTCCAGAACAGGGCGAGTGGCGCGAAAATTCGGCTGCTTTCTTCTGCTCCTTTTTCCTCCCTCGTTTCCGTTTATTTTCCTCCGGGCAACTTGCACCCGAGTTTCGACATCGTGTCTGGAACTCGGAACACTTTATTTTGCGATCGAACGTTTTTCCCTTTCTTATCTTCCGCGGATTTTACGCTGTCCTTGGAATTAATGGCCAAACTCCTTATTATTCTCCTCTTTATCGAACATGATTTTTATTCTCTCCCAAATTTTTTGTGGGGCAATTGTTGCACGTCGCAGGTAAATAAACCTATCTTCTGGAATCTAATTATAAGATATTGTAGGCAGCGGTTCTTTATTAATTCTATGACTCGTTTATAATTATCCCTTAAAGTAAGGATGGAGTGAATGAGGGTTCCTTGAAAAACGTATGAATGCGTGAACGTTCATTTACTTTATAACCAAGTCTTATATTATTCTCGAACTATTAAAGATGTGCGTGTAATTTCCTTGAAAGATAAATTAAATATTAAAATATTGTTTGAGGAATTCTGCAAGAGAGTTACGTAACATGATCAATAAAAAGAAGTTTTAATATTAATATCCTGAACGAAGATGAATGGGAAGTTAATTATACAAGTCCCGATACATAAATTGTTTGGCTAGTTCTCCGTATCAAACCGATCGCCTTCTAAAATTATGCACGACCCTGATTAACTTCGCATTTCTTTTCCCGCTACTAATGTAAATTTAATTGCGATTTAAATATCATTATCGGCATGGTTGATTGTCGCTGGGAAACGGTCTCCCGGTAAATCGAATAAACCACGTTTAATTCACGGTCCCACGAACTCGCTAAATTAAATTTACGTTCGCTGGCCAAGTGCCCTGCGTTGCCGTTTGATCGTCGTTACTTAGCGCTGAAACGCGCTTCAAATTTGGTAAAAGCGGATGGTTATAAACGTCGAGGATGCTCGATTCGATTACACTGTTTCTGCTAACGAGAGATTTTTCGCCCTACACTTTTCCTCATTCCTCTTTTATGTCGCAGTAGATCTGATTTCAAATTTCAACTTTATTGATTTATCTTGTGAAATGTAAGTCCCAGTGAAATTTCTCGTACGAGACCTCTGTTTGAAGCATGCACCACTATTTCTGTTAACGTCACTAAAAATTATTCTGTTTTGGGCTGTGGAGAATCAACCCTTTGCACTCGAGGGTACTTTAACTTTTTACAAACAGCAACTAAAACTACCAAACTGGTCAAATAACTGCTGCACAACTTTCTTATTATAAGGAACATATTTAGCTAAAATACATTTCTTGAAATTGATGTTCATTAAGATAAAGAATAAGTTTGTATACTAATTTATGTTTTGTTATTTGTTTATTTATTTTTTAACTGCATTTTTAATTTCGAAATAAGTGTGCATTATATGCCGGTAGGTTTAGTGTTAAAACTCAGTTAAAAAGTTAAATGAATTCCCTTAAGGTTATTCTTTCTCTACTTTGCACTGTTCCGTTATGTTTATACCTCACACGTGTCATATTATAGAATCAGTTAAAAAATGCTTATTGCAATTATTGTATTAAATAGAACGGTGAGTGAGAGTCAACTCTTGAGTGCAAAGGGTGAACTACACCCTGACCGCAGAGTAGCTGCACACGAATCCTGTATCTAACGTTTGTTTTTGCTTTTTATCCTAAACTTTGAAGGTATAGAAAAGTATGAAATAAAGTATGAAAAGTATGAATTACTCGAGGGCACTTTGCGGTACAGAATTCTCGGTCATTTAACGAACAAAGGGTTGTCGTCGATCTCGAAACGCGTTAACGATGTACATACACATCTCGACACGGCTGATCAAGCGATATTCGCGTGTTGCTGGAGAGCCTTTCAATTACATACTTGGTCGTTTCTGTTGCTCGCTGGAGGATATCGATCGAATCGGTTTGCTCGTCGCGAATTCGTGTTACGCGCACACCCTCGGCTAATCGGATTTACATGGGTCGATGTTTCGGCTAATTATTGTCTTAATTAAAACGCGAAACGGCGCGCAGCGCCGGCGCGAGTTTCGGAATATTAGGATCCATTAATGTAATGCGCCGTTTGTCCCGAAAATCGAGCATCCGGCCGTCGTTTCGAGCCTTTAATTACCGAGCTGATTAACAGATATTAAAACGAGTCGGGTCATGATTTTCGCTGGACCTTCTAATGGTCCCACGGTGATCAACGGCCTTAATAAAATCGATATTTGCCCGCTGACCTGACTACAAGATCGCTTTAAACACTCTTCTACTGAAGCTTTTCTTCAAACTTCGATCGTGGAAAAATTCATTTTTCCACCGAAATGACGTTCAACTTTAACATTTTAAACTTTTGGATTCGGTTCAACGAGGTTTCAGGAAATGTTTTTTTGTCTTCTTTGTTTTTTAAGGGAGACTCGAGCCACAGGGAATAGGTAAATTGAAATCGATTAAACGTTAATTAATTATGCTTATTAAAGGAACCTCCGTGAATTAAGCGGATGATCTCGAATACGTTCGTTGGCTGGAAATTCTAAATTAATTCCTCTGTCTGTGTAATGGCTTCCTGAAATGTATGAGCTCCGCGAACGATGAAATGTCTCTTGAAAATGTCTTTCGCGGTTTTTCGTGCATTTGCATTTTGCACTGCTCTGCGAAACTCTCTGTGGATGCAGTCGGATTATCTCAACAAATTACATTCTGTGTTCGATTAAAAACATTCAACCTACATAATTATTCTCACAAAAAATAATTGACATACAAATTTAGCATACCTTTGCAAAAAAATAAGTCTCTAAAATAATGGCTTTAAAGTTCTTTCGAGTTAACGCAGTTAATGCTCGAAAAGCGCAAAAAAGGAACTATCGAAGTTCGAAAGTGGTCTCGCTAAAAAGTATTCGCTTTATCGCGAACCCCTTTTGATACCAATGCTCTTTCCACCACGCTGTATCAGCAACCAGTGAGAACATGAACATCCATGTCTGACCACATCGTTCTCTATCTACTGAACGACTAACCGCGAGTGATAAATGCCGTTCCAAATTATTACGTTCTCTTATCTTTCAGCTGAACTTTTTTACCATTTCTACGATGTCGAACTTTATTTTCTAGCTTTCAGATTCCCGTTCGGATAGCAACTCGATTTACGATGTATCAATACAGACCAATGTAAAATCTGACAAAAATTCTGTCTGTATTCTTAGTCTGTAATTTACATAAGACTGGAACAGTAAACTTGACACTATTTTTAGCACTCGTGAAAAATTGTTAAAAATCATTTACAAGTACATCAAGTACATCATTTACTACGTCGTTTAACAGTGTCCAGAAAATTAAATAGAACGTGAGGTATTAACAGTTCTATTTAATCGTGCACCGTAATGGAAGAAACCTTCCGAAAGTTTCCGGTCAATTTCCTGTTCGATTCTAATACATTTTCTCGAAACGTGGGCCAACTATCGTGGCTGACCTATGTCGCCCTTTGTTCCAGGCGAAATTGGAAACGAAAGCCCTAAAAGCGAAGAGGCCAGGATTCACGGACGAGCGGTACAACGAAACCAGCTACTACGTGGAGAACGGTCAGTATAAGCCCACGTACAGTTGATCGTTTTACGTTTAATCCGGCGGACAACTCGGCCCGACCAATATACTCGATATTATCCAATAAATTGCTCCCCGTGAAAACGTCACTGTCCCCTAGGATCGTTAGAACGATCACTCTCGACGTATACGAGCAATTAACGGTTAACGTCCAGATTTATGACGGCTGATCGATTATCGATCAATGATACCGCCCCTCACCAATTAGATTAGGCGCTGGAGACACATTTTGAGGTAATGTGGTTAAATATCGTGTCACTTCTATCTGCATATGTTTGCGCATTTTTATTGGGGTGCTTTAAGAGTCAAATATTATTTCTACTCGGGGTAGTTACGAATTGGGAGGATAGAGCTGCGGACTTTGGAAATTCACAGGTTTAGAAATTTATAGTTTAAGGACTGTTCACTTTAGAATTTTAGGAATTCAGAAATTTAGAAGGTTAGATACTTGGGAATTTTGGGATTTAGAAGCAGCTGCATTTCTTTAATATTTATTTTAGATATTCTTAGTAATTTTACTAGTATTTGGAAAGTTATAGTTTAAGGACTTCTAACATTAGGATTTTAGAAATTCATTAATTTAAAAGTTTAAACATTTAGGAATTTTGAGATTCAGAAACAGCTGCATTTTATTAATATTTATTTAAAATATTCTTAGTAATATTACTTGTATTTAGAAACTTATAATTTAAGGACTTCTAACGTCAGGATTTTAGAAATTCATTAATTTAAAAGTTTGAACATTTAGGAATTTTTTTATTCAGAAGCAGCTGCATTTTATTAATATTTATATTAAATATTCTTAGTAATATTACTTGTATTTAGAAACTTATAGTTTAAGGACTTCTAACATCAGGATTTTAGAAATTCATTAATTTAAAAGTTTAAACATTTAGGAATTTTTTTATTCAGAAGCAGCTGCGTTTTATTAATATGTATTTTAGATGTTCTTAGTAATTTTGCTAGTGTAGTTAATAAAATATTGGCATAATAAAATTGTTGATTCACCGTACTCCATCTTCGCTATCATGATGCAGCACGTTCCTAACGACAGGATCGACAGTGTCGTCGGACATTTCAATTACCCGTGGATGTTAATTAAAAATCGAGCGACTGGCGACGTTCGTTTGATCGATTCCAGCCGCGTTGATTGTTGGGAGAAAACAGCCGTTACACGCGGATATTACGAAAATCCAGCGTGTTTAAACGAACGTCGCTTTATCGAGTATCAATAGGTTCTGTAATTAAAGTACATGCTCGCGGCGATGGCTGCCATTATGTTTCCAGCTCGCGCCGCGCATTATCGGCATTCCGCGAGGATCGTTTGATAGACAGACACTGATAGGCGGCTCGGCTAAGCTCGTTAACGGAAGTAACGTTTATCCGTCAATAACGAACGTTTCAGACATCGTGGGAATATGTATTAAGAGAATAACTGCTGATTTCTTAAGCGCTTACGATCTCGGGTCTTTCTGCAGAGACCGGAATAATTTACCAACTTCCGTACAACGTAAGCGAAATTATTTCTAAGCAAAATAGAGGGAATAAGGAAACTGCTGTAGTAAAGTAGCCATTTAGTTCCCCGATGTAATCGCGGTAGAAATAGATAGGTAAAAAGAAAAGGAAGCTCTCGGGAAAGAAATCGACAAATTACAGAAAGAGATTGGAAAAAAGATTCTTCCAGTTGGAAGAATGGCGATAATCCAATTTCCGAGGAATATTTATTGAAAAAAGATTGCTGGAATAAGTCACGGGGGAATATTTTAACATAAGATATTCGTGGGAAGGAAATTGATAAATTAGGGAAAGGGGTAGTAACCTAATATCACGGACATTTATTGATCCAGGAAAATGGATAGTAATTCATGATCGTCGAGATAAAAATGATAAATTAGAAGGTGAGGTGGTAGCCTAACATTACGGAGGAATTGCCGGAGAAAAAATATAGCGTTTCTAAGCAAGATCAATAAATGTCATAGAAGGTTCATAGAACTAGTTCCACGTAGCAAAAAACGTTTCAACGTTCACAAATAAAATTTTCGAAGAAAGCTAAAAATTATCATGAAAGTTTGTGATTTGAAATCAAACGAATACCAGCTCTCTGAAGAAATATCCGCGCCCTTAAAGGGTGGAAATCTGGGAAGTAAAAGGAGCACAGTTTCCTGTTTGCCGAATTCCTCGCGCATCTCGCGATTCCTCTCTAAATTGGTCGAAAGTTATTGGCCGATCGATAGTCATCGATTACTTGGAAGTTCATTATTGCAAGTTGCAGAGTCGCGTTCGCGATAACAGGGCTCGTGGGTAGCAAGTCGAAAGGAAAGCCGGGTGCTCGAAGCACGTAAGGACCGAGTCTTGGAGAACAAGGCTGACTCTCGAACGAAAAGAGCGAGGGGGTTTCGCGGGGGCTGGTTCGAACGCAAGAAAGGGGTGGTATAGAGGAGCGAAAATCGATCGAATATTTAGACCTGGCATATCGACAACCAATATCTGCTCCACATTCGAATAATAGACTCGCGCCGCTGACGGGGCATCCTCCATGTTCCTCCTCCAACGAAACAAAGACCTATTAATGCCACTCGAAAGACACACACGCCTACGGTGTGGTGTGCTCTGGTGTACCGTGGTGTACGGTGTGCTTTCGATGGACGTACCCTTAACGCATTCCATTACCCGGAGACTGCTGTGACACCCGGCCAAACAGGATTCTCCTTTCTCTTCGTATTTATGTCTTCCCAGCTTTCTGGGCCGCGTTTCCGAGATCGTGGATTAACTTCTTTCTCCGCAATTATTCCTACATCCTAGGGAATTCCTGAGGTTACGGAAGTTTTAGCTTCCAGGGATTCTAGGGGATTCTCCCGCGAATTATAGAGAATACTCAGATTCCACGAAACCGTACCAATTGTGTCTGATTTTGCTGCGGAGTCGAGTCGGATTAATTAACACTAGGTTTACGGACGTTTGATGGTTACTTTATTTAAATTTTAACTAAAGTAGAAAAATAAACAAATTGCAGATGATATGTGTACTGCCTAAAACATTCTTTTGCTGAAAGTTGATATTTTTACAAAAATTTCTTAACAAGTTCTGCCATCTAAAATAGACCTATTATTCTATTTTACGAGCTATGAAAGTGTAGCCTAAATTTTTGTAGGATAAAATGCGTGGGCTAAGATAGACCATAAGGGACAAAATCGAGTAAAATTCACGGGACGATTAAATCGATCGGCCGGGTGGAATCGAGGTACGAAATTGGTCGGGTTTGAAGGGCTACGTTATCCGAGCTAGCTCGATGCAACGTTCACGCTGCTGGAAGCTCATAGCAGGCCGATCAACCCCGATGTTTCTGATACACGTGTATACATGTAGGATTGGTAGGAGGAGCTTGTACGTGATTCAAATCTAGATTCGATCCTATCTGGCTCGCTAAAGCCCACCCAGCACGGTATTGGTCCAAGAAATTCTTGGATCATGCTACCTTTCGTCCATCTTCCTTTGTCTATCTATCTTCTTACCAATACTTCCCTTTCCAAATTTCTGTTCAATTTTTATTTTTCTTTATTAAATTTCGGAGGGTTTATTAAATATTGACCGAAGAAAATTGCTTAAATAACCCGCGTATCTCTGTCCTGTCTACCCTGCGTCTTTTCCCTGCTCTTGAGCTTTTCTTTTCAAAAGACTTCGTGGAACCAAGTCTTTTTCGTGCCTCGAGGATTCAAGCTTTCCTTTCCAGTTAGCAGGTTGCCTCTGCAGAAGTTGCTGTTTTTGCCTCCCTAGATATTTCAGATCTTCGTCTTGTACGTGCACCGCGATAGGATGATGCTTTCCTTTTGCCCGTCGGCTGTTTCTTGAGTAGCGAAGTTGAAGTACTTAGTTTTATTGAGCGTTAAAGCTTCCAGAATCTTGGAGCCGTACCTCGCCTTCTTGTAATTAGAATAGAAGTAATTAGATTTCGCTTGTTACGCAGCCGAGAATACCTTTCGTTACAACTTTATTACCTATGGAAATTCTCGGTTTACTCGGAATCTTCAATTGTTCAAATTTCAACCTTAATCTTCCTTTCCAAATTTCCGAATTTAGGGACTTAGGAATTTTGAGAAATTGAGGGATCTCCAATTTTCGAAATGAAGTAATAAATAAAATTCACCGTCGTCTCATTCGCTGTTCATATGTTAATGAATCTCTTAATAATGATTCTCTTTGGATGTGTAAAAAAGAGGAAGAACGAATTAATCGTTGATCAATGTCGCGACCGAATTTCGTTGAGTGCAATCTTGCTCGAGAAACGTGTCTTTAATGTATCCTTTTGTCGTTCCCCCAGGAAGAATTCTCCGCCATTATTACTTTCTCTGTAAGCGGAGTACAATAATGTAGAGGAAACTCTTTTTCTTTCAAACCTTTTTTCTTGTTATTAAAGTAGAACAAGTAGGCGGACGCCATCGGTCTGTCACATACGTCGTGAAAAAACTGTGACAAGAAGCTTCTGGTTATAGATATATAGGGTGTCTTTTATGACTCGAGAGTTCTTTGTCTTCAAAAATTCGTGGCTGAGTCTTTCGCGATATGCTGGAAAAACAATAAACGAAACAACAGGCAAAATTTTTCGGCACTATTCTTTCAAACACACTGACGTATCTATACACTTTTGCTATAAACTTTTTCTAGACTACTAAGAAATTTTTGCCAACTCTTATGTATTAAATCAGTTATAATAAATTCTTCAAGATAACGTAGTAAACGCTTTACACAATTTAAAGGAAGAATTATCGCTTCGTTAATATTTATGAAGAAACACCGGGTAGATAAAACGAATCTGGTCGAATTCAGGTTCCAACCCTTGTATCTTTTTTCTTGGTCGACTTTGCGTCTCAAACGACCCTCTAAGCAAGAAAAAATATTTCTCCTCCAACCCCCTCTGACCCTGTCACTTCTTTCTCTGTTTCTCCGGGTTTTTATTCTGCTGCCGGAAACTCCGGCTATCGTTGTCGTCGTTATCGTCGTCTTCATTCCAGAAGTCAAGTCCTGGAAACGGTTCATGACTTTGTGGCGGATTCCCACCGGAAGTTCGCTGATTCCTGGCTTTGCATTCTAGACCCGATTCTTTTTCCGTTTTAATTTCCTTTCATTTGCAAATTGCGGACGCCTGCAATTCTTTCGTTGAAGAAATATTCTCTATCTTCAAATTTTCCTGTGTATCTAACGATCTATCACGTGTTAATTTGCACCGTTCTCAATTTATGCGTCTGATTAAAAATCTAGTGTCATTTAAAGAGGACCAAAGGTGCGACAGGATCGCCAAGACGCACGCGAATTCACCATAATCTCGATATAGCACACATCCGCCCCTAAATTCGAGGCTTCTGTCCGCCCGTGTATAATTCGCGGTGAGATAAGATTAGGGGGTAAGAGGAGTACAAGACCCCCGTTGGGTAGATACAGGTCCACGATTTAGTGTCGTGGTGTAATGATACGTTGCGGAGGTGGGTGCTGTACTCTTCCCCAACGGCGATCGCTGCCCGATAACCTACCAGAATATTAACGATTCTTAGCCGGTAGCTAGTGATTTTCTACGGCCTCTGGCCCATTACTATTCCTAAACCAAATAGAACTATGTGCCTCTACTTGGACATTTTTATTCCCTCATTTTATGTTTCTAGTTTCGTTTCCTGTCTTCTGTCATTTATCGTATAATTATAAAACTTGTAGCTGTATTTTTAATATATTTTGAACGTATTAAAATTTGGAAATCTTTATTCCCTCACTTTATGTTTCTAGTTTCGTCTCCTGTCTTCTGTTACTTATCGTATAATTATAAAATTTGTGGCTGTACTTTTGATAAATTTTTAAAATATTGAAATGCTATTAATGTTAAGATTTTCGGTTTCCAAAAGTTGAGTACGAAGCGAAGTTAGCGTGGTTCAACTGGCCGGACATTTCCGCGATAACATATTTGTTTAAATTTCATCGTGTTCAGTGAGTCGATTCGCTTTGGGTATTCGGATGAAAGGAAATGTTGCGCGTAACAAAATGCAGCCGCTGGAAATGTAATGCACGATCGAGAACGTTGGTGAAATGCTTTTAACAGTGCGGTTGTATTTTATACGCCGTTCCAAATTAATCCGCCGTCGATTTAAATTTTAATAATGTTCCCTCGGGGAAAAAATATTTCTAATATTACACTCCTTTGCCTTTTTTCCACCTATGAACCATACGATTCCGCAAATAATTCTTTTTTCATCCGCGGAAGCAATTTTTCTGCGGACGAACGTCGATCGATAGGGTATAAAATTCAAAGTAGTGGCAACGAGGTTCGTTAGAAGCCGTAAAATATGTGCTACCATTTGCATGAACCGAGTGAAAGAAATTGCGTGGATCTCACGCACTCCTCGCTTTCGATTCGATCTTCTACCGCGAATAGATCGCTGATAACCGCGGGCTTTTTAATTGATACCTGGAAGCTTTATTGCATCTAATTTATCCAACGAGTTGCAGCCATTGACTCAGACCAGTTCTGCATAAAATTCTGTACGCTGTTTACAAATTCCTCAAGAGATGTCCACTTTAAATCAAATGAAATCGCCCGCATTTGTCTCTTACACAATGAGCCAAAATTTACGATTTCTCGTCAGTCTTCGCGTAAATAACCCGAGATTTATGAACGGATGAATTTACATTCACCGATGGAACATCGAAAACTCGTGTAAATGATTTCGGTCGTAGAAAATGGCGAATTACGGCGAACGCAGTGGAAATAGTTTGGCATGCGATGCTTCGGACGTTTCAGCATTTATCATTCCAGAACAATCTAGATAGGCGTGTTAACGATGTCCCCCTGGAAGGGTGTTAATTGCATAGCCGCTTCAGAGGAGTACATTCCAGTCCCAGATACTCCAGTCTTTGTTGTCCCTTATGGCGTACATCTTGCTGCGACATTATCGATCAACAATTTGTATGCCCGGAGGGCTCTTCTCTGTATTTGCACGGCACATTATCCTACTGGCAAATTCAAAACATAATCCTTGCACCCTCACGGTAAAAATAACCGAATTCAAAGTCGCGATCAGCAAGTAGATGCGCTTTTTTAAAGAAACCGCTTACGTAATAAGTTAGGCCCTTCCGAAACGAGGGTTATGTAACGTTACACGAACAACATCGATGTCGTTGAAAGAGCCGCTTGTAAGATAATGAATCTCGTGAACGATTCTCGAATCGTTCGTTGAAGGACGAAAATGGCCGAAGTACGCTGTGAACGTGGGTCAAAAAGCGTTACCCGACCGCTGAAACTGACAAAGTTTCCGGAGGAGGCTTAACTGGCGCGTCGCTGAGGACGATGCATTGTCTCCTCGACGATCTGTTCGTCTCCAACCCCCGAAGAGCTTCCTTCCTTCCTTCCGATCTCTGAAGAACCTTCGGAATCCCCTTTACACCCTGTGTCGACGGTTTCGCGCCTCTTGGCACGTTTCACCCTCGCCACGTAATCCCGATCCCTCCCTGTCTGCTCGAGTGTTTCGTGGCCCCTTTAAGCCGCCCCCTTTTTTTCGCTCTTTCCGCTTCGCGTGTACCCCCGCCCTTTTTACCGCCCTCGTATCGCGACTCTCTATTTAAGAAGCGTGGAGTACCAGCAACGCCTTCTTAAAGAATCGTGCTCGATCTCTTCGATCCATTTCCTCTCCTTGATCTACCTTCTTGCTCAATTGTGCTTCTCGAGATGTTTGAACTATTTTTTCTCTTTCTTTTCGAGGGTCGCCGATCGTGCTCCATATTTCGAAACGTAAGACTCGCTAAAATATACTTCGGAGCTTTGGTATTTGCAAATTTGCGAATACAGGCTTACACTCGGAAAGAAATGGAGCGAATGTAACCTGCACAGAATTCGTCCTTCCCGCGAATAAAGAGAAGGTTAAATACGGGTAGTTGAACCGTTAAGAAATACGTCTGTTTTCGATTTTGTTAAAATATCGACCGGTATGCTGATTGTGCCGTGTCTCGTGTCGATTTATCAAGCACGTCAGACAACGAAGAGCCACACGACCGCGTCATTTATCACCGGTGTTTCAATTAATTAGGGCGTCGCTCGTCCCTTCTTTTCGGGGGAATAAAATTCTCGTTGCTTTTCGCCACGGCTCAAAGAACACGATGTAGAATACGTGGATTGCTCTCGCCTCGATGGCACACCCTCTTCGAGGCCCTTCATAAATTGCAGGGTAATCTTTTTCTTCGATAAAAAGGAAAAGCCAACCACCTCTTCCCGTCTCTGTCAGTCTGCTCTTATCCACGAGCCAACACGCCGTCCCCTCTTCTCTTTTTTTCTTTTCTTTTCCCTTCTTTCCGGTTCGCCGAGCCGATCGAAGCTTTCCGGCTGTTTAATTAAAATGATTTTAATTGCGAAAATGGAGCCGAACGATCTTCTCCCGTCATCCGTTGCTTCAATTCTCTTTGTAATTTCATCTTCGATCGAAAGAGTATCCGCGTTTGGATTTCTTCTTGACGCTGTTCTTTTTCGGAATCGCGCTTTTTTATCCGAACAAATTTTACCTCGGTGACAAATTCTAATTCTGTTTTTCTAATTCTATAGATTCTCACGTTCTTCTACGGTGTAATTAAGAAGGTACAAGAATGTGAAACATGGAAATATTCGTGTTTATCCAAAGGGTAAATGTTCCCTGAGGACCTCATCTGGCGAACTCTTCTCTGTGACCATCGATCCCCATGAAAACTCGCTAAACAGACCCGCGTGTAATTACACCCCTTGCGATCCACCAATTACACGCAATAATTGTCCTACCCTATCTCGATGCTCGAAACGATAGAAGAAACTCTTTTCCCTGCAAAATTGCACGATTTTCGAGCCGATGAACGTCGCACAGTGGAGTATTTGCACCGAAAAGGCGGACACGAGTATTTTAAAATTGACGCGTTCTTTAAACTTCTATAACTTTATCAAAATTAATAAATCGAAGACTATTTTAAAGCTTGAACTCACTATTTTTCAGATTTTTAACTATTTTTATCACAGTTAGTACGAAAAAGGAAGAAATGGGATATAAGTAAGAGTACTTTGGACAATTGTTAGGGAAGGAAAGTGCGTGATGAAATCCAGTTTCATTGAAGAACGTCGCTTTATGATTGCATTAATCACGAAAACGATACATTGTTTCTCATATATTTAACTAACTCAAGCACCAGAAATTTTACACTTATTGCAAAATATTTAAAATTGTGTTATGTCCGCCTTTTCGGTGCAAATACTCCACTATGCGTCGGTGCGTAATTTGGGAGCTTACGGAGTACAACCTACGAAACACCGACTATGGTTGAAACTTTGTACAATTATACTGGATATCAGAAATAAGAAGTTTGCGAAACTAGCTTCTCAACATTGGAGAGAATTTATGCTGAAAGTTGTTTCGTTTAATTAGTCGAAAATAAATACCGCTACAATACGCGTTATCGTAATTATCGTGGATTTTACCAGCAAAATAGCGAGTTAAACATTGTTGAACCTTGATGTATCGATGACATTGCAACATTTTACCGAGAGGAATAAAAATCGACGCCGTCACGATCTTGATCCACCGTGCCAGATCGCCACGGATCCAGGCTTCGATTTTGAAGCGGAGCCAAGAGGAAAAACGGACAGGCGAGATCACGCGAGCGTAAAGTGTCGACGAGAGATAATCGCTTGTCGTCCGGATTTATTGTGATATACGCGATTGACATACTTGTCCACGGCGTTTATTTTCGAGCGCTCACCTAGCCAATTTCTAATTAATTACGAAACAATCGCGCCCCTATTTAAAGATCATAATAACGCTTTTCATCTTTCATCTTGCAGTTAATTGCAAGTTTTACTCCGAGAGTTCTGTTACAGTACGATGTCTATTTCCAGGTCTCCGAAAAGTGTACCCTTACTATTTCACCTTCACCACGTTCACGAAGGGCAGATGGGTGGGCGAGAAGATCCTCGAAGTGTTCGCCAGAGAGTTTCGGGCACATCCGGCGGAAGAATACGAGAGATGCATTCGTGCCGGGACGTTGACGGTGAATTATCAGAAGGTGGACGTCGATTACCGATTACGACACAACGATTTACTAGCAAACGTTGTACACAGGTAAGAAAATTATTTGAAACAGCTTTAAAAACGTCCATTGCGAAAATCAATCGAGTCGTTTCAAAAGTTCCTGTCGTTTTGTGTTTACGTTAAAAGCACGTTTGTAGATTTCTCGTTGAAACGTCGATCTCGAGACGTCACTTCGGCAACGAGTCTTTTTGCTCGTGTCTGGCAATGGCGGACGGGAAATATGTTTCATGACGAGATTTACCGAAAGGAGTGATTCGAAATAAAATCATATGCCGTTCGAACGTAATAAAAAACCGAGAAAAATTGTAAGCTTCGGGAAATATTACGATTGTGCGAAGTGATTTTGTAAACTGGAACGGTGTCTGAAGCCCTTTGAATTGAATAGCTTAACGAGCTCTATTTTTCCACGGTACAGGATTTTCCTTTCAATACTTGCACGCTCTTTTTTTCATTCGTATCCCTTAATGAATCCCTTATGTATAACCGGTTCCCTCGTTATTTTGCAACGTGGCTGAATAATTTATGAGAATGGTAAGGAGGTATTTTCAAGAAGTCCGTGAAGTACCAAATAAAAATCTGCTATTTACATTTTATTGACTTTGAATCGGCGCTGCGAGCACGTATCGATATCGTCCATCTTCTTTTCACGGAAACCGGTCTTAACGACTGCATTTCACAATCCATCATTCGATAATTCCGTGATCAGATAACTGCATACTTTGCAATTTTGGGAATTTAAAAATTTTGAAATTTAGGGTTTAGAGATTTGGGAATTAAAAAATTTGGAATATTGGGAATTTGAGGACTTAGGAACTGTAATTATATTCTAACATTTCCAGATCGAAATGTCAACCATCCATTAGTCAATTTCCAATCCTACAAAACTCCCGTATATCACGGTAGAAATTGAATCGGCCATCTCCCTGAAATTCGATGGTCCAAATGTCACCGCGTCTGATGATGTCATAACTAGACGTCCAGAAGGCTCTCTGTCAAGCCGATAGGTCGAAATCACGTGTGTGAAACTCAGTGAGTGCGTCACAAGTGTTTCGAAGTGCGAAATTATCGTGGGATTCGCGAGCTGGAACCGCATGTTCGGTCGAGTATCGTGGAGACATCCTTGGCACGGATACGAAGGAATCCGCGCTGTAAATGTGGTCGTTTAAACGTGTTTTGTTGCTAGACGAGTCTTCCTGTTATCAGTATGTCTCGATATCGATGCATTTAGCGCTTCAAATTGACTTCGATCCACTTTCGAGCACGATATGGAACAGTATCGATATCATTTCCTACCTACTGATAAATTACAGCGTTGAAAATTAACGGTAAGAATGCAGAAATTCGATATTTTTATGGTAAATGCTGCAACAAAAAAGTGTAGTGTCCTTCAATTTCCTTCAAAGAAATGAAGAGCAATATATTGGCAGAAGACTATAAATTGAAAAGTAAAATACGTGATTAGGAATATTTGATAAAATTGTTTAAATTCCTGAATGGCTGTCACCGGTAAAGAGCAGTTATCGTGAAACGGCACGAGACAGTGATTTTCGTCACGAGAGCTTCAAGGATATCCGGACCGAGAGGTAAAGTACGATCTTGGAGGAAAATTGAATTCCGGAATATGAATTTTTTCCACTTGCTGGACTCATTCTTTTGAAGGTCCTGCGCGGAATGCTCGATGCAGTTGAGCGAACGTAACGAAGAGTTCTTGGAAATGATTCCTTCTGTTTGACGTTGTCCGTTTCTGTTCCAGTGATTTCGAGTGTGCGTCTTAAATGAATAGCCTTTAATATCTACCTGCTGCTCGTGCGAACAAAATTACGCTTCTTTGTACGCGTTGACAAAGAACTATGGCTTTATTAACACAGGATACAGATTGCGTTCAACTCTTGTTTTTACTGCAGATTTAATTGTCAAATTAAATTGAGTCAGAATATTCGGAATTTGTAGGAGGATTCTTCGTGAGTAACCCTTAAATGCATATGGTTGTATAAATGCAACATACCAGTTTTAATCTTAAAATGTAGGAAACTGCAATGAGTAGTGTTGCAGATATGTACCAATCAAATACACAATAGCGTCACCAGTTTTTAATTTGAATGAACCGCTTTCAAGGTATTTTGTTAGTTGATTTCTTCAGGTAAAATTAGAAAATTTAAGAGTTAAATGATAAGATTCGATGTTATGTCATTGTAACAGCAGTCGATCAACCTTTCTTCGCAAGTCGTATTATGTCTGATTTGCATCTAAATCGGCGACATTGAAATTATTCCATCGATCACATCGAACTCTTTCGTCGCGCATAATATCCAGGCCAGTGGCGCGAGAGCCTTCGCCGTTTGTCATCGGATAAACGGTAATAGAAACGTAGACGTAAACGCCAGCGGCGTTTAGAAATCGTCCCCGAGACGGTGATCTCTTCGAGTATTGCACAGCCTCGATCAAAACAGGAAACCCGTTCTCGGTGCGGGTGAAGGTCGCTCGAATAGATCATTCGGGTCAGCCTGTGGCTCGTCGACGAACAATAAAACGCGGATGCTTACGTCACCGGCTAAAGAAAGATCGTTTCAACGAGATAAGGCATTGTATTAATTGCCACCGCGTTCTTGAATTAATTGCTCGTCCTGCGCTCCTCGACTCCTTTAGAAAAATTCTCCGGGAAATTCTGTAGTTTTTTCATTATCAATGTCTTAATTAGAGCTAATTGCCGCATTTTACCGCTAAAAATAACTTTGTAAGCAAAATATGTTCGATTGATATGATGAAATTAATCTGGAAGGTATAATCCAGGAGAGATAGCCAAAAAGAAAGCAAAGGTTCGAAAGGGACCTTGGCATAGTAGATAGCACGACTACTTTCAAACCTGAAGGTCCTTGGTTCGAATCCCCGAATTCCTCTCTTCGTTTTTTCCATATTGTGACATTTTTTGATGGAATATCTCTACTTCGATAACATGTTACGTAATATTTTCAAATATGTAAAATTATTCGAAAAGTTCAAGTATCCTTGTTCCATTAATTCAAATTCATTGAATTTCAATTCCAACTTCGAATATTTCAAATATCTCCCATATGAAAATATTCAATCGTTTCGCAAGATGTCGACTATAGGGATAAAGTTAAGTACGTAAATTGCTGGGAAATTTAAAATTCAATTACCGTGGAGGGACACTAAGCAACAGCCGGTAATAAAGCCTCGATTACAGTATTCGAATGTAAAGATTGCAAAGATAATGGCTCTGTCTCGGGTGGCCGATGAAAATTAAAACTCGTAACTCGTTAAAAATCAAATCGATCGATCGATAAGAATGCGGCTCGCATTTAACGAACGACGGTGAACAAGGACGAGGTAAAATCCGATTTCCAGGCCAAGAAGATTCTTCGTCGCGTCATCTTCGAGCGAACATTCTAATCGTTGACGAGAACGCGTTTCCCTTCTTCTTTGGAAAGGTACTTTGCTCGATTATCGACGACTGTGATAGGTCCCTGATATAATAGCTTCTTTCGCGATCGATCGGCCGATATCTTCGACAAGACATCATCTTCTAACATTCATAGCTCGTGACAATGCCTTTTGTTGCCCTTTGTGGTGCCTTCCATCTCGCGCGATATGTCAGACCGTCGAAGGTAAATTTTAATATTTTGATTAACATCTGTTAGATGTACAAAATGGGTATAACTTTTCGACATCTCTAAAAGAATGATTTCTTTTTCGAACGTCCCTCAGTTTTCTACGCTGTAAAATTATGGAAATAATATTCCAAGGAAATCGTATCCGCAGAAATCCTATGGGAGATGGTCGTTTACGTAACGAATTGTCAAACACCCATTCACGGGATAAACTTTCGGCGAAAGTTAGGCGACGTCTCTCCACAAATTACTACCCGCTTGGAATCCTGAATTTTAATCGTGTTTTAATTTTCCCCGATATCGTTCCTTCAAACGAACTTACCTTTCAATTGCACAGCATATTCTACGTACACTTGCAGTAGGAGTTTAATAAAGCAGGAAATAAAATAATCTCGTCACGAACAAGTAAAGACTTTCCCGCAGAAAAAAGAGACATAGTTGCGTGCAAAGGTTCTCGTATGCAAAAAAGGCGCTTTTGCCGTTAATTGCGGGTACTTCTTCCGACCGTTCTCGAAACGGAATTTTTACAAGGTGGCGATTTACGTAATTGTATCGGAGATTTCTGCAATAAAAAACGACTTACGTAAAGAACGTTCGAACATCGACGAGAAGTTTCGAGGATCGTACGCGACAAAGGGGGTCGCGTTAATTTCGTCCATTTACCAGGGAGAGTTTCGTAGCTGGCCTCTCGCGGGAGAACAAAACGAGCTACAGGTGCAAGACCAAGAGAAATGTCAACTGCACTTTAATCACGTTTCGAGTGTTCCTTGAACAGTTTATTAGAGCCCGGCTTTTCCACGTTTATTATCCAACGCGACGTTTAACGAGCGAGCTTTAACGTTTCTAATCGCGTCCGCACAAAAATCGCCTCTTTTAATTGTCACGGGACTGAAACCTTTTTTTAATTAACACTTTACTGTCACTCCTATTGAATCCTGTGTCATATTTTTCTTTTTTCCTAAAATCTCTGAAGGACTCTATTTATTTTACTAAAATTTCTGAAGGCTTTAAAGAGCGTATATGTTCTCAAAAAAGACTGAAGTTTCTGTGAACAGCGTTCGCGTACGTACTTCATAAATGACCCTTTCCGAAGAGCGTACACTCAGTTAACAAAATGACTGTATAGAAAGGGTGAATACGAGTAACATTTTCGATATTAAAGTGGCAATTAAAGGAATGAAGTTTAGTTTGAAGTAATGAAAGTTTCCTAGAAATTCCGTCATCGTTGGTTCCCTTATAGCCGAAGGGTGGTTCGAGGGGTAGGTTAAGCGTGTTGCGGGTCGAGGGCGAAGCTGAAGCTCGACGACAGGTTGATTTATTAGCTCGGGTCGTGTGCAACGATGATATCTGCAAGGGTTGCAAGTCGGTCGTTTTTGGAGTTACACGATATCCGTTACGGTGGAGAGAAGCCACCCTTACACGGTTATCCACCGATCTTCAGTTCTGACCTTTTGCACACGCAGCCATGCACGCATTTCGGAATCGATCTTGCTGGTTACCAAGTTGGCTTACGTACAAACATGCATTGACCTCGATTACTCCTATCTGTAATATAATCGCCGCCATTTGCTTCCATAATTTAGTCGAAGACATCCCTAAAATTTCAAATACGAGGTATTTTCATTTAAACCTCCACTGCTGTATTTCTCTTTGAATTCATAAGTGTGCCCATAATTATCGATTCTTTGTGCTCGATATCTCATCGATACGGTCTATGTTTAGTTTCAAAAATTAATTTCAATATTCAACTTCAAGATCTGAACGTCGTAGAACCTTGAGGATCACACATTTTATCAGAGATTCCCTTCCCGTACTTTGATGAGTCTCACTCGTGACGTTACAGCTCAAATGTGACAAACCATACTCAAACTTTGAACATTCAACTTGAAATTTAGATCCAACTATAAGTTGCATTATCAAGGATCTCTGAATATAAAATATTCACAATATTTTTATTTTCTTTGTTCGTTTTAATGTTATGGCCTTTATAATTAGTCTTAACTGACGCATCTGTTAAATAAATGGCACGAGAAGGGGTTCACACTAAAACTATCAAACCAAGCTCCACAAGTTTCCTATCATAAGGTACACATTTCAAGTACATTCCTTGAAATCAACATTGATTTTCATCAAGACAAAGAATAAATGTGCGTACCAATTTATGTTTTATCGTTTGTACATTTATTCTTTAACTTCATTTTAGTTTCTCATTAAGGAACGCATTTTGTTAAAATACATTTCTTGAAATCATCATTGATTTTCATCAACACAAAGAATAATATGTTTGTCGTTTGTTTGTTTATTTTTTAACTTCATTTTAGTTTCTTATTAAGGCACTCATTTTGTTAAAGTACATTTCTTGAAATCAACATTGGTTTTCATCAAGATGAAGAATAAATGTGCTAATTTATGTTTTGTCGTTTGTATATTTATTCTTTAACTTCATTTTTAATTTCAGAGTAAGTATACATTATACAATTCAGAGTCGTTGAATGTATTTTAAAAGAGGGGAATGCAAAGGTTAAAAAATCAGCCATGCAGCGGAATTGGTATGTTGCTTTCGGATCGCGATAATCGTCGAACAAATGAACGAATCGAACAAATTCCCTCCTCGCGTTCCATTTCCAATTTCTCTTATCTCAGCCAGGAATCAACTCACGTTCCAAAGCATCTTCCTTCCCAGAATTCAACGTAGCTTCCATCTCTCACCCTCTGTGTTAAACTCTCGAATTCGAACTCGAATATTTTCAGCCTTCTCCAATCTCTCTCGACCCTAATCTCTACAATGCTCTTGTTAATCGTGCGTCTTCTAGTCAAAGTGCGATAAGTGGATTGAATCTCCTATAGCGAATAAAATAAACCAAAATGAATTTGAATGATCCAGCTAAGATTTTTCTCCAGCAATTTCCCCATTCTTTTTCAGACTCGCCACTTGTGTCCTCGTCGATTCTCGTTCGAATCAACGAATACAGATGAGACTTCACAAAGGACGAATGCAGAGAACTTTCCGTTTTATTCCTCTTTTCTTTTCGCTAAACGTTAAAAAGTATCCTCAAGTCTCTCGTGGTTGACTCGCGGTCGTTTTTCTTCACCTGTCCTGGCCGAGTCTCTTTTGTGGCGCGTTCCTTCGATTTCCACGGTTTTTCACCGGTGGGAAGTCGACCGCATTGTTCCGCGTACGGTCCCTTCCACTTCCGTTCTCTGTTCGCCGGTGAAAATGGAAAACGTCGGTGTTTGTATCGATGCTCGATAAAAGGAAACGTTCGAGAAAGAAACTCGGGAAAGAATCGTACGTTGCTGTTCTCTTGCTGGACCCTTGTTTAGAAATTACGCGTTTTTCTGGACGAACAATCGTGGTCGTTTGTCGTTTTATAGCGACGTTTCCTATCGCGAAAATATTTCGTGCGTACATTTAAAAATATGACGTCGTAACAAATTTGGCAAAAACTAATAAAACCCGCTGGAAACAGGGACGAAATAAACAACCGGTGAAATGGAACTACCGTGTAATAGTTTCACGCGAATACATCACTGTCCCGTTAACCGCGGATATATTTCTGGAGAAGCGACGAATATCCTGGACGTGTGTGTCGCTGAATTGAATTATAGCAGGGGGATAAATTGGAGGGGTGAGGACACAAGAAGCAGGGTCCGCAACTTCCCGAGATGGCTGCCAAATTCAGCAACAAGTTCACCTCCATAAGTTGGTGTTCTCGAGATATCTGGCCACGAAGACGCAGAAGACCCTCCTGCAACAGCATCGAACGATCCTGGTGTGTATTTCTTGGCAAGCACCTTAGCCAAACGTCGCAGATTCTGCCACGTCAATTTCAGCAACAAGTACCAGTTTCCGTTTGACTTTTCGTGCATTGTTCGCCGCCGTTGACGCGAGTTACCGAGCTGTCCGCCTAGCGTTGCACGATAAACCGCCAACGTGTTGTTATCTGAATCGTTCAGGCCTTCTTATCGCGAATGCACGAAACCTTATTTTCTTGCGTTAATTAAACGCCTCGACGGATCTTTATGGCTCTAACCCGGAAAGCTCGGGAATAAAAGTTTCCCTTCGATTAAACGAATTTTACTACGGTTAACGAGTAACTTGTTCCACGCTAATTGTTGGGACGTAAAATGGAATTATGGGATGGTACAATGGCTCGTGATTATGAATACAGATTTTTACGATCGGTACACGAAGGAATTTTATTCGTGTCAGATAACTTTCGGAAGAGATTGATAGCTCGTGATTCAGATCGAAGATAACGCACGGATATTATCGTGGAATTTTTCTTAATAAAAACCGATAATTGGACAAGCGAAGGGTTCCTTCGTAAATCGAACAGGTCTGTAATTAAACGCACGCTGGGTTCGTTTGATTCGCAAAGGACAAAGCGAAGTCGATCGCTTTGATCAATTGATACAAAGAGGAAATCGAGAATGAAAATTGAGTAGTTTTTACGCTTGAATCTGCAGTGGACATTTTATGATGGATACTAAATTTCAAAGTTCTCCAAATTAAACGATCATTTCTGTCGGAAAATAAAGGTACTTGTTTCTGTATATTACATCGTGGACGTACATTATGGATGGAAAGGCAAGGCTACATAGATAAACGCGTTTCTAATTCACTGCTAAAGGTTACTCTCGTACGAAATTACACGCCGTGTCCGACGCGACGGAAGCGGATCGTGCGCCTATGGAACCGTTTCTGGCTAATTGAATCATCCTACCCAATTTCCCGTGTCACCAGGGACATGAAGCCAGGATGTACCAAGATCGACTCTCTTATCAAGACGAGGATCCCATATTTTACAAAAAATCAATATATCGACTGTCCCACATATGTCGAACCTTTTTACCGCAGATATTTCAACGATATGAAATATTTAAATAATTTTCAGAATTTTCGTACGATTGAGTATTTGAATAATTGGAGAAGGCGATTTCTTCTGTATACCAGTCAACGAGTTAACCAGCTGGCTGTAGACGCGTCGTCGCGTCGGCTGACATTTGAAAAGTGCAACACTCGCCGCATGTTCAAACGGCTCGTTGCACCTTCCAAATTTAACGCAGCTCGCATACCGATGCACGACACTCTATCCTCCATTGAAATATGCATGGCTGTTTTACGAAGATTGTACCGCAAACGAAGACACTTGCCGTCGAATCAATAATCCTCTGAGCAGAACCATCTGATCAAGAACCTGCGATCGAACTCTAAATCGATGTCGATCTTGACTGTACTCAAATGCAATTTCAGGTGCAATTGTTCACTTATTATAATAATACACTTTACTGATTTTATCATCAATTTATTGAGCCGTTCAGTGCACACATTGATTAACTCCATTTTTTGAAACATTTTAAATTATTATAAATATAAAAAGTTATGACTATAGCAAATGCTTTAACACTTAAATTTAAGATGTTTCAAAAAATGGGGTTAATCAATGTGTGCACTGAACGGCTCAATTTTCATCGAAGATGAAGATCTTACAAATTTTTGAGCACGTCTTGACACTAATTTTAAGGCCATATAAAGTTAGCACATCGAAAGAGTAAATTTATTAGCGATCCCGCGTTAATGAAAAAAATTAGAATCGATTATCGTAAAGTTAGCAATTGTCTGGTTCGTCCCTGAGCTCGAAAAGCGTTTTCGTAATTCCGGCGTTGTCTGTCTTGTCTGCCTAGTTCCCGAAATAAATCGTCCAAGATGCTGCCTGTTCGTGGCGGAAACAGACTGGTTCCTTATCCGTGGATGGAACAGTCGAAGGTGGAGCGTAAATGTTTCTTGCCTTATCTCGCTTTCATTCAATTTCATCTGCTACATAAATCTTGCGAATCTTCTTGCACTTATGTATCGATGAAAAATGTCATCTATCGATTTAAAATAGAAATTTGGTGCAATTATATTTTAACTCGAGAAATGAACTTTATACAAATTTGAACTTTGTAGAAATTTAAACCTTATAGAAATTTGAACTTTGTAGAAATTTGATCCTTGTAGAAATTTTATTTTGAAGAATTTTCCATGGAACATTTTTATATACCAAAAAGAATTGATATATCGAAGAGCAAAGATACCAATTACGCACGGTTCACCGGTTTTCGATCAATCGTTTATTGTACGAATTCGTTGAATTCATCCAGACGATTCTAAAGTAAAATTTTTAACGACCCACTGACTGGAAGAGTTAGCCGTGAATCGTTGCGGCAAACGGGCCACCGTGTCTGTTCGATTAGTTCAATCATAACTTGAGCAATCAGAAGTTGCGCCGCGAAAGGACCTTCGTCCTCTCGTTGCTCAACCTAGCGATAACTAAAGGAAACTTGCAGAGATAAGGGATGCTCGTGGTTATCTAGAGAGCGGTCAAAACCGAAATTCTGGTCCAGAACTGTTACCGCCATGAAACCACCCTTTCGGATTTTAGCAATTTGCAAATGTAGAGATTTCAACGTGTGAGAGATCGAAGTAATCGCACAAATTTCCTTCGGTTCTAATTTAGTATTTCAAAAATACTATAGAATTTTAAAGAGATTAGACGCGTATGTAAATGTAACCTACATCGACTTCGGGGTTGAAACATTTTCGCAATATCTCGAAGCATATGTGCACTGTTCTCTGCTTTTTGTTTTCCAAGTTCGTTGTCATACACCGCAGGCCATTTGCGTGACGTTGAAATATACTAAACATATCCTAACAGAGTCTGATGTAACCATATTACTAGAATAACATGTAGAATACAAAGAAACTAAAAAGTAATACGTTAACGGAAGCGCTTCAGGGTCTCCCCATTTTATTATATCGCGAACTTTGCGTCTAATAAAAAAATTTGGATGCAAATATCTGGCGAATTGAAGTGCACGTCAAATTCCGATACACGAAGGCTATTTATACTGGCACAAAGTAGAACGTAATTTTCCCTGGACTAAACAGGAAAATATTTTGGAAAGATGTTTCGTTTCCACGAGTTGCTTCTAGGACAAAGAATCTTGAGATTATTTATAACAATCGTTCTCTTTGATCTGGGATTACGTAACGTTTCGTACACGAGGATACGATTCGATGCGGACATTGTCGTTTAACGGCCGTCAGCTTCCGTCATGCGTATCCACCAGAATTCTATATTAAGCAACGAAGGATAATAAATAAGTTCCTAAGTTCTGAGGTTTGACGCGAGTGCCAAAAGCTTGTCGGGCCAAATAGCGCGAAAACAGAATTGTAGCAAAGGTTTACAAATTTTTATTTCTTGCCAGAGTCCCGAATATGCGAGTGTTATATAAAATTAACGCTTGTTAAAGGTGTTGAAGACCGTACCAGTTACGGATTAACAAGTTTTGCGTGAAAAAAGGAGAAAACTATGCTCCATTAACGACAGGTGAACAATTTCCGAGAAATAAAAAAGGAGAAGTTTTGTTTGTGCAAAGTATGCGCAAAATGCGAGCGAAACATCGGAGCGTTCCTCTTCAGCGAGCTACATGCTCGAAACAGCCACGGTTTAACGGACTTCCGGAATTTCGCAGTTGAAAAGTTACTTTAACGGGCAACATGATTGGCGCTGGAAAATCATTGATATAATTAGTACTTTGACAAAGCTACTATATGTATTTAATTATAAACTAGAAACTGCTAATTTCACTCGACAAGTTTCATTTTAGAGTTAATGTGATTTTGGATATCGATTTTACCAAGATAACGCTGCTACTTTTATTATATTCAAAATTTGTTTATCAGGCTCATAATCATGAATTCTCAAGTAGTTGTTCCGAAAATAAAAAAGGGTTAATCGATCTGGCTGTCGAACTTTTAATTGTTGCGCCGGTGTTTGCGTTATCGTCGAACGATCGGAAACTTTCGAAGCTTCATCGATAACCAAGCTTCTTTGCTGTTTAATGATAATAGCTACTTATTCCGGCTGAGGTAATTATTGGATCTCTTGCAAACCGATGAAAACTATATCGGCGTTCGGTTCTATGAACGCCGCAGTTCGAGCGAAAAGAAAATTGGATTGTCTTCGGCAAACCTTGGAAGCCGATATTCTGCGGTTAAAAACACTAGCGATATAGAGATTGTAGCAAACGGTCTGATAATTCGGAAATAAATACGTCCATATGTGGACAAAATATTAAATATTTATAGACATAAGAAGTAGGAGACTTGAGGATTTAGAAATGTCTTTAAGGGTGTGGAAGATGGACCTACAGATTATATAGAATAATATTTAGTATTTGAAGAGATTAAAGGAATTTATTAACAGAAAAAATAGTTATAATTAATTAAAACACAACACAAATGGAATCTTTTGGAATGAAATCTTTGTCTCACGGTTTCTCTCAAAGCAATGCACTCTTCACTTCCTCAAAACATTCAATTGCACCCAAAAGACAATCTTCTAGCAATCTTCATTACACGCAAACTTCAATCATACCATACGCAAGCTTCATTCATAATATGCACCCATACTGATCATACAATTACACACACACATACCACGATTATAAAAGTATGAAAATGCAGAAAAAAAATTTGTTAAAGAAACGCAAAATTTTTCGCGGTAATTGAAAATATGTCAATAAGAAATAGCGTAGCTTGAGAAAAATCATTTGAAAATTACCCAGTGGCAAGGCAACAAAAATGTGTGTGGCTCGACAAAGCTCGCGAAGAGGAACGCTCGAGGACAGAGGAGAAGAAAGGCGACGCGACGAAACCGCGAAGAAAAGGGTGTGTGAAAAGAAGAAAGACCAGAAAGAGAAACATTGAAAAAATCTCGTAGCAGCCGTCCTCGAGAACCGAGGTTTTTCTTACTGTTTGCGCGCGCGAAGAATACCTGTTTCACGGAACGCATTAAGGAGATGGAACGCGTTAATTGGAGTCGCGAAGCGTGCACATTCGATTTTTAACGCGAATACCACTATTCGACGATTAGGACAAACACAAAATTATGAGGACCGTTCAATAAGTAAAGAGACAAATTCTATTATTTTAAAACTATTCGATGTGTAGAATCTTTTCAGGGGTTAGCAACCTTGGGATATGCTCTGCTTCATCATTTTATACAATTTTCAATTCACCATGTCCACTAGAAAATTGCACCTTGGAAGAGCAGCGCTCAGTCATTAGATTTTTAGTCGCAGAAGGTGTAAAATCAAGTGAAATTTTTTCTAGAATGTTGATACAGTACAGTAAAAGTTGTATGAACCGTGCGAATTTTTTTTTTGGTTTTACACCTGTGACTAAAAATCTAATGACTGAGCGCTGCTCGTCTAAGGTGCAATCTTCTAGTGGACTTGCCACGGTGAATTGAAAATTTTTTACACATTGAATAGTTTTAAAATTATAGAATTTGTCTCTTTACTTATTGAATGACCCTCATAATTCCCAGAGTTCCAAATTCCCAGGCTCCCAAATCTTGGAAACTTGTACCAAGTTTATCATATATTCGGATAAAGCTGACACTCGAATTATCTGTGTATGTCTGAGAGAATGAATGAGAAAGTACGAAAACAAAGCCACGTTAAGCTGGTTGCGATTGGTGTGTTGCAGACACGAGGTGCCTGTCACCTCGGAGCCGATCACGGTGATACACATGGACGAGGACGTCGTCGTGGTCAACAAGCCCGCCTCCATCCCTGTAAGTGGTGTACTGCCAGAACTGTACTGCCAAAAATGAAAGAAACGCATGCGCCTCATCTGCACGTCTAGTCGATTGTTCATTCGCTTCCTGGTCGATTATTTTTGGACGTAGTGTGTTCTTGTACCAGGAAGCGACGGAATCGATCTCTTGATCCCATTATCCTGAATGCTTTTATCCTTTTGTTCGAACAAAATGTTGATCATTTTAATTTTCTACCCCTTTTTATTTAGATAGTTTGTATAGTTGGTGTACGTAGTTGAATGTCAGAAAGTATCCATCGCTTGGGGTTCAAGAAAAATTTTTATTTTGCCTATTACACAATGTAAAGTTTGTGTATTTAAGAGATTGTCAGTTTAGAAATTTGGAAATTTAGTTTGTTCCATCCTGTTTACCCTGAAAATTTTGAGGAATTTTATTAGTTCTACTTATTTTTCTATGGAGTAGTAAATGCAATCAGTTTATTTGTTCGCTGGCATGATGTCTGGTATACCTCCGATTTTATAGGGCTAATTCTGAACCACTCTAATTTAAGAGTCGAAAAATAATTTGTCGATTGCGAACGATAAACGATCGTACGTAGATTTACGAGAAGCAAAGTGAATGTTTAGATCCGCTTTCTGGCATCCGAATGTTATGTATACGGAAGATTAGGAATACATAGTTTTCATTTTTGACATTTACTTTATTCGCAACGATTTATGCAAAATTCGAGAGGATAAAAACAGAAGGAAAAAGAACGAAAAGGTCGTTCAATCGTTAAAATCCTCGTGTCAGATACGCGTTTCTCTCTCCTTCGTACAATTAGTGTGTCATGGTAAGTTTCCGTTTCTTTGTCCGACAATTAACTGCACGCACGTTTAAACACGATTGTATTTTACTAATTTTTCCTATCTCCGACCGTCTTCGTCGCTTTACTCATCGTCCGGACTCGGCGACCTTCGACGTGGTAAAACGTTTATGAATAATCACTCGGCAATTTTCTTAAGCATTTTTACACGCTGACTACTTTGCGGTTTACGTACTTTATATTTCTTAAATGGCCTCAAACTCTAGTTGGGAATTTGGAATTCAGGGAAATTCAATTTTTACTTTAGAAGTTACAAATTTCTATGCAAAATATATAATCGTAGAATTCGTAATAGTTTAATTAACGAGCGAAATTACTAATTTTAATTACGCGAACTCGGTAATAATCGCGGTACATTAACAACACATAATTTCGAAATGGAGTAAAATTCATTATCCATTAACCATGTACCTTTTCCTTCACGCCGAGTTCTCTGTACGCGAGGTAATCGCGTTATAATTGAAAATTACATGGTCACGTAACGACTGTGTGTAAATTACGTCTCGTTTCGATGCGTTGCCTCGCTGAAAGGGTACGATTGAAATTGCCGGGATTCTGCAGGCCACATTATCGCATGGATTGTCAGCTAGATAAATTATTCAGTATCTCTGACAGCCGGTGAGAATACCATCGAGATTGTTATGGCTTTCGCAACGGAGATTAATGGTAAAAATGATTAACGAAAAGATGAAAATGTTAACCGGTTGATGCTACTTTCTATTTCAACGATGTTGCGAGACGTCGCCTTTAAAGATTCCGAATTCTTTCTTAATCGTGAGGTTTTGAAATATTGCTTTTGAATGAAATAATCGGTGTCAAATTATCCAAGAAATTTGACTAAACAATAACCTAGCGATTTTCATTTGTAAAATTTTGAATGAAAAGCGCAGCGAGACCGTGGAAAACATTAAGCGACGCTTAATTACCGTTCGCCTGGCTCGTTTTTAATCACCGCAAAAAATACCTCACCCGACCATAAAACGATCATTTAATCACGGAGTAACAATGCCGGGTCAGTTTTATTTTTCGAGCCTTTTATTCGGCTCGAAACGTTCGGAGATGAACGTGTTAAATTTTACGAGGAGGCTCGGATTTTTTTCAAATCAAAATCTGTATTTTATTCTTCTCTAGACGCGCTCCATTTTACAAGGGATTAAAACATTCAATGGGCAAAATAATTGAAACGGGAAAGATATTCGTAGAATTTCGAAAATGTTGAATCCGGAATAATATACGTTACAAATTAATTTTATTTACGATAAAAAAAAGAATACAAGAGAGAATGCATTCCGGTCCAGAATTAAACTCGAATTGTTTCGATTTATTTTTACGTAACAACTTTTATTTCCGCGAGAGAGTTCTTTTTTCGCGATCCATCCCCGATATTCGTAAAAAATTCATGCCGGTACTTTAGCCGAGCAAATTCTATGAAAAGAATGATACCGTTTCGCAGTTCCAAGTTCGTTTTACAAAAGGAAAGAGAAAAGCGTGTCGACGATAGCTCGACTGCGAGCAATCGCCTTAAAAAATTAGGTCCACCGAGGAAAGCTTCTTAACGTAATAAAAAATAGTTTGACCTGAAAAACAGAGATGCCTCGAGCTACCTATTGTGTATAAAGTGTTACGATAAAGGCAAATGCGTGGTTCAGAACTTCCAACGTTCTCTTAATGGAATAAATTTTAATCGACGTAGACGAACAAAAGATGTCAAATTATAAAGATCGTTTATTTTGTAAAATGCGTGGCAGTGATTGGAGTCGGACATACAGCGGAGAAAGAGACGTAAAGAAGGGTGTTAAAGGCAGGTTTATCGAGTGGCACTCGTTGTCAACCGCTTGTCAACGCATCTATCAGTTGTTACTTCCGGTTTACGTCCCATTCACACCTTCGTACTTATCGATTTATTGACGTTCAAAGACCGAATTGTTCGAACGAGGACTGAATTCATTGACTTCTGTACATTGACGCTGCCTTCAAAACAACTTTTACCATTTTCTCACAGTTTTATTTAACCCTTAAATGCATAAGGTTTAAGAGAAAGAATTCAAACAATTTAAATAAAAAAATATTTAAAATCAATTAAAACAGTCACTAATATTTTATCAAAATTGATTGATTCTTTATCTTTAAATTGACGTAACCAAAAGCTATTTAAATTTTGTTAATGTTAAGAAAAATAAATAAACAAGGTTATGCTAATTACACCAATGGCCGAAATGTAGTATATCCAATATCTGACATCTAGATACTCCAATAGCTGACACGGATGTCAGATAACATATGTGTACAATGAGATACAAATATTAAGAACGTGAATCCATACGTGGGATCCATCGAGGACCTTACTTACTTAATTTCGTGCTAACTTTGATTACAGCAACAATTCATATCTGTAAACGCATTGAAATTACCATAAATATAGACAGAAACAAATACCTGAAGTTTCAGAGAATTAATACCGCGGTTAAAAGAGTTAACGCAAAAAATGCAACACTGAGGTCTTTGCGGATCCCATCCATGCATTTAAGGGTTAAAAGATAAACTTTTTCGAAAAGTAAAAGCCAGATGCAAGTAAATAATTAAAAGGGCAGCGGAGCAGAACAGAAGAGTCCGCTCATCAGAAAACCGCTGGTCGTCAAACACCGGCTCGTTTTTCCGTGTGACGGTTCCGGATCAGAGTCCCCTTCTGTCCACATTGTGGCGAGCACAAACACACTGTCCGGCACAAATGTTCCCCTTTGTCGTAGTCGATCATCAGTTTTTTTTCTCCTTCCCTCGAATGACCGAGAGAAATGGGTCGTAGCCGTCACTACGGTTGTGGATTCGCGTGGTGTTTGCACGTGCGTTCTCTTCGCACACACGTGAACCAGCGATCACGATGCGGATCGTTCGTCCACGCTAATATTCTAATGGCGGTTTGGAATTGATGGTGGTATGTTTTTAAGGGAGGCCACGCCTCGTTTGCTTGCAGCTTTTGTTTGATCAAGAAACTCGTTAACGGAAGAGGCACTTTTTTAAACAAAATGTTCTTGGTATTCATTCTTCAATCGAAGCAATTTTGAAATTTGGAAAGAATGCATGGGTTTGAAAGGTGAAGAATCTTAGCCAAATTTTTTAATTCCTTTTCTACATTTCCAAACTCTAAATTCCCAAATTTCTAATTTCCCAAGTTCCAAACTTGTAAATGTAAAAACTTGATCCCGCTGTTGTACAACCCTAAGTGAATACGCATGGTAAATGAGTTTTGAAATTGCAGGTGCACCCATGTGGTCGGTACCGACACAACACCGTTGTCTTCATCCTCGCGAAGGAGTATAACCTGAAAAATCTCAGGACGATCCACAGGTTGGATAGACTGACCAGCGGTATTCTCCTTTTCGGTCGAACGCCGAAGAAGGCGAGGCAGATGGAGCACCAAATAAGAAACAGACAGGTTCGTTTCGTAACGTTGGTATGCAAGGGAAAACTGGCCGCATTTCGATCTTGTTCAATCTTAACCGATGTTTAAAATAAAACGATTCAAGAATCCATTACTTCTTCAGTAAAGATTGCAAAACATAATGAAAAGTATTAGAAATTTCAGAATTACAAATTGAATTCCACGGATTCTCATATCAACGTATGAAATTTAATGTTCCAGGTCCACAAGCAGTACGTCTGCCGAGTGGAGGGTGAATTCCCTGAAGAGGAGGTGGTTTGTTCAGAGCCCATCGAGGTGGTGTCCTACAAGATCGGCGTCTGCAAAGTGTCCGAGAAGGGCAAGGACTGCGTGACGCGTTTCAAGCGTCTGAGCTACAACGGCAAGTCGTCGGTGGTCCTCTGCAAGCCACAGACAGGTCGGATGCACCAAATCCGGGTGCATCTGCAGTACCTGGGGTACCCGGTGGTGAACGACCCTCTGTACAACCACGTGGTGTTCGGTCCCCAGAAGGGGAAGGGTGGTAACATCGGGAAGACCGACCAGGAGTTGGTCAGAGACCTGATCAGCATTCACAACGCGGAGAACTGGTTAGGAATGGACGGCGACTCGGAGATGAGTCTGTTCAAGCCGAAACTGGACATGGAAGAGCGTGTTCTGAGCAACGACAAGGAGGGCTCTTCGCCCTCTTCGACGCCCAGCCTCGGCGAAGAGGAGCAGCAACAGCAGCAGGAGCAGTCGTTGAAGGTGACAGTGGGCACCCAGACGGGATCCGAGCCTCCGGACTCCAGCTTCGCGAACGATAAGCTGACCGTCGACCCGCACTGTTACGAGTGCAAAGTGAAGTACAGAGACCCGAAACCATCCGATCTGGTTATGTATCTGCACGCGTGGCGCTACTGCGGCCCAGGGTGGGAGTACGAGACCCCGCTCCCGGCGTGGGCGGCCAGCGACTGGAAAGAGGAGGACCGATAGTTCCGATGGTTCAGGAACCACTCGAGATGTCATCACCCCTTTTTTGATATCCTTACCCCGTGCCTTCCATCCGCCAGCGAGCGATCTCGACCATCGTACATGTACCCAACCCTCTGACCAGGTCGCTGGACTCGCGAGCACGAGACCTCCATGTTGGTCCTACGAGAAGGTGTCACGCCCGTCTGTGCTCATTCGAGGATCATGTATTCGAAGAGAAGATACTACCAGAAAAATAACAGCAGATTTGGAAGAAATGGAATAGCTCTGGTGGATTTTCCAGAATGTGTAGCGTTAGCATTTAAGGACGAATGCCTTTACAAAGTACTCAGCGTTCCAAATCTGAACCGTAACTTTGAAAATTCGTGATTCTATCACGGTAGCAGCGAATCCATCAAGTTTCTCGCGTTTGAACGTTACTGATTCTGCCTGTCTCACGGCAGAGTGAATCTACGTACTGCATGCAGGTGAATCGCGTAAAAATATTGAACGGTCTACCTGGCACGGGACGATGCAACGATCCTGACTGGTTCTATGGGTCGACCGAAAAGTCACTGCCACGGATGTGCACGGGAGAAGATTGATGCAACTGTCAGCCACGGGAACCTGGATGGATCGTTATCGTTCGTGTACTTGATTTATGATGTAGATAGCAGCGAAAAACGACGATCTACTATGAGGCTTCGTGACAGCTACGGAATTTTTTGCCTATAATTTTGACAGAAAACGCGCTCCGAGTCATTAGCTATGCCGTTTCCATCAAATTCTCTCAGTTGGTAGAATACAAAAGCACTGTTCTTCCAGAGACATGATTGATAACTTCAATTCTCTGAACTTCGAACGTTAACCATTTGTTTTTTTGTTATTAATTATGTAAAGCTCTACTGTTGTTATTAATTATGTAAAGCTCTGCTTGAGCAACCAATTATTTCTGGTAATCCAATCTTTAAATTCTATCTGCATAATCATTTATAAAACATCTGCATTCTTGTGGATTGCCACAGAGTAGCTTTCAATGAATATTCTAATCGTTTAACCAACGTCATCAATGTCGGACCATCTAGATATTCATCGAATACTTTCACAACGAGTATAAAATGCTTCGATGACTGGTGTTGAATGCTCATCCTCGATAGCGGCGCAGGCAAAGGGCTGACGTAGAAAACTGCAATAGAAATGCGTCTATTTTTATGGTTGATTATATATACGGGAACTAAATAATGGCGCAGGTCCAGCGGCAGGGGTCTCCAACAATAAGCGTGATCTTGCCACAAGAATATAGCCAACGATCATGCCAAAGAGCGAGCGCGTGTCTAGCGAGAGAGAGAATGAGCGTGAGAGAGGGAGGGAGAGAAAGAGAGTGAGAGAAAGAGCTTCTTCCAAGTCATATCGTGTACGTGTACCTTGTTCCCACGCGAGTCGAAAGACCGCGTCCAAGTGGCAGGACTTGCAACAAGTACAATCGAGCGAGTGAAATAACGAGATTAACGTCGTACATTATTTTGCTACGAGTCACGTTCGTCTCCTCTAGCGGGGCTATATATAGGGTTTTATTGTATGTTGGGATATCTGTGAGTGGCAGTGGGAATTCAATTATATATTACTAACAAATTTCTGTTTCATAATTGTTCAAATATTCGATCCCCTGGAGGGAGTACCTTCAGTAGTCTTCTAGTTGCATACTGAATTTAGCAACAAATGAACTCTTTATTTAAATTAAAAAATAACAACTTATGAAAACAGTTGTATCTGATATACAAAAGGGAACAATCTCCTTTTCTACGCGAAGGCTTTGTAATAAATTTACAAAATAAAAAGGAGACATAAGAATGTAACTTTTAGAGTTCCCACAGCTTCTCACGGTTCTCAGAGCAAGGAGCAAACAGAGAGAAGTGGACAGAGATTTTAGATAGATATACGTAGGAGGGAGATAACGTAACAACGGACCTATCATAAAAGACAGTGTGTGCGCTTACTAACTCACCCGGGATAGCTTGCCCGAAGTAAGCTATCCCGACTTGTAATGGCTAGCTTAATTTTATTTAAGTAAAACTAACTCTCGATGATATCGAAAAGAGGAAAATGACAAAAAAATGAGATGTAAACGAGGAAGGAATTAAAAAGACAGTCCCGATTTTAGCGGCACAGAGAGAAAGAAAGACATCGGTTTGTAAATCGAGCGAGCGCTTTTTGTATGTACATATATATATTGTATATTGTATACGCACATTGTACCGTAATCCGAGCGACATTATTATCATTGTACCGTAGTCAGCGGAACGTTAGAGCTAGAGAATTTTTTCTTGTATAATGAACGAATAAATGCAAAATATCGTTCGATATAAAAGACCGTGCCAACATTCTCTTTCCGGTCCCGTCGAATTGTTTCGCCCCCTTATATTTTCATTTACCAATAAAAAACGAATATTCGAAATTACGGTTTATCTTTTCTCACGTTGTATCACATACAAAATGTTTCTCCGCATCTACTCGCATACAAATACAGATTACACTTTTCTATCTAGTTTATTTACCGGACAGTCAAAAGTTGACCAGAGTCCGTTACAGAGCAAATTCGACTACAGCGCGCTTCGGTTCTTATTTATGTACACTGCAAGTAAATACAAAATAATAAAGATAAATTAATTTGTTTACATTTCACCCATTTAGTCGACAGGCAAATAAATGCGGCAATTAAAACTTTTCTAATCTACCTCTTTATTTTCTAATTGGACACAGCTTGTTTACGTTGCCTGATACGCGCTTCTATCTCAGGTCTGAAATGCCTGATCAATCCCTGTACCGGCCAGGCTGCACCATCCGCTAAGGCGCAGATAGTGTGCAATTCAATTTGTTTAGTGAGCTCCCATAGCATATCTATCTCGTGTTCTTCTGCTTTGCCCTCCACGAACCTAGATGGACACATTCGTTTAGTATTTCCTTTTATATTCGACTGAATAATGATAGGGACAATCACCTCTTCATGATTTTGAACATCCAGCTAATTCCTTCGCGACACGGAGTGCACTGACCGCACGATTCGTGTTTGTAAAAGCTGATCAGCCGCGTGATGGCTTTGATAATATCGGTTTGCTTATTCATTACGATCACAGCTGCGGTACCAAAGGAACTCTGCACTCTGACAAGGTCATCAAAGTCCAACAATACTGTATCACACACGCTGTAAATTATTCGGAATTAGTAAAAATTTTGAAACGTTGACCTGAGATTTAATACCTCTTTGGAATAACTGGTGTGGAAGATCCACCAGGGATCACACCCAACAAATTATCCCATCCACCAATCACTCCTCCAGCATGCCTTTCAATGAGTTCTTTCAAAGGAATGGACATTTCTTCTTCTACCGTGCAAGGATTGTTTACGTGTCCGGAGATGTTAAACAATTTTGTGCCATGATTACGTGGCCGGCCGAATGATGCAAACCACGATCCTCCTCGTCGACAGATAGTCTATACAGGAAGTTTTAATTTTAGGATAAGAATTCAGTCTATGTATAACCATTTCACAATAGCATAAAATATGTGCCAAATACATACAGGGGCAACAGCGACTGTTTCAACATTAGTGACCGTGGTTGGGCATCCAAACAATCCAACATCAGCTGGGAAGGGTGGTTTCAATCTTGGTTTCCCTTGTTTTCCTTCAATAGATTCAATAAGAGCTGTTTCTTCTCCACAAATATATGCTCCAGCTCCTCTTTGCACAAATATATCAAAATCATAGCCAGAACCACAGGCATTCTTTCCAATGAGTCCAGCTTGATAAGCCTCAGCAATGGCAACTTGCATGTTTGATGCCTCATTATAGAATTCACCACGAATATAGATGTAAGCTGCACAAGCTCCCATTGCACGACCAGCAATAAGGCACCCCTCCACCAACTTGTGTGGATCATGTCGTAAGATTTCACGATCCTTGCAAGTACCGGGTTCTCCTTCATCTCCATTTACTACTAAGTATTTTGGCCTTCCATCGGATGGTTTGTTCATGAAAGACCATTTCATGCCAGAAGGAAATCCAGCACCTCCACGACCTCTCAGACCAGAGACTTTAATTTCATTGATGATCCAATCTGCACCCTTCTCTATGATCTCCTTGGTTTTGTACCAATCTCCTCTGCTCAGAGCACCTTTCAACCTCCAGTCATGTCTTCCATATAAATTAGTAAAGATGCGGTCCTGGTCAGCCAGGGGACCACCCTTTTTCTGCAGAAAAAGAAAAGGCAGTGTACAGTGTTGAACAGAAGTGGCAGCACAGTTAAATTTCTTTTTATCATACAAAGGATGAAACGTGATAAAAGTAAACGTACTTTTCCCTCCGGCGCAGCATCGGCAAACGTTCTATGCTGCTGGCTACTTAAGCCTGCTCCAAGGAGACCTTAGAATCAAACGAATCCCTTTAATTACATAACCTTGTCTTTCGACGGCGACGCAAATCACCAAAAATCTTGTCATATTCGAAAACAACGAAACATCTATGTGTCAGAGAATCTAGTTGGCCTCGAACCTCTTTCGAACACTATGCATGCTACGAAAAATCAAAGCAACTTCACGACTCACCCAATTGTCTCCTCGGAACCTGAAAACAACGCACTATGGCACCAGCCATTTTGCCGTTTGCAGGTTTCCTGAAGTTCACTACGTTAGTCTTTCCACTGGGAAACCAACGCTATGGGCACCTCGTGGTGCGTTCGTGAAACAGGCGAGCATGAGATTGAATACGTGGTCGTTGCTGTTTTGTCGTCTGTTTTCGCGAAAGGCTAGATTTAGTGCTGGTCTTGAAACGCTGTTAAAATGTCACACGATGGTCGTTAAAAGCAAACATTTCGTTACATGATGGAGAAACTCGAGTTTTCTAACCCAGTCACGGTCCTCAGCTATCAATAGACACCTGTCTAAACGACTGTGACGAAAGCGGGAATCTTGACGACGGCATAGTGATTGTTCGAGTCAGCATGCCTTCCAGAAGAAATAATTGTGGCCTTTTGGCCAGGGTGAATTTTCCTTTGTATACGTTGCAAATGCTAACGAGCAGGCACATCCTCGTCGGTGGTGGTGGAGGTTCTTCCAAAACTGGAGTAGCTAATGGATTTGTAAGTGTTTGAACAAGGTTTTCTCTTTTGTAGCACATTAATTATGTAAATTAATTACTATCCATTTTCAGGAAATATTTGAGTTGTCTCATGATGGATACCAATTCATTGCTGAAGAAGTTACCAGACATGAGACTGGTCCTAGCGTAGTTATGAATTGCACTGCACATAATGATGGCAAAAGGACATGGATTGCAGCTGGTCAGGAAAGTCATTGTCAGCTGTATAATGTAAATAGCAAAGTAGTAACTGTGGAAAATGGGGAAATAATTAAAGACAAAGATGGTAATGGTAAAGAAGGCCTTAGGCATAGAAAGAGTTCAGATAAAACTGAGGAGAATGTCCTTTCCAAGGAGAGGATAGAGGAAATTAAGGATGACAACTCAAATATTAGAAGTAAAAAGCTGCAGCTGATTGTGAAACCAGCTGACAGTGTGCAAACAGATTTCAGGTAACTATTATACATAAATTCATAATAAATGTGTTTAACAACATGTTCATTGATTATGTATTGTAGTAAAGATGAACCTCTTCAAAGGATTGTCAGAATTAGTTTAAGTGGAAAGTTCATGGCTACTGGTGGAACTGATGGTCATATCAGATTATGGAAGTTTCCACAGTTACAAAAATTACATGACTTAGATGCTCATACAAAAGAAATTGATGATGTGGACTTCAGTCCTGATGGATCATTAATTGCAAGTATTGCAAAGGATGGCAAGACATTTTTATGGAATGTAAATAATGGCTCAAAGCTCAAGGAACTAACCTGGACCCCTCCAAATGGATTAAAGTATATGTACAAAAGATGCAGGTTTCAAAAGCTGGGGGAGGATAAATCCAAAACAAAACTGTTCACCCTGTCCAATGCAATAGTTGGAAAGAATCCTAGCTTTTTGCAAATGTGGGACATTGAGTCTGGAAGTATCATTAAGACAGTCCCATTCAAAGAAACTTTATCAGCCTTAGCAGTGTCAGATGATGGAAAATTTGTGGCTGTTGGAACAATGTTTTCTGGTAGTGTGGACATATTTATTGCATTCAGTTTAAGAAGGGCTTTGCATGTACCTGGTGCACATAGTATGTTTGTGACTGGCCTAGAGTTCTTACCAACTAAACTAGATGGTCCTGCAATTACTAGTAACACTGAAACAGCTGTTGTCAGTATTTCTGTGGATAATAAAATTTGCATACATAGCATACCATTTAGACGTGAGTGATCAAACAACTTTATGTAAGCTTCATGATTATTTATAAGGTAGCTGAATATCTTCATTTGTGTTACAGATACACTGCCATTCTGGTTTGTCATCATACTGGTTATTCTAAGTATCTGTGGGGCTTTTATTTTCTGCAGTTACCTTGGAATATGACCTGAAGAATATATATTTTTAATAATGTCAAAAAGAGCAGTACTTTTTCTAGGATTCCTTGAAACTAAATGAAACATTGAAGTTTCTGACGTGTTTTTCGTAGATTGTGAAAAACTTAATAGAAAGGAAGAGAGTGTAATTCGTTTCCTAAAATTAATTGCACGATTTCGGTGACAATTTGTGCAATTCGTTTGTTAGTAAACCATTTATTGCTTCACATACAAAAGCAGAAAGATTGTTTTAATTTTCATTTACATAAATAGTTGCTGAAGTGCTGCTGTGATAAACAACTACCTTGTACTAGACACACTATTTGGCAGACATCATTGTAAATAGATGTTTTTATTCCCACGCATATTTTTTTACTTCTGGAGACCAAGTACTTTTTTTACCTTCATTGCATTTACGTTTGTGTATATTTTTTAGGTGTACAGTGAAACATTAAAATGTAAAATGTTGCATAGTTTCTTTATCATTAAATATTTACGTCGTTTTTATTCCATTTTTTGTAATTATATTTTGGTGCATTGATTTTTAAAGGTCACATTAAGTGGAGCTAGATATACATATACATATAAATAGCACGTTACACAAAGTTTAATAACTTTTCTTAAAAGCAAGTTGCCATAGGACGTTACGAAAACACGTTGTTACAAATCAAACTTGTACATCAGGTTGTGTATAGGTAATACGAATAATGTACATTTTGTTAATGTAATAAATAGGTGTGAACCATTCAATAAGAAGCATCTTTTTATAAGTTCGGTATAATAATTCTTTGTCGTATCCAAGAAAGGGAGGAAAAATAAAAAATTTTATAGGAATATAAGTTCTTATTTATTCGCAATGATAATACATGCTATTGTTTTTCGTGAAAATCGAAAAAGCACTCTACGCAGAAACCCGGTTGTCCTGTGCAAACATTGCATTGATATGTAGTATCTTTACGAACGCTTCGTATTCTACACATTTTGCATTCTTTCCTCATTGTGACTTTAATGTTCTTTTTAAGATCTTGCTTTATATTTCCAATTTTTGAAAGTCTATGTATAGATTTCAGTGTTTTCATGTTCTCCTTTTTAGGTAACAGAACCTCCAGAACTTGCATCTTATAATCATAGAAATTGCATTTTCGGTTGGAAAATTTATTGTACAAGTAAAAGGAATTTAGAAAACTTAATTGTAATATGTGCACGAATATCTTCTTATACCATCTCAAGGTTTTTCTCGAACACGGATAATTAGCCATCATTTGGTCTTGTTTATTTACTCCCGACATATATTTATTATAATTAACGATAGCCTCTGGTTTATGTTTTATAATATTTTGTTTATTTCTCATTTCAGTCATGTTGTCCATGAACTCTGTAGTTATATAAAAAATATTCCGCTTATCGCGGAACTTCCCAATATGTACACCGTTACAAAATACAGATTTATTTTCTCCTTTCTTCAGTACAGCTGAAGTCAACTCTTTTGGGATTTCTTTCTTCCCTTTATTCAGAGTTCCTGTACAATAAGTGTTATGATTCAGAAGTTTTACCGCTAAATCGTACGAATTATAGAAACTGTCCATATAAATACTGTGACCACATTGCAGTTTATTCTGAAACAATTTCAGTACAATTTTTTCTGCTTGGCTGGTACCTACTGCATCATCTCCAGCTTCTGAATGAACTTCAAGTTTTATAATTGTACCATCTGGTTCTGTCAGCATGTAGAACTTAATACCCTGTTTGTGGTATTCATTTTTAATAACCTGACGGATTATTGGTCTCTCCCTCCATAATAACATTGATTCAACCAACAAAAGTTCTTTACCAGGATAATAAATATTCTTCATGGTATTGTTAAAGTGATCAATAATGAGACGTACTTTACATAGCTTATCATTAGATTCAGCACTTTGTATATCAACAGGCAAGAAATGCAAACAGCGTAAGATCAACAGAAACCTATTTCTGGACATATAATTACTAAAGCAACAATAATTGAAAAGCCAATGCGTTTTCCAATAATCGTTCAACTTAGGTAATTGAACCGTTCCAGTGTGCAGAAGCAGGGCAACAAATGTTTTCAACTCTTCTATAGTAAGATCTTTCCAGGCCCTGACTCTCGAAGACTTCCTCATCTCTTGATGCAGAAGATGCTGAGCATACTCATTTGTGTATTTGACAATATCCGCGAAGAACTCATCTGTAAGTATCATTTGAAAAAACTTCAGTGGTTCACAGGGTGTTGGTACTGGTACCAACAAAGACTGTTGTTTTATGAATGGAACAGTTTGCATAGAGGAACTATCTGAAGACCAATGAGTGTCTATGTTTGAGTTAAGATCTTGTGATTCATCTGCAGATAATTCAGAGCCGCAATCGTCGCTCTCGGACTCAGAATTTAATTTACAGTCACTCGAACTTGCAGATAAATCACTGTCACTGTCGTTCAATTCTGTTTTGCATAAATTAGCGATACTAGCTAAACTTTGCTTGCATTGTGACGAATTGCGCTTTCTTTTGCGGGAAACGCGCGATGGCCCAGGAACAGAATCCATTCTTATCTTTCCGTATTTTCGATTTTAAGCTGGCGGGAGGCTACGAAACAAACGGCTCTCTTTGTGAAACACCGAGAAAATACTGACGCTTCGAAACGTTGTACATATTGGGGTAAAACGAGCTCGCCTGACCGGACATTTGATGTTGACGATCGAGCACGCGATATCGCGTGACCGCCACTCGAATAGATCGTAGGATTCCCCTTGGCTGGAAATACGGATAGAGGAGGGGACTTCCACCACTTGTCTTGTTTTCGTTGAACTTAACCTAAACCCACGTGAGGAACAAGGATGAACAGGGCCGCATTTACCATAAATAGCATTAAATCGTAGATGGGGCCTCACTTTCTGAAGCCACATGTTGAAACACCACTTTATTTTTTCTAAGGACATTAAAAATAGACAATTAGGCATCTAATGAGGTAGATAGAGGACCTCATGCGGTGAAACTAAGAAACTTCTGAACAAAGGTTAGCGATAAACAAAGTCTGCAGATATTTCGGTTTAAAAAAATTTAGTCGATGGAAAGATAGGAGTATGGTAGAGTGGATTTGTTCTTTCGGGGCCTAATAATGAAGTGTTGGAAGCTTTCAAAGTATAAATGCGGTCCTGAAGATGAATAAAACCGATGGTTACCGTCTGTACTCTTCTCTCCCCTAATCGAGCGAATGTTGCACGCAATCGCTGCTTATCATTAATAATCATGCACGCGATATCGCGTGATCAACGACAACTATGTTAGTGCTAGAATGTGAAAATCAAATGCTTAGAAAAGCGCGGTTAGTGACCTTACAACGGTGTTCACAAAATTATGAAACTAAAGAACGAAGTATTCTTGTATAACTAAACTTTATACTTAAATCGATGTGTAAATAAAGTAATTTAGCAACCTAATTTAAGGAGGAACGTATGAAAAGCAATAATTTATTGTAATATAGTTCATAAATGCAAAGGAAAGAATTTTGAGAGGATCATTCGCTTGTTATCAAAATTCAAATTTTCGCGCGTTGACGCGGAGCACTAAGGAAACATATATTTCCATTTTTTGGGAAAATAATGCAATTTCATGGCGTGTAGATGGTTGGAAACCATTCTAAGCCTTCCATAACATAAGAAAAATGGCATTAGGGCAAGCTGTGAGCGTTATATTCGAAAATAAGAAAAACATGCATTTCATGGACTAAAAAAAAGCCGGCCACCTAGCGGTGAAAAGTGGAACTAACGAAAACTAAAATTGCGATTTTCTCGAAAATGAGGCATTTTTTCGAAATTCTGACACGTGGAAAGTGTTCTACGACCTCGATTTGATAAGAAAAATGCTATCATAGTTAGCTAGAGCCCTTAATAAAGAAAATAAAAAAAATAGCGATTTATGGACTGTAAAAATCGTAGCCACGTAGCGGCGAAAGTAATGGTACTAATGGTACTAATAACCTATATACGCAATACAATTTTATAACATATATTATTACAATTATAGACTTTCTGAAGATATCAGTGCTTTTGGAATATTCTAAAGGTAATTAGCATTATTTTCTGAAGTGTTTTGACGTATAATATCATTAATTAAGGCCAGAAAATCAATTTTTCTTAGGGCCTGCGTGTGTTAACCTCCATAAACCGCTATATTTTTTATTTTCTTTATTAGTGTCTTTAGCACATTATTATGACATTTTTCTTATAAAATCGAGGTCGTAGAACACTCTCCGCATGTCAGAATTGCGGAAAAATTTCTATTTTTTGAGAAAATCGGTATTTTACGTTTCGTTGGTTTCACTTTTTACCGCTAGAAGGCGCCACCTGTAGTGTTCCGGAAGAAATCTGTCGGTACGAATGCAACTGTACATTACAAATAGCGGCGCCTAGTGGCGGGAATTAGAACTAACGAAGGGGTTGTCAGAAATGAGTGTAGTTCACCCCGTTTGTTGGAGAGATGGCGCCACTAATACTATTTTTTTACCGGCCCTAATTAAAATTGATTTTTTGGCTTATTTGATGCTATTATCGCATGAAACTACATCAGAAATTAATACTAAATATCTATAGAATGTTCTGAAAGTATTAATATGTCGGAAAAGTCTATAAATACAGAAATTTTAACTGTTTTATTAGTACCTACCTTGCAGCACAATTAGCGCTAGCAAAATTAATTTTGAAACTAATATAACAATGTAGCTTCGAAATCAAACTATCTAACGTTAATATACATTAGAAACCTATGTAACGGAAATAGTTCTTTCAGCATCCCACAACGAAAGTTCATCCTTGAGTTTTAGTGGATGAAAGTGCATGGAATTTAGCCGAGTCGATTGAAAAAGAATGTCGTCCGAAATCGAAAGGTGCCTTCAGGCAACAAATTAGCGAGTGGACAAGTCAGCAATGACATTTTACGACCTTAAGCCTGGCGCCACGATGACTTTCAAGGCTGCGGAGTAACAACACCTGAATAACGAATCCTGCGACCAGGATTAACACGTCTCGTTCGAAAGTTTTCGAAATTCTCCGCGTTGCACGCTCTTGAAAATTCTTCGTTCTTTTCTCACCGCGTCGAAAGGTTAAAAGAATCGTACCTGTGACATTTCGTGGTTTCCTCCTTCCTTCAATCGTCACGTAATGATCCGTGATTTATGATGATTGTACATTATAAAATTAAAAATTCCCTCACGCGTGTTCGGATTTTGTAGATTGATTGATTATGTAATTAATTTTATTTTGCAACTCCCGTCAAATTCCCATGATTATATATTTAATCATTCGAAAATAACCTATTTGCAACTTAATAAAATTAGAAAAGGGAAAGTAAAAAGCGTCAGTTAATTTTTCGAAAAACATTTATTGCGAAACACCTTCATCAGGACTCTAAAAAACATAATTCTTAATCTCACGCGTCGCTTAACATAAATCGAAAGGTGTGTTTGTGAACGAAAGGCACGAAATTGATCGATCCTTCGTCAGGACATGTGCATAACGAACCGCAGAAGAAAGGGATAAGGATCAGGAGGGCAAGGACACGGTGTTTATGTACAAGTTGAATCAATTTGTAAAGGACACGTCCACCTTTCACCGTGGAGGACCTATACTCGCTCGTAGAAAACGTTTCGCGAACATCTACCTACAGAATCCTTTGACATCGTTAACATTCCAACACATTCTATCGCGCAGTAATTCATTCTCGATAACATCGGTATCATTCTTTCCAATTCCAGCTTACCTTCCACTCCTGAATATTCAACAATGCAGAGCATGAAATAGAAATGCGGAGGTCACCATTTCCACAATAAAACCGATTTAATTTAAGATTAATCAATAACTTCGTATATAAAATATTCGCGTCTGGTGTTCTTATATAAAATAGTTTTTATTTTTTACGTACTAACTAACTTTTAAAAGTACTTGTATATAAATAGAAAATATTTCTCAGAGAATTGGATCTTCAATGTCCTCTTGAGCAGCCATTTTGATTTCTACAAAGATTGAACCTCTAATGTAACAAACACAAACAAGTACTTGTGTATAAATATAAAACATTTCTATTTTCAGAGAAGTAGATCTTCAATATCCTCTTCAGCATTTTGATTCCCACAAAGATTCAATCTCTAATTTTGAAACAGATTATACACAAACAAGTACTTGTGTATAAATATAAAGTATTTCTATTCTCAGAGAAGTGGATCTTCAATGTCCTCTTCAGCATTTTGATTTCCACAAAGATTCAATCTCTAATTTTGAAACAGATTTACCATAAATTTCTACAAACGATCGGTGTTAACTAATTCGATTCAGTCTGCAGTTAATCGTTTCTGTTCGCGAAACGTTCTTGGCGCGAAATAGTGACGCGTGCTCCTCAAGAAAATGGCACCTCAAGGTTCGTTTTCTCGAAGACACGCGCCAGTCGATCGACAGATTTCTCTGAAGGATCGCTCATTTGTTCGCGGTAAAGCCGTCACCGGTTGGGTCTAGCAACCAGGGGTAATAATTCGGGCACTCCATGCAGGTGAACAAACGGAGGGTTTCACCGGGCAATTCCCTGGTGGTCAAAGGACACGCATTCGGAAGGGAACAGTACGGTTGTCCCTTCTCGTCGCAGGTCTCCTTCCAATCCTGGAAGTCCCTCAAAGCTGACAACTCAGTTGGCGTTTGCATCCATTTGATTACCTGCGAATGTTAAACATATTTCTGAAATGTTCAGTTAAAAGCTCAGTAATTTCTACGTTCGGATATAAAGAGACGGAAATTGCTAGTATGGCTAGATTGAAACGAATCAAGGTAAATCGAAATAAAAACAAGCCTGCGAATATGGGCTGCGGCGAGATTGGAAACGGGAGATAAATTGAAATAAGGTGAGCTTCACAGGCTTCGAAAATAGCTTTTTTCTGCTCTTTTTCTGGTAAAAACAACAGGTACTGATTGCTGTATTTTGCGGTTGTTGAAATAACAAATTATCGAGTGGTCTGAGTATGAGGATATTGTCTTAAAGATTTTTTCTGTTGCATCTGATTCAATAATTAAGCTAAGAGTCAATCTTGCAGTTGTTGAAATAACAAATTATCGAGTGGTCTAATTATGAGGATATTGTCTTAAAGATTTTTTCTGTTCAATCTGATTCAATAACTAACCTAAGAGTCAGTCTAGGTTCCCATAAACTCCCCTAGTATCTCAAACTACTCCAAGCATCCTAAACTACTCCATTAGTATCCTAAACTAGTCCACTAGTATTCTAAACTACTCCACTAGTATCTTTTCATCCTATTTCCACACTCACCTGAACCATGGTAACAAAGTACACATCGCTCCTAGCAAGCATCTCTTCAATAAACTTGATCAGCTCCTCCCTGTACTCCTTCTTGCTCTTCAACCACGAAGCATGGAAATGCAGACCCAGAGGAGCCCTGTTGCTGTTGAAGTGCCTGTTGAAGTTATGTCTGAGCAGCCTGGCGAACTGTTCACCGGTCTGAATATTAGAGCAGGAGTCGACCATGTGGCAACCAGGCAGGGACTCATCGAAGGTGGGGTCGTCTCTTCTGTCCAGTTCGTTCATCACCATCTCCCAGACCGGATGGGACCTTGAGGGACAGTTTCCGCCGTTTCCGTTGCACTTGTGCGGCATTCTAAAGTAGAGGGTGTACGGCCAGATGGGTACTCGGCCTAGAGACGCAGTGATGGAGGCGTCGTATACGAAGAACTGGTCGGCCATCATCTCGAATTGTTTGTTACCGCCTACACGAAGGTAGGGAGCCCTCATTCCGATGATGGAGCCGTCGGTGATGTTGGCGAAACGCTCGATGATCAACCTGGCACCCGCCATTTCTGCCAACCAGTCGTCGTAGCTGCCTTGAGTCCAGTATTGAGGGTCGTCCTTGTGCGTCAGGGAGAACACGGCGATCTCGTGGCCTCTTCTGTGCAGATCTTGCACGGCGGAGTAGTTGGTGTACTTGTGGGAGACGAAGAAGGTACCTCTAATCTGACAGCCGTTGGGGTTCTGACGTTGGCCGTTGAAGATCTCCTCGTACAGGTCGATGTTGTCGACGTTCACGGCTCCGTTGAAGGTTATGGTGATCATCTGAGGTACCTGGGAGGGCTCGATGTTGCCGGGGATTCTAGTACCGTCGGCGGAGCAGTAGCAGTCGGGGAGGACGCACTGGGTAGGGTCGCAATCTGGTGCGCGATTCGGATCCGTCTCCACGGCTGTAATGAGGTAACAGGTCAATTATCTGTGTATTAAGTGTTCTGTCATTGGACCGAGTCAGAGTCTCGTGAGAAAATGCAATTACTTACTGCAGGCATTCTCGTCGGATTCGTCCTTGCAGTCCGGTTTACCGTTGCAGAAGAGCTCCTTGTCTACGCATTCGCCGTTACCGCACGACAATTTCCCCTCGGGGCAGACAGGTTCGTCGGTCCTCAAGATGGGCAAGACCTTACGTGGCTCTGTAAACGTAATCCTCGTTAAATGGACTGCCGTCTTAGGTCCCTGTGTGTTTCTCCCAACGGTCTTTACCACAGCAAACTCTACTTTTACTTCGCCCAACTCTATGTACTGGGATTGGTACACGTGCAGCGGCGTAGGGACACGATTCTACGTTCTTTTCGCTTTAACCCTTTCGTTGCTGCTTTCGTTTTTAGTTTAATAGTGTTTCAACCTTGAGTTCATCTCGAAAAAGAAAGTTTCTCAGTAATTGCCTTTTCTCTTTTTAAATCACTTCGACCGAGATAGGCTATAAATTATGAGATGTCGATAGAAAGTCAAGGTTACCAATACCCAGATTTATACCGTGTTTTATCGAGTCGTTCGCAACGAAAGGGTTAAGAATAACAAATTTGTTACAACGATAATCCTCGAGAGGGCCGCAGGCAGTTACTGTGCTAAATTAATGTCACCCAAGTCCAAAGCCAACTCAAACATTACTGTATCAAAGTAAATATATGTTCTAGGGCCAGTTATGAGTTTGCTGTATTACCTGTGTCGAATTTAATATATACACACGAAATATTTACATGTGTAAGAGTATCTTTCTCAGATGATATTACATGACCACGAATATGAAACGATCTTCAGCACAGATTTTCCTACGCCACTGCCTTTATCCCATATAAACGAACCAGCCTTTTCCTCGTGTCCTTCGTACAAGGAATTTTCCTCTGTCATCGACCTGCGACCGGCAAACCGCCAAAAAAGTGACACGATGGTAACCGGGAGAACGAGAGGCAAAGTATCCTCGAATGTCTAAAAAATGACCTTAGAGCCTATAAAGGTTGGACAATCTCTGGTTATAAAGAGGAACTGATCTATTTGACAAGGTACCATCGGTGTTACCATCGTTTGGCTCGCAACGATTCGCACGCAGAAATGGTTTTATTGCTCGTGAAGACATAGACACACTTGCGAATGAGAGAATAGATGGTACAGTGATGGACGTTGCGAAAGGCGAGAACAGAAAAGGCGATAGCACAGAAATAAAAAAAAAGAGATGGGTCCAGTCACGATCCGGTGCGAGAGATAGAATCAAAGTGATCGAACACGCGTGAGTGAGAAAGAGTGTGGATAGAATGCTCTGATTTAATTCGATACAATTGAAACTTTGTAACAAAATGAGCGATTTCGCAAGGAACGTTGTATAACTGTTTATGTATAATATTGCATAATTCGGACAATGTGTAATTCTATTAGATTGTTGCGTATCAAATGGACGATTATGAAACGTAGAAAGTCCGACATGATGACAGTGTCACAAAATGGCGCCAGTGTCAATTCGAAATTACGAATATTTAGTATATTCTTCATGGTAACATTGTCACAAATAAAAAGGCAATGCATATTTCATAAAGCGGTCGCACATTTCCTTTCCCTCGACCAAAGATTACGTAACATCGAAAGGTCGATTTAGTGTTAAAAAAAAACCTTATGTCTCCACATAAAAATCCCTCGCGATGTTAAATTTCAAATCTCTCCGTTCGAAAATACCGCGGATATTTTCTTTTGTCCAATAGAAATTAATTAAATCAGAGCAACAGAGAGGCTCGAACGGAAACAAAAGAATTCGACGAAAACACACGAGGTTGAAAAATGAAAGAAAAAAAAAAAGATGTGAAAATAGCTAACGAGTCTAGCCCGCAGATGAAACGAGGAGACTAGCTTCTCTTGCAAAAGAGAATTAATGATCGAACGCTACTCGCGCGCGGGTTTCGAGCGGTAAAAGCGAACGAGTCGACTAAATAACGAGGAGCACTTGTAAAGGAGGCCAGATCGTCGAAGCGAAACCGATCTGGACGCAGAAAGAGATAGGAAAAGAGACAGAAAGAGAGAAAAAGAGCAAGATCAGCGATCGAGAACGTGCTACCTCGTACCTGGAGCGATCGCGAACAGAAAGTAATCGTGTGTGTTCGGTACGTACTGGTGTTGGCTATGTGTGTTCGCATGAATTCTTACAAAGCTGAAAAGCCATTGCGTGCCAGAGCTGATTTCGAGATATTACCTACGTATTGAAGCGTGGCGTCGACGTTTCTCGTAGAGAAACTTCGATCGTTTAGGTCCCATTCATATTTTCGACATCAAAAAGTTTAATATTTCATAATTCTTGCAACACTTTAATCGAGGCCTTTCAACAACTAAATCAAGCTCTGGAAACAATACTGTGGATGTCGAATTAGCAAAGTGGAAAGCGCGTATTTTCACGGCGGTTAGTCGCACAAAATCGAGAAAAATAGAAAGAACCCATACACCAGCACTGTACATGAAAAAATGAACAGAAAAGTCCTCTACCGTTTCATAATCCGCTTTACCATTTTCGAGATACAAACTACTGAAGTTTTAACATTCAAAATTGCCGCTACTCGCGCACCGGAAGTCGTCCGGAGGAGCAAATCTATAATTGCTAATATCTCGAGAACGGAGCGACGGATCGAAAAACGGTAAAGGACTTTTCGATTCATTTTTTCGCAAAGAACAGCTTGCATCTGTTCAAAACCTTAAAACCTTCAAAACAGCTTTCAAAACCCTAGTATAAAAATATACAAAGTTCTGAAACAAGAGGTTTGAGCAAATTATTGAAACTTGAGGCTTAATTAGCTCATCTTGGCTGGTGTGCGAGTTAAAAGAGCAAATCGCACGAGCTTCTCGTCTCCCAAGCGTTGGCTCGTACTTTCGCTCAAAATCAAAACCAGTCTCCCAGCCGCGAATCGAAAGTGGCCAGACTGGAGATTACAGCGTCTCGAAAGTGACCCATGCATGTCTCGTGTGAGTGTGCCTACGCGTTAACGATGCGTTTTCACTGAAGGCGACACAGCGATCAGACTTTACGGAACTGTAGAAAGTATACTGGGAACTTTAATTTATAGATTGCAACACGTCTAATCAGTTTTAAATACTGGTTTTACGGAATTAAAGCAGGAGAAAGTAAACTTGATTTTAAAATTCTAATCGTTATAAAATGTTCTATCGGAGACGAGAAGGGTCGTGGATGAGTTTCGACAGTGCGCGATGGTAGTAGTGCCAGGTTAGTACTAGCTTGAACAGTGCGTGCTACGTTGCGAGTCTACGAAGGAACCGTGCCTTCCGTTTCCTTGGGAACACTTCCTCCTCGATTCGAGGAAAATGCCAGATCATGGTTGTTTGCATCGGAAAATGGGTTTACTACTAACACTTCCATCGCAAAAGACAATCGCCGTCCAAGAACTTTTCCGATGCAAAGAACCGGAAACGGAAATAGTCGCATCGGTTCAGCCTGGTCGATGGACTTACTCTCGAGCTTGTCACAGTTGGTGACTTTACCCTTCCAGTCGCAGGTCTGTTTGTCCAAGTCAAAGGCCAGTCCGCTGGGGCACGTGATTTGCTTCAGGCCGGATTTCGTGCACCTGTTCGAGCCGGACAGAAAACAAACGGGGATCTCTTTAGTCATATTACGATCGATATTAATCGCTTACTCTCGAGTTGTTCGCAGTTCTTCACGTTCGTCTTCCAATCGCACGTTTGTCGCTCGATGTCGAACGCCAGACCCGTTGGGCAGCGGACGGTCGCCAACCTCGTCACACCGATCTCGGTCGCTTTGTCGCATCTGAGATCAAGGTTTACCATTTGGTCCTTTTTTTCTATTGTTTCTTTTGCACATTAGTGTATCGTGTACTCTGTGCTCTAGTGTATATTTTTAAATAATATACGCAAGGTGCGGGTGGTTGAAATGTACACATCTAACAAGTGTATTAAATGTACATGTACACTAGTGCATAGTGCACGATCTAATGTATAAAGTGTAATATATTCAACACTAGTGTATGTGTGTAGAAAAAAGATACGTAACATTGTACAAAAATAAGAAAGAAGGTGTAGTATAGAACAGAATCGTCACAGTGGCAAAACAACAGGAAAGAATGCAAGCGATCCAATTAAAAGTGAATGGTACAACCAGTTTGAAATATTTCTGGGAAAAGTGGAAGTATAGAAACGTACAACAGGATCAGTGTTCCCGAGGATATTTTTGCGCGTTTGTCCTTGACGATGAAATACCTTGCTTGTTCAAGTGAGTCAGGATATTCCGTCTGTCGTCATCGGTTAGAAGGCGAGTCCTGTATCCGGTATCAGGCTCGCCTTGAACCTTCGAACGCGGAATTCGATCGCCATAGGTACCGAAGGAACTCATTTCATCTCCTCAACTTTATGAATCGTTACCGTTAACTAACAGAATCGTGTTCTCGGTGTGTGTCCTTCGAGGTTACTTTTACCTGGCCGAGAATCGGTTACGGTTCGAAACGAATGTTATTTACGACGTCTTAGATTATCTCGATCGAGAACAAGTATTTTTCGGCCGAATATTCCGGGAAGATGACGCGATGTTTTGATAGTCAAGGAAACTTCGATAGTAAATCACTTTTTTCCTTAAACAACTTTCCCGTGAATAATTTCGAACACGTTTTTGTATTTTTTGATCAACAAGGTGTTAGTCATAGAGCAGTAGATGCTCGGATTAAGATACAACTTTCGACTAAATCTGATTAGATTACCTTACGACGTCACGGCAGTCTCCTTCTACGCTCAACCGGAAGTACTCGTCCCCCGGCCTATCCTGGCACAGCTCTTCGGCATTCGCGTCGATTCCATCGGCTCCTTCGTCGTCTTGCGCTCTAACCAGTCCTGAACATCAGAAAACAGGAATGAAGTAAAAAATAAATGCCTGAGCTTGAATGGAAGTATGCAAAAGACACAATTGGTTATTGTTGAGCAAGAAATGCTATCTCGTTTGAAAGAAGGATTTCCACCACCCAACAATTATGTACTTTCTATCGTCGATTACATAAACGAGCGGTTTCTTAATGTGACCATACAATCATTTTCTCTAGAGGAATCTTTATGGAACGATTTGGAAACTTAGGGATTTAATTACCTATTTGAAAGTTCTTTTTCCTCAGTGCATGATTGCCTATATTTAGCAAAGTAGATTCACCATGTCTATAGAATTCCAAGAAGTCGATAAAAGGAATCGCGAAGAAAGTGTACAACAAATGTCACAATTATCGTACCAACGAAACAATCGGAAAACTTAGATCGCGGTTGACATTTGGATAAAAAGGGCATGGAATCGTAGGTAGCGAAGAAACCGTGGAAAATGTCGCGATCGTACGGAGCCACGATCTCTCGAGATCGTAGACCGAACAAGTCGGGGTCACTGAACCCCGTAGAAGTAGAAAGTCTTGGAAATGTCAGGGCAAAGAGACGGGGGTGGGGAGGAAGCGTCAGTGGTTCTCTAAAGTTCCGTTCGACACCTCGTAATTGAGCGTGCCTCGATCGTGATCCATGATCGTGATCATCGTTTCCGGACAATCGTGATGCCTATCTCCCTTCGTTAAACTTTCACGCTGTCTGAAGACCTTAGATATTTTTTTCTTCATAGATTTTCGTTGGCTGAAGGAGTTTTTATTTAGAAAATTGACATAGATTTTTTTTGTAACAACGTAGGACTTTCATAATTATAAAATTGAAGATCAAGAATTGAGGAATGAAAAAATTGAGAAACGATTAATTCTGATAAAATTAAATTACAATGATCTCTTTGTACATTTAACTTGTCATTGCTAAAATGAGGAATTTAAATGAACTTTGATTAACAACAACTTAATTTTCATAACAATTATGAATCTGAAGTTTAAGTGGAGCAATATAGATGGAGACATTGTTTTTGATCTGTAGCAGCTGCTGTCAAGAAGCATTGAAATCACCAGAATCATGGCGACCAAACGTCTCCCAACTTGACAATTTTCGACACAACAAACGATTTGTCTGCCTATTATACTATTTACAAGATACTCACAGTGAATCATTAATCTGTTGGAACATTTAACATAAAAAAATTAGAGATTGCATAATGCAAAGACTTAAGTCTTTAATTTCTTCTGAGAAAGATAGATGAAACAGAAAAACGAAATGGCGAATAAAAATACATCAAACGATCTTTAATGCTCGAAAGTTCTCACGCAATAGTCTGGGCGTCGAAAACAGCTTTCACCGTCATTAACCTTTCGAAGAATCGAAACTAGAGATGGTGGTAAACAGGTGATTTAGCTAATTAATCATTTGGTTAATACAAAGTTGCAGTGACAACCCTCTAATTTCAGTCAAAATTAATTCAGAAAGATTGAAGTTTTATTCAAAGATCAAAATTTATGCTAACTGGTTTACAAAAGGTTCGACCCTTAAATGATGGGATAAAATTCAATTCAACTTTGATACTCTTTGGTCCAGAAAAGTATGAAAAAAGTAAGATAATATTTTTAAAATTAAACAAAGTGTTGTTTGAGAGATGTCACCGGTCCCGCCATTGAAGGGTCAAATCGGTTCACGCAACGGAAAGAGGATGAAGAGTACTCACCGGCGAAGAGAAATAAGGATCCAAGAAGGAGCAGGTACTTCGACGACATCGTCGTTGTTGTCGTCGCCGTCATCGTCGTCGTCAGGACAAAGAGTGTCTGGACAAGCCGCGCCCTCTCGCCCCTCTATATGTGCACCACCACTCCTTCCTCTTCGTCGAAGGACTTTCACCATCCGGATAGTGCTGCCATCTTTTCCACGTCGTGAAATGCCCAACTACCGGTTACGTTTCTTCCGTTTTAACGTCGCGATCTTCCATTTCGTTTCGATACTCTTCTCTCCGAAGAAATCGTTAAAAACGCCATTACAATTCCTATAGATCGTGACCCGAATGTCGAACAAATTTGCTCTACTTTCATCGTTATTTGCATTTCTAATAACTTCTTTGGTGGGAACTAGAAAATGCTGGCGCGATGACTTTCCAGAAGGGAGTTCGACTCCCTAGGCTTCTGAGAATCTTTTCTTCTCACCCTACGACCCACTTCAATTTTTCCTGTGTTCTTCTTGGAATATAGAGGGGATTTCCAAGTTTCAGATTCTGCTTAAGGTTTCTCTAGTCTCTCAGGTTCTTCTTGGAATGTCCTTAGGTTTTACGCATAACTCGTATCAATTAAAAATAAAATTGAATAATTTATAAGAGTATAAAGTAATGTAAGAACCATGATGTAAGCCTGTAGTAATTGTGTAATGGTATCGAAATAAATTAATACCTAATTAGCTAGTTACAGACAGTATGAATATTCGCGATATCTGGGTGAAGTTACAAGAACCGCTATACAGAAGAATAAGACGCGAGCATCGAAACGCTTTTACTATCGAAAATGCGGTACAAAAAGACCTCGAACTTTCAAGGTCCTGGTTGATCGAGTGAAAACCCGCCTTACGGATGTTTTTTATGGTACCCGAAGATATTGACGACCGGCGTTTTAAAACGTTCCACGAAAAGAGCGTTCGAGCTCGTAAAAGTTCCTGAAGAAAGTGGCGTCGTGATCAACTTTCCATGAAAATTCTTCGAGCAAAAAATTCTTTCTATTCACGAAACGTAAACCTTGGAGCTTATCCAGGACTAAGTCGATAGATGTGATCCAGCACTTTTGAAATTTTTGGGATACGAGAATAATGGGATGTAATATAAGTCTATTATTATTAAAGGCCATAAGGGTAACTCTAATTTGACCTTTAGTATTGCTCAAAAGTAATGCCTTGACAAAAGAAATTGTCGGATATTCTCTCTCTTTTTTAAACGACATAATCGCGTGTACAGCTGTTACAAGTTCTGTAAAGCTACAGTCCAACAGAGTTATTTTCACCGGGAACGACGTCGATAACCTTTTACCGTGTAAACCGCAAATTTATTGAGCACCGTTGGGTGCATCCCGTTGAAGCTCAGAAATAAAACACGTTGTTGCGCAAAGCGTAAACGTTGACGTCTCGTTTAAGCAGACGAACAGAGAAATGGGAATTATTTTTCCTCAGGCAAACTTTAAAAGCCCGTAAATAATTCATGTATCCTTGTGCTGTCAGGATGATATGGAAAAAGTGAAATGGAATGATGTGGAAACAGGAAATAAAGGATTCTTTCGCAACGCTCCCTTGTGGATAAAAGATCAAAATGTACGAGCATGAACGAAATAGACGCGCAAATCGATAATCCTTTGTTCTCGGAATTAAATCGGAAAATTCTTCAAGGTAGATTATCCTTGAGATCGCTGACGGATATAATTCTTTGTTCTTTTCGACGTAGACTGGAAATTGAGGGTGTAACGTGATTTATATTCATAATTCTTTCTCTTCGTATTCCGAAAGAGCATTTTTCTAAAAATTCTATAATTATCGATCGCAATATTTTATCATCGTTCAACGAGATTATTCACGGTACCAACACAATGTCGTTATTAACCATTATAACACGGTTCGCGTTATCGCAGAATTTACTGCATCCCAGTAAATCCTGTACGAAGAAACGTGTCGAGATAAAATACGAAACACGGGGCACCATAGTCGAGCGAGGTGTGCTGGATCGATGGAACCATTATGGTGGTCGGTCTACGCAAATCTTTGCTTTCGCAATGGACTGTGCTTCATCGGGATGCGTGCCACGAATTTTTGTGTCGTTTTCACAGAAACTCGTCATCGACAAAAATCAACGCGAAACATTCAATTACCAATTGTTTGTGCAAGCTTTGACCACTTTGTAAATCTCCTTTTGTTTCTGGCAGCGTTACAGCGATTTAATTAAATTCGTGTGCGATAATATGTGGGAAGCGATGTTGCGATACGGAGTTTTGTTAGTTACTTTCTACATGTTATATTCCATCTAGATTACTCGAAAAAAGAAATTGTGAATAAAATGAGAAGTCAAATTTTTCATATGGACATGATAGTTTTTCGTTAGAATGAAAATTCAGCGGAGCGAGTAGAAAGGAAATCGATGAGGCAATCAAGAGATTAAAAAGGAAGAAATACTCGGCGCAGCTCTGTTCGCGAAATGTTTCACGAACTGGAATGCGTTGCAAACACTAATGATGAAACACTTATATGCTAATCGCTCAAACGTCGAAGGAAATACGAGTGCAAACTAGATGCACGAAATTACGATCATCAATTAGAATTGCACTTCTACCGTACCATATATAACTCGCGAATAATGTACGGTGTACATACGTATACCGCGTTGCGATCCATTCTTCAAAATAGCCGCCTAGAAAAGAGAAACAAAGAGCGGGTGATTCATGATCTCACGAAGGCAAGTAGCATTTCCTATAAATCCAACAAAACTTCGTAACCACATTTAACCACGCTTAAATAAGGAAATGGCCGTTTCCTGATCGTTAATCACGAAACACGTGTTCACCCGTACGTGTCTATAAACGTTTCACTCACCTGGAAAACTGATCGTAAAAGTTCATTTATTTCGTGGTACTTCTTCGAATCATAATTTATATAAGAGGAAATATTATTTTAAAAATAATTGATTAGAATTACGAGTGCGTTAAATTGCAAGTGAAATTGTAAAGTCGTGTTTATTAGGGTACTTGTTTGTATAATACTTGAGCAACAAGTCGAATATATTAGATTGCACGATAATATTGTTCTGAATCGCAGCCCTTGTGTCGAAGTCTTGCTATCTCTGTGAGAAGAGAATCCATTGTTACACATTTTGAAATTATAACTCGCTGGGTCCAAATATAAGAATCGATTAGATAAAACTGAAGACTTTCCAATATTTGCAGTGGACGGAAATCACAAATATTTCGAAGCAAGACCGTATATTACAGGGCAGATGAGATGTAACTACCATGTATGTAGCTGATAAAAGGAGGTTCAATATTTCATAACGGGCGGGAACGTGCAAATACATTGCAGTCGATGAAACGAGAATTTATATTTCGAGCTACGTGACCGAACCGATTCGACAAAATCGATAGGCAAAAACAATAGATATTTCTAAATACCTGCAGTGATAGAAAATGAAGTGCTATGAGCGCCAATAACGAGTAATACAAATAATTATTATCATTTGCCATAATTACCATTTATCATTCTTTGAATTACTAGTACGTGTTTCGAATAGCTGAAAATTATAAGCGTGCAACGTCGATCGCTAACACGGTGATCCAGGAGGATCCAATGGCATTTCTAAGCACACTCTAAGAGGAGTCCTTGACGAGATGCGCTGGTCGGGATGCCAACGGGGGCACACGTTCACCATAGAATAAATAACGGGGTGCTGTTGGAAACCAGTTTTCGTAGTTCACCAGCTTGTGCGTGCAACGTGCCTCGTTTCTTTTTCCCTCTTTCCCCTGGTGACCTATGCAGCCCAGGCGCCAGATATTATTTCTGTTGTTCGCTAACGAATGGATTCCTGTGCTCCAGGTTCCTTTCCCTGGCCATCGAAATTAAACACTTGCTTCTACTTTAGAGTAGGGATTTTAACTATTAATATTGTGGGGATTTCAGCTATTAATATTCGAAGTTATATCGACTTCTACATATTAGAAAGGTGTTAATCTAAAATCGAAGTTTCCAAACTTTCGATTAAAACCGAAGAACGATGTTGCAACCCGTATTACAAAATTCCAAACAAGATTTAAATAAAAATTGAATTTCTTCAGTCCAGGTTATAGAAAAGTATTTCGAAAGCCATCAGCGTAGATGGAAGAAAAGAAATCGTCGTCATCAAACTGCCATTCATCTGCATGATTTACGACGACCGTTCTATTAATCACCGACGAAGAAAAGATCGACACCTTCTTCTTGCGTGAAAGGAAACGCTGATAAGAATCGTGGGGAACATAAGGACGGATCTAAGAGGCTGATCCGGTGATCCGGGATTTATCGATTGAGATCGCGAGCCGAAGCCACGCATTCCGCGATCAAACGTGCGGATGGTTCAAGGAGAGGTTGCGATTGTAGAAAGCATGAAGGAAGAAGAAAAGAGCAAGAGTAAAAAGGTCTGTGGGTCACTGTGCTAACCGATTACGTAACCGAGTAACCTTCGCTGCTCGTAAACGTATTTTCTACGTTTTCCTCGTTCATCAATTACGCGAGAAAATTCTGCATCAAATATTTCATATTCGAATATTCCCAAATTCTGAAAGCTTCCACGATTACTCGATGATAAAATTTGACTTCAATTTCGAGAAAACGTGAGGAAGTATGGCAGAGGACGGGAAAGTTGGCAGACGCGAAACAAGAGAAGAGAGGAGAAGTTTCGAAATACGAGATGCGCATAATTATGCTCGCCTACTTAGGTTGCATCGGGAATGCAACGTAAGTTCTTCGATTTTTCTGGCACGCCTTTCGATCGGCCTTTGTGAACCCTGCTGTGACTGCCTTTTATGGCTCATAACACGCTCGTGTTCCATCGCGCTGCATCGTTCTGCTGCTTCTTCAGCGACACGACTCTCGTACTAATCACAGTAATTGCCATCGTTTCTGTGACGAATTGAAAATTGTCGCCTTTGTGACTCTTTTAGTGTCACTGGGAAATATGTACTTGTCATTTGCGATCAGAGTTGTGGATATTTCTAATCGGACTGTGCGACTTCATACATTTTGCAGTCCATGAAATGTATTATCTTCAATTTTAGATTATTGTAAGTAAATGTGTTTGTAGCTTTTTAAAATTTAAGTGATCATAAAAGTTTGTTCAACAATTTCAATTTCATTTGTTCAACTAATTTCAAAAACTCCTTGATCCTTAAAAAGAGTTTATAATGGGAAGGAGATGAGGAGAAATAAAGAACGGGACGTTATTAATCTAACAGTCGAGAGTATAAAGGATTAAACGAGGCAAAAGGAAAACGATCGTTTAGCAGGGAGACGACGGAAATAACCGGATAAAGTTGTATGGAAGTCGTTTCTCCGTGTCTCGGTTGGCATTCTCCGAAAGGGAATCGAAAGAGAAATTCCGTTGAGACGGGCATACGCCGTGCAGCTCGTGGATGCGAAGGAAGGAAGGTGGTTCACCTTGCAGGAACAGCCTTCCGTTATTCCTCGTAACAGACGCCACCACGGCCAGACTATATCGATATCGATTCGCCTTCGATGGCGAGAAAATCGCTTTCCTCGAATCGTTTGCTTCTCACCGCTCCAGTACTCGAACAAAGCGTGTTAAGAGGAAATGCTCTGTGAAACTGGTCGTTTAGTTTCAACCTTTTACTTACTGAACAAAGAATTTCTTTCTATTTTTAACTCAAATATCACAATTAAATATCTCCATTCTCATATTAATGCATGCTTCATTATGACATACACATATGACACATATGCACATCACAAAAGTTATGTATCTTCATATTTTTTAACGTGTGTATAATTATTTAGGATTATTTTTAAAGAAGCTCCTAAGTCATTATGACACATATGTACATCACAAAATGTATCTTCATATTTTTTAACATGTTTATAATTATTTAGGATTATTTTTAAAGAAGCTCCTAAGTCATTATGACACATATGTACATCACAAAATGTATCTTCATATTTTTTAACGCGTTTATAATTATTTAGGATTATTTTTAAAGAAGCTCCGAAGTCATTTCGAAAGAGTATGAAGCATTGTTTGCGTAAATATACTTGTAGCTTTCACAGTATGGCATTAATCTTCATCTACCTCGGCTGTTTACCGGTCGATGATCCACCGGAGACAACTACCAAAAGTATTTACAGTGGAGTGTCTTTCAACTAGAGATTTCACTGTCTCGAAGGTTAAAGATTTGAAAGATAGTGAAAGAGATTTACAAGTGAACGTTAAACATGCTTTGTTTGTCTTGGCAATGTCGGAGTGAAAACAACCGTGTTCCGAGCAGAACACGCGAAACATACCAATGTTCGCCTTCCAATTTATTCTATGATTCGTCCACATAGTTAATTTCATTTTTTCTCTTCATCCATGCAAGGTTTTTTATCGTAGTTCGATTTATTAACAAATTAATTTCACGTCAAGCACTTAAATGTTCAGGTATGCAAAAACGGTCGGCGTAATTCTCCATTCTTCTTCGGTTATTTTTCTCTTATTTTCTTTTCCTAGTTACATACTTATGTGGGACGTCGCTGCAAGGTAAACCACCTTTCTTCTTCCCGACAGCGTCTTATAATTTATGTTTAGTAGGGTAATTAAACCCTGCTTGATCTTTGGTCAAGATTTTCAGAAGGGAAGCAAATGAAAGTACTCTTCAATTATGCTTGAAGTGTTTGAAATTGAACCACTTTGTCAAAGAGTTAACCGAGCCATATGTCCGAAACGAAATTTCATTGTTCCACAACAGAAGTACCGATTATGGTGAAACGATGGACGATGACCCGTCCATGGTCAAGGTGAAAATCACGTCGTAGTCGTCGGGTTGTGCCGTTCATACAAAAGAACCCTCTTCCGGCGCGTGATCGGAATCAAATCTGACCCGTCTTTGATCTATGATCCACGGTATAACCCGGTTAACATGATCCTAGCCCGAGTAATTCAAATTTTGTCGAAAAAATAAATGCAAATAAGAAATAGTGATTGTGCCAATTATGGTAATGCCATTCTCTATCTTGTTTTCCTCCATTATTAAAGTTTATTAGCGCGATAAGCTCTATGACAATCAGAACCTGTTCCCCAAGAGATGATTTCATGGTTCCACAATGCAAATGTTCCTCGACCATTTTATTCTCGTTTTGCCACTATTGAATGTTTAATTCGAGACACGCGTGTTGTACTCGATCTCCATGCCGCGTATAGAGCGACAAGACAAAGAAAAAGCACTTTTAAAGTCATGGTCACGTTACCTCGGGAACGAACCATTTCACGAGTCCCCGCACGATCTGTTCCTGTTTTGCTGGCAATGTTTGCCAACGCGCCTTTCATTCTGATTTTACCGCCGTTCCAGGGTTTTCATTTTTCAATTCACAACTTCAAGAAATCTCGATATTTTCGAAATATTCGTTAACCTTTAAATTCAGAAATCATCAAATTTAATTGACGATGATTGAAGCCTCACAGACTTCCGTAATTTAATTTATTACAAACGAATACTTATTTTCGAAAATGTTAAACCTTTTAACTGAATGTCAAAAAGCGTCGTCTGCAGAGGGACAAGGTCGATCGTAACCGAAGGTACAATATGCGATCGATACCTCCTCGTTTAAATAAACCGAAATGGTAATGATTGCAAATTCCAGTTGGCTGCTCTTTCATCCTGAATGAGTCGCCTCGTCAAACAGAGAACGAAACCCAGATGCAAACTTTTACCTTTATACACACGCTCGCAATTATCGACTAGCAGAAAAAGACTTTCGGTACATTTACATTTCAAATATACCTTGCAACTTTTATTTTTTCAAGTTTCGATTCGTAAGCTTTTTAATTTATTTCCGTATTTAAATTATATGGATTTTATTGCTGATGGGTGACATTTGGGTACAATTAGAACATTGCGTTGTATGGCCGTTCGTTGTATCGCTGTGAAACGGTATTTTGCGCTGGAGAGTTTTGCGACGCACCTTCGAAGAAATGGAAGGCGGTGAAATTGACTACTTATTAGGTCAGTGGGCGATGGAAGGCAAATACCACGGCTGCGATTATTTGTCCCGACGTCGCTCCTTTCGCACGGGCAGGTGCTAATTGAACTTCTCCTACCATGGCGTACGATCGGAGATTGAAATTTCTTTGGTAATCGAGAGAATTTCACTTACACTGCAGCCATAACCCACAAAAATATAATATTAAATATTAATCTTACTTGAATAGTTGTCACACATACTACTTAAAAGATAACACTTAAAAGATAACGTGGTTTATGTAATTTCACAAGATAGTACAACTTACTAGATGTCTGAAAGTTCTATCATGAAATAATGTGCGATTTAAAATAAATTAAAAAGAAAATAATTTATATTAATAGTCAGAGAGGCGAATGTAGTAGAAGAATTTATGTTTTAGAAAATAAAAAAGAATTCCTTCGAGCCGGATTCGAACCAGCGACCTATGGATATCTCTTTCCAGTATAACCTCTACAGTCCACCGCTCTACCAACTGAGCTATCGAAGGATTGTACCAAAGTTTTCTTAAGTATCATATATAAATCGAATTCATTAGATCCCAAATAATTTCATTGATTCCATTATGGAAATACTCTTTTAACAATTGCATGATACTATAATAAAATATATAAAAAATTTCACATTGGAAAAAATCATAATTTACTTGAAAGAAAATTCATGTGAAAGTCCATCAAGGGTAGAAACAATTGCAGAACTATGGAGGCCATATAATTCTTTTATTATATTTAAAAAAATTAATAATTAAAATTATGCATCTTAACGAATGTAAGTAAATTTTTCAGATGTGTGGAAATGTATGTGGGAAGACCTAATAATTTTAATTTTAATTTGTTCGTATTTCCTATATAATAAAGGGAGTAATGTAAATTGTTGCTAAAAGTTTAACAATAATAATTAAAAAGTAGAGCTGACAGTAGAGCTGTCAGAGTTATGAAAGGGACACATGATCTTCATTTTTAATGAGAGTATATAATACGTTTAATTTAATGAAAATACATTTTATTTTTATAAAAATATTCCTTCGAGCCGGATTCGAACCAGCGACCTATGGATATCCATTTTTCCCTTCATTTACAACTACAGTCCACCGCTCTACCAACTGAGCTATCGAAGGCCCGTGATCGTCTCTTCGGTGACGATGCTATAGTAAATCAAATAAATCTCATGCTACCGAAGCGTCAAAGAGAAAGGAGGCTCCTGGTAAAAAGAGTCCAGCCGGATTTGACCTATGAATGTCTCTTGCAAGTTACGAGATCGAAAAGCAACCATTCCGTCTCACTTTTGTACTAATTTTTATTCTAGAGTGCTAATCACAGTTTCCTAGTTTCCAAATTTCTACGTTTGACTTCCAAGTTCTCAAATTTTTAAATTGAGAAAGATCTTTCAATCAACCCTTGCACAATGGCTGACAACCCTTCAGAATATAATTCCCCTTGTGTTACCTTTGTTACCCTTGTTTCCCTTGTTATTTTAAACCATCCAGTATATTTCCAACAAATTTTTTCGATTACTTAATAATTTAGCGAACATTTCCCATCTACCGTGCACTCACATTTATCATTGTGCAAATGGCGGGATCGTTAAGCAGTTTTTCAGCGTGGATCTGGTAATCGTTTTCCGTTGACTGACTTTTCTACTGGCTCGATCGGCCACTGTTTCATGAGATTTATTCCTCGTTAGATCGAGGGCTCAGAGAATTTTTGCTCGGCCATCCGTAACGATCCCGTAACACCGGTAGCTCTACGCGGTTTATTACTATGCGTTACGTCTGTGCAGTTACACTGAACGAGCCTAAGAAACGCCACAAATTTCCGGTCTGCTTCTATTTCACTCGATCTCGTGGTTGGGTTACAATTACGGTATTACCTCTGTAAGTAACAAGAACTTTCGGTCCACCGTAGCTACCATGTGGAGCGGAAGGTGTGGAGGAAGTTACGTTTGATCTGGGCTGCAATATTACTTTACCGAGTGATACGAGTTTACAGTGCACATAGTATATTAAGTTAACTCTTCATTACTATAATGAGTGTTCGATTATGAACAGACAAAGTTGGGTAATAAATGTGGAGGTTTATCAGATTAGTTTTTTTTTTATTATGAATAGTGTTTACAATGCTTCGGAAATATTAGAGCTGTACATGAACAGTTTCATCACTGACATACTTTAGTTACATTATTCCACTGGTTGATTCTAGAAATTGGAGCACCTTGAAGCGGCGAAGAGAAACTTGAATAATTCAACTCCATCGTGTTGTTTTCTTACCAATTGTTACTGCCATGTCGAAACTGTTTTCTTCTTTTGGATCAGTACTAATTGCAGTTTCTTCGAATCACTAAGTATACGCGAACATATATCCTGTATCTCGAATATCCAACGAAATTACGCCACTTCCTGCGACCAGTTTCACCTTCGGACCAAAGGATGCTGGAACAAAAGAAAAATCTTCCAGAACCTTGTCCTTCTTCCGGTGTCTCCGTGATCCTGACACTGAAGGAATTTCGAGGACGAAACCTTATTTCTGTCCATCGCGAGGCCGTCGATTAAGGACGACCTCCATTACACGTCGTCCACGAATTGAAGAACTGCTATCCGTTGAAAGATAGGTTTCACGTTGACAAAAGACACAGGAATTCGCGTGGGTGTTTGAAAGAGGCGTGGTGCATAACTCGAGGACAATGCAGCGTGGATTCGAGAGCGGTCAGAATCGACAGAAACAGAGTTGAAAATGGGTCAGAAGGTTTTTCATCGAACGATCGACTCGCTCTGGATCACTCGTTCTGGTTTTATGGACGATGAGTTCGGGTCGTCGACTTTCCCTTCGATCCACTTCGAAGGACATCGTTTGTTTTTCTTTTATATGGCTTTAAACTCGTTCACCTTATGGCGACGGAAACCTTGATTCTGAGCATTCAGTTTTTTCACAGACTCTCGTAAAATACAGGAAACAGTTTTTAAATCACTTGTTGAATTTCACAGGAAGGCACGTTGTTCGATAACGCGCCATATTCCTCGACGTTAGATTCCTAACTTAGGAAACTCATTTTAACTTCTGTCGCAATGTTAGAGTAATTTGCAGTTGATGTTAATAAACGGTGAATGAAATAAACATCGTTAAATGAAGAGAGGAATAAACGGCTCGATGTGGAGAACGTTGCACTTGAAGATGAGTTGAGTATCGCTTTCAACTTTCAACTCTTCTCCGTCCAATCATCGTCCTTCTCACATTTTTACCTGTTGCTCAAAGGTTTAACTAGATACCCACATGTGTTACGACATTTTTGTTATCCGTCGAAGAATCTCAGATACCACCCATCATGAAACGCATAATTTTCTAATTCCTACATAAATCGGAGATTGGATGATCAATTGCGTAACGTTCCTCACCGTGAAAGTCTCGAACGGAAACGGCACATGTAATTCGTTCGATTTTTAACGCGTCTATCGATTGAAATTCTAATTTACCTTGTAACTAAAATTAATTAAAGTTACAAAATTTAATTTATTGTTTCGTATTTAAATTGTAATAATTCAATTACGTGAAATACCGGTCAAGTGACCCCTATAGTGCTTGATATATTGCCACCGACTTTACATAACAACGTACGACAGAAAAAGGAAAAAGAATCGAAAGAACGATCTTGTTATCGAGTTCGCTTAAATTTATCATCACTTTCACCGAGGCCACGAAATATAACCTTGTTGATAGCGAGACGAGTCAGCTTATCACGCCCTCGGATGATTACAATTAATTATTACGACATAAATATGGCGGGAATGATGCTTTCACTGAAAAGATACTTTTCGGAACAGTATCTATTCTGGGAACGTATTAGCATATGAACGACAATGACGACTCTTAAAGAAGAATGTCGTAAATAAACCGTTTCTGAGAAATCGAACCTTCCTTAAATCCGTAATTGTTAGAACAGCGAAATAACTGTCTTGTTTGGCAATATGGCGCTTGCTGTTCAACGTCATCTGACAAATTGCAATGCAGATTCTGATGGAAACTAAAATTGCAACCGCAGATATCGTTTAATTAAAGTCACCACTGAATCTTGTTATAAAAGACATTCTAAAATAGAGGTACAGTTAAAACGATGACAAAGTAGAGATACCAGGAGCAATATAATGAGAGCACGTCCCAGATTCTGCGCGTAAAGGTCCGACCAACCGCAGATCGACCACACCGTCTCCCGTTTAATATTCCAGATTCATCCTGTCGGTTCATCCTGCGGATGAGGTCGAGAGACAAGAGTTGTGCGAGGTGCACAGCACCCTGGGGGCATCCGTGACTAACTTTCGCTGTCAAACGTCATGTAATCCAGGGCCGAGGCGGTTGGAAATCCGCTTCGTTGCTAGATTATCCGTCTACGGATCCGCTCGCACCCGTAAAACATGGGAATGACCCCGTATCTATGGCTTTTGCAACGTGTTCCGCTGCACTCGCAATAGATCCTCGGTAACGCGGTCGTGTGTCGAAAACGATTTGCATAAAAAAATTACATTTATTGCAATCTGATTCAAATGGTAATAATTACACGTCATTGTACGGATGAGGTAATATAACTGATGGGGTCAATTTTCCTTGAATATTTGGGTTTATGTGTGTTTGTACTTTGTAATTGTATGATGAGCATGGGTGCATATTATGAATGAAGCTTGTGTATGGTATGATTGAAGTTTGCATCTAATGAAGATTGCTAGAAGATTGTTTTTTGGGTGTGATCGAATGTTTTTGAAGAACGAAGCGAAGAGTGCATTGCTTTGAGAGAAATCGTGAGATAAAGACGTATGAGATTTACAATTCGAGAGATTCCATTTGTATTGTGTTTAATTAGTTACAACTATTTATTTGTTAATAAATTTCATTAATCTTCTCAATTATTAAATATTATTCTACATGTTAAGATTGTTGAAAATTTTGTAGGATGTAGATGTTTATCGACGAACGTGATTTCAGGGCTAAGCTGACTGTCATTGTGTCCGTGAAGCACATATCGATCAGATAAGATAGACACAAATCTCCGAATACTGATATTGTTTCTGGTGTTAGCTTAGAGATTCTCACAGACAAATACTGTTAATAATTCAGTATTTTCTATAAATAAGAATCTTGAAATATTCGTTGGAGTATTTTATAGTCGATTGGATTCCACGTTGCGTTTCACGTTCGTTTCCCTAAACGTACATATTCTCCTGAAACTCGACTAGTGGTGGGCACGTTAATGAGATTCCTGCATGATCGGACCGGTATCCTGTCGAAGGAGCCTTAGCCAGGGACGGCCTTGCCACAGCTTTCTCTACTTTCGCTTACGCGAGATTTTCAGCCCGTTACCGTGTCTGTTCTTGACGCCATTTATCGCCTTGGCTCGCGTGCATTCCACGAAGGGAGATCAATTTCGAGCCGATGAAAGAGGAAACGATCTTCGCTTATATTATCGTTCACGAGGTAAGCAGGTACAATGGTCAGACGAATTAATTACGGTAAGAAATCGATAAATCTCGATGAGACGGATCGAGTGACTCGATAGATAATTACGATCCAGCTGCAATGTAGCTAATTTACAAAAGTTTCAGGGACGTGTAATATGCAGTTTTGTGGACACTTATGATTTATTCATAATATTCATTATATCGATGTTGGTCAATGTCTAACGGATTAAGTACAGCATTTTGCAAAAATTCTTGCGACCGAGATAGAGGTTGCAACATTTAGCTGCCAATTATGTTCACGACACGTGGGTGCTAATCTTTCGATGCACTGCTAAGTCATTCATACTTGGATTTTTTAATTCTAACTCGTACATTATCTCGACAGTATTGAAATATCGATAGTGTTATCCTGAAATATTGGCAATATGGCCGAAGGTGCCCATAAGACGACTTCGAAAGCAATAAATACTTAAACCCTTCCTTTCATCCCTAGGCTTCGAGTTTCCAAACCAGCGGTTCCGAACTTTTCACGAATCACCTTGGATGTTCCATCATTTTTAAGCCTCCATCGTATTTCACGAGACGCCATCCGCCCGTTTATGAAGAGGAGTTTTTACGTTCAATTTCGGGATTCCAAGACTGCTCGTCATGGAATAAAAATGGCAGCTATGAAAGAGCGGCTATGCATCGGAATGCAATCGTCACCTCGAGTCAGCGAACGTCGGTTGGTATTTGACGAGGTTACCGTGCTTTTACCCAGGCACTGTCTTCTTTCTTTCTCCATCATGCGGAAACTAACGGTAATCTATTCGTTATTTTCTGATCAACCGCCTTGTCTCATTACAGTCGAGCTAATCGTTCGCCATTGTAATTTCATTGCTCAATAGCTTTTCTTGCTACTGTGCTATTAAATGCCATTTTACTTGATTCACGGTGATTGGGACTCTAGTGATTTCATTCTTCCATACTTTGTTGCCTTATCCTGCTCCGTTGTACCGTTATTACCGTGATTAACATACTTTTTTTTATCGAGTACGCTGACGTGTTTTATTAGAATGGTCAATTGAATAAAGAGAGTTGAACAGATCGATCTTGCACGGTTAATTGATCAATTAATCGTGGAGTCAGTAAACTGGGATGAAGTTATAAAGAATTTTCGGTTGTGAAGTTCTTTTTATTCCAAAGTGATTTTAAGATGGTATCGATTGTCTTTCGATTTCTAACACACGTGAAATGTTAATGTGCAGACAATTTTGCCTTTCTCGTGTCACACCTACGGGCTCCGAAGAATGCTGTCGACGTTTTCTCGGCCACAGTGTGCGTCGTTATAGCCTGTCACTTGTCCGCAATGTCGACCACGCACACGCGACGCCGTTCCAATTTCCATCGACGAAAAACGACCCGTCGATTTCGTAACTGTAACCTTATTGCAAATTCGCCGATATCCAGACCGACCTTGATCTTATAACATACTCCGGACGTTCTGATTTCATTCAAAAATACGCATTAAAATTTTCTCTCGTTTGTACTTAGAATCCCATAAAAGATAGAGAACAAGAACCGTATTTCAGGAATTGTGGACAGAAACTAATACTGCTCCAAGACATTTATTCTTACTGTATTCTTGGACTTATATTGAAATTAATATCTTAGACAATAATACTGAAATCAACACTGTTATATCAGGACCAGTATTATATAAATATGAATCTATTTCATAAATGAAATTAAGCATAGCGTGGCAGTGCTGTCCCTTGAAGTTTAATTAAAAGGTAAATTAGAATAAGAAAAGCGCAGTTAGAGTCATGAACCTAAGTGAGCGACAAAGTATCTCTGAACTTGACAATCGAGTCGCTCCACTTTCAACAGCAGGAGAGTGGGAAATAAAGGAGACGTGTTTCGCTGGTTTCTCTTTTATTAAAGGCTCGAGAACAGTAAATTGATATTATCACTTAGCTTTAAAAATATACATACACAATATTTATATATATATATATATAAGTTCAGCTGACCCTTAGAAAAATAAGGGTGTCCGCCGATCGAGGGGTAGGGAGGGAATAGTTTTGGCGATCGCTGAGGGATCATCGACATATCCCGTGGTTACAGGACACCGGTCCGATCTTCCAGCTAAATTAGTGTCCCCTCGAACAGCAAGATCCTTCGGGAACACGTAAGGGACACGCGTTTCTATATTACACAAATTCGGGCCATCCTTAGCTGCGATCCCGTGTCGTTTCTTTTCGTAGGGGTTTTATAAGGCCAGCGAGAAGTCGCTCGATCGTCATCGAGGCTTAAAGATAAGAGAGGGGAGGGGATTGTTTCACTGTCTCGTCGTTTGTCGTCGTGTTCGTCCTGGTCGCTGAATCTCGAGGCGCAAAGAAACTTTATCACAGATCGCTGGTGACGTGATGGACGGTTTTCGTGCGTGAACAGGTCCGGGATAAGGATGATCGATGATCGCGTCATTTTTTACACCGTTCCAGCCCTCGGGACACGAGAGAAGCGTGTACGTCTCTCGATGGACCTCGTCCCACGCCCGAAAACGTCGTCGACGACCCCACGTCCACCGTGAAACTCGTGAAGGATGATCGACCAATGGCAGGACGAGCAAAGAGGGGTTGCAGGAAGATCAAGATCAGAGTGTTTGACTTAGACGAGAAGGAGGAACGCGACACGGTAGGCTTAGAAGAAGCCGTCACCGGTTGGATCGTTCACCCATGGGTAATTATTAGGGCAGCGTACGCAGGTCTGCAGATTTATGGTCTCTCCGGGTACCTCTTTCGAGGTGAGCTTGCAAGTGTGCGGCACCCAACAGGCAGGAGGTCCGTCGACCACGCACTTCTCCCTCCACGGCTCGAAGTTCTTCGACTCTGTGATCGTGCGCGGGTTCTGGATCCATTGGATCACCTGGGTCATCGTCACGAAATACACGTCATTGTGGTTTGCCAGAATCTCGTCGATCCAGTAGAGGAACGCGTCCAGGAACTCGGGGTTGTTCTTTAACCAGGCAGCATGGAAGTAGAGACCCAGAGGAGCACGGTTCTGCTCGTAATGCCTGTCAAAGTTGTGATTCAGGAAGTTGTAGAATTGGTCACCGGTCAGGATATTGCTGCAGGAGTCCACCATGGCGCAGCCGGGCAGGTACTCGTCGTTCTGTGGGTCCTCGCGACGGTCCAGCTCGTTCATCACCATCTCCCAGACTGCGTGCGACCTGTGGAACGACGGATGAAGTGAACCAAACTGCTACCTGGTGAAATCGACACCGGGTAGCTGTTTGATTGCGTTACCTAGTCGGGCAGTGTTGAAGGTTGCCGTGACAACGGTGTGGCATTCTGAAGTACATGGTGTAGGGCCAAAGTGGTGGGTTGTTCAAGGCCGCAGTAATGGTGGAGTCGTAAAGGAAGGCTTGCTCCTCCATCATGGTAAACTGATTGTTACCACCGACCCTGAGGTAAGGGGCTCTCACACCGACTACACTGTTGTCCGTCAGATTAGCGAACTTCTCAGCGATGATCCTCATTCCTGCCATCTCCTTGGCCCAGTCGTCAACGCCGGCGTCTGACCAGAAGCGTTCGTCGTCGTTGTGACTTGAAACGCAATAGGTCCAGGTTAACTTTCGAACAGAACCTAAAGAAGCTAGACATGTGGAAGAATATTTCTTACGAGATGGAGTGAACGGCGATTTCGTGTCCCTTCCTGTGCATTTCCTGCACGGCCGAGTAGTTGGTGTACTTGTGGGACACGAAGAAGGTGGCCTTGATGTCGCAACCGTTCGGGCTCTTGCGTTTCCCGTTGAAGATCTCCTTGTACAGGCCGATGTTATTGTTGTTGATGGCGTCATCGAAGGTGATCGTGATCATCTGAGGCACGTCCTTGGCCGGCAGGTCACCGGGAATCAGGGTACCGTCCTCGGAACAGAAGCAATCGGGAAGTACGCAGACCACAGGGTCGCAAGGCGGTGCTCTGTTCGGGTCGTTGTCCATGTCTGCAAATGTTCAAGGTATCCACTTCGTCATTATTTGAAGGACGAATACGGTGAAAGTTGCTTAATCTCTTTCCAAGTAACTCCAAATAAAAAATTAAATCCTAGAAATCTTACCGCAAATGTTCTCATCGGATCCATCGGTACAATCCTTCTCGCCGTTACAGAAAAGACCCCTCTCGATACAGGAGCCATCTCCGCAAGCGAGGAACCCGTCCTGACACAGTGGTTCTTCGGTGTATAACAAAGGCTTAGCCTTTCTCTCCTTGTTCTTCAGCTTGCAATTGTTCACCGAGTCTTTCCAATCGCAAGTCTGCTTGTCGATATCGAAGTACAGTCCTGCGGGACACCTGATAGCCTGGAGACCGGAACTGGTGCACTGGATCACGTCACGGCAGTTGTCACCCTCCCCTGCTACCAGTCTGAACCATTCTCCTGCATCCTTGTCCTTGCAGATCTCATTTTCGAAGCTGTCCTCCTTCTTGGCGTCTTCTTGTCGTTTCACACGATTCGAGCCCTCTAAAACGATAGGTGGTCGGAGATCCTTTTAGACGAACTCGTTTCGTCGGATGTAAATTTAATTACAATTACTGTTATTGGAGGTCAATGACGGTTTTAAGGAACCTTATGAACCAGTGTTAATTTAAATAAATATTGCATCTCAAATGTAAAAAATGAACTAGTAATAATTATCCTCGCATACTCTACAATTTACAGATATAATAGTTTAGAAACTCCGGAATGAAAACATCGATGCTGAAGATGTATTTATATGTAAATAGCAGTTTACGATTAGAATTTTTATAAGATCAGGAATGCTATTGAAAACACGCAAATTTCTTCGGTGAAATTTCGATCCGTGTTACGTAATCCATGACATTATAGAAAGCGAGAAATTAACGTCAATATTCACATCGCCTATCCATTATTTATCCTTCAATCAATGAAAGTCGTAGACACCTTCAGCACCTTTCTCATTTTTAAAACGGCGATCAAACAACGAACTTTCATCTTCATAAAACTTCTTCAAATCGTCGATGCTTGTAAAAGAAAGGATTTATGCAATCAACGTGCTAATGGGGCCTTTTGCCGTTAAATTAATCGAGCCACATTCGATTACTTGCGTTTATCCGAGGCGGAAGCGAAAATCAACAGAATTATTTACGTAATCTTCGCTAATATTTATTTTGTTTACGTAACTCATCTTCGAATAATATTACATAGAGTTTTTGTTCGGCGAGTACTTTTACTCAATTCGGATCGAAGGATGTCGTGAAAGCGGATGGAAACGTTGCAATTTTTCCGCGCACGAAAACACGCGTATCATTTTCCTCTATTTGTAGTTTCGTGTTCGCGTTCATGTTATTTTGCATCAAAGCACCGAGAAACCGGAGAAAGCTGCCTCGCACCTTTCTGTTTTATTTTCCATTCGATTAGTTGCGTTAACCTTTTCGGTATTTTCGAATTTGTATTCCTAACCTAACTCGGAATTTCGTTCGAACAGGTGGCAGAATGATTTGAATCGATCGTTTTCGAGTGAAAGTCGTATCATCGCGAGGAAAGTCGGAGCCGGAAGCTCGTGAGAGGAAGTTGCAGGCTCCTCTCCAAGAACACGTGAATATTCGAAACTGCTCGAATCGTTTTCGAAAGTAGCGAGGTACCAAGTTTCGAACGTGAAAGTTTTGGATTTTGATGTTCTCCAAGTTTCGGAAGATTTAAGATCTCGACGTGCAAAATATAAGAAGCTTGTAAACATGATATTTCGAGTGGAAGAAAGTGAAACTCTCGATGAATTTCAAGCGTGGAATGTTGACACGAGGAACCTCGAACGTTACGAAGACAGCAAAATTTAATCACTTGATCTCCTTGAGAAGTGAGAATGCTACAACTCTCTTTAAAAGCCGAGGTGACAAAAACTATAGAGTTCATTACTACTTATAGGTAGCTATTATCGTTGCAGTCGATAAAGATTAAATGAAACGTTAAATATAGTTCAGGCAGTTTCATCTGGAGGACAAATTTTTATATTAATTTTTTTAGCATTTTTATCGAAACAATTATTATTTTTTCGTCTTTTTTGATGAGTGAATTGCAAAATATATAAAACATGTTTCAAGCATTACTTCTAAAATTGATCCAAATCATGAAACTTGAGGTTAAAGTCTCAAAATGCAACAAGGATAATATTTCACGAATGCTACAGGTGGCGACAGCAAGGGAGCGCCAGTTTTGAAATAGAAGAGGAGTCGAAAATCTGAAATCGCGAAGGGGATTACGGTGTCAGGGGTAATCGGAAAATCGAAGGTCGCGATAAAAAGGATATCGGAACTCGAGCTTCTCGATCCAGTCGGTTCGGCGTGACCGGCGCGGCGTCGGTTTCGTGCAGTGCCACGACAAACGGGGAAAGTTGTGCCTCCCCCACCCCGTTAGTGTCTCAGGGCACGGCAGTGACGTCACCCATCCGGGACCAAGCAGGCCCAGAGAGGCTTTCACGCTCTAATCTCTTATGCAACCTGTCGTCTCTCTGGCGGCCGTCAAGAATCGCCCGATTTTCACTCGTCTGCATTTGGCAGGAGGGAAAATGTCGGTTCGCCATTTTGGGACTCACGTGTGCTGCTGTTAAAGCACATCCGGGAATACTAAGTTTAATCGAAACCCTTAAGGATACGAGAGGAAGCGATCCTTTTCGCGTGGCAAACGATTCGTCGTTCGATAAAACGATCGAAAGGGAAGATCACAAGAACCGGCATACGACGAAATTCAATTCCATATTGAAATTCCAAACACAACTGCCACCATGTTCCCACTGGCTGCCACGTTCCCGCTGGTTCGGTCTCCATCGATTTTCATCGATCCGAAATAAAATCCATGAAACTCGGCCAGATCCTAAACACGCTACTCACCGGCTAGAACGATCGCTGCCAGGATCAGCAGCACCAGCGAGGACCTCATCCTCGTCGCGTTGAACGTTCCCGCTCACGATCGACGATCCGTGGTCGTTGTACGGGCTCACCGTTTTATCCACGCTTCCGTTACCGTCACTAAGCTCGTATCGGTGGGTGGTCGAGGGAACCGGAAGTGACCTACAGCCGGAAGAGGGGTCGCGGATTTCCTGGCACCACTCGAGGAACGGAGGACGAAGATCAGCGCTCGCGGGCGCCGTACACGGATTCAAATTGGAGGATGGGACTCTTTCTTCAAGGACACGGACCTTGAAGACGTAGGTATCGATCACGGACTGACTGAGCCTCGCCACTCACTGCGCCTTATATTTCCACCACCACGTTACTAACGCTGCGCCCCTCTTTGGACCTGCGCCTCTGGATCTATGTTGATCCAAGAAACGTTGCCTCGATTCTGCTGGAGGGATACACTGGCGTAGGAGGTCAACGTTTGGGGAACGTTAGTCCCATGCTTCAAGATCTTTGCATTTTTCTATTTACTTCTTCTTTTGAACAGAGGGTAATGGTCACAGACGATGGAAGACAGTTGTGATAATGTGGTCACAGGGTGCTTCAAGAACTTTGGGGTGACACTTGTGGAATGTGTCGACAGGACTGACATTATAAACAACACATGCTGTACGAGGAACATGATGGAACGAAGAGACCTTACGACCTCGGTGCTTCAAGTATTTTCAGATCAACCTTGTAGAACGTCGTTGATATTTATTTATCGATAAGACATGTTTAATAAACGAAATAATGAAGGGAAGGTCTGATGTACAGAGATAAGTGGCCTAAAATAATTATTAGGAAGAGCAGGTATATGTGTAGAATGTGTAATAGCTAAAAATTGTAATGTAATGCTAATTAAACGAATGATCGAAGATCTTCTATTCGTTCTATCGCTAAATGTCAAGAATAAAGTTGAAAGTTCAAAAGTGTTCGATGACATCCTTTCCCAAACTCAAAGTCCTCAGTGTTTTACGATCTATATCTCAGCCACTCGGAGAATCATTTAGTCGAGTGAATTCTAGACTTTCTTGCAAAGTTTACGAGTCGAAAGTCTTGGATCGATGCCTTGTCGGTCGAGTTCATGGCTTTAGTGAAAAGTGCGATAATTTCGATCTCGTAAACAGCCTCAATCGATGCATTGTTTACCAGTTACCTGGAGCGTTACTTTAAAAACAACTAGGATCAACCCAAGCGTTGAAATCGCTTATTCTTAGACAACGACGCTGCAATAATTAATTTGGCGGAACTCAGTCCCTAAACAGAAATTACTACAAAATTTTTGAGAGAAGGCGATGGAACTCGCGCTTCATCGATCGCGATTTCAAAGAAATTCACCGAAAGGAGGTTTCGATAGAAAAGAAAGGAGTCGGATGAAAAACAAAGTGACGCAATTTGCGTATTTTTCGCAACGAATATTTTTACGTAATGGAGAAAATGCAAGTTTTCCGTGGGTTCGAAAGTGAAACGAACTCGGATGCAACTCGTTCAGCCGTAGATCTATTTTGTGGTACATAATTACGATTCTGTGCTGATAATGCGCTGTATCGAATCTATTATCTTTCGATTCGATTCCGATCTTAATGGTTTCTCTTCTCGCAAATTGCGAACATTCTTTTAATTACAATTTCCTGTTCCGAATTAATTCTACTATCTGATTTCATATCTGATCTCGATTTATTCTTCTAGAAATGGAATTTCAACGTTATCGGTTTCCACGAGTATTTAATTTAGAAATTAACTTTGCTTCGTAATTGAGATTCTACAAACGTGCATAGACGTTTGCAGTTCATGCGGAGGTAATTAAATCTTTGTACAGGTCAATGCGTGTCATTCATTCGCATGACTTCATTCGCTAAATAAATGTGCGAAATTTAATTTAAATCGCGGCAAAGATTTGGAGTTGGCATTGTTGGTTAACGCGATGAGCGATTACAACACGTGGGAAATAGAACACGTGCTCATACGTGTACTCATTCAACGAGTACACGCAAAGTTTACACAATCCATGTAAAAACTTCTTGCAATTGTTATAAGAAAAGTATGCAATTTTCTGGTTACGTTCAATAATAAATTTTTAAAGTACGAAGTTGTAAGTACGTTGTAAGGATAAGTACATAGGGACCTATTATAATAAACCAACAGTTTCCAGCAAGAACAACGATCGATCATGTTTGCACGATGCATCGTTATCATTTCCATCACTTTCTAAATACATCACACTGAAGATTGAGAATCGTAGAGATGATGAAGGGTCTTTGTTTGCCTCGTGCTCCTCGATCACGCGAATCATCGAGGTGCACATACTGCCGGAAACGTGGGCACCTATGTAACGTGTACTTCCTCTTCATTGTTTGCTGATTCGAATCCCATGGATTTTATGGCGCAGGATTAATGTCGTAGAAAGCGATATGATCTTCCACTTGTTCATATTTAAAAAAAAAATAAATGAAAGTTGTGATGTATTTAACGAGCTGTGCGATTAGGGGTTAGAACGTTCTACAAATTTTCGGATAGATTAGATCGTGCATAGTACCGTGCTGTTCGAACAATCGAACGATCTTCGGTCACACACACAGGTCGTCTGCTGCTGCACGGTTGATCCGTCTCTTGCAAAGGGCAAATTCCAACGGCTGAATTTAACGATAAAAGTCAGACCTCGAGCCGGTTCACGGCGTTTCACAATGAAATTTCGATACGTGCACTTCATGACACGGTGTGTTTCGCGGAATCGATGTACCAACTCTTCAGGTAGAAACTCGAACACATAGAAGGTTTCACTTTTTTCGGCTGGATCTTATTCTTAATTAACGTCCATACCATCTCTTCCATCTTTCTAAATATACACTATGGATTTTTATGGAGTGTTTAATCTTTGCAGTGCTGTTAATTTTCTACAAGCTGTATCACGCTTTGTCTACCCACTTGCCACAAATTACAATAGCAACGATATTCTCCCGTCATAATAATTGCTACCGTAATTGTGTGCATCGATTAAATTGCTTTGAAATTATGCCACTCCCGATCGTCACGGCGTTAATCTAATAGAAACTGCATTTACGTAAATTCGTAATGTCCCATTAGGGATGTTACTACCCTCGCAACATCATTACTAATTGATTTTATCGTTTTGTGCTGATTGCGATGCTAGAACATGTTTATATCTGGTATTATGAAGACTTAATTACCGAGTGACGTTTGGGGAAGTTTATTGTCCGGACCGAATTAAATTTTAATTGGAAAGTCTTCTGTGTCATAAAATAATATTCCAAGGAAATCCAATCGTATCTAATTATTTTACAGTCATGTAAAATGTACATCATCAATAGTTGAATCAAACATATTATCATAAGCTTGAATGGCATGAATTGTTATCGCGAAGGAATTGTCCTGTCGTTGAATTGTGATAGTGCTCTTTGAGTGTTTTCATGAGGCATTGCACGGCCCTGACGTGACATATGCAATGGTGAAAGGAAACGAACAAGAAGAAGAAGAGACGGCGATATCAGCTGAAGCCTTCGAGGTTGGTGCAAGCTTTCTCTGCCCGCGGCCTAAACAAGCGGATTGAAAAATCCGCTTCCATTAATGAACACTGAGCTCCATCTAGCGTGCTTCACCCGATTCTCCATTAAAGGATCCATGAAGATCCATGATCCAGGTGTATTAATGATCGATGGCTTTCTCTCGATCGGTACATTCTACAATACAGATCGATTAATTTATTACTTTCTAAATTTTGCTAAATCTATATTATTCACTATAAAATTGTAACAGTTGCATAAAAGTTACACTACGTTAATGTTACATTGTTTCAAGGTTAATAATGAAAAACTAATTGAAAAATTTCTCTCAACCACGCAAGAAACTTATATTACATTATCAAGGCATTCAATCAAAGTTCTTTCATCAAAGTTCACCCTCCAAATTATTCACCATTTCGCACGAACCACATTAAGCAACAATTTATCGATTCACAAAAAATGGAAGAAGTAGCTTGTCAGGAGGCAAAAAGGGGTCGTGTTGAGTGCTGACAAAAAACGTCTCCACACAACAATTCGACAAAAAAGAGTCTGTAATCCACCCTGAACTAACCTATCGATGGTTATAGCTACAATATAGGCTTTCTGCTGATTCAGTGAGGGATTTTCGTTATAGTGCCATTATCACGTAAACTTTCATGAGGAAGTTGGAATTTTGCTATGTGAAAATTTAGAACTTGTTTGATAATTCCAGAGTATAAGAATTCTTAAATCTTAGTATGGTAATTTTGAAATTTATTTAATTACAGTAAACTCAGTGGCAATATAACGAGAGAGAACTGCATCTTTCCTTAGGAAGAGCCACGAGTGCATGACAACTATCTGTTGCATTCCGAGGACTTGACCCCATACGTCCTTGGCCGAACAGTCCTGCCCCTAAACCCACCCCTCGACGCCTATAACGTGTATTATCCTTTCCGGAGGCGATCAAATACTTTCTACGACCCTGAGTTTGAGTGACGGAAGCTTTACCATTAAAAAAAGCAGAGAAAGTAAAAGTGTCCATAAATTACTCAACACCTGCAATTAGAATTAAATAAAAATTTCATATAATTTTTGACTAGATTATATAACCTCAGATTGCGCATTTTATTTCCAAGGTAAAGAACACGGAATCGCAGACGTATTCGATCTGAGATAGCTGTAAACCTTGATCGAGGGTACTAGGCTTCCAATTACGTGATCTGAATGTTGTAATCCTCTAGGGGTACTATGTAGCCCGAGCAAATTAAATTTCGTCGGATAACCTGGATCGTAAGAATTTTCCGGAAGAACTTCAAGGTCGATCTACCAAACCCTTCCAGGTATACTTTCGTTGCTCAGATTTACCTTAGGAATTCTCAGTCTTAACTTTTTGATACAATTTATCATCTTATTGTGAGAGGTAAAAATGATGTTTGAGGGTAGGTTTCGCTTTTAATTCTCTTCCTTTGTAAGTGAAATTGAATCAACCTTTTGCGGAGCGAATTTAATCCGAGGAGGCAAACCTTGACCCTCCTTTGATGGCAAACAACAGCTTTAAATACGTAAAGTCAGAAGGTAATTTTGCTGCAAGTTATTTCAAGATGAGATAAATCTTTACAATATTCTAGCAATTTTCATCGAAACCAAAAACGTACATTCATCTTTGCAAACCACTCTACGCACTTCGATGATTTATCATTTTTATCCTGGCAAAAATGCCAAATATATCATCGTTAAAAGTTTCCATTAACGATCAACCTTTTTCCAGAAGTCCATCGATTCAGCTCAAGGGCAATTTACCCAAAGGTATCGAACTTCCAAATGCGGTCCTTTGTCACAAATTTTACTCGAAACGATATTATATCTTCACACAAGACAGTGATTAACACACTAACAATTTATCGTCACTCGTTACTCCCGGTAACAAGATACGAGACATGGTATATTAATGCTAACTAATAAATCAGCACGATAGTGATCTGTTTCTTCACACGGTGTATGTCTGCCTAGTTCGGCCAGTTAATGTAAAGTCAAAGGGCAAACATTATATGAGCTAATAATTCAACAGTGATTATAATTTATTTCCAGGATACTTTCAGTTTATCCAGTGTCAAAATATACAAGTACTTCAAGATGTAATCCCTCTGACAGCCTGATCAATCATCTTCTAATGTACTAAGAAGAAAAATGTTGAATTGTATCTTATACTCAATTCCCTATATGACAGTAGTTTCTCCATCGTATTACCTACCCACGTATTGGTATCACAGTCAATAATCCAAGACACATCAATCAATCTCTCCGACCTAAGAGCTTATCCCGGCTGCCTCCGCAAATCTAAACAATCGAACCCAGTCCCAGCAATTAACCCCTGCAAACAAGGTGTAAATCCCCTATCAGGGTCAACGCACCAGCCTAAACCTCAGCAAGCAAAAGGGCTAGGAGGACCAACGCCCACTTTGGGGGAATTAAAGGGAATTGCAAAGTCGAAAGGAAAGTGCAGGTAGCGGATCGATGCACGTGAGCCCAACAACCCCTATCAGTTTCCGCGTTGCAGGAAACGAGGGGGGCTCGAACGGGGGTCGGCGTGTGGTTCTGGTTATATCGATCTCGAAGATCGTCCTGCACGAAACGTTCTGACGGTCGAGCGGGTCTCTCAGGGCCGTACCACGGGGCTTGACGCCACCTGCGACGACCTTGACCTACGGGGTTCCTCTCGCGCCGGCGTCGCGTCCTCAACCTCCCTCTTTTCTCTTTCGAGCTTCTTCTGCGTCTCGTTCCATCTTTTGCACCGTGTTTGTTACCAAAATCTAATTATTCCATGTACCCAAATATCAAATTCGAATTTTCATTTTGGATGATTTTTTACTTATTTCGGTTGGGCAATGTTTAATTAATTGATAACTCGGGTAGGGTAGTTTCAACGCATCGATGCGGACAATTCGACGTCTTCAAATTCAAAATTCAAGAACCTCAATTTTCACCCTTATCAATTACTCTTGGCACTTTCGTTTTTTGCTCTTTCCCGATCCTTTCAACCGCATCGCATTTCTTTTCTTCGTGCTCTTAGCTTCTAACGTTCAATTCTTTGTTTCGGCCTTTTGACGTCGGCACGAGGATATTTTATGGACCACAGCTTTTGTTGATCGGCGATTTTTAACGGGTGAGTCGCGTTTGATGGATCTTTTGAACCGACGAGGGTTTCTTTTTTCTTTATTGTCCGACACCTGTTTTCCTTTCTTTATTTAGATCTACACAACTTTAAAATTCGATACTGTTTAATCTAGTTCTCTTTTTAGTAGGAATTAAGGGAAGTTCCGTACGGATAATTAATTTGTTACTCTTGTTCATCCTTACGCCAGTAATTTCCTAAACTTTGTATTCATCCCGTCCAGAATAACCCTAATGCAGTTTCCCGGCTTCGAAGTTTTGTTCCCCGGAAGCCTTAAGGCAGCTTCAACCGGATTTCCGCCGAGTCCTCGTTATCGCGAAGAACGTATCCAGGCACTTGAGAAAACTGCCTCGCTGTTCATTTTCCTGCACTTACCGTTTTACTCTTCCAATCTTCCGGTAATTCGAACGAATTTCCTCTGCGAACAATGCTGTATCCCTCAAATTAACGCATGCAGGTTACAACAAAATGTGTATGCAGTTTTAAATATTTTTGCAATTTTTTTCTACCAATATTGAGGAAATCAATCGAAAAAAAATATGATATGGAACAATCAACACGCATGTTTTTCACGAACAACAGCAAACAAGCCCGATTTCTCTGTTTCTCGACGATCAAGCCACCCCAGCAATTAATACCGAAAATCCACGTAATCCTAGTGCATCCCCTTCTTTCCTACCGCACTTGTTCGAGAACATTTTACCCCTCGCAAACCTTAAAAGCCCATCAAGTCTTATCGTATAATGGTCGTATCTTCGTAAGCAATTATAAAATACTGATTGCTGGGATCTGGGAATGTTGTAAAAATTATTTATAGTAGTGAATCAATGAGTTGCTACCGGGAGAAATCTATGTCCCACAATAGCTCGATATTAATTTGTCATGTCGCTATTAGTATCGTCATTAATTTTCCCATTAATAGCATATTGCCATTAATTTTCTATTTTCAACGCCATACACCTACAGCACACTCCACATCAAAGTGGCCGAGCACAACAAAGCACACATTCCAAAATCCAATTCCCTCTGAAAGCAACGAGCAATTTCATTCTATATTCCCAATTAATATCGTCAGGTATCACCATGATTTCCAAACATTCGAAAAATGAAATTTCCCCAAACAGGAAGTGTACGTTTGGAGGACTCGTAACCACCAGTTACTCGCATCAAGCTTGGTAACGATCAGACTGGAACTCGAGGGGTAAATCAAACTCTCGTCAGAACTCGCGGTGCTGAACCTCTCTCACCCCTGCAATGAAACACAGTTCATCCCCATCCCCACCTTTAACTCAGCTACCGGACCGAGCCAACCCACCCTCTCCCACTCTCCGAGCACGCTCCTGTCTCGGGCTGTCCTGACGAGCGGAACCAGTCGCAGTTCGAACCCCGAAGAGACCGACCAGCAGAAACATTAGCTGCTAGCCGAACACTGGCACGAGGCGAACGATCGTGCCGAAAACCCTTGGCCATGAGCTCGGCCTCGGAAACATGCAGGTGGGTTACTTTGTACACTTCATCTTCTAAACTTCATTCAGGGTTTCGCTTCTCTTTCTGTAACACCTCTAATTTCCTACTTCATTCGACTAGTGGTACATAGGCAGATCAAACCTTAGGGTCCCAACTTGACTTGGACAGTGCCTCCTATCATCCTTCATATATTTTTTAATTTACCAGTTAACTAAATGTATCTTCCTTGGTATTTCATCTATTTTACCTTCGTCAGATATTTTCAGATTATTTAATTTAATATTCGATGTAATACATGTGTTGTGTTGGTGCAGGTTGAGTCCATGCCAACCCTGTTTTATGATAACTTATCCTTCATTGGTGAACTTTGAGTAGAACAAAAATGACGTATCTAAATATTTCAGAATAATTTTAAAGTTACCATGGCACAAGTTTCTATGGAATTCTCTAAACAGTGAAGTTCTACTATAATTAGCTCGCGTTCTACATTCGAGTTTCGGTTCATCATTCCATCACTATCTGGTGAAAATTTGTAACACGAAGTTTGCGTAAATTCTACGGTGGTGCGTTCAAGTTGTTTGATTAAAGTGTACCTAGGGTTTCTTGTCTCGTGCAATTTTCTTGAGTTCCCTGGGGTGAACCCTCTATTGCTTTTCGTTGGAAACAAAGTGTGGTAGGGTGGAAATATACTGCATGAATTTTGAAGAAATACTAACATGGTGTTGCATCGTTTGATGGGTTTGATTAAAGTGCATCTATGGTTTCCTGTCTGCCGCAATTTTCTTGACTTCTACCCCCGAGGGTGAACTCTGTTACGCTGCTGACTGTGTAGAAATAAACTGTCAATTCTGTATTCTAGTTTTTTATGACTACACTGCTGCAAACTTTATTACTCAATTTCGTTCGTAAAATTCAAAGCTGTAGAATTTATGGAGGGTGTTTAGTAATATTCCGAAGATTAGATTAACCGTCTATGAAGCAGTATTTTATGGAGTTCATGGGTTCTTTAAATTAGGTTTTAAAGTATCATGAGTTGGGGCTTGAATAATCCCTTGGGGGAGGCTTACGAGGTGATTGTGCCTTTGTTTATATCTTGGGGAGGATCGTAAGGAACTTGTGCGGCCCAGTATTCAAAGGGTGAACGTAATACGAATTGCTAAGATACTTCGGGGGTGAAAACGAGACATTTTCATTAAAATTGTTTCCCTTTACTGTGTATAAATTCTGCATTAAGGATAGGAATTTTAAACTTTCCTTAAATTTAATTACTGTCACTCTTAAAATTTATGGACTGTTTTCTTCCACCCTTGTTATTTAGGAATAAAGCTTAATTCTTCTTCAAATATTCATCAAAAGACTTAAGGAGATTATACTTCATTTGTAATTAAAATCAGGAACTATCCTTTATAGGGGATGACGATTCTGTGGAAAAATCAGGGAGCTTTATTTCGGTTTCATCACCCTTATCAAGAAAGCCATACGCCTTCCGACGATAGCGTGCTAACGACGGTCAAGGGGATGAATTTCGTTAGGGTTTGCGAACCCTCTTACCTAACAACTTTCATAAACGAACGAGAGTTGCGTGGAAACAACGATAAAACGCGGAAATGTATTCCGCATAATGAAACCTCTCGATTTTCCACGATTCCGTGATTTCCATTGCGTAGGATTATTGAAATAAAAGGGGTGGTTTTTCGTCGCGGTATAACGAGATCCTTCTGCATTTCGAACGAAACAACGTCGAACGATGCTCGTCGCACCTTTTCAAACCATCTGAGGCATCAACGGGGTAGCATGCGGCGACGCTTTTAATTAATGTTTCAAGGCTGCACCTCTGCGATTCGCCCCTCGAAAAGTTACTCCGGAATAATAACCTTTGGTCGAATTTTGAATTCACCCCTAGTATTACGTTCTTTTAATTTAACGAAGAAACGCAAACTTTCGAGTGGAGTGTCATCGAGTAAGGGATGGAAGTTCGTACCCCAGAGAGATTAAGTCAAGAAGCAGGAAAGTAAATTCCGCTTTTACTTTCGTTCTCATTAACGTTCCACTCGGGGATGAAGACCTTTTAACGAACCCATCCTCGCCGTCTGCAGTTTAAAGTCAATTAATCTGCCCTTAACTTTTCCATTAGTCCCAAATCAGTTATCGAAAATTTCCCCCGCTCGAAATAATTTTATCTCTCAAAATTCACAGTCTCGAAAGGGTGAAAATATTGCTGGAAGATCGCCACAGGCGATAATTTCGTGATCGAGCCGTTGAAATTAAACATACTCGTCGTATTCTTGGGAGAAGGGTGTTTCTGTTTACACGCACGAGAAAAGCACCCTCGTTTCCGTTCCTTCATCGACCGTACCTTATGTCAAGGTCGAACCGGGCAAGATTTCTCAGTCACGGTCACGAACATCGTTTTGTGTGTCTGTTCAACACGATTCGCAAATCATTGGCTGCGATTACGACTCCACCCCCCGCAACCCCAAAGTGCTTTTTAATGGATTAAGAGCCAGCTACTGTATCGTAAATACTTCATCTTTTTTGAATAATTCCTTCTTTTTAAACATTCTTTTCGAAGCATTGTTTGATCATTTCGCTGTTGAAAATTGCTAATTACAAATTTGATCAAAATTATGCGATCAAATTATGCTGCAATAAATACGTAATAAAATTTTGACGTTTCGATCACCGAAGTTAACCAGAAAATAAAATATTAAGGTGGCATATAATTTGTGTTGGCGACCAGAAAAGTGTTCAGTCGATATATCCAGCGGGAAAGTTTTTAATAATCCACGGCTGGCTGAGGATGCGGAATTAATTAATTTCTCGAGCTTTAATTTAGCAGAAACGTCGCTCATAATCCATCGAACGAATCGTACAAGATTCATTAATTCGTTTGGAGTTCATCGCTGACACGGTATATCGTGAATCACGTTAAATCTGATGCTATCATAATTCACCTAACGAGCGCGATATCACTGAAATTGAAGATAAAAATTGAGATATTTCTCACTCTTTTGCTTCAGTCCTTCTCGTTGACACAGATTTGCGAGAACAGAAGAGAAAAACGACGGGATGTAAAAATAAATTTTGCCTGCACGGGGACGAAAAATTCAGTTGTTCGAATTCTTTTTTGGAAAATTTTCTCATAGCTTATTTATCAACACCGAAATGGCGGTGCTCGGTCAATATGTGCGCAACGGTAATTGAATTAAATTCGAGTGAAAGAGTTTTATTCACTGGAAAATAATATTTATAGGAAAATTATTATAAATAACGCTGTTTTATGAAAACATTGTTCTAAAAAGTGAAACCTAGATAAATCTAATTTAATCGTAGTTGGTAATATATTTTAATTATAATGCAGCGAGGTTAATAAATTGGTTATATAGGTCAAGTTAAAATTCAGTGTGAAATACACAAGAACAAAAAGGGCAGCGAGAAGAAATAAACTCTTGGAATGTTCGATTCACAGATGGAAATGAGTTTCTTCTTATTGTTTTGTACGCAGTGGCGCAAACCGATTTGTGGTTCTTTTGGAAAAGGATCTGCGGTTTCAACGAAACAACGATTTGGCGGACGTCCAAATTTTTAGCCACCAAAAATGACAAACTTTGTGCCCTTTGCCGCATTACAAGCACTTTTCCATAATGATCAAAGTGTACTAAAAATACCATGTAAAAATCATAAATTAATTGACCAAAGCCTAAAGTTTTCTATTGTGTCGATTGTACAAAGAAGCTAAAATTGTCGGTCAAGTATCCTTTACCGAGGTAAATATTTAACAAACGAATGTATTGTATCGAACAATCCTTCGAGGTAAATTTGCAACTTTAATGGCTGCTACTTCTCTCCCACGACAGTTTTTCTTCCTCCACCTTTTGCCCTGCAAATGTTGAATAACATTCGCTTCCTTCCTTCCGGGAAACCTGCAGAGAAGCATCCAGCTTCATTAGAGAGCTTCCTGGTTGCGCTGTATCGATCTGTGTTCGCATCGCCTGTTTGACCAGCAAGGTATTTTTTTTTCGTACGAGATCGCGCTAATTATACACCGATAGGAAAAAGTCGTCGGGAAAAGATAAATTTGTGTCGTGGTCTCGATAAAATGTCGTGCTATTTCAGGATATCCGAACAGATTCGAAACAACCTGTCACCAAGCTGTAGGTGATTAATCAACAGGGACCTGTATTTCGATTAGCATTTTTATTTTTAGGGATATTTTACGTAAACGACGTATACGTCACAATATGTGTCAAATATGCTTCACTGTGTGCATAAATTGTTAGGTGAGAGAGACGTTCTGCGAACCGCGCAAGATGGAAAACAAAATGGTAGCCGATATTGAAAGGCACGGTTCGATTGAATAAATATTACGATTTCTCGGGGAGAAAATGTATTCGATATCTTAAACGGAACGACAGATCGCAATGTGATGGAACAGATCCCTCTGTGTCTGACATAACGGCGTTCCAGGAGGAGATAACACGGCGTCGTTCGCATGCACGCAAAACACATTATGCACGTTGCATTTACGTCACAGAGCCTGTCAATGGTTCGATCGTGGTGAAAATCAGTCGGAAATATCGAGGAAGACCATGCAGCGTCAATCGACGGCACTCTCGAGATCTAAAAATCTACAAAATCGATTAAACTCGCGTTTGTTCCTAAGAGTTGGCGATGCATGAACACGAATGAACTTCGGTGATTTACAGTTCGGAAAGTTCGAAAGTCTTCGACCCCTGCAGCCGATGACTTTCTGAAATATCCTCCGATTGCTTTTTCTCATTACGGCCTGTTTACATTGACACGATGAAGGTCGCTATACGCTTCGCTCTTTTATAATCGTCGATGACGTAGGATGGCACGCGAGACTTCTAGCAACAGTTCACTGCTAATATTTATCACAATAATAAAAGTGCAAAGTTCACTGTGAACCGTTCGACTGTGCTCTGTTTGTCATAGACACGTATTCAGGTATAAGATCATCTGAACTATAATCGAGTAAGACTGAAAGCTCTAGGAGGGGCAAGATGCTTAGGGAATCAACGCGTGGCAGTTCGATGTGTGAGAATTCAACGCGTGGCGATGCAGCATGAGAAGATATAACGCGCAAAATCGATTCAGAAATGTTAAGGGATAATTATCAGGAATAATTTTGGTACAATTATTTGGCAGAAACCATTGAGAGAGCTGGGCCGATTGCGCCTCAGTACGGGTGAGCAGAGCAACGACGTCGTGGCGGAAGTTTGCACGGAACCGCGTGGCGGACTTCCGCTTCTCCAGGTATGGCCGAGCGATTCACCGAGAGGCGAAGCCGACGGACAAGCACAAGCATTCGTCTTTCCCGACGTCCAGGAAAACGTCAACGACAGTGGCATCGAGTCCATACAGGTAAAATAAATCAACCACCTTATCGTATATCGCCATAGACTCCATGCACTCTTTAATAAGAGCAAAGAACATAGAATAAAGAATACAGGAGTGTATTTATATTTCAGTGTCAACTAACGGGTATTAAAATTCTTTCATACTCGATCTTTTAATTATGCAAATAACTACTGCGACGTGTTAATTCAATTCGTTAACCGTGTCTAACTTCTTATCGAGATTTGATTTCCATATACTAGGGTTCTCTATGGGTCAGTAACATGAGACGAATCAATGGTTTACGGTAGTCTAGACGAGAAAGCTTTCACAAGGAATATTCCCCTTGCATCATAAATCAAAAGCGTTTTGGCGCCAGGTCGACGGAGACCTTCCTCCAAATATATCACGCGATCATCGACACATTACCTTGCATATTCATAATGCTATTGAGGATCGATTACCATTAAAGATACAGTGAGACTGAAAGCAAGTCTTCTCTAATATAACCATATTATTAATACAAGCTGTTAATCTTTCTTTAACTCCAAATTTTACATTTTTAACACTAAATCGGTTCAAATGACCTACAAGTTCCTTATTATAAGATGTGCATTTTGTTAAAGTACATTCCTTAAAATCCTCATTAACTTTCATCAAGATAAAGAATAAACGTGTACCAATTTATGTTTCGTTGTTTGTTTATTTATTTTTTAACAAATTAAGTACACATTATATGTCGGCAGATTTAGTGTTAAATATATGTAAAACTGTTGATGAATATAATAAGAAACATATTAAAAATAATAACTGAGAATGCTATTGTTATTTGAAAGGCGTCGCCATCGCCATGCGGTGTAGCGAGCACAAGTCCAGCTGCGACTCCACAGCAGTCGCGACGTGCCAGCCTGCTTCATCCGGATCATGCTCGACTACAGTTGCATCATTTGCATCACAATCACCATAATTCAGGGTCTAAGAGTCCGCCAACGCCGGATAGGACCTCCATCGACGAGGAGCCTCCTCTTCCGCCGAGTCCATCGAGCTCCACTACCAGCAGCTTACGATCCATGCCAAGCTCCGCCATTGCTTCCATGCACTCGCAAGATAGGAGACGTAGCAGCAGGTAATTTCGAATACTTAGAATTTGCATAAATTGACAAATTTGAAAATTTAGAAAGAGGTCAAAAATTCTAAAGTTTCAAGTCTCTAAATTTCAAAGATTCAAAGTCTCTAAATTCTAAAGTTTCAAAGTCTCTAAATTCCAAAGTTCGAAGATGCTAATGTCAGTGAAAGAAGGCTACTTCTGTCCCATTGAGAACGGGATAAGAATTTAAACTCTCATGTTTGAAGAAAGTGGAAACGGCGTTGATTTCCTTCCCACGTTTTCCTGTCACGGTCTCCTCCACAAAAGGGGAACGTCCCTGAACCAACCCCTTTCTGTTCCCGATCCGTGAAATTATCGTACGGGGTAGCGGGGCTGGAAATAATCCCTCAGGCTGATACGGTCTGACGTCGATCTTGACTCGTGTCAAGGTGTGACCCTGGCTCCATGCAAATGCGACCAACACGTGCAGTTATCCAGATATTAATAGGTGTCGAATTCTGACTCGACTTTTCGAGATAAATTACAAATTCTCAAACATTGTTTCTCAGGAGTTCCTAAATTTCCAAAGCTCCTTACATTCCCCAGCTCCCAAGTTTCAAATAATTAACCCTTAAATACACGATTTTCTAATTTTACCTGAAATAATGAACTAACAAAATACCTTGAAAACGGTTGATTCGAATTAAAACGAACACATGACGCTATTGCGTATTTGATTGGTACATATCTGCAACACTGCTCATTGCAGGTTTCCTACATTTTAAGATTAAAACTGGTATGTTGCATTTATACAACTGTATGCATTTAAGGGTTAAACCTGACGTCTCTAATACTGCACAGGTACAGCATGTTCGACGCGCTGGATCTGGAGTACGCGCTGCTGAGGGCAGCAGCTCGAGGATCAGTGGGTCCATATTCTCTATCAGAGTCCTTACACAAGTTAACCTTCACGCAGAGTCTGGCATTCCCGGCTCTAGCCCGTGGATTGGCTTCCAAGCAGAGTGTCCCGACCAGAAGGCCTCAACAGCATACCGAAAGCGGATTGAACGCGTTCGCGAAGGTGGTGACCGCGTTGGTACTAGTGTTGGTCAGCGTGTTGGTGTTCGGTGTGGTGTACAAGTTCGTAAGGACGTGAGGATGGCTGCTGGTACCCGATCGACAGCCTGGACCCTCGCAGGAATTTGATCGACCCGGTACCAGCGACTCGTTCGATAATTGACTCTCTGATCTGATTTTTCAAAATTTTCATAGAGTTAAACCTTGTGATATGGGTTCCCTTAGCGAATCCGAAACGTGGTTAGCTCGAACTGGAAGCTCAAAGCTTCGATAGCGAGGATTTTGATGGAGTTGATGTACCAAGTGAAAGTTAGAACTAGTTAAATGTGTATGAAACTATTTTGGTGTGAAAGCTCAGTAAAAAGTAGATAAAGGTTAACGAACGAAATTATGAAGCTCAAAGCTAACAGAAAGCACACTTTGGTACAACTTTGACCAAGTGAAACAGGTTTTACCAGAACATGGTCCCACTCAGCAGTTCAAAACTATAATACTAATTTTGAACGAGTCCTAACTTTTTGACGAGATCTTACCAAGAAGATTAATTCTGATTAAGGGTGTTTTTGAAAAAACTAACTCTTTAGTACTGCCTCGGTCGCAGCTAGAAGCTTAAAGCTAGAAATTAAACAAGACTTAACTTTTTGACGAAATCTTGTTACCAGGCACTCGAGGTTAATTCTAAAAATTGAAGATGTTTTTGCAACAATTTTAGTACAACCTTGATTCCACCCAAAAGCTTAAAGCTAACTCTGAACGAGACAACCCGTTGACAAAATCTGGGTTCCAGGTGAAAAATCATCTCGATAAGATCTGACATTTTGCAAAAACATTGAAACCTTATTGAAAGTCAAACGTAGCTTTTGACGATAGTTCAGAACCTCGGATGGTGTTTAACCATGGGGCCTATACCATAAACGTGTTAATGGATACCGATTGAAGAACTAAAATTATTCCAGCGACTGTGATTGCAAAAGTGACTATTTCGTTCGATCAACGGAGCCTTTTCAATTCGAGAAAGTGAATATAGTATTATGACACAGAACGAGCTTGAAACAATAGAGATGGAAAGAGATTTTAGGGTGCGATGAATTTTTATTCATCGACATGATTGAAAATCGATAGTTTTGCACGCGGACAAGGGATTCGAGCGCGTGAAACGCGTTCCGCTTTTTAATTCTGAATAAATAAAGCTATATAGCTGTGCCCGCCTTCTAGCTATATTTGCAATTGAAAAAGAACAAAGAGTTAATCAATACCATTCCAACTTTAAAATTTCCTCTAAAAGTTCGTAAATATATTAAAGTTATTTCTGATTTGCTGAGATTCTTGTCCGCGTTGCAAAAAGGCGAGCTGGCAGCTTGCATTACAACCCTCGGAAGCGTCTTACGCCAATACCGGGTCAATTTTAACCCATAGCTGTAGTTTTATTAGAAAACGTAGTGTTTATAGGATAGGTGTCATAGAAAAGTAGAATTTATGTTTCATATCTTTCTAAAGTATAGAATTTTTATCCCACTGCAGAGTAATATGTGTTGAGTCTGCAATAGTCCTTCAGATTAGTGATAGCTTTTTATTTTTTGGGACAAAAGTGACCCGATGTCGGCTGAGGGTAAACGAACCGTGACTCTTCAAGTGCTTTACACTACTCTATTCCGATGACAATCGATCCAATATTAATTTTATTTGACATCTTTCGTCGATCAGCTTCATACTGTAAGAAACTTTCGAACATGTTCGAAATAAAGTTTTTCCAATAAATCTATGCAATTCACTATTTTATTATCTGAGATATTTTGCAGTGAACACAGAAGGAGAGGAGTAGGGGTGATTAAAAGAATAATTTTACATCGGCGAAGAAGCCATTTTTATTTTACAGTCCGCTCGACTCAGAGTCCCCGGCGTGTCCCAGCCTGAAGAAGTTATACCTTTGAAAGTTTACAACAAGTGTTCCCTCTTCGAAGTCTCACATCTAAGGTGCTAGTATATCTACAGTGATATAATTTCATCTTACACGACTATACACGCATTCGGCCGGGTCGAATAAAGAAAAGAAAACAGTCGTTTTTTGGTTTCGTTCGACCCATCAATTTTTTGTATTTTCTTCTTTTTATTAGTATTAATAATATTATTATATGCAATATATGTACACGAGAATTCCCTGTATTGCTACTTTACATGATCTCCGTCTTTCCTCTCATCTTTTCGCCTCTCCTTTATTTCTCTTGATTGTGTACATGCGAGAGTGTACGATTATGTGTCGATTGTGTCAAGCGTGAGTATGAAACCGGAAATACGCGATCAGTGGAAAAAGTTGAGATCCAGCGTTTAATGTTCCTCTACTATCCTCTTTTTGTGCGATTCGGAAACTCTGACGAAGGAAATTAAATTAGAAATATCTCTACTTTCACACGAGGAATAAATTTCGAGGATTACGAAACGAAAATTTAAAGGAAGTCTTTTCCTTCGAGAGAGTTCGTTTTGATTCTCCGTTCTGGTCTAATTTATCCACTTTATCGCGCTTAGGCCGTGCTTTCTCGTTTCTATAATCACACTATTTGTTTCTTCATCCGTTCGGACTAATTTCGTGTTCTACGATGGGCCCGCAGAAGCCCACGGAAATTTCAAATTTCTCGTGCACTGTGCCCATCAGTCCTAAGAGAATCAGACGAAAGGGTTAAATCGCACCTTCGTTTCTTCTCGATCGTGTGCGTTGTACGTACTCGAGTTTGTACTCAAAGTGTAGAAAAATAAATTATCGTATCGAGTATACTATGGCCCGATATTTAGTAAACGAATCTTGAGTGCAAAATAAGACTAATTTGAAACCAAAACCGAATTAAAAAACCCAAATTGCCTTATTTTGATCTCAGACATCGTTTAACGGTGATCAATGCGTTCATGAAACATCTAGAAAACTATACTCGAATTCAAAATTATAAAAACTTTTACAAGTCCAAAGAGACCGTCTCGTGCTGCTAAATATGCAAGCACTTTTCCAATTTTCACGAAATTTTCATCGAAAAAATGACTGAATGTAAGGAAAGTACATTAAAGCTCATCGATGATATAAATCGTTGAAACAGCGCTTATACTTTTAACAGCATCTACCCCACACCTTTGTGCGTGTCTGTCTCGAAGTACGTACACAATTTCGTTGAAGTTTATCTTTCGAGTCGATGTTTCGCACTTTGTAAAAGTCGATTTCCCTTCACACGAAACAAAGCTGCGATAGCAACAAAGTTTATTGTTGGAGTCTTCTACGAGAGAAGTTTACACAGTTCCTATGTACTTTCATATATGCTCGATACCGAAAGTATTTGAAATATCGTGTGTGTATTGATTCGTCGAGAACGTATCTCGATCCATCGATAAATAGTACCTCTAAACGATACACATATATCGAACTACACAACACATCAGCTTTTTTCACTGTACAATTATAATTGCACCTTCTCAAAGTTCAATTACTCTATAAGTTACAAACCACCTTCTCGACTATTTGATTATTATTAACAATTTCACCGTGAAAATCGTATGATTCCAATTACACAACAAGTGTATAGAGAATTTGCTACAACAATTGGACTGGGAGAAGTCCCAGAAAAAAATGAACGAATTCGATTTGTAATCCCAGTCGGATTCGATCATGAAAACCTGCGGGCAAGCCATTCAGGCCTCGACTTTCTTTGTTTCTCTATTGTACAGTGGCGAACATAGTAAGCTAGGGAAATTGCCGACATAGAGGCTCTACCACTTTTGCATTCTTGATGAGGAAATTTAGAAATTTGAGATCTTGAGGTTTAGAAATTTGAAAATTTAAGATTACATGTATAATCTTCTACAGGTTGTACCCAAATGTACAATCTCTTTTTCTTGTGACACTGTATTACAACAAATCGATTGAGATCATAAGAAAGCACCTATTTGACGACCCTAGTAGGTAACAGAGTATCCATAAAGTAAGTTCCCCTAAAATTTACTTGCTGGACACTCTTCGTAAAGAAGTGAGGATTTTTCGCAAGCCACGTTAGGAAAAAGACCTACCACTAATTGACCGTCGACGCCACTTTAGCTCATTTATTATCGAACGTGCTCGTAATCTAGAAAAATAGAGTCACGATTACCGAGAACCGTACGTATCTACCACAACGATTATGACCTAGACACTTTCTTAAGTTACATATCGACTCTTGAGTAACGAGAATGATCGATATTCGACTAGACATGTTTCTCTCGAGCTGACATTAATCACTGGTTCTAATTACGCTTCCACTGGATATGCGTTCGCTTCGTTTTCGTCTAATTACAGTAGTGCCTTAGGTGTTCCCCACATTCGCAACTTTATGAACTCGATTCTGAAATTTCCTAATTCCTAACTTGAATTACTGAATTCTCCAATTCCTGCAGAATTAACCTAGACACTACCGTAACCAGAAATCGACTCTTTAATTTTCATCGAATCGATTTTCTCAGATAAATCCACTGTTCTACGTAAAATAGGACTCCGTTAAAGGCCTAATTTCCAACTACTCCACGAAAACACTTCACAGATGAAAAAGCACGAGTAGTTCACCCTCCATCGAGACAGTTCCAAACGTCGATATCATCCTAATCCTACTTATTTTTCGATTTGTACCCTGTTCGTCGTGAACAACACGTTCCTCGATTATCGGTAACAGCGGTAAGAATTTTTCTGCGGGTGGCTGCTCGACGGTTTCTGTATCGATTGTGAATTCCATCCGGTTGAAAGGCTAAAACACGTGACACTGAAAAATCTATGAAAACCGAGAGTAACGATTTAATCGATTGTCAAATGATCAGAATTGCCCGGGCCTGTTTCTCGACAGATTCGTGTCTTCTTTCGAGTCCTCTTCTCGTCTCGAGTTCATCCTTTTCCGTCTCTTTCTTCGTCGAAGTCTCGCGCAACCTCTTAGAGGGTTCTCGAGAGAAAGAAAGAAACCTCGACAGGGTTCCAACGACCTACAGTTTACGTTGAAGTTTTTAGAGCCTTCGAGTATTAGCCTACTGGTAGATGATGGGATGAGTAGGTTCGACTGGCAGGTCACTGTCCAGGTTCAAGGACACGCCATCTTTCGATACCAGGTAGTGAGTGAGCAATTGACCTTTGCCCTTCACGAACACCATGCCACGTTGCTCGAAACCGAAACCGAATGGCTCCAGAATTTTCCGGGTCTCGTCCGTCACCTAACATTCAAACACATTTCTCATTGACCACTTTCGTAGCAGTAAATAGCCAGTTTTATCAATTTTCAAAATGTTAACATGTAATAATAATCAATGAACAATATGCTAATATATAATTAACTTGCTAAATTGATAGCTATATAATTATAAGTCTGAACAAAATTGCAATATGAAATTGAATAAATTTACAAGTTACCTGTATGCAACCGACTTTTCCGGTGCTCTCCATCCTAGACGCCACGTTCACGGTATTACCCCAGATGTCGTAATGAGGTTTCCTCGCTCCGATAACTCCGGCAATTACTGGACCGTGATTAATACCCATTTTTAGGACAAAGTGATTAAAACTCTGCTCGTTGATGCTGGACAATGCTTTCTTCAGTTCCAACGCGAACTCGACGAGGGTCGAGAGATGACCCCATCGAGGCGTGTTCTCGGACTCCACCGACTCCGTTATCCCCGATGCTGCCATATACGTCGAACCTATTGTCTTGATTTTTATGATGTCTTGGAACTTTGTCTGGTCGAGGATCTACACAGAACAGATTACAGTATGCCATGAACTGTCGTATCACTTTAGGTCATCGAAGGCGATTAAATATTAAACTCACCGCGTCGAAGTCCGATATGACTTCGTTTAGGAACCTAAGACACTCGAGACCTTGGTTGTTTATGCTCTCCTCGCTGTAGAAGTCCGCAAAGTTCGGCATACTGGCGAACAACACCCCCACCTCGGAGTAGCTCTGGCTGTACAGGTCGTCGTGGTGTCTCGCGCCTGACAGGAAGTAAGCGGCCACGTGGGGTGGAAGGATGTTGTAAATAAGGGCACCGTTTCTACGCTTCATATCGGCTGCTCTCTCCCTTTGCGCCACCACCTCCCTGCCCCGTAGATACAGCATCCTCCTCGATTTCTCCGTCTGCAAATCGATCGTCAGTCATCGAAATCGAGCTTCACCTTTCGCTCAACCTTTACCTCTCCGAGGGTCGAACACGAATGATACTTTTTTTAAACAACGCTAAATGTCCCCAGAATTAATTGACCGGAGACACCTAGGGGTGCTATGCTCTTTTATCATCGCTCTGGCAAATTTTAGCTTACATATGCCAAGTAATGTTTACTTCGTGAATATTTAATAGGTCATTTTATGCACGTAAGCAAGCAGTTTGTGATCAGGTTAACCTTCAACCTCGATTTCTTTGTATGCACTATTTTGATAAGGTCAAGAGATGACTCAAATACTCACATATCTGGACACGATGACCAAACAGATGGCCACGACGAAGAGAGTGGCGGACAGGTAGTACTTCGAAGGAAAAGATGGCGGTTCAAGAGGAGAGGAAGCATAATCTTCCCAATCGAGCCTGGCTCCCAGCGGATAAATGTTGACAAAGCACTGGATACCTGCTATCCCGAACATGAGATACGCTTTGCCTAGGTAGTAGATGTAATTCGGCATAGAGATCGCCACTAGCGTCAGCACGCCCATGTAGGAGTAGTAAGAAGGATACGGACACCTTGTTGACAACGTTATGGTAGCGTTTAGGGGAGGCATCACCTCCTCGATCACCACACAGTTGAACTGTTCAACAAGTTTCATTTCAAGAGTCAATCAAAAATTGTAAAAAAGGAACTTCAATTTTTACTAATTTTATATTTCGAAGACAGTAAGGTAAAAGGGTAAACAGTGAGCTACAAATCCGTCTTTGGAACAATTAATTAATACTAAACCTACCGATAATGTGTACTCAACTTAAAATTAAAAATGAAGTTAAAAAATAAATAAACAAACGACGAAACATAAATTAGTACGCACATTTATTCTTTATGTTGATGAAAATCAATTCTGATTTCAAGAAATGTATTTTAACAAAATGTGTTCCTTATAATAAGAAACTTGCGGAACGATTTGGTAGCTTTAGGGTTAAGGACCAAAACTAATTTAGTAAAAGTTTAACCCGAAATGACGTATTCGTACCATGTCCAGAAGCAGAAAATCCCCCAGAGAGAAGATCATCAGCAAAGCAAGTGTCCTCCTCAGCCACATAGCCTTGACAGCGCTGCCCAAGCAAGTGGCCCCACCCAAAACAATGGCGAACAAAGTAACCACTACTATTCCGCCCCAGGTGAATGGTCCCCAGGGTTGAAACCTCCATACCGGAGACGAGCAGACCATTACCAGCGGTCCTCCTAGCAATGACAAGGGCGAGAACGCTTCTTCAGCATTGTGAAACGCGGACTCGACCTTCTTGTCTTTGAAACGTAGCGAGAACCAATGCGCGTGTCCCTTCAGGTCCGCTACTCCGCCTATGATTTATTATACACAAAAAGACTTGTGTTTCAAGAACAATTATTAAAAATACTGAAGTGTCTTTGTGTGTAGATTTTTTCAAGGTTCATATATGAATTGATAAGCTTGAAAATTACCTTTGCTGTCGAGTTCCTTTCGTAGCCTCTGCCAGAACTCTTCGGTGTCTTCCTTGTTGTACCTCCCGTCCCTGGTGTTTTCCATCGACCTTCTCGAATTTTCCGCGTTCGTCAGTGAGGCAAGACTCTTGGTCACAGCTGGCTTGAAGGGTTTCAACGCTCGCACTATGAAGTAAGTGACGATGCCCGCCTTCTTGAGTGCCTCTTCTCTGTCCTCGCCGTGGGCTGGCTCGACCTCGAATTCCCCGTTCAGAAAGCTCAGTGTCACGTTCGAGATGTGCACCCTCCTTCAAATATTTATTCCTCGGTAAATCTACCGGTCATAAGACATCTCATCATCGAAGCTAACTTTATCTCACCCTGCCCTTCCACTGCTCTCCATCTTATTCGCCAGTTCGACGTCTTTGCTGTAGACATCGAACTGCCACTGTCTTTGACCGAGCACTCCGGCCAAAACTGCACCGGTATGTATGCCCACCCGCATGTCCACGGGACTGTTGGTCGTCTGCTGCACGTATTTGATCGCGTCCACCATGGACAGACCCATGTACACGCAGAGAACCGCGTGGTCTGACCTTTCGACCGGCGCTCCACTGATGCAGTAGTAACAGTCGCCCAGGATTTTGATTCGCAACTGCTCGTACCTAACACGTGTATAAAATATATGTACTTTAGGAACTTCAGATTCTCGATCTCTTGAATTTTTAAACTTTGAAATTCTCCATAGAACCTCTTCATATAAATTGCTAATTGTATGCAAATCAAGGTCCACAATAAGACTCACCTCTCGCTAAGTTGATCGAATCTCGCGAACAATTCGTTTAAGATCTTCACAAGTTCACTGGCGCTATACGTGGAGGAGATGGCCGTGAAACCGACGATATCCGCGTACAGGATCGATACGTTTTCGTGCCTGGACATGTAGATCTTCTTGAACTGCGTGTCCAGCGAGGCACCTAGATCCTGTCGCATTTTCACAGCGACGTGTTCGGGTAACACGCTCAAAAGCAGCCTCTCTTGCTCGGCGCTTTGCTCCTCGATCACCAGTTGAACCTCTAGGCTCTGCTTCGTCTCCAGGAAGGCTCGACGTTGCTGGAACTCCGTCAAGGAGTAACTGGAAGCGCCCAGCAACATCGCACCGACGGATAACGTCAGTGTTAGCCCCTGAAAATCATACATTCCTCGTTTCTAGAATTTTTTTCACGAAGACTTGAAGATTTTTTCAAGGTCGAAACATGAAAATATTTTTAACGCGATGGAGAGAATTTATAGGAAGTAAATCGTTAAAGGTGGAATCGAAATTCGAATTGCAAAAATACATCTGTCATTTCCAAACGAACGATTTCTCTAACCCTACGTCCGTTTTTCCTTTTGCTTCGTTTTCGCACGGAAAATTGTCGAACTCGCTCTATCTCGCACGCTTGACAGAGTCCTATTCAACCGCAGCAGCTTTTGTTCGAATCGTTTGTCCACGGCGAACAATAGAACAGGATCGTAATTGAATTTTCTGCCCCCGAGAAATTAACCGGGAGACGGTTTTGTGTTGTTTTATCGATTAAAATGTTCTCCTTTTTATTGGTCTGCTCGATCGAGGAATCTGTTAATTCGTCGGTAATTAGCAGGGTCATGTACAATGCTCCACGTTGGACCGGTTGTTATCTAATCGATATTTAAACCAGATTTAATTATGTCAATCAACCCCCTCGTTATAGACGAATATACTAGGTCAAACGAGACGAGTTTCGTTTCGCAATTAATTTATTCAAACACTTTGTCGATGAGTCTGTTTATTATTCGAAACAATTTCAAGTGAACTTTTACCTAAGATATCAAGAAGATGTACAGTAAAGAACGTGTATTTCTTCGAGCTAAAAATACTTGCTCTTTTAATTCGATACAAAGAAGGAAGTAATAAAATAGCAACTGTCTATCATTTTCTTGAATTTTCTCGCGGAGAAAGCGACGTTCGAAAGGGGGATGATCACTCCCTCGATCAACCTGAAAAGAAGGGTTCATTAAACAAGAACCAGTGATTATTGCAATTATCGTTTGAACCGATGCATCGAGGCTGTTTGTTACCGAGTTGACGAAGAAAGTAGATCCTGCCATTGAAAACCGATCGTATGTCGTGCATGGAAAGGCGGCATGTCGCGTCATTGCACATCTCTTTCACCTTCGTCTCTCTCTATTTTAAACAACCATTGAGCGAACTCTACTCGGCTGTTACTAACGATAGAACCACGTGCACGACTGAAACTTTCGCTCTCGCGACCATTCTTGTCTAGGAAATTTTGTGACAGAACTATACGTGTTGTTTCATCGTGCACGACCACGTTGTTCCGTCGTGCTTTGACCCCGGTCGTCAATGAAAATCCGTTTCATCGATGCTTTCGGTTACCTCAATCACCCTGTGACATTATGCATCATATTTCATGCGATTCGAAGCAGAATCAAATTTCAGATAAATTGTAATCAATTTGCAATTAATGGAAACATTACATTTTTTTTCAATAAAGTTGACCAAAGTTTCGAGAGACAAAATGTAAAAAGAGCTGAAAACTCGATGAAATGTCTTTCTAATTATCGAAGCCAGGCCAACAAATTTGCGATGCTAATGATCGTGACAGACTGTTCATTACCGGCCTTCCCCCAATCAAAAGCTGATTAATCGACGTTCCACGGTGTCGTATCCCCCCGGAATTCAAGCACAATTTCCTTCGTGCCAGCTTTTACGACACACTATCCAAAGTTACTCGTTCAATTTATGAATCCTGTTCTTGTTCGTTTTACCTTTCCGCAGGGGACATCGCTTTAATTAGCGAGCAGGTAGAACTGCTATACAAGTAGACGCTAATTAAAAATCTCGGATTTACGAACTGGCTTCCATCGAAAAACTTTTCCTTCGGACTGTCTGTTTATTTCGTACAATGAACCTATTGCGAGTAGACGTAATTGTGATCTAATACGTGATGACATAACGCGTGGTAATCCAACGTGATGATGCGGTAACCTTACGCACGATAATCCAACACGTAGTAAAGCAACGTGAGGTAATCAAAAGACCCTCACCCGAATAAACAAGGACAATTTCTAGGTTTCCAGAAATATTTGAACAATGGATTGCATCGAAGTCTGCGATGAAGTAGAGACAACGGAGATGATGGAGGGACTAGTTCGATAGCGAATCGATCAGTCGAGTGAAGCTGAATCGCTGAGAATATATAATCCGGCTCCTATTATTCCTTCATAAAGCTTATTTACACTACAGAGGTTTTTCTCCTTCCAAGAAAGTTCTGTTACGCCGTAATTTATTTAGTTAGCGAAATCGTTCGACGATTGTCGTTTGCTCTTAATACTTTAAACGGGATATCATCGTTTCCTCTTTAATGGATTATTTTCTAACTCTTGGGGTCTAAAATTAAATAAATCCGGTATAAAGGAACGATATTTAAGCCTCCACAGATTGATTCGATTGATCGCATAAAATTATACACCCATACACCCTGCTAATTTTTATTTTTCAGAAAATTATTAAGCAATTATTGCTAACGTAAAAAGACGTACGATTAACATTTTTAATTTCTTTTTAAATAATGTTTTGTATTTATCGCTGCAGCCGGACGTCACTGCTTCCGCGATTATTTAACATCGAATCAACCTTGCATTTCATCTAGAAAACTAACGCCCACGAGACACTCCAACGCATCGACATTTTTCCGGACATATTATTTTTTATAACTTCTATTTTAAAATTGGTTAGACTTGAAACCATTACCCTAGATTCCTTAACGCGTTCGCCGTGCCACGTATGCTATGCTGCATACCGTACGGACGTAAAATCAAAATTCTTCGCGTGATTTATTAACTCGTAAATGTCAATAGCGTTTCAAATTGCAACTCCGATCGCTCGAGATCGAGGTTCCCAGGTAACCGGTTAATTGCCTTAATAGCTGTTGATTAGATCATTTATCTTTAGACTTCCATTCCGCTCTTTCAATTAGTCAAATTATAACCTTCGTTTCAACGATTCGATACTCTGTCAATTGATAAAATCAATTTATTTTCCCTGCAACGTTCGATATTTCATTCAATAAAATAAAATCAGAAACAATAGTTGACAATCGGCAAAAGAGAATGAAAACTTTCTGAATGAAGTTTCTGTCTCTGAATCAAAGGACTGCCGTCTGAAAGTTGAATAAAAAAGACTTCTTTCGACGCGCGTACAGAGTAGTCTCAAAGGACCAGGCAATGAATGTGTCAATCAGTTGTCCTGGGAGTTCGTCGGCTTCGAATCAATTTCGCAGAGGAAACCATACTTTAACAGGCTTCTATACCGTGTCGTCTGTGTACACATCGTTTTCCATTCAAGCTAAACTACCGTATTACTCCTGTGGAGAAAACCCGCTGTTACATCGTTTCGACTTCCGGTCCTAAACCAACAACGAAGTACACCGCGTTGGAGCTTAACTCCTTTAGACTCATATTCGTACAAAGTCAATTATTGACCCACGTGAAAATATTATTCGTAATGGTCTCGTGTTGGTAAATGTCACGTTCAGAGTTAATGAGTTTGCCGAGGACGCGGGTTGTGGACATTGAGGGGATGAGACGAGAGAAATTATAGTTCTTAACGAAATTTGCAGCCTCACGAGAATTTATTGAATTAGATACACAAACCCTGAGAACCGTTTTCTATTTGGAAGTTTGTAGGTTCTCGAGTTTGTAGACTAGAGTGGAAAGTAGAGTGGTTTTTGGTGGATTCGTGGAGGGTGGCGAGACGTACCAAGACATCGATGGGTATCTGGGCGGGTGCCTTGGAGAGTCCAACGACGGAGACGATGTAAGTGAGCGTGGTGCCAAAAGCGAGCAAGGCACATAGGGAGAGCCTGAGGGGCAGGGTGGCGAAGAGTAGGTAGAGCAAGAGCAACAGCCAGTCTAGTCCGTTCCTAGGCGTGACCTCGGTGGACTTGAGGAACAGCTGAGCGAGTAGCTGTGCGGTGGACAGCAGCCAGGCCACGTGAGGGACCACCGACCAGAGCGCATCCTTGGCTCTGGGGTTGCACTTGGCCCAGGCCAGGAGACCAAGGTTCAGTCCCAGGAAGACGGCGGTGAGTCCTCGGACCAGGAGTTCGAGACCGGGCACGATGATCGTCTGCGCGCCATAGAGAAGCGCCGACAAGAGGAAACACTCGAGGCCACCCCGCCTTTGCTGAAGGGACGAAGCACGATAGAGCGTCTCTAGTTTGGCGCTGCTGAAGCTGGTCCGCAGGAGGTTCGACGGCCTGCCCGCGCTCAGGTACGAATCCTCGTTCGAGGTCTCTTGTCTTCGTAACATGGCGCCGTTACTCTCTCTCTCCCTCCCTCGTGCACACACACACGCACACTCACTCTTCTCCTGGCACTCTCTAAATCACATTCCTCCTGTTCCTGTGGTCGGCGTCGCCTGGGCAGACACGTTGCTGAGACATCGGTCGCGCGAACGTCACCAGCGAACGCAGGACACTCCGGATGCTGCTGACTCGACGACGCCTCGTCACGGAGCCACCACCTTACGTGCTCCACCCTCGTGAATCGGTATCGCCGAACTTGAAGAACACACACGCCAACTATCGCCACTCTCACGCACTCTCACACACACGGCTTTTCGGATGCAGCTGCACCCGCCGCGCGGGGTACTGGCCGGGGTACTACTGCCGGTAGCTCCTCTCGTCTCTCCTTCGGAGAGAACCGGACCCGCTCTCTCCGTCCGTCTCTTCTCTCCACGATCGCCACCTCCACCCTCGTTCCCGTTCAGGCTTGCGCCATGCGAACCACCCGACAGCTACGACCCTTCACGCGGGTCGATATCAACCACCACAGAAGCTCAGCGCCGTCCACGCCAGGCCCTACACCTGCGCCGCTCTTTGCCCTACCTACGCGTACCTACCGACCTAGCTGCACCCTTCGTCGACTACCACCACCATCGCAACCACCACCACCACCACCACCCTCGACGACAACTTCTCGCTCGTTTTCCGTCAATTACCTCAATGTCGGTCACCCTCTCTCCACGCTCGCTTTTCACGCTCGCTGCCATCCGTTTCTTTTCGCACAGCCCGAACCTCGCGGCTGCCGATCCTCGATCAACTTATCGCCCTCGTACGGGTCATCGTAACTGTTCCGATGTAACGAGCTGCCCACCTGGAATCCTCGATCGCGTACCAGTCGCCCTGCGTGTCACTCCAGCCCGGTAATATGCTCGAACAAACGGAAGGTAGGTATTCCTTAAGCATGCGAGGGATGTTCGGGGCACTGCCATCGATTTTCTTCCCTTTCGGGACTGGGGTATTGTTGGCCGAGTCGAGTGACCGAGAACTTTTATTTTAGCGCCACCAATTCTTTTCTTACCGCTTTCTTTTCTTTAATCCTCTCTTTTCTCTATTCTAATGCGTTCCTACATTTTGGAAATATAATCGCAAACTAATTGTGATCTAAATTATAGCAATCAATATATTTTACACAGAGTACATATTGATAGAGATCTATGGATCTTAGCGTACAGTGGTTACTGGATCCAAATATAAAAATGTTCAACATTTGAATAACGACGACCTTGTCTAACCCTTTGCACTCGAAGGTAATTTTACTGTTAACAGCAACTTAAAAATATTAATTAAAATGTTAAATGAGTTCTTTTGAGGTTATTATTCCCTATTATAGAATTAATTAAATAATGCTTATTTCAAATTATTGTATTAAATCGAATGGCGCCTCTCGAGTGCAAAGGGTTAAATGATTCCGATGATTTCCATCTACTATTTCAAGCAGCTAATCTCGCTTTCTATCATAATCGCTTTCGTCGGAAAAATTGATAGCTGTTGTTCCACTTCGTGTCGCTGTGGAAAATGAATCGACCCGATTCGTTCAATCGATAGGAGGTCCAGCATTTTCCAGGAAATTGAACCACGTCGATTTTTCGCCGAGCCATTAATTCCAGTCGCTTTCGTTAACGCTCTTTCGTTTAAAATCAGCCAGTTCTCGAACGTTCGTTCAAAGAAATCTTGTATTTCTTTAATTCCGAAGTAGGATAGCGTGAAAAATATTTTCGTTAAAAATACGGTAGGTCGAAACGAATTCGAGCAGTCGGATATTGATTCGGGGGAAATGCAATCGCTAGATATCACGGAATGGTTCATCAGTAGGACTCATAATTATGGATGAGCCGATATTCCCGCTCTGGGAATCCTCCGAAGGAGCTTCTGCAGGAAATGAGTCCCTTTCCGCCATCGTGAATTTCAAATTCATCGTCTCTTAAGAATAAGAAGAAAAAATACAATCGTTAACGATCCCTTGTTCGCTGCTTTTAATCAATGTTTCAATCTTACAATGGATGAAAAGGATATACCTTACTAACTAGAATAAAGTGTACTAAAAAAATGAAAATATACTTCCATTCTAACGGAAAATACATTAAAGTAATGATACAAATCGGCTTATGAATCGCAAAATGAAAAGTACTCTTCGACCGTTCTTCTCGTTTATTAACCTCCGGAGTCAAGACCTAACCTCGAATCTGTTTCATATAAAAAAATAGAAAATCTTATAAACTTTTACCCTGACAGCCTTTTGTCTCCTAATCGTCTTCCAGATTTAAATATTTAAAATATATAATATTAACTATCCCAACGAATTATCACTGTAGCCCCACGCGTCACGCCATGTATCCAAAGAATTCTAAATATACAATCGTCAGTACAAAATAGCGCGAACATTCTGAATAAAGTGTCTCAGAAGTTCTCTCCGCTCCCATTTGCTCAATCATCCGAAGATTGGTCCACTTGTTTCTGTATCTCATCAGGGACGATGTAACCAAGCTGCTTCATTTCCTTAACGATCTTAGGCACCTTGCTGAGATTATCGATCCATTTGTAGTAAGCCAATTCCTCTCTGGTTCCGCCATATTTCTTCGGCAAATGAGTCGGAGAAATGTGTTGATGAAGACTATCCATGTTGCTACCGTGAAAAAAGATCTTGTTCTGCATCCGGACGTCCAACAGCGGCTTGAACACCGAAAACATCACGTCGAACACCCAGGATTGATGCAGAATATGTATGGCGTGCGTTTTCATGGGAAACGCCGTCACCATCAGCGCCGTCACCATATTGGCTATCTGCGAAAATAGAAAATAGCTTATTAGCGTGTTCGAGTATTTTAGTGAGACGTAGATTTCTGAAATACGAGCAGAACTTTAATCACGCTCGAGTTTAAAACGGGTCAATTAAGTGTTGGGCTGGGTTGTAGAGCGTATAAACAGGCCTGTTTTAACGACGTGGAGGAAGAAATAAATTTGGGAGGGCGATAAATGGAGAGCAGTGACGTAACTAGAAATTTGTTTCAGGTGAACCGGAACACTCGATCTTAATAGTTGAACATTAGATATGTAGTTTATGGTAATTTGAAGACTTCGATATTTAGATTCTTAATGATCGTAAAGTTTTAATCCCACAACTGATTTCGAGTGGAATTTCCAATGATCATTTCGCGAGCGTCGGATCTCCACAATGGCAAGCTCGGGATTCCAATACAAATGATTTCACGAACTTTGCATCTCACGCAACTCCAATAACGTTTCATCAAACTTAATCCCGCTAATCCTCTCAACGCGAAGTTACCGAATGAACTCCGATGACCTCTCGAAAATAGAATCAACAACCAATTCATTGGAACTCCAAACCACACTTCCGAACTTCCCGCTCCACATTCGCTTCCGCATCGAAGTCTTATCTACTCGTTCAAGGTCCATCAGCGACATCGGTGTTTCAAGTGCTATCTCCGTGGACCGGTAACGATCCGTTGTCCCAAAAGTTTCCGTTTCTTCCGTGTTGTCAAACATCGTTTGTCTCCCGGAATCATCGCGGCAACGATTAAAAGGAAGGAAATCGAGAAGCACCGAAGAAAATCGGTGTCGAGAAGTTTACGGGTCGTTGAAGTTTCAAGGACACCATTACTGGTCCGCTCCACAGAGCCACTTGATCGGGTTAGGTACCCGCGAGGGATGAATAAACGTAACAGGAGGTTGTCAGATAAAAGGAGGGACTATTAGTTTCAAGGTCGTTATAGATGGTTCAAGTTTCAAGAACGCTGAAAGTAGATCGATACCTGGCCAAGATATCTTGCCGAGATAAATTAGACGCTTCGTCACGTGGAGTTCCGTTTAATTGAACGTCCCTTCTTGATTTAGTATTTCAACCCGTAAATAAATTAATCCACGTAATCGAATTGGGACATTTTGTAAATTATAGGACTTTCACAGATTATTTAATTAAAGATATTACCTGTGGAGTGATTGTCCAGGCATGAGCCATGGTGATGCCTTCCAGATCAAAAATGGCGACGCCGCCAAGAATTTGTGCTCTAGGCTCCAAGACCCCGAGCTCGAGTATGATAACCGTAGCCTTGAATAACTCCTCCACGGAATATTTTCTTGGGTCCCAGTTTCCCAATCGATAGATCATTATTCTTCTGCCGCATTGTGTCCTGTAAGCGGGCACCGTCATCACGTCGTCCTCGCCGATATGCTTCATCTCCACTGGACTCACGTCCTGGTGAATCTCTGGATGCTCCTCTTTGAAGTTGCAGTAATTCACTATCTATCGAAAGAGCCATTGAGAAACAGGGCTAATAATCTACACCTCCAAATAATCTATCAAATTTTATTCCAACTTGTAGCTGATTTTTAAAACGAAGTAAGATAGTCGATCTTTTACAACTTTAAAAACCTAATTTGCATTAACATCGAATCAAAGTCTAGTTAGAAAGAATTAAAATGCTTTCGATAGCCTTTCGATCCTGGCAACCCGTAAGGCAGTCAGTTCGCCTTGGCATCATTGTGCAACCGATCGAACTTGTTTTACCAATATACTAGACATTCCGCAACGAAACACAGATCTATTATATCTAGAGAAATCAAACGATCCACTTACCAATCGGTGAGCACGGTTCACGTTAAAGTTCCTCGCCCGCAGGAATCTGATCAAGAAGTCGTCATCCATTCTGTGCGGCATGCACTCGCCTCTCTCTGCGTTTGACAAAAAATCCTATTACGTCGCAGGAATATAGTGCGCTCATTAGTGAAATTGATGATGATACTCGGACGTGCGTATAAAGGGCTACTGACTCATTTAAATTATGGTTCATTTACTCTGGACACCGCTATTAATTGCCGATGCCTGCATCATTTAATTTTAGAGGTATTATATATTTTCGCATATTCGACTCTAGAGTTTACTCTTATGACTTCATTTATTACTCCGAGGAATCTCTAACCACAGTATTATCTTAAATCTCTATGCAGATTGGAAAATTGCTACTGTATATTTAATTAATAAATAAGTTTGTAAGTTACCATAGATCATATCTCGCAGTTCCTGAAGAGTACTGCACCTGACCTCTTCGGTCTCTCCCAGTTCCCTCCTGGCGTAATCCATCACCTCTGGTGACGGTTCGCTCAAATCCAGGCAAACTTCCTCGTCGTTCACCTGGTCCTGATCACCCTTTAACTCTGGCATCTTGGAGTCGTCGCGACAACGATCGAGATCATCGATAGCGTCCTTCGTACGTGATCCCGCGCCGTTCAACGAAGCTGCATCGGTTGCACAGCCGTTCTCGTTCTCCTGCGGCATGATGCGGCTTTGCGTGATCCACGATCGAATCTGTTTCGAGGACTCGCGACAGCCTGCACGATCACGTCATTCGACGACGAAGCACCGAAGGATAACCTCGACGATTTTATATTTTCGCGCTGACAGTCGTAATTTGCCTTTGTTTTTATATTTGCGCTCGTTTTACTCCGAGCCTCTTTCTAACTCGGTTCTTTTTCATAAAAGAATTCTTCTGCGGTTCGAATTTGTATAGCAAAGGTTTAATTGAGAAAAATGGTTTGGTGGATCGAAGGATAAGTTGTAGGATTTTTTTTTAGTGTGGAAATCAAGATTTAAAATTTGAAAACCTATATAATTTCTTTAAATGCAAGTTTCTCTTGAAAACTGTAATTTTAATGCAAACAAGTTTCTGTCCCGCTCGAGTCTAGTCAAGTTCGTCATCTTCGATAAACAACGTGATTCACTCGCAGCGTCACGTGTTCGTATCAAGTGTTTCCGGTTCCTTTACGCTGTTCGTTCGCACGAAACTGCCTTTTGTATTGCTCAAACAACGATGCAACTTTCTCTCGCAAAAATGTGTGTTCACCTAAACGATAGTGATTCATAACCTAACTATTTCAGAAATTCTCTATCTCCCTGCACAAATTCAAAACTCCCTATTAATAACAGACGATAATTTTAAAAAATTATTTCTTTAAAAACACATGTCACTTGTGTTCAAGTACGAAACCAACACTACTTGACAGAATTTACACAAGTATATTTTATCTTGTGGGAACTCCGAAGCGTAGAGTTTGCCAGCACAAAATTTTTGAGCGTGAGAAGCAATTGCCACAGTGATTTTTATGCTGTAGAAACTTTGACTTGTAAGTGGAATCACGAGTTACAGAGCGCGAAATCGGTCGCGCCGCGATGCCGGTCGGTGATGCAACTGGCTGCAACTACGTGCACGGCCTCGTTGCATCGGCACGAAGTGCAACGCGGTTTCCCTCTTACCTGCGGTCTCTTCGAAAATCTTAACGATACAACAACGATCGCAGCGCCATTTTCTGTACAAAACAACTTTGATTACATATTCACACTTCAGATGAAAAATTAAAATAATACTATATAATAATATGACAAAAAAATCTATTATATACGAAGACCTTATATAATAGATTTTTTTTGTCATATTATTGTATAGCATTACTGATGCCTCTTATGCATACAATACATAAATTAATAAATTCTTATTATATTTCACGACTAATAACAAGCTTGCAGCTCGAGCAAAAATTCCAGAACGAGTGACAAAGTTCAAGGAATCCAAGTTAGCTACAAGGAAATTGAAAGGTATCATTTCAAATACCGTATAGAGAACACTGTGAAATTGCTTTAACTTTTCGAACAAACTTCGACATTCTAGAAGCAAAAAATTACAGTCAATTGGGTAGAAGAAAGTGGGAATCGTAAAAAATAGAAAGTGAAATACAAAGTTGATAACATAGTAAAGTGCTCCAGAATTTTTATGGCTAATTCTAGCAATCTTTGCTATAAAAACTTTGTTTTTTTTGTTCAAGAAGTAAGATATTTTTATGAACCAAATAATTCGGCTGAAAAATGGGAGCAAGCAATAAAGAACATTAAAAGTGAGAAGTTAGGTTTTTTGTTAAGTCAAGGATATCCACGAAATTATATAGAAACACGAGTCATGTAAAAATAATCGCAATAGCGAGCAGTGTTGAACTGCATCGTATTACCAAAGATATCATCGTGTTGCGAAATGTGTCATGGTCATCCTGTTGCATCTACGGCTCGATGCTTTCACTAACGACAACTTTACCCGTAAGTTTTATTGTGGGTGCGTCGAAGCAAGAGAAAGTAAAAGTGAGAATCTCATTTATCTGACTTCGAATATTTCCTCGTTCTATAAATACCAAGTTTTCTATTTGTGATACGATTACGTCGTAATTTTGATTGGAATTTATTTGCCTTACGAAATCGCGATCGATTGAGATCTTTATTCCAGTATGAAAGTGAAAAATTATATATACATAATAGTGAAATGAGGGAACACGCTTATGAGTACGTAATCCATTAACACTAGAACTACCAACCAGTCAAAATGACTGGTCTCTTTCTCATTTTATGTTACAAAATTTCATTGTCGTGATTTTATGGAAATGTCTGTCATATTTTGTTGAAGTACAAACTAGTTCTATATGTTACTTGATGCTTTAGCATTTATTTTTATTTTTATTCTTCGATAAACGAGCGTTGAATGTCGGTAGTTCTAGTGTTAATATCCGCCATTGCTCTTCAGTCACGTGATTTACATGCACTTGAAATTTCTCAAAGTGACCAATTGTAAATCATCTCAGAAACAAAGTAGACAGTGTACACATTCCATGTCCCATATTTTAGAATCGAAATGTGGTGTAATTTATTCGTTACGTTCGTTGATGCAATTGCGGCGAGCATAACATCGTTTCATTACTACTTTCTCCGCGGCCTCAGACATTATTACTCCTTTTTCCGACGTTTTCAACACCGTTTTTCAACGTGTGTTATAGATCATAATAATCACTTTGACATTCGTCTTTTTCTTGCACGAGTCAGACGTCAAGATTGACAACTAATAATCGATGTTAATATTACCGTACTTTGTATTTACATTCGTACGCTAGTAATCGTTTCACGTTATAGATCCAGAAAACGATCAGATAAAAAATGATGTTTTATTACTTGAAGGTCAATGCGAAAATTCGTAACCTTTGAATAATTATGTAGCAAGTCATTGCTGACGGCACGAGAAGAAAAAAGTAGTTACACAACGAGATTTATATCTGATGATTATATTGATTCATGGTAGGTCATAAGAAATGATTACAAGTACTCTGCATCTTGCACCTGAATGCACCCTCTTCTCCACTCAAATTATTAACCGACTTCGAAAAAGGAGAAGGTTACTCAATTCGATCAGTATATTTTTTTTTTAAGTCCAAAAATTCTGTCTCACAAACTCGACAATCAAAATTAACCATATACCAATTTCAAGCAGCCAATCTATTTGAATAGATTAAAATCTATTCTACATGAAGCTAATGCCCCGTGTAAGCTATTGCTCAGATCCAAGCATGACTCCAAGATAAGGAATACGGATGAATCCAACGCAGAATGGAGACTTTATGCGAGTAATAATAATGAAAATAGCAAGTACAACAAATGAACCGCGTTGTTCTCCGGTTACTCACCCTCTTGCAATCTTCTTGGGTAGATCTGTTCTGTCAAGGACGAACGATCCGAGCGTTACCACGGGTCTGCGTACACTGCGACCACCAGTGGAACTCAGTAGGCTGGTTTGAAACCTCTTCCGTGTTTGCAAATCCTCCAACGAGAAAGTTGCACAAGCAACTGTCCTGGTACGATCTAGCATCGGGTTCCTAGAGGACTAAAGACCTATCTCTGTCGAGTTCACCGACTTGTTTCCTGCTTGGTCGCTTCTGAACTCACCGATTTACTTCGCTGGATTACTTAACACCCGTTTATGGTGCTCGTTTATGTTACTCGCGTTTAGAAAATAAGGATAGAAGGAAATCGATAATACGGAGTAGTCAAATAAATCACTCTGCAGACTGGGAAAATGAGACTTACTTAACCTCGTTTGAGGGAACTGTCTAACCTCATTCATCACTTCACTGTTTAATACGCTAATTCAATGCAGTTTAACCCTTTCCCGTACTTTAACGAGTCTCACTCGTGACGCACATACAGCTCAAATGTGGCAAACTTTGAGCATTCTTCAACTTGAAATTTAGCTCCAACTATAAGTTGCATTATCAAGGATCCCTGAATATAAAATACACAATTTTAATTTTCTTTGTTCGTTTTAATATTATGGCCTTTATAGTTAGTCTTGACTGACGCATCTGTTAAATAAATGGCACAGGAAGGTGTTAAGTTAACTTGATTCAGACATAAGTGTATAATGTACCCGACATCACCTCCTAGGTGATTTGCAGGAAATGCTGTTCTAATTATAACAAGTGTGGATAATATAGTCGCATTTAATCGTCGCCTTAAAGACGTGTTAATCTCAAAACAGATGCAAGGAAAAAAATATATGTTTGCCTTGGGTAAATATATTACAGTGCATAAATATATGCAAAAGGTTTGCAGCGATCATTATATAAACTTGACGTATCTACAATCGCTATCAAGCATCAAATAAAAAATCATTATTTCCAAGAATATCAAGCAATATGCTGATACACGAGTACTCGGTTTATTTCTTGATAAAATTTGCAAGTTCATGATTGCTATAAGCGCGTTTAAAAGATTAGAGGTGTAAGGTGAAACGGTTCATCTCGTAAATCGTTATCGCTTAGAAGTTAGACCGTCGACGATTCTTCTTCCACGTTCATTTTCCGCTTATCGACACTCGAGGTAGCTAATCTCGAGGTCTAATTTAGTTTCGAGGGTTGCTCGACGCCTTAATTCTCGGATAAACTGCTTGTTAGAGAACGGATTTCATGGGAAGCGAGACCTAGAAAAACTTCAAAGTCAATGAGAGTGAAATTCTATTTACGATGTTAATTGCAGTAAAACGGTTATGTTTCTGGTCCAATGAGATTCACTGGTTAATGATGCTGAATCAGACAAAATGGTGAAACGAAGCAACTTTCGCTCGTTGGAGAAGTTTATTTTCGTTGTTAACTTCAATGAGGACATCTTTTAATTTGTGTATGTCGCTTTTATTCGAGCTTTATTAAATTTGTGTTTTAGCTAAGACTTGTATTGATTTTCAAACTCACTGCGAAACTTCGGCTGTTTCAGAAATAGAAGAGTACAAAGAGTTTCGTAACAGAACCACAACTTTCAGATTGCAATAAAGTGTTTATCTTATATTCCTGCATTAATAGTTGCATCTTGTTTATAAGATACAGTACGTAAACTGTAATTTCACAAGTACATAATGTACAGGTACTTTCATAAAGCTAACTAAAGCTTAACTATGAACATAAAAAAAGATATAAACGCCCAAACCATAAATTGCAATCATAACCTCACTCCGTTACCTCGTGTTCCCTCATCGAATAAAAGAAAAATGGTTCCAGCGATCACTTTCAAAATCCCACGGAATCGGTTGTCGACCTCTCGAATAAAAAGAAAGGCTAAATGGCCGCACTTGCGCGAGTGGCCGACTAAGAAAAAAGAAATTAATCGACGATCAGAAATTTCACTCGTTACTGTAGCTGATATCGCGCTTGTGTGAGTCATGGTCGTCGAAAAGGAAATCGTAAAATTTATATGAAGCCGGAAGAGACGTGGAGGTGCCTCAGATACCCTTTCAATCGGTTAAAGCACATGGCAGTGAATTATTATGCATGTATGTGGTTATATAGAAAGTAAAAGTTCTCCTTTCTTCGATCACGCTGCTCTCCAGATTCCGCTCGCTAACACGTTCAATAAGTGAGTGTCGATACTCTTGAGAACAGTTGACATACAACCATTCGATAGTTAAAATGTATGCATTTGGTCGAATCACTTTGTAAATAATATTTTAATGTGTACAGGTCCTGTAGACGGGAAGAAGATGTCCACAAGGAGATTCACTGTCGGTAAGATCACTCTACAAACTTAAAGTAAAGTTTCCAATATTTTTCTACCTGAGTATGTGATGTTTACAAGATTCTATTTAAGCGATTAAGACGAAACGATTAGATCTTAAACGATTAGATAATCTGCTGTTAGAAAATATAATTCAGGGTCGAAGGTCGTAGCCTAACTCAAAAAAGAATGATGATACCTGTCACGAATCTTTTTACCTTCGTTTACGTAATACTTAACCTCCGGAAGAAGGAACGTGCCATGTTTATATTTATTTAAAAGTTAGGTATGACAGTGACAGCTGACACGAGCAGGTTTGGATAAAAAAGTTTCTTGGTTCCTTTCAATGACCCTGTCAAAATCCTTACACAACTACATCTCTATATGTTTACGTACGTGATTCATAATCCAGGTTGAGTATCACTGACACAGCAAGAACATGGAGCGAGTTAATTTCCCACTTCGTAATCATTGTGACCAGTTTTTTTATGGAGTGATAATCGTTTTCCTGATCATTTATAAGCGCACAGTGAATAATGAGCGTGATTTGGTATCACGAACGCGCAAAACCGAAGTGGAATATAGTATAGACGACCGATGACGTCCGTTAAATGATATTTTTTCCTATCAAGCCCATCGACGACTGGAAAACTACTAAACCACGGATGAAAACACGTCCACCTTTCCTTCCGAAGAGGACACGCTCGGTGAATACAAATAATGTCTATCTAAGCTACGTGCTTGCTTGAAACTTGGTTTGACAAGATGGTTACGGTCTTGTAACGACGGTGTTGGATGTCCAAAGTGTTCCCTGTTACCCCGATAATTTGCTTAAGAGAATCGTGTTTCGACATATCATGCTTCTCGGTTTCTATTAGCAAGTCTAAATCTGCCTAGATATGTAAATTTCTCTTATAAAAGGAACTTTATTCGCCTCGTCGACGCCATCTTTAATGCATCCGATACCTTCAATTTTTTCCGCAAATCATCACTGTAACTTTTCTCGGAAAAATCAAAATGGTTCGTGTAAATATTTGAATATATTATTCACACCACATTACTGTGACATCACGATTTTCTTGGACTTTCTGAATCTTCCTTAGAAATATGTCGGTGCCTATTGTCGAATGATTAACAGGAACAAAGACGAGAATGTTGGTAACAGGCGAGATCGGACTTTACTCGCGTTGAGGGCAAAGAAACATAAGCGTCATTTGCACCTGACGCACAGAGTGTCCTCGGGTTACCGGCTACACAAAACGATCGACTTGTCGTCCCTCGGTCTATCCTTGATTCCTCTTCTTTCTTTTTGACGATTTTAACGTATGGATTTATGATGTTTTTAGAATGCGTTTCAGTGGACTGAAAGTTCACGCCTGCCGTGTTAATGACTTTAACGAGGAGGCTATTAATATTCCTGCACTTCACTTTTAAGAGACCGGTAATTCTATTAAAATATTCTTGGGAACTTTAGAGTTTACTTTTTCGTAAAATTCATGAGCACTTAGATTTCACTTTGCTTACGAGTTAAGCAGCAACAGATAGATTTTTCCGTAACATTGTAGCCTGACCCGTTAGAATAAACAAAATAACATTCATGTAACGTGTCACGTGTACGAGAAGAAGAAAACGAAGCACACAGATTATTTTACAAAAACGTTAAGGGAAGAAAACATAATTCTGACTAACCTTTCAAACACCCCTGGTCGATCGATCACGCACCCTGACCCACCCTAACGTTCCAACACCAGGAGCAGCCTCGTCGCGATATCCGTTTCCAAGTTCACCGTCAATTTATTTATAAACATCCATAACCCGATCGTAGCCGCACCCTCCGGCGATAAACAAACATCCCCACCAGGTTTAAAAGCCGCGAGGAAATGGAAGGGGATCTGGCTGATAAACATGTCTCCAGGTCGACCCATTAATCCCCTGACCGACTGAAATCATTCGTCTCGATCGATCTTCTCCGCATGTGTAACGAACCAACCTCGACGGACGTCCACGAGGAGAAAAAAAGGGAGGCGGGGAGGAGTACGGTCAGATCAGGGTAGGGAAGGTCATAGCTCGAAGCGGCAGGCTCCAATCGCGTTTATATAGAAGAGAAGCTCTCGTTTACGCATCACTCATTAGCGTGCGACATTTCGTTTTCACCGGATGATTAGCATCGAGTGTTGCCAGAATCAGTTAAACCGGTGTCTCGAGCTGCTAGATACGGAGAGCCGGTGAGTGGGTATTTCAACAATTGTTTTATGGATTATTCGAGGAGTGATCGAGAGGGTGGTGTGTGCATCCAAAAATTTTTATATCGTGAACTTGAGTAGCGGTAGTGATAGATTAGAACTGCGAGTGATACAAGATCACTGTCGATACTTCGTCATTCATTAAAACGAAGCTTGCGTTTGTTAAATGATTCCAAATTTGTATTAAGTAGAAACTTTACCTCAAAGTCCCCTTACAACTCTTAAAGATCAAGGGTCTCTAATAAAAGTGTAATGGTATAAGTCTCCCAAGAAGTGTGTTAAATTCATTATTGAAGATAATGACTATTATGTAAGTTCTTTATTGCAAAAGCATTGTTACGTTTTTTATAATATACTGTAGAGCCCAGGTAGCATGCGAGTCACGTTTTCCTTATTTCCTTTATTTTTATCTCAATATAGCCTGTAATATTCCGACCACTTGTTCCGAAACCTTGACTTTCAGACATTTTGATTACCTGTCCAGAACTAGTTCGCTGTATCAATCGTTTTCGAGATAAAAATACATTTTCGATATTGTGGAAAGATACCTAGTACTCAAGATTTATAATGAATATAGAACTGATGTTATAAAATACAGTTTGTACAATTCTACAATTTATTATGTAATAAATTAACAAGACAATCTCAAACTATGAATATTCAAAATGACATCAACATTATTTAACATATTTGTCATCGTTTATATTTGATGTTATTTAAAGTTTGCAAGTTAGCGAGCCTGGAATGTCAAATTTATCTTCTCTGATTTCTTATATTTTAAGTTATTATTTTTGAGCAAAGTTGTCTAGTTCAGTTCTGAAAATCTGCAGATTTAAAAGTCATCCGGGTATGACATAATCGACTCGCCAGGTCAAACATCCCCACTATTTTGCACGATGCACCTTCACTTCTCAGATTGGAAACAGCTGCCTCAAAACTTCCATTTCCCCACCAAAATTTCATCCATGGATTTTCCCCCGACCTACACTCCATTTCCTATCCCCCACCTCTTCGAATCCATCCGTCGAAATGGACGAGTGAAAAGAAACGATCTCTGCGTTAACCTGCGTCATCGTCACAAGCGTACATGGAAAAACTCGTCAAGATTCGTCTCCTCGACCCTGAAGGCGAATTGCCTCGCGTATAAGAACGGGCCCCAGGGCCCGGGGCCCTCTCATTTTCGTGCGTTTTTCGACCGGAACGCGCCTGGTTTCATGGCTCTCTTTCGACGATCTTAAGCGAGGTCAAAGAAAAGTGGAAAATATTTTGAATGCCGCCATGACGGAGTGGATAAAACGTGAGTAAGAGTGCGGTGTGCAAGTGTGTTAATATAGGAAATTTGTGTTAAAGCAGCTGCAATAATTACCTACGTTTTACACGTTTCGTGTTTCTCCATTTCCTTTCCATAATTTTCTATGTAATTAAATTGATAGCACAGATGGTGGATATTTTGTGACTGGCTTTTGCAATTTAAGTTATTTTTATAAGGACTTAATAAGATATTACGTATGTTTAGGAGCTATATTTAAAATGGTAGGTCAAGTGAAAATAGTAGGGCGAAGAATGGCGTGAGATGTTAAATGTCAAAATTACACGTGGTTAAGTCATATAATTTTCTAAAATACACAGGTTTCGAAATCCCACGTGTAACAGAAACGTCAGTAATCATCGACAATATTTACATTGAATGTGGACGTACTTTGCACTTTATAATTAGTGTCAAACTAATTGCAAGTTGATAAACTTTCCTAAGTGAACAATTTTCATTAAAATTAAAATGCACTTAACGTTTGTATATTTCTAAGCACGCTTACGTGTTTACTGAAAACAGGTAAAAACGATAATAGAAAAAGGTTAAATGCAAATCTCTTTTTTGTGCGATCGAATGGAAATTGAAATCGATCATTAGAAATTATGATTTGCAGCATGCAGCCAGCATCCGTCACGACATCATCGAATCGTCTATCACGCGAAAGATAAAAACATCTACAACTATTTGCATAATCATGGTCTGGCAAAGTCAGTGTGCGACTGACATTTCAAAACTATTACGCGTTTCATAACACGCTTATACATTCACTTTTCTGTGAACCGTGCTCCGGATACTATTTGGTCCACGTCTCAGGAAAACTTGAGAATTTCTGCTGTTTCAGACTGGTTTTCTTTCGGTGTAACGCTATGTGCTGAGTTTTATTCGAGACTAATGTTATCGCACTGAGTTTCTCTTCTGTTATAGCTTTGAACTTTGCTGCAAGTCGGGAACTTCGTAGATCGATGTTATTGGAAACAGTTTTTCTTGGGTTATAGCTGTGAACTTTTCTGCGAGTCAAATGGATCGTACGAGATTCAGAAATTGATGTTATTTAGGAGATTTCTTATCTAACTTGAAATGTAGCGTTCAACAGATTCTGAAGTCTGAGGTTCTTTAAATGTTGCCATTGAAAAGTCAGTAAATCAGAGTACGATGTTTGAATGAGTTTGTTTTTCTGTTCTACATTTTATGGTTACTACAACCTCGCAAACAGCAGGCAAAAAAGTCAATGTTACTTGCAAATGTATTTCTAATATTATCTCCGAAGATAAATTTCTTAAACCACGTACTTCAGTACTGTAACTGAATTAAATTCCATAAACCAGCACCTGTATTACTTGCAAGAGTTCTTCTGGCCAGGTCGATTGAACTTCGCAAACTTTGAAGTTTAAGGATCATTGGCATAATTCTGAAGCCCGAAGCTGAACTTCAGACTACATCTTGAAGTAGGATCTCAAATTTTATGCATTCCGTACATCCATAAAACCGCTACTCCCATATCACGTTAATGCACGTTCCATCGTTCAATAAATAATTTAATGGAAAGAAATGCAGGCATTGTTGCCAACTTAACAGTTTTTCTTTGCAACCGTGAAACCTTTTCCGCAATTATAAACCACGACCATATTCCTCTTTGTGTTCATAGCACGTGTCCACGTTTCGTGCAAAGCATCTTGCAAGTAAACATATCAGCCAAGTTTCTCCACGACCGTGGCACGCTTGCACGCAGCCTATGTGTTACGATTGAATGACACAATACCGGTCACGAGTTTCCCGCGATGGAGAACGAGCTGATTTCCGTCAAGTTTTCAGCGGGAAATTTCTTTTTGAAACTTGTTATCCTACTTGTATCGTTGCTCAATCGTTCCGTATCAAACTGACGCCGTTTTCTCTCCGTGATTATATCTGCAACGTGTAACGTGCTCTTCAGAAACCTTTGTAAGCTTGTCGACCTGACTGCTATTATTTCTTACAGTCAGAAATTCAGAATTAAAAGTGGTCAATGAACACAGAAATTATTCTCGACGCAAAAGCAGGAAATCGATAAAATTTAATTAGCAAGTTTACAAAGAAACTTCCCCAGTTTGGATCGAGAATTCCTTGTTCATTATTTAATGGACATTGTTGAAAATTAGGTTCCTCTCAGATTCAATCAAAGTCAACGTAATGAAACTGTTTCGTATTCGCAGTGGAAGCTCCATGACTCTGTTTCTTCTTTTGTTTCCATTTCTGTCTCTTTTCTCTCCATTCTTTTCTTTATGCGCCTCTTTATTCTCCATTTCCTCTGTGCTTTCTTTCTCTACTCATTGTAAAGCTGCTGCTTTTTGCCTCGTTTAAAACCCTTTTGCCCTTTCATTTCCCTGTACGAGAAGCTTGAACCACTTCTGGAATTAGGTTCACTTTTCACGGTTGAACGCGGCCTGTAATTAATCACCGAAATATTTTTGCTGTGTAACAGATTATGCAATTTTTATGTGTACACATCTGCAGATCCCCATAACCCTAGTTTTCAAAATATAGTACTATAATTTTCATGGCAGCGGCTGTTTACTATTATGCGAGGCCCATAACGCGTTAAGCATAAATATTGGGTGTTGCCACTTAACGCAAAGGCGATCGAACGGTGAGCGTAAAACACAGAAACCCGCGTTCCTGGCACCGATTCAGATACTATTTCAACGTCGAAATAGTGCACGGACCTCCTAACTGGTCGCGAAGGTAACCCGGCTCGTTGCACCCCTTTTTTCTCAGGCGAAACTTCTTGGTCGACTGCCAATTGTAACGGTGGGTCGATGAGCCTAAGAAAGGAATCGATAAAATTTCACAACCCTGCAAGGAGCAATCCTTGTACCTTCTCGTAAATCTTGATGATAAAAAGTGATACCGAGAAAGGAGAAAGATAAATGTCCTCCTACGGACATAATTTATAACTGAACTTCGAGTTAAAGTCCGAATTACTTCTTGAATTCGTCCTTTCGTGCAATGCAGACGAGAATAGTGGAAACGAATGGAATTCTTATGGTTTCAAATTTAATATAAATTTACGTTCAATACAAATTTAGTTAATATAAATTTACGTTCGATTTGAAGATTAGCGATTCAATATTGACGGAGATGATGGAAACTCAATATTAGCCCAGGTCAATAACCCTGTTTCTAATCTTCAAGTCCAAAGTAAACTTCCATTCGCTAATCACGCGTTTTCGACACGGATTCGTGTCCCAAAAGGAAAAGGAGAAAATAAAGCATGACCCTGATCGTGGAAGAGGTTCACCTCGAACACCACCTCCTTTTCGGTGCCTCGTGTGGCTCGAGGTTGTAGACAATTCGACCTTTTTCGAGTTTCGTAATCTATTTAAATATGTAATAATGATCCTCTACGAATTAATTAACTTTTATCGCGTCAAGGTTTCAAAATTCCTTCATTTTTATTTCGAGGTATCAACATATTTTCTAACTTTAAAAGTTTATTTTCTTTTCTCATTTATAACAATATTCTGTATTCGATCTTCGAATCGTTCTACACGTTTCTGAGTAAAAGTTTCGTTTTCTCACCAAGCCGCCTAAAGACAATAATAGAAACGGAAGTTAGCTCTGCTTTTCCTCATCACGATTTCGTCACTCCGAAACTACCAATCGAATATTCAAGCAACGTGCGCGTACGCCGAGAAAAAGGCAATCAGCTTATACTAACGTAGGTGCCTAATTAACAGATACTATTTGAAACGTCAGCAATTTTGTAATGAATCGAAGGACAACTTTCAATTTTTGCGAAAACACATTAATATTTATGTCTCCAATATTCAAAGCCGAATGCATAAAACTCGTACATCTTTGAAACTTAAAAAACAATTTCACGAGTTCGTTTTTGCTTGCAATTGTTATATTCAGTTTTGCAACATACTGCAATGTACGTAAAATAGAAAGTCCAATTGGCGGGTTTTTAATATCGTTTTCATTTCTTTGCCCCGTTTGTCAATCTGCAATTACCGATTCGATCGCGTCCTTGGTTTTTCTCCTCACTTTCCCGATCCGGTGTTTTTAACGATTTTATTGTGTGACCGACATACGCTCAATTAATTGTGAACCACTTACATTTTAAGAAAGATGAAAGTTCCATTGAACTACGTATAAATTCGCACTAAATAATTTACTGAGAAAAACACTTTCTGTTTTCACGCATAACGAAATAATATTTTCGACGCTGCATTTAGTATCCACGTCACGCTTATATAAAGATCTCACGCTTCATTTGCAATTCATAATCGTCTGCGTTTGCCGGTAGTTTCATATTAATTTCGTGGGACTGGAGTCGCCCTTGAAGTTCACCATTGCGCGTTAACTTCACGATTTTCGCGATCGATAGTTCGCTTCCGTTATTCGGAACACATTACGGTGGATGTTAGGTGTCAGAATTTGTTACTTTAGACCTGTCTGTAAACGCGTTCAAAACCTGCATGTCACTGTGAATTCACCTCACTTCCGGTCTGCGATCACCAGACAGAACAATTATATTTCTTGCTGATACGTCATTAATTCCTTTCTGTGTTCTTGAAGTCTAATTGTAGAGTGCGTTGCGAGGATTGTTCGCATTTCTTACATAAGGATTTTGTAATAGAATTCCTATATTAATTTTACTTTATTCGAATGACTCGGCACAAATAAAAAGTTCTAAAAGAATACCACTTTTTTCACGCGGTTCAAATTACTTGAAATAGTTAGTACTTATGACAGAGTCGTGCAGCTCCCAGCACGAACGTTCCACCTGTTCGTTAGAACACGTATGTAATTATCGGACAAAGAAGGAAAAAAAGATTTACTGCACGCTATAAAATGGAGATCCTCGAAGCGTCACGAACATCTCAACATCGAGCGGATTTTCGCGCGCAATATTCAGCAGCTCTATTCAATTTACACGCGGCGAGCACAGTGATTAAGCTGACCCCGTCAGAAGCGGACGAGCGTTTTGCGAGCAGAATGCCGGCTGCAATTGCTGCTTGAACGACCATCAACGTCACGCGTTCCGCGTCGATAAAGGAGTGTGTCGCGAAAAGTGAAACGAACAGTCTTCGGACTTAAAAACAACTTTTTGAGACTGACCTTGATCTCTGCAAGTTCACATTGCAGTTTATTTCAATTACGAAGGTCACTGTGGCCATCTTAAAGTGTCGCCGGCTGTTATGGTTCAACAGCATGTTCTGTAATTGCATGGTTTTGTGTTGAAGAAGATTAACAGTTATTAATCGAAAGTGGTAAAATATTTGAGTCGAAGAGAAAGGAAGGCTACCTGTTGATCGAATTTTGTGAGTGCGAATCACCATTCTGAAATGACACCTCATTTCAGAGGTCTTTGAAAGTACTGCCATCTTGCGATGATACGTGGTCCCATAAGACCGTGCCACGTTTCGTTTACATTCTTTTAACGGAATACAATCTTTCATTAAGTCTAGTACAGATCTACATACAAATGTTTACGGGGCAAACATTTTGTTGCGAAAAATACGACACGATGAAACATTTGCTCGAAAACTCGTTTACACTTGCTCGTTTCGAGTGAAAATATGTTTGTCGTGCTCCGAACAAGAGCAAAACACTCAGGGCATTTGTTAAAACTTTTTTAGACAAATATTTACCAGCCGTGAAAACGTTCATGTTTTCTCAGCGACAATATATGTTTCGACTGGGATTCAGACTCACTTTATTGCATCTCGACGCTCTCGCTTTTTGTTTAAACACAATTGCTTGTTACTAACCTGCTATCAGTTACTAATTGCTAATTATTAATTGCAATTATTTGCAATAGCAGAGTATTCTATCAGAATTTGCTTCTACCTTTCTACCAACTGTGAACTAACCAGTCGCTACGTATCAAACGCAATGCTAACAGGAAAAATAAATGTTGGAATTTTACAATACAAAACTAAACGTTTACTATTTATAAGTACTAGCGTAACACGTGCATCGGAAGAGTGCGATAGCAACTGATAAACTGCAGACCCGATAGCAGGTTCTCTCTCATTTTCCGGTTGTCTCGCGTCACCTCTAAACGTAAAACGAACGTGCTTTGCTAATATCTCCAAATAACAAAACGTGCATGATTACTTTGAAAACTGTGCATGGATCGATATTGGACACGTAAGAAACAAGAAGCGATTGTTCGACAAGTTTATAAAAATCGCACACATGGTGATAAAATACAGATACGCCGAAGTTTGTAGTTACATAAATTCCAATGAAGTATATTCTGGTAATGAACTGAGACCACATACAAATGAGTCACGAATCGTGACGAAGCCTTACTTTTTCTATCACACTATCGGACAATTACTCAGCTGATCCGAGCGTATGCTATGCGAATCGGGTATTCCATTACTCAGTACCACTCTGGATGGCTTGAAGAGGATTACTGTCCGGAAGAGAGCCAATCGATACCTTTTTTTCTTCCTGCAACTTCGGAGAACGGCTGAGAGAACAGGAAAATTAAAAACTTCTGATCATGGACTTTGGAAGTTAGTTGGTTATTATTGCATCGATAATCTTTTAATTTATAAAATGCTGGAAGCACTTTTTAAAAACATGACACACTGAAATTATAGATAGCAATCTCGTACGTTGCATAGTTCTACGAATATCACGGTTAATATGATTTGTGGGAGCTCGCAGAGCATGATTGACACTCAAGTTCACGGTTTCTTTAATTAAAAGATCACTGAAACCATTACATTGTATGCAAAATTGACTCGAGTGGGTTTAAATTAAATCGATGTAATTTTTCCTTCGTTAACGTCGAAAATTTTGGTTTTACAGAAACGATGTTGACCGATGTGGAGCAACTTCCATCGTTGAAACTCGGCGATTTCACGCTCGAGTTCGAGCTTGGACCACCTAGCGCGGAACTGCAGGAAGTTGCCAAGAAGGAGCTGCGAGAGACCCCGGAATTACAGAAAGAGGCATTGGCTCGATTCAAAGAATTACTTGAAGGTAATACATCGCAAATTCTATGAAGAAATACCCTCACATCGCTAGCACCCCTCTAAAACACCAAATCGATATAATTCCATCTCTGACAATATATCTACTGCGTCACAACAAATTCATGCATCATACAAACACTTTTTAATCAAACTTCAATCTAACTTTTCAGCGGAAACCGATCTGAAGGTCCCAATAGACAACGAGGCTTGGCTAATTCGGTTCCTGAGGCCCTGCAAGTATTATCCAGAATCAGCACTGAAGTTGGTGCAGAATTACTACAGTTTCAAAGTGAAGCACGCGAATGTGTACGATAACTTGAAACCCAGTCGAGAGAAAAACATTTTCGAACAGAATATTCTGACTGTGTTACCCAACCGGGATCAACACGGACGCAGGATCTTGATCATCGAGTTGGGTAAAAAATGGAAGCACAACAAGTGCAGCCTGGACGAGGTGTTCAAAGGATGCGTCTTATACCTGGAGGCAGCTATGCTGGAGCCATCCACGCAGATCGCGGGAGCCATCGTTATTTTTGACATGGACGGATTGAGTCTTCAGCAGACGTGGCAATTCAATCCGCCGTTCGCGAAAAGGATAGTCGACTGGCTGCAGGATGCTATGCCACTTAGGATAAAGAATATTCATATTGTTAATCAACCATATGTGTTCAATATGGTGTTCGCGTTGTTCAAACCGTTCCTTAGGGAAAAACTGAAGAGCAGGGTGAGTTGATAAATTTGTGGATGGAAAATATGTGTGAGAGGAAGATAGTTAATTTTGGTGGTTGCAGATCGTTTTCCATGGCACGGATCGCAAATCGTTGCACCAGTATATCTCGCCTAAATGTCTGCCTGACTGCTATGGAGGAACTCTGCAGATTCCGAGAGTCACTGGACCGCAGTGGCTGGAGCTGCTGTTGATGTGCGATAAAGAATATGACGGTATGGATTATTTTAGGAATTAGACAACCTTATCAAACGTTTAGAACTATGATGTGTTGATTGAACGTATGATTAATTGTCTCATTTTCTTTCAGCCATCAACTCGTACGGCTACAAGAAGAAATAGTTCATCCCCCTCGACGCGACCTTCAGAAGAAGGGTAGCAAAAAAAGCTTGCTTGCGATCGAAAATCGATATCGAGTCGATTTTCGAACAAACAACATCGGCTGTGGGTTTCTTTTGTCAATGTGCTGATCCAAGTTCGGTCATTCGACTCGCCTGCTTATTTATAAACAACTACCCTGTTGCGCTCCTAGTTGACTTTACAATTATATATATTTTTGTAAAAAAATGAAAAGGGAAAAACAGTGAGCTTAGTGCATCCCGAGTATATTATCGGAAAGGAGACATTGTCTGTTAGGGGAATTAGACGCAGCTAAATTATTCAATAACTGCAGAAATTGTCCAGATCGATCTGGATAAATTACTCAGATAGATCTCGACGAATCTAGCTCAATTAAAAATTATCTAAATATACAATGAACAAAGTATCTGAATCGTTATTTAAATAATTTTTATCCAATATCTACTAACAAATGAAAGCAACAATATTTATAATGTTATTCACTGAGGAACTCAGTGTCTCTAATAAACAATATTCTGTTTAAAGGTGTGAATTTGTTATAATTTAATGGATTAATTTAATCCGTAATAATTTCTATAATCACGTACTTAATGCTGACCCGTAATCGATTACGATTACGATTAAAAACTTGTTTAATAAATATTCCAACATTGTATCTAAACATTTTGTACGAAGTTCCATGTAAAATATTTTTTATTTATGATAAAAGTTACAAAGAATAAATCATGTGTCACGATTTATATAAACATCACGTGTTTGTCCCCGTCTACGATTTTCAACAGATCGAACACATTTGTGGAATTAAACAATTGATTACATTTATTGGCACATAGCATGGAACGATAGTTTATTTATCGTTTCGCACGTAATTTTTCTGGATTATTGTTCTCTTACTATTAACAGCCTCTGCACCCTTATCGTTTCGCGGTTTTCGCATATCCACATTTATTGGAAGCTGAAAGAGAAAATTATATTGCGATTATAATTTTGGAAATATCTGTTTTCAGAGTATAAGCGATTGAAGATTGACTTTCGAGTTGGTTATATCATCGCGGATATCTGCGCATGCTCGAACATGTGGAGATACACGTGAGTGAACACATTAAACATTAAACTACACAATGTTGTTTACGTTGGCTTTTGTTTCTTTAGAATGGGTTAAAGGTGAATGACCTTTTATGTAACAACGTTTTTGGGTGTGAATATTTGCCTTTGATCACGTAAACAGAAACGCACACATATGAAGTATTGTGTCGAGAAATGATATGACAGGTGATCAACTTTTTTATGTACATGAAGACAAACCGGAAGTCAACATACTCTGTACACATTCTAAGAAAATACGCGATCATTATTGCGCAACACGATTCATGCTTGGTAATGTTATGTTGCTTAAGTACAGTCACAAACCAGGTGTCTAATTATGCTAAACAGAACGTTTCTGGTAAGACCAGATTCGAATGTGGAAAATCGTGTTTGAAAGGTTCTTTTCTGTATGTTGCAAGATTCATTGAACTGTTCTATTAAAAAGCGTTGAAATTACCTTCAAATTCTTTCTCAAAGCAGCAGAAATAGTCGCAAATGCCCTGACCAATAGGAACCTTTGGCATCTCGAAATCTCCACCGAATTCTTTGGGCAATATTTTAGTACCGGTATAAGGAATCAGAGTACTCCTATTTGTCCCGTGGAAGTGAATTCTCTTTCGTGTTTTCTCCTACAAAATATTCACAAACTTTCTGATTAAATATACTAATTAAATGAATTGATTAGCCTGAATTACTTGTTTAGTTATTTTAAAATTAAATGGATCGATTAGAATTACAAAATTGTTTTAAGTACATGCAGATTAATTTCAAATTAAATTCAATATTGTAGATTCAGTTTACATTCTATTGATTTCGTTGCAAATAATACTTACCAAGAGGAAAGGTTTGAAGATGGCGAAAACCATGTTGAATATGAACGGCTGGTTCACTACGTGAATGCCCTTCAGACGACATGGCAAACATCTTTGTACCCATTCTGCCACGCTGGCTGCGAAGCTAGGTGTGAAATATGTGACCTGGCTCAGGGAGAATCCATCCATGTCCAGAATTACGTGCACGCCAGATATCTGGAGTTTCAAAGCGACAAATTTGCAAATCAAATCTTTCTTAAATTTTTGGACACTTAATTGATAATAAAAAATTACCTGCGTCTTTGGTTCGGCTATGGCTGCATCCAAGGATAGCATAGTAGCGCGGAATATGTCGTCGAGAGAAACTTGCTTTGGGTTCCATTTTTTTCCAGCGGATATCACCACCAGTCTGCAACCATCCGGTGTTCGATCTGGCAACGGTACCACGAGTTCTGCGATGAATGGTTTTTTCTCCGTACTTGGCATCAAATCTTTACAGAAACGTGGATTGTTCAGTCGATACTGGTAAAACCTTTTCATCTGTTAACAAATTTAAATGCTTTTATTATAACGCGTTACCTAGAACTGACAAGACAAATTAGGTCATTCAATCCAATTGTAGAAACCGTATTATATTTTGGACGGTATACAAATTCTTTTTATACCCTCAGCTTATATACTTTGTGGTTCTCTCTTTGTAGTCTAAACTCGTTAATTAAGAAAGAAGAATCGAGCTCACCAATTCGAAAGCGCTCTTCGGGTACCATTTGCAGGGACGTAGGAACTTCTGATAGAACTCATCGTCATCTGGCACGATCAGTTCTGGTTCACCTGCGTAGAAAACAATCTGATGTTCTTCAGGAAGTAATTTCTAGAAATTATATATTAACAGGAGTTATAGGAACGCTGGAATTGTCGAGCAGAGACGTGATCGTCAGTACAAGGAATTTAATTTCGTTCCAAGAGACTCTCGTGGTAAATTGTTTTATTGCGGAATAATCGATAATGGTAATAAACAAGCGATTAGCATATAAAAATATCTCGCCAAGTATTTCTGATCTTCTGCCCTTCGAATCAGATATTCAGAAAATTTGTTATCTTATATGTAAATTTTTTCATGTAAATGTTATAAAAAAAGATATCATTTTTGGCACCTGTCAGAAAGATCGATCATCGAACCTGGAGCAACGATCAAGGTTTTCTAATCGACTTTGATAAATGTCTGCACGTTATCGGCAAGATCTAGCCAGGTATTTCACGATAAAAACAGAGTGGAACTTTTATCGTCTGATTGAATAGTAAACGATACAAAAAATGAACTCCGTATAATCGTAACCAGGTTACAAATGAGTACACTTGTTATGCAAATTGTAAAACTTTCATATTGTCCTCATATTCCACGATTCCAAGCATTCGAGTGCAATAAAATTGGCGAATTTATTTTTACGGTAAAAACCGGTCGAGAAAATGAAAGTTGCACTCTCTTGATGCTCTCGAGGGTCAAGACAATTTCCAGTAAGAAACTTGTGAATCATAAGTTACCTTTGAGCAGCATCCTAATGTCCTTCAAAGCCTGTTGCACGACCTCAGGGGTCTCCCGAAGCTCGTTCTTTGCCCTCTGAATAAAAATCTCATCGCCGTCATCGAAATCGGCCCTCAATACGAAGTTACCCGCCACAAATTGCGGCACTTCCCTCAGCTCCGCGATCGTCCGGCCATCGCCCTGATTCCCTTGTCTGGTCTCCATGCCAGTGGCAAGGAGCTTCTGTTTACCAGAAAAGAAGTTTCTCTGTTGGACATACATGATGCTATAGCTGACTAGGAACTACAATCTCCGGTCCACGTCTCGCCTGTTCTTGTGTTCTTTGCTCGATCCTGCGTGTGTGTGCTACGTGTTTGCGAGCTTTTGTGATTCAGTGCATGGTGTTTGCAGTGCTTGTATGTTGTTTGTGTGTTCACGTTTCGCACGCTACACTGATACCTCGCTACAACATTTGCGGATTAAGTATTACGCTACAAAGATTTACTTTGGAGTTAGTTTGAAGTCCCCTCTTGATGTGTTAATCTCCAAAATTCCCAAAAACCCCAAAATATCATAAAGTTCCAAAGTATTCGAAGCAGTGCGATATTTGTCGAATCATGCAAATATTTGACAGCCAACTTTGACTGACTCTTACATCAAATTGCTTAGAATACAAATAATACTAGGCTCCGATATGCTATTTGCACGATTTTTCAAATATAAACTGCAATTTGCACTTGATCCAAGAAATCCACTTCCTGAGTAGTGATTAGTGATCAAACAGTGTTATCTAATATTTACCGTGACAAACAGTATAAATCTGATCCTGATGAAACAACGTCTCTTATATTTCCAGCTAAACCCTACTTTTGTTTGATCAACGATTGCACGAAGTGCATCGCAAAGTACATTGGCTGCTGTAGTTATTTATATTCCAAATCTAAATCAGTTCTCTGTCAAACGGTACAATGGTTTACAGATTCGATCTGACAAATCAACAAGCTATAGTTTTTAATGCCCCAGAAGTTATTAGTGAACATTGTCAAACGTCTGATAATCACCAACAAAGGAATGTCGTTTATGAGTGTGTTGAGCAACTTGTGTTTCTAGACGGACAATGTCAAGATTTTATCGGTAATTTTGTTTCGTGAAATTTTAATGGTTTATTGTGTAATTTCTAACAGCAATTTGTTTTCATTATTTCAATCATGCACTTTCATGATCTTTGTTATCTACTGAACTGCATCATTTTTTGCAGTTTCATTTTACTAAACTATCCTAACATCTAACATCGAATATATTTAAAATTTTGTACAAAATAATTGGAAGATAAAGAAACCTTAGAATATAAAAGTTAAAGAAAAAAGTGCTCCAAAGGCCACCATAGCGGAACCTTGACCCCAGTGATTCACAACAATAACAAAGGAAGCAAAAGCGAAAAGAAAAATTAATCAACATACCTGAACGTACGCCCTTTTTATCGCTTCCAGCAGTCGAAACTTGTTTCAAGGAATTCCTTAACGCTTCAACGAGTTGAAGATCTCTCGGTCAGAGAAAAAACAGAAAGTCGTTCGCAGACTTTCACGGTGTGCACGCACGAGATTCGCGATAATAAAATGTCGATATCATTTAGGAGAAAGAAGAAGAACAAAGAGAATCGTTGACGATCGAAAAGAGGATCCTGTCTAACGTGGCCGAGACGCCGGCGACAACTGGCGCGTAACAGGACTCGTAAGCTAGAAATCGGCTGGGAAGCGAGTGCCCTGTTCCTCCCACTTTGTCGATGCTCGTGACCAGTGGGAAGGACACGGATTATCCATTGTCATTGTTTCAATGTTCGGTTCAATTACACCGCCGTTATAATTCTATACAATTAAACACTTCGGTGAACGATTAACTTCGAATATTTTTAATCGAAGCATCGAGCACTGAATTCTTTCGTTTCGGAGTGTGGACTATGTCTTGTGGACATTCGAAATTTGAAATAATTGAAAAACTTAAATTTTAAATAATATTTTGCCTTAAATGACATTATGAATAATACAAAAATTCTAATTTCCAAATAAGAATTAATCTAGTAAAAATAAGGATTAAGTAGAAAATGAAATGAAAATAAAATGATGGAGCAGTATAAAGTAAAGTCACCTATTAAAGAATACAACAGAAATAAATGAAAATGTGCGGTGTTACAATTTTGTATTCTTAATGGCGATCAATACTGCTTTATAATCGTCGGAGAAATCGTTCGATACCTGAAATTCATATTTGTTTCATCGAATACGATGAATAGGGCGAGTGAATACCTTATATAGCTCTTCAAACTGTTAATTAATCATTTCTATTGTAAAAATGATAATTTTTCAATTATGCTTTCCTGTCCTTCGTTCTGATTAAAGACCAATAAATAATTCAATTATACCACGTGCATTTAAAAGTACTTTATTCCGATACAAACACAATATTAAAAAATGTGAACATCAATAAATTAATACACTAATCCACCGTCTACATCATTTTTACATATAACCGTAACATATTTTTTGTCCAAACTCATTGAACAACAATAAAAAAAGAAATTGATAAATCTGTAAAGATTAAAATTGTAATTGATTCGAGATTGAAAAGTTAATAGCTTCAACACACCTCAGGTATCTTATAAAAAAATAATATTAATCATGCAAATGATAAAAACCTGATAAGATTATGTAAAAGTAGATGAAGTGTATATGCAAAAATTTGAATTGATAGCAGCATAGAATAGACGTAGATAATATAAATTTGTAATGTCGGAGACCAATGTTTCTGCAATGAAATTTAAATTTGCATGGGACTGAAAGATTCTCGACAAAATCGCGTAATTCCCGGAAGTTACGTTTCACGGTATTTTTCTTAGATGCACGCACGATTACGGATTATGGTTACGACATGACATATACGACAAAAGCAGAGAAAGTCCACGAAATGTATTTTAGGGCGTGAAAGTTTGACGATTAGGAAAGTCGCTGACTAACGACTTCTATTGTTCTACACCTCGAATGTACAATTTTTTTAATATACAGTGTTTTATTTCAAAGTAACGTTTAGGTAATTTGTAATATTTAAATTTTGTACATTGAAAGATTAATTACGATTATTGCACTGTACATGAATAATAGCTTATCGTTTACCGTTCTAACGATCCATCTAAAACTGGAATATTTTCTCCTTTCTATTTATCCGAAGTTACCATTTATTTTCCTACTTTCACGCATTTTAGCTCCATTTGCTCAGTGCTGCTCAACGAACATTCTACCTGTCCTAATTTTTCCCTTTTACACGTAGCGGCCATTGAATGTACGGATATTACGGTCACTAAATCATTTTAATGCACAAATTAGTGTATACGTGAATACGGAGAAGGTGATGGAGGCGATTTTTGAGAAAACCATTTATAAGATACAGAATGATTAACGTATGATACAAAAGTATTACAAATAATCACAAGAATGAGTAGGAAGGAATACAACGATTCGTGAAGTACTTAATAGTATTTTGTACAAGGCATCACAATGAGACAATCGGATTGTCCTGATTTATTGGTTCTTGCGAAATCCGTACGAGTTCCATTCTGAAAAAATAAAAAACACACGATTGAATTACTCGTTTATCGCGTTGTTAATCAAGGAAACAATATTCAATCGTTTCTCGAAGTCTCCTGCATTTTTGCAACGCTGTAAATATACGTTTCGAAACCCATAATATTTGCAAATATACATATGTGATCAGAAACAGTTACGTTCTTATTCATATCAGCGCTGTCTGCTTCGAGATATTTTATATTGTTTCATAAAAAGGTAGATTCTTGTTATTAACCATTAAAAGTTTATATGAAGTTTATTTTACCTTTAATTTTTTCTTCGTGATGGAGCAAAGTCGGATACCAATTGGCGCTGGTGTAATCGATTTCTGGCAAATTACCGCCGTAATTCTTGGGCAAGTGACTTGGCGGAATATATTGATGAAGAGACGACATTTTGCTACCGTGGAAGAACATGCGACTCTTCAACTTTTCCTTCACCAGCGGCTTGAACATCTGCCACACCATGTTGAAGAGGAACGGTTGCTTCACGATGTGAACCTGCAAATAATCAAATTTGTAAACTGTGTTTCTCTTAATCAGCAGTTTATATATTTTCCTCTGGGTTGCGTAACAGTATTCAACGCATCGAATTTAACTTGGGAAATTAACTGTTATGGAAATTATTGATAATCAAAACTGCGAAACGGACGAACCTCTTTCAGACGCAGAGGCATGGCGTCCTGTATGAAAGTCAGCAGCTTCATGTTGAACGATGGCGTGAGACCCATCACTTGCTTCATGGACAAACCTTCGTAGTCCATCACCACCACGGTTCCATATATCTACAATTACCAATTTACAATTTGTAGCACGTCAAATAATTTGTAATCTTGTCAAAAGAGGATCCTGCAATTTTTCTTAAATTACCTGAGTTTCCGGCTCCTGCATGGCGAGTTCGTGAACTAAATAGAGCAATCGAAGTATCTGGTCGGCGCTGACTTTGGCAGGATCCCAGGTCTTTCCGCAGTTAACCAACAACACCCTTCGACCCTTGTGATCTGTTCCTTTCAGCACGTTCACTACGTTGTTCTCCAAAATGGCGACCTTCTCGTCCTCCGGCATCAGGTTGTCGAAGAGGGACGCGTTCTTCTCTTTGAACTCGGCGACTCTCTTCATCAACTCGTACGCGCTCTTCGCGTAGAATTTGCATGGTCGAAGGAAAATCAGTAGGAAGTCGTCGTCTATTTTGAAGTAGATCGTCTTGTCATCTGTAAAACGAAATAATTTAATGATTTTCTGCTCTTCGATTTCAATCGAAAATGAATTTTTAAAAATGGAATCAGGGTCAGAGACTCGAAAACATGACGATAGTCGAATAATATGGCATCGATAACAAAGGTGACGCATAAATATATGATCGGAATACATAAAACTTACAAATGAATTTTTATCGATACCTCCTACAATAATATCTATGTATAGCAAACATAAACGTTTAATGTTCTAATGAACCGCAATCGATTGAAATCATCAATTTTATATATTCATAGTTATACCTGGAAAACGTCATTCGAGCAACGTTATTTATTCAATTTAAGTCGATTTCCTGCCATTGTTTCGTGACGAAAGAAAAATTTGGGACTAATAGCAAGGTCGTTGATTCTTATAATTAGAGGTGGTTAATTTTTTATACGTCTATTATGGTACAGGATTAGATTCTACATGTTAAAAGGAAATTTTTACTAATCGGTTCTTTGAATAATCGATAAAATAATGAAGAATATATAAGGTTCATTTGAGTAAGAAACGTAGTGGAAGAGTAAGGACCTCTAGTGGCAAAACTGAAAAACACTGCGGACGTACCAAGTTATTTCGTACCTCGAAGAATTTGAAACTATATTTTTTTGATGCTCCGACAATCATCCAAACAGGAAGTTTTTTCGACTGTCTCTCGAATTGCAATCAAAGAACGAACATGAAATCATGACAATCGTGACTATCATTAAACTCTCAGACTGTACGATCTTCGTTTCAAACAGAACGACAGTCACGGAAAATCTAAACCTCGCGTGTCTGTGAAATGACCGATTCTCCTTAACGAAATTGCCATAAATTTTAGTTGGAGAATACGTACTTTAAAAACAGAGAAAATAAAAATCAGAGTTTGGAAATTTGAGAGACCTGAAGGTCCACGTATAAAAGTCGATATAAGGAGGGTCTGCTGTAAAACTCTGACACATTTCATCTGAAACTTCTCATGTACAGTATGAAATTTATATCTTAGATGCATAATTTAATGACACGAATGCGCTACATAACATTTTTGTCTGCAGAGCATCAGCTTCCGAGCGTTGACACGACCTGAAGTGCAGCGGAATGTAAACTCGGGGTCATGACAGTTCGTTCGATAAGTTTATCAGTGCACCAACAACCCCATTGGTGGATTCACCAAGTTTTCCTATCTCCTACATACATCAGTGTAAACAACTTATACATATGTAACCGCAAGATCAAAAATCGAATAAGTCCAACTGATAAGTCGATTCTATCTTAAATCCGGATTGATAAGAAATCGGACCTTGACTCCGAACCGAACAATATATTCGAATAATTATAAATTCTCCGTTGCATCGATAACGCTTTAAAGTGACAGATATTTGCATTGCTGCTTTGATAACCAAATTTTGTATATAATTAAAAATTTCGATCTGTTATAAAATCACAAATTAGAATGATAATTCGATAGATAATTATTCTGATTGATTTTTTGGAGATAATAAAAACTTCTCTTTTTGTATCAGATGCATCTAAAAATGCTGTCAGACACTCTCTTGTCACAGGTGCAAAAACGTGACGTTGAAATCCAATTAGCCGCAAGCTTAATGGCGATAAAACACTGCTATTAATACAGCTATTGCTCGAAATAAAAACGCGATAAGGATTGATATGAAATTAACAGCGTCCGTTTACTTAATTTTCCTCTTCTTCATTTCATGTTTTCTTTCATTGCGTATAATTTAGGGTGCAAATTCTTTCATTTTAAATCTCTTCCAATCAAACAAAAGAAGATTTCATCTCTAAAGTAATGAAAGCTAAAAGAGTGTCAATGGATTAAGAAGTATTTTCCAGCAAATTTTTACGATGTAGTTGCAAAATTAAAAAATTGTCACAAAGGTCAATGAGGAGGAAGATGGCAAAATCAGCAAAGTGGCGATAAGATTTTCGAACAGTCAAAAAAGATCGCATCTTCGGTAAAATTGTAAAAATAACGTAGAAGTCACCTTCCAGGTATTTCTTGAGGGCGGCGAGTGCCTCCTGCACGTTCTCCGGTGTTTCTCTCAGCTCCTTCTCCGCCAAGGCCTTGGCTTCCGGGCCAGGTGGCTGCGTACGAAGCTCGAACGACATTTTTCTTTCACACCGATTCACTATGTGGCGGCAACGAAACGATCCTCGCACCAGGATGACCACGATATATCTGTGACCCAGCCGGTGATATATCTCGCTCGAGGAGAAGGAGGGCTTCTCTTGTCCACCATCTCGATCCAATCTTTGACCGCTCAAAGTCCACTTGTCGTCACAACGGTCCGATTCCGTGACTACCGTTCCGCGTCCGCCGATTTCGTGCTCTATGTACACTGAATAACGATGAGACAATGCTCTGCGATAAATGTCGTCACCTGATAAAGGAACGTCTACGAGGCTCAAGCCGCTGATAAGCAACACCTCGATCACACATTTTCCTCTGCGGATTAACTGTGTCCGCGGCGGTTCTTCAAGTTCGACGCGAGGGATGTTTTACGCGCGACTGCAAAGCCATTCGCTCACTCGATACCGGTTTGGGCAATGAAGAGTTGTCCAAAACTGGGGCAAAGGAGTCTTATTGTGGATGAACTGCTGAAGATTTTATTGCAAATTATTGATGCAAAAGCGAGAAATAGTCTTCAGCTTTGTATGAAGTACCGAGGAAACTGGGGAAGTTATTGGAAAGCTGCAACGGAGTTGTTGGAAATAATCGGGGCTTAAGATTGCGAACTTTTGTTTCTTCGAGTTCTGATGAGTCTTTGCAAGATATACTGGAAGAATATTGGAAATTAATTACAGCGAAGAAAACTGTATTGAAAGAATGGCCAAAGCTAGTAATAACTGTGTGAACTTTTTCAATCTTTTTCTTTTGGGAGACTCTTTGAATAGTGTGATAGTGAATGAAAGAGTTGATACAGTTTTAATCGAAGAAATACGAGTACAGAGATAGTTCAACTGGACACTTGCTAGATTTTGTATTAGCAAAGGTATGTTCATAGATGACTTCATTTCATCTCAATACAGTGAATAATTATTGCATGAATTATTAGAAGGATTCACCTATACACATAATGGATAATATACACATGATTAATGACGAAAGTAATTATTCTTTAACCTTGCTTGGCCATTTAAAAATAAGCATGTTTTAACAAATTCGTATAAGTAAATACAACTATCGGTACTATGTACAAGTTCATAAACACATTTATTAACTTATAAAATCAGATAACTAACAAAGTTAACAAATCACGTTGTCGATCAGAAACCACGCGCCACATATTGTAAACATTCGTTGATTGACATTCAAATCCGCCATTTTTTGCTGCGATTTATCTCTCGAGATGTTACATACTCTCGCAGGGGATAATCATTGACGAACATACTTCAAAAGATTATAAAAAAATCTTGAATTAAGAAATTTGTTGTTTTGATAGATAAGAGGAGAGAAATCTTTGTTTACCGCATGATAAGTGATGCATAATTATATAACATTTTCTACTTATGTATTATCAGTATCATTGGCAATTTATTTTACGCGACTCAAAATTTTATCGAAACAAACGATTCGAGATTTTGCATATACCTATTACCGAATCATTTAGTCTGTTCAAAAATTCCTTCTTTATTACTCTAACGCTTTCTTTTCAAAGTTCCTAAAATTTCCTGTAAAAAATACTCGTGGAAATAATTTCTCTTTTGTAGTTGACAGTATTTTTTCTGATACTGTCAGCTGATAAGAAAAATATCGCGTCAGCTGTACGAACCTCGCTTCCTTGATCATTTTTATTTCTCGTGAATCGTTACTAAAACGAGAGTCGCGTTTGCAACGAGATAACGACACGATTAAAGTCCGGCCAAAGTATCTCTTCTGCCATAATGTTGTTTCGATATCACTGTTCTTACGGACGAGTGACGAACAAAACACCGATATGCAATTTTTCCTCAAGGTTAACAAAAGAAGACAGTACGAGCAAACACTTTGATGGTGCAATTGAAAGTGGCCGCACAAAATTCGGTCGCTTTATCGTAGTTTCCTCCGATTAAAATTCGTATCGATCTGACCCTCGTATGAGGAAGCCGGGTCAAACATGACCTAGACCCGTGAAACACATGCCATCACTTTTTGACTGTTAAACAGCCGAGTTGTCAGCCAGCGACCTCGAACACTCTTTAAAATTTATACGAGAGAGTAGGACAAATTTTATTTAAACAATTACCGTGCTTTATATTTAGGACCATAGTTCTAACACCGTTAATAATTAACGATTTGTATCGCCACGTGTTGTATGGTCATGTGACGTATCATGTAAAATTTCTGTATGCATAAGTTATGAAGATCTTTCTTCGTCAATTTAACTAGCAAATTTTTTAACATCCTCCGTCACAGAATCATGCAGATGAAAAATGATAGACAAAGTGTTAGAATTTTTTCAACGACACTGACAAATACAGAAAAAGGCTAAAATTAATGATGAGTCGATAGAATAAAAGATCTGCTTTTACGCTTACGCCATGTGCGAAAGCACGATAAAAACATCAATTACAGTAGTGATAAGAAGTAATAAAAAGAATCCTTGAGTATTAAAGTACACTAATATCGCTATCTAATTACATCATTAAATTAATTTGAATCCAACCTCACGTAATAATTAGTGTAACATTACAGCTTCCGGAGAACATAAAATTTAATAAATGTGGTGAAAAGGTATTCATTAAATAAGTTAACAATACTCAGGAAGCCGCATTTATGTAAATTTTTTAAAAAATTTATATCGCGGCGGGGGCAAAAAAATTTTTTTCTAGTGGCGCCATCTCCCCTGCGAACGGGGTGAACTACACTCATTTCTGACACCTCCTTCGCTAGTTCCGTCATTGGCCAGTAGGCGGCGCCACTGTAGCTATCGCAGCGCCGCCTGCTGGCTAATGGCGACACTAGCGAAGGAGGTGTCAGAAATGAGTGTAGTTCACCCCGTTCGCCGGAGAGATGGCGCTACCAGTACGATTTTTTATACTACGCGCCTAAATGCAAATTTTGAAAAACTGATAAGCCTAAGATATTCAGAATAGTATTTCTTATCTGTTTGTCAACCTCTAACTCTCCTATATTTAAAAAAAAATATCATTTGTCCCATCGCTCAATGCGATTGTGTGATTCTCAAAGCACCCATTGACATGCGCATTGCAAATGCCATTCAAGAATTACCTACTCAATTTTCCATGTCTTAATCATTTCATGGCAATAATTAAAAAACAAAATACCCCTCCGTATAAGATATACGAATATCTCCCATTTATTTATCGTCAAACGATAGAAGACAATGCTATCGATGGTACACATTTCCAATTAGGTCAACATAAAAATTTTTATCTCGCGTAATCTGCACTCATACCTTTTGATACCGATAGGATGTTGACAGCTACGGCAGCTAGTTCTAAGTGTAAAACATATTTGTAGATAGCGTTACCGGTTTGTGCAGCGAAACCGTATATCCTGACAGTGTAGTCCTATAAACCTCCATAAAGTTGTATGCGTATATGCGCACCGTAAGCGAGACAGAGAAAGCAAGAAGAAAAAAGGAAAAATCATTCTGCCGTGGTATTTGTTTTTCCCGTGTGTCGCCGTATTCGCGGCGTTTATCTGCATTTGACGTTGTTCGTTCCTTTCGTCGACAGCGGTGTCGATTAAAAGGAGCCAACATAAGGGCGTTGTAGCCCGAATTTTGTTTTTCGCGGATGTACAGTTTTTTCGCGAACGGGCCGAGAATTACAACAGCGACACGATGTCGGATGACCAACCAAAGTCTCCGATCGACGGTATTCTGCCGTTCTTACAAAGCGTGAGTCCTACATCTTTATCATTTTTTCGCGACGCTGCTATTTACTCTTACTATACGATTTTTTTGTTTCAATCATTCCCAGCGACGTTCGTTTATGCCGTTTCATCCTTGACCACTTTCGTTTTCGATGCAGCCGGCGATAAAGTGTCAGCGCGATTCATTGAATCACATGATACTTTCGTTGGCTCGCAATTTGATTATTTGGTTTTAACAAGCTAATGTGTTTGCTTCTGTGACGCGATCTTTGTAAACGTCCATACAAATTATCGAAACAACCAATATTTTCTCAACTGAGAATCTATTTTTGTAGCGCGTATCACGTCCCGTTAATTCGTCCCACGGCTCACGCTTTTTTCGATGCTCGAAAGTTCCTTAGAAAGTAAATTGCAAAATTGAACGTCTTCGTTCTCGCTTCTGAACGCACAAAATCTTTTATTAAAACGCAATTTCCATTTCATTTATTCTGTATTTATCGTTAATGTTATACGTACAATAATGTATTTATAAATAAATTATTTCATTGTGTTTTTATTCTATTTGAAATTTATTTTATTTGTATATTCTATCTACTACACCTGATAATGTTATATCTTTTCAAAGTTTAATTAATTCTTTAGGAAACCCTAAATCTTCACTAATTACTACTCACCTTACTGCACACTTTTTTCTAATAAGAAGTTTCGCATCATACTTGCATTAACCTTCACATGCAATATTCTTGTTCCATTACATAATGTTAAGACACTATTGTTTGAATTGGTATCATATTTTGTTATAGATTGAATGGAGGGATCCATGGCTTGCACTGTTACTGACTTTTCATGTTGCTGTTACAATGACTGCATTGATGACACGAAACCATGCCAATTTTCAAATTATGTTATTTCTAGCTTTGTGTAAGTATGCGCAAACTGCAAGTGAATTGTCAACTGTTTAATATTGTTATTTTTATATTATAGTGCTCTTAGTATATTTCTCTGAAAGCATCAATGAAGTGGCTGCATCTAAGTGGATGTAAGTAATTGATTGTGCAAAATTGTTATGAAGTACTCATGTGTTTTTGAAATTTTTATAGGTTATTTTCAAGGCAACAGTATTTTGATTCTAATGGTCTGTTTATATCTGTAGTATTTTCTGTGCCTATTTTAATGAATTGTATGATAATGGTGGTAAGTACATTGAAGTTTCAATAAGGTAATCAGTAAGTATATATTATAATGAATTGTTTGCTCTTCATATTTCTATTATATCTATAGGCTAGTTGGCTTTATCAATCCAGTCAATTAATGACCAGCTTAAAAAGGGCCCAACTAAGGCAGCAAGCAAGAAATCGACAAATAGAAGATGAATCCACAAATGCAAATGGTACTGTTATAAGAGAGAAGCAGGATTGAACTTTCTAGTCAGATGACAAGAAGTGATAAATTGATCCATACACATGTATATTACTATTTCACAAGCAGTAGCTTGTTTTTTACCACGAATACAGTGGTGTATAATGGCATTACAAAATTCGGCAATTATTCAACATAGCATTTCTTAAAAAGCTACTGCCGACATAGCCATTGCTGTAATTCATATTGAAGTTGACTAGTTAAACTGTCGGTAGATTATGTTTCCAATTTTGTGCCGTGTCTACTATATAATTAGAACGTAAATTCGAAATTCACAAATCATATTTTTATTTATTAATAATCAATAATCTACTAAAATAGAAAACGGCACGTTGTACGAAAATGATGAAAAGTTACGCGAGGATATTGTTATCTTATATTAAGGTACATTCCGACAGTTTTCTTTTATGTTAATGTTGAGATATTAATTACGAATTCAAGTGTTCTTAAAGCCTCACCATTGTACTTATTATTGTAACGTTTATTGCTTATTATAAAGGTTGGAGGACAACGGCATAATTAGGTATTAACGGCTTTAGAATTATAATTATATATGCATGTATGTATGAAAGTGTGAATGAATATGTGGTATTTTGAAAAATGTGCTATCGTCAAAAAGATGTATGCATTATAATCCAGTCAGGTATCATTTTCAAATTGTATGTTGTGTAAATCAATAGTTTCTTGCCGTCATAACCTTTAATAATTAATAAATATTCTTCCTAAAACTGTATGCATTTTTTATTCCTATTATTCCTCAAATTCGGATAAAAATTTCTAGAAAATTTCATTGAGGGCCAATGATCGAAGCAGTCGAAGCCCTAATAAAATCAACAACTTTCGAGTATTGTGTGTTCTAAAACACGTGATGGCGGTATTGTACCGTGTATACATTTCGATACTATTTGATATGTATAACGTATAACAATGTTGTACCACATTCTTGTTAATGAAATGTTTACATTGTGATTTGTTAAACAAGATTTTATAATATATTTGCATTTTCCTATTAAATATGATACTTTTACGATCGCACGTCGTTTTACGTCTTGCGCGCTGCAAGACCAGTGAAATAACAAATTTTATTTCCCGAAATATCTCAAAAAGTTCACAACTCGCTTTGTGCACTCCAAATTATGCTTTAAAACATGAAGAGACAGAAAAGATTCCTAATAAATCGGATTTAAAAATTACCACTTGCAACGATGCAGGTTATGTTGAAAAATTAACAAGTGACGATTCCATAAAAAATAATGCCCACAGTGTCGATATTTTAAATCCAGATGCATCTAAATTAAGCGATGCTTTAGAGGATATAGATATAAAACTACCAGGAGCATTGGATCCTTGTGATGAAGATCTTTCTCACATTGGACCTTATATCACTCCAACTTATAATTTTGCAAAATTTGCAGATAAATCAAATACACTTCAGCAATTGGTTAAATTAGGAGTTGAGTTATATAGATTAGAACGTGATAGAGATGTAGTAGAAATGTTTTTATCCCTTGATTTTGATAAGGACATAAAACCATATATACAGTTTTTACACGATTGTGGTGTAAGTCCTGAAAATCTTGGTTACTTCATTACCAGAAATCCAAAAATCTTCAAAGAGGATATGGATGATCTCCACACAAGGATAAGATATTTAAGAGCTCATAAATTTACACCAGAGAACATCAGTTTAATAATAAATAGGCATCCTCCTTGGTTGTCTTTTACAACAAAAGATATTGATTACAGATTAGGTCATTTTCAAAGTACATATAAACTAACAGGTTCTGAAATAAGACATTTAGCTGCAAAGTGTCCAAAACTTATAACATATGATATGAAACGTATACGTGTTAGTAGCTTTGCTATAAAAGAAGAAATGGGTTTTAATTTGGTGGAAACACAAAATATCCTTCTTCGAGCACCTAGAGTTTGGATTAGAGGTGAGTAACAAAAGTCAGTGAAAAATATAAGTGGTCCATTTGATTATTTTATATAAATATATACATTACTTTGATTTCAGCTAAGTCTAAAGTAGTACAAACTTTCATTTATGCTAACAACATAATGAAATTATCCCATGAAATTATTAGCAACCAACCCAAGATTTTATTGTGTAGAAAGCTCAGACTTCAACAGAGACATGAATTTTTAGTGCATTTACAGAGAAATCAATATGATCCTTCAAAACCATTATATGTTTCACCAATGTCTTTGATTACTGGTACTGATATTGAGTTTTGTAAAAATGTTGCAAATGCTTCTATTGATACTTATAATTTGTTTTTGAAAAATTATTAGTACATAAGGACATAAGAACACAATTGTATTATAATAAATATCTTCCTGTTTATGCAATAACATATTCTTTATTGTATGTATACTTCTTATTTAAATATTAAAGATTCTTATATACTTCTATAAATTTTTATGTACAATATTGTATATCTTACACAAAAACGTTTGACTTGTGCCAGTATTATTCAGTGTAATACAAAAGATCAATAAATCTTATTTTATTATATCAGCTGTTTCTCGGCAATATATTCGATTACTGGATAGAAGATTAAGCTACTTTACAGCAACCATGCATAGCTTAATTTATCGGTCGTTATGAAAAATATCATCGATTATTCTGTAATACTTTTTGCATCTAACTTTTAACTGTATTTTCCCAGCTCTATTTTCTTCTGTATTGCTCTAACCGAATGATACAAAAATGAATCGATCAATCCAGCAACGGTGAATACACCACCGATAATTGCACACATGTTAGTCGCGAAATGACCGAACGATTTTGCTTTTTCCGTATATTTTACCATTAACGGACTCAATTCATAGCTAAAGAATATTCCAGGCATACCGGATTCACCACTGAGCAGAGATACTTGTCTTGCATGTCGTGTCACCGAGAATTGGTTCGTTAATAATGTGGAACCATCGGCCCGCACATAAGTCGTAGGTACAATTTTGATGTAATGATAGAACATCATCGCACCTAAAACAAACAAAAAAAACTATAATGTAGAAACACATTGCTGTAGATCTTCAATTACAGTAACTTGAGATGAAAATTGAATTGAGCAGCGGAAAAATGTTCGTTTAGCGTCGAAGTTTTTTTTTGGGGTTGAAGCGGAAGAAGATTGAACAAACGCAATCTAACAATTCGGTGCTTCCAAATTGAAAGTAAAAGATCTTCCGATAAAATATTCATTCGTTATTGATTACAAATATTTCGATATAAACTGAATGTTCCGCCATTCAGTGACGTCATTGCAAACGGAAACACCAAGCAGTAGTTTTTTACGATATATGAGGAAACATGGCGTCTTTCTTATCCGTTAGTGTAATGTGTTAAATGAGTTGTGCAAGAGATTTGCAAGTTGTAACATAAAAAGAAAAGTACTGACACGAAAGTGAAGCCTAATTTTTAACGACGAAATTATAAATCGTAAGTAACATGAATCACTAAAAATATTTACGATTTTCTCTACGAGCAAAACAATTTCTGATTATACCGGGAACTTAAAAAATAGTAGTTTTACAGTATGTTAAAATGAATTCGATACATTTTCTGTAAGATTATCGAAAAGAATTAATGTTACGCTTTTTGTTTATGCAAAAGAATCGTAACTTTTAGTTGCAGGATATGCCTACTCTATAGGTTAAGATTGCATGTTCATATCGGAAATTGTATTTGCAGAAGAAAATGCCGGTCGTATCAGGTGTGTATCAACAAGCTCCTTCATGCTGGGATAGGATGAAACTGGGTTTCATGATTGGATTTTGCGTTGGAATGGCATCTGGTGCTCTGTTTGGGGGATTTTCTGCACTTAGGTATACATTCATTCACCACAAATAATATTACACAATATTTCTGATTGAAAGTATAACAGAATATTTATTGTTAGATATGGATTAAGAGGGAGGGAACTTATAAACAACGTTGGAAAAGTGATGCTTCAAGGTGGTGGAACATTTGGTACATTTATGGCAATAGGAACTGGAATACGATGCTAGTACTTGAAGACTTATGTTTGGTATTTAGGACACAAAGGATTGTAATGCAAGAGAATTCTGTTAAGTTCTTAATAAAATGTTTCTATGGACTAAGGGCATACCTTCCATTGCAACCATGGTGGTATCATCAATGGGATTTGTTTTTCCTGGAATGTTCAGCCCGAAGCTTAAGTGGCGAATCTTGTGGGTCATGTTGAATTGAGTTGACATGTATGGCTGAACATCATGCACTGTAAGCACAATTTAAAGCATAATATTTACAAATTTAGTTTATGTAAGAGGAAGTAACACACGTTGTTAACTTACCATGTACATGATTAACCGAGAAACTATTGCCCGGTGCAATGTGAAAGCTTCCTCCTACTCTATTCACTTCCATATAACCATAGATTTGACACCCTTGAGTAAACGCAGTTTTCATTTTTTCTACCGATTTATCATTTTGACATTGTTTAATCGATCCTGGATCAGGAGGAGCCCAATTCTTATCGCTATAAGCTTTTCTTACATCTTCGCAAGTGTTACAGCATCTACAGGGTTAATTTAGATGTATAAAAGTTTTCCATTGAAATAATATATAAGTAATTATAATAATATACTTGATTTTTTCACTAGCAGCTCCATAACAATCCCCACATGTTTCGACAGTAGTACTTTCCACTGACTATATAAAATTAGGACTTTAAATAATAGGTTAATAGTTTAAAATCCTATTACAAGAACATTACTTTAATTACCTTTGCTGTTGTTTTACTAAGTGCTTTAGTGTCAGTGATGTCTGTAATAAAGTTGAGAGAACCAATTGATTTTAAGTTATTTAATTAAATTATTATAAATCCTTTTTAGCATTAATGTATACCTGTCCTTTGTGGATCTTCTATAGGTTTTCCCTGTAAGTCTAAGCGTCTCTTATATATATTATGTTCTATTTGTAAATGCTGTTCACCTGTGGTATCCATTGCATCTATCGATAGAACTGAAGTGCACACAATATAATACATATCTAGTATCAATAATTGTATGCACAAGATAAAATGCACTTACGATCACAAGATATTGTAGGAACCACTATGTCTAGGTTTATTCTTAACTTAGAACCCCTCGAAGTGTCCACAAACAATTCTTCACTAAGAGTCGGTGTAAGATAATAATTCAGTTCAGTTAGAAATAAAATGGCCATGATAATGGTACTAATAATCGTCACTGAAATCACACACACACACAAGGGTTCACAAATATTGAAGATAGGTTATGAACTCTTACTTACCAAATGTAAACAATAGGTGTTAGGTCACAAATTTTAACAATGAATTGATAGTCAAAAAAATGTAAGCTATACTTCAATAAATATTAAAAAAAGACATGATTTAAACTTAAAAATAATGGCATAAATGATGGCATAAAGGGTAGTGAAATTGTTGAAAAGAGGTTGAGAATTGAGGTTAACCATATCTAGACACCGCATTCTCAAAAACAACAATTAAAAACGTAATATAAGAGATAAACCGACATTTTTACAGCATAACAAGAGTCGACAGGAAGCCGGTCTATTCGCGAAACAACTTGTTACAAGCTGTTCGCGATAAAACCGAGAGGCGGTACTCGTGTTAATTTTGACAAGTGAAACACATTACCGACGGCACCACTGAAAGTTCGCACGAGAATATCCGCTTCTTCGCGCACCTTCGGGTGCACATCTAATTGCCGCAATATTTGCATGCTTGATGGAAAAAATGAACTGGCTAACACGAGTGGTATGACATTGACCGAACGGTACTCGGCGTGCTAACTTTTCCCGCAACTTGTGTGTGACAACGCGACAAACCCGGAAACGTGGCAGACGGCAGAATACGATTGGTCGTTGCTGGTGCATCGAGTGCATCCATTGGCCAATCAGCTGTCGGTGTTCATTCATTCAATTCGTTTGAATTTCGTTTCGGCAGGACACTCTAAGGTAAGGTTAGAAGGTAAGTACGATGGCATTTTTTATTTTGTTATTTTGTACGATCTACTTTTAAAAATGCGATCAACTTTTATTCCATTTCTGTCGTAATAAAAATGATGTGATATGTTTATCGAAAAAGGATGAGGATAGCGGAAACAAGGGTATCAATAATGCAAATTCGTAACAAACGCTCGATAAACTTTATTTTTTCTTGTATCACGTGACACTATCGGATCCTTCCGGTTAGACGCGGTTTCCGGGTGCACGCAGATTTCAGATCATTAGAAAATACTTGTCTTACGTAAAACTCTCGAGCATAAGAGTAAATCTCGTCTCGACATAGTAGGTCTTCGTCCGCAAGCCGATTTAAGAGGTGGAGCTTGCGCTATTAAGGCACTCTATGCCAGGAATACGTTCAGCGTGCACGAGGGGTACAAACGGAAGTACAGTCACGTGTAATTTAGGCTTCCATTGGTTAACATAAACTGTAGAAGTAGAAACATTCTACTAATCGTCTTACGAAGGCTGTACTTTTTCTGGCTTGCTTCTCCCTAAACTTAAACGTAAGCGGCTATACTTTCTCGTAACCAACAGAAACCTATCTTACACTCGAATGCACGCAGTATACATGTCTATAAAAGAAAATTACATCCGACGATAAGTAGTACGATAAAATAAACAAACTGGTGGTACGAAGAAAATGAAAAACTTAGGCTAATCCTAATAAAAAATAATTGGACGGCGGTGTTTAATGCTTACAATGAGACCTGTTCTCCATTATCCTTTCAAGGGAATGTAACGAAAGAGTCCTTTCGTTAGAAGATTTTATAGGAGAACAGATCGTAGTAAACTTAAAACGTAAATGCTACGATTGTACTTGCTAGAAAAAAGGCGCACTGAAACGTGAGGCCGTTTCACCGGACAGTCTCCTTTATCGACCATCGTTGTCGCGTTTTTTGACATAAAGCATAAATTTTCAAATTTATGAAACTTAGATTGAAGTATTCGTATGCCAAATGGGGAGGACGACATACCAATTACGTAGTACGAGCATAAGTTGTATATTGCACGGTGATACGATGCTATAAATAAAGCGCGATAACGACACGTCCGATGGTCGATTTCTGACGAGCACATTTCATGACGCGTCCACGAAGGTCGACGTCGTTCTCCAGACAGAAACGCGAGAACAAGTCCCCATCGCGACATTCGACACTCGACCTGCCACGAATCGTGTTCAATAGATCCAGTTCACTGGCACCCACTGGTGTTCGGTGGCTAAAGAGTCCAACGCGGCGACCACTTGTCTGAACGTGTTGTCGAAGTCCTCGTTCACGATCACTAGGTCGATGTACTTCTCATAAGCACGTTGCAGCGCCGCTGACTCTTCCAGTGTAGACTTCAAGTCGTCTTCCTGCGGTTCAACAACACGAATTTAAAGAAAGTTGCCTCCGGAGACGAGTCAGTTTTCATAGATTGATTTGACTAAATATCGAATGTTAAATAAAAATGTATACAATGCTAGCAATTGTACTACGCTACGACATCGAATAAAGAGCATGCGATACAAACCTCGTACAGAGAAGCAAGGGACTCCAGCGTTCTGGCTCTTCTGGAGCTGTACCTGATGGAACTCTGGCGGTCAAACTAGCAAAGCCAACATCAAATACAAATACAAAAGATTAAATAAAGAATACTACGGAAATTATGAGGGACAGTAGGAATGCAGGACTTTCATTAAGTTTCCGGATATTTTTGGCACAGCGATCAAAATGAAACTCGGTGAGTATTAAGAAAGTAATTCACCTTTCACGTTATATGAAAGCTATAAAATCAATTTCACCGAGTTTCATTCGAGTTGAATTAGGAAAAACTAGGATACCTTATATAACAGAGCCGTTAATTGCAATTTAACTCTGCTTTTAAGTAGAAAAAGAAGGCCCGTGAATATTCAATATCACGGTCTGGTGGAAGAAAAATGTTATGCAATGTATAATGAATTTTATGGGGCAAACGAATGCATCGGGCCTGTCGTAATCGAACGTAAGTGCATGCGATACATTTACAGAAGGCAATTTATATACGCATTTACACGAGAAGGGTAAACAGGGACTGGCAGGCAGGGGTTCGAAAGGCTGCGGATCGTAAAAGATTTGATGGCTGTGTTTGTTTTCAACTTGGCCATGTCTTCATACAAATTTTCGGATCATTTCGTTGCAAATTAACTGTTTCTCTCTTCTTTTGCTCCGAACGTATCTTTTTGTTACCGCAAATCGAATTCTAAATATAACGTTCGAGATCGACATATCGTTCTCGAAAAATATATTGATAAATTTCTGGTAATAGTTACTAAAATGATCGAATCGCGGGGCTTTTAGTTACACAGAGGAATTGTTTGTTTGGGCTACTTTCAACCAGACATGTTCCTTTAAATCGAACGTGTTTTATTCTTCGGTGAACTCGTTGCGGGGATTCTGGTTATACGAGCGTCGATTCTTCGAATTGATCTTTGTTTAATTCAATTTCTTTTTATCTCTCAATCTCCGTCTGTGTATTTAGCCATTCATTTGACGTTCGTTATTGCGAATTCGATAATAAAACGGGGATTGTTCTCTATGTCCGTAATCGAAGTCTACGAATCAACAATGACATTTCAACTTGTTATATAATGCCTCGAAAAAGTATCGGTGTAATATCGTTTCAGAAGTTTTCGACATTTATCACTTTCTTCGCATTACTTGATAAATAGATCTCGTAAAATAAATGTTTGATTCTCATTTTTCGCCGACCGCAAAACTTTGCAGCTGTGAACTTTGAAAGATCCATTTTGTAACAATAAATAATTCCGTAAATAAAATCGTTACAGGGAAACTGCGCCGATATCTTTTTGGATCCGTCGTATTTTCATAATAATTCTATCAAAGCGAAATTAGGACTGCTATCATGGAACATCAAAGCATTCTCCATATCATTGTCCACGTAATTCGTACCGAAACACGTAACTTTTACATTTACACTTTGACTGTCACTTATCTGAATTACCATTCAAATATACATCAGCTCCATAGGAAACTTTTCTCAGAGAACGTGGCAGTGAAAGTGTGAAATAAAAGGGGAAGACAGGAGATCAGGGACCGTGCAAAATTACCGTCAAGTTTCGACTGCTCGCGCCGGTAGACCTTCCCAGGTCGTACAAACACTTCAACTGTTCCATTCCCGGTGCCGCGATGAAGATCACATATGGCATGAATTCGGTGCTGTTGTGGAGAATCTTCAGAGCAGCCGGGCTGCAGTCCAGCACGCACATTTTCCCTGCTCTTATCAACTCCCGCACGGAGTCGAGCTTCGTCCCGTACAAATGGCCGCCGTGTTCCCCGTACTCGAGATATCGATGCTCCCTGATGTCGGTCTCCATCGACTCTCGATCCGTGAACCAGTAACTTTTGCCGTCCTCCTCGAGTACCCTAGGCGGTCTCGAAGTGTCTACACCCGAAAACAAAAGCGTTATTTCGCTTTCGAAGAAGACAGCGCAAATATCTTACATGGAACAATGGTGCCAAATTTCTCTGGGTCGCTATTTATCAGCCTGTTCTTCAGGGTCCTTCGACCGACGCCTCTAGGACCAACCAGGGCCAAGGTTTTGCGTCTGAAGGGTGGCATCCTGGCTACCTCTTCGTACAAGAGTAGTTCAGCACCGTCGAACTCGCCGTTGGATTTGGACTGGTACATCTTTCTCTTCTTCTTTTTCGAGATTCTGGTCCCGCAGATGCTGATCTTGTGCACGAAGTCCGCTTCGGGGGGAACGAACGCTTTTCTGCGCTCCTCGAGTTCTAAGGAGGGAATCAAACCTGGTGGTCCGAGTCCTTCACCCTCTACTCGCCGTGCCTGCCACCAGTTGGGGTCGGCTTGGTCCACTATTTGCAGCACGTCGCCCTTCTGGAACGGAAGGCCTATCTCCCTGCAGGGTAGCAGACTGTCCTCCGAGGGGTCGTAGTCGAATAACGCCCTCATGTAGCACTGAAATCAACAGTTATGTTGATCTTAACACATGTGGCGTTTGGAGAGATAACGTATCTACACTTACGGCCCAAAAGAGATACATAGGATCTAGGAATTACGTGTGTTTAGATAGTCTGGCCATGGACTAATGAAATCTGTTCTATGCTCTTCAAGTTTTTACGATCAGGTTTAACGACGTCCATATAAAACGCGTGGTTATAACCCTCGATTTTCAACACTACCATATTGATTTTGATCGCAAGACTTTACTACCTTGTTAACAAAGTTCGCCAGTAAAATGTCGCGCGAATTTTGCTCTAAATATAAAGTCAATGTCGAGAACGTGAATTGGAACGTCACCTGTCCAAACACCTGAGATTAAAACGAAGGTAAATATTGCTGGATGTTAAGAGAAGAAATAGAGCGAGGAAAATAATCTTGTCGAGATATGCACTTTATGTGGCCATAAAGTAGCTTGAAATGTTCGCTCGTATGAAAGCACATTAGGAAATGCAAAAGGAGTGTAAGGGAGATACAAAATATTAATTTGGGAAATAGAAGATTTGAGCTATTAAAATATTTTATCTTTACCGTGGATTTCACAGGTCGATTGCCATCGCTGGCGATGCCAGGCGCCAATTTCAGCGTCAAATTCTCCTTAGCCTCGTGAATGGCTTCCTGAAGCTCCTCCGGAGTGCGAACTTCCTTCCCGTTCACTTCAAGGATCACCTCACCGGTTCTCAGCAATCCTTGACGCGCTGCTGTGCTCCCTCCCAAAATCCTGGCTATTATCAAATTGCCAGATTCGTCGACTTGCACCGTCAGACCCTGCAACAATGATCGCGCAAACTATGAAAATAAACGTTAGGAACGTTTGTTTGCTGACAACCGGGATCTCCATTAGGCATCTTTTAATCTTTAAACCATGATGAATGAACGCTTCTTATTGAACCGTCTGTTTCTTTCATGTGCTCTGCCTTTCAAACTTACTGTTTGTTCTTCTTACTCCGAGCCAAAGAAAACGTATTATATTTGTGCCATTGTAAAGGTATTAGACATTGAAGATGTTCAAAATCGTCAGCATTGAACACTTGTTTGAAATCTCTGTCAGCTGTTTATTTAGAGGGACAATACCACAGGTTTAATACCGCAGGAAAAATTTTTAACGCGAATCGAATCGTGTCAAATCAAATTATATCTGAGTTAAGTTTTTGGAATTGTGTTTTATGGGATGTGTAGAATTGAATCAAGTCAAAGAAATAATGGCAAACTGAAGCACCTATAACCGCGCCAAATTCGAAGTAGCCACGTGGCGCTCTCGATAATAAACCTTTCGAATTATTTATGAACTGCAAGTAGCATTTCTGTTGTTTCTATCCGCTCGCTCACGATTTCCGAATGGAAATCCTCTCGCGTGTCGGAATGGTAAATCTCTAAAAGTAGATCCAGCGGAAAGTACGCGCCAATGAACGGTTTTATTTCTCGGAGAACGTGCTTCCTCTCTTGTTTGCCACTTTCTTCATCCGTCAGGACCGTCCGGGAACAAATCTCGCATCGCGGGTGTATAAATATCTTTGGAACCGAGAATGCGACGTATTTGTAACCGCCGGAATTTTCAGTTCCCCGAATTGCGTTGAAAAAATTCGAGAATGCAGATTTATTTATTGCTCTCGAAAGAATGCAAAACAGTCGGATGAATTTATAACTTTGCAAGCTTTTTTATTTGAAGTTTTCAGTTAAAAAATAAGATGGACATTTTTATACAAGTTGATCATAAATGTCTGGAAGTTATTAAAGACTTGTCGTGACTTACCAAAGGTTCGTCAGGTTGGCGTCTAAGGCCAACCATTCTGACAGCCTCGGTCCTCTCGTTAGTCGGCATCGTGGTTGGGGGAGGTTCAGGCTTCGATGGCGCCTCTTTTCGTTCGACAACGGCGTCGTGCGTCTCCAAAAGAGCCTTCAGGTGCGAACTCTTTAATAATCGCACGAGTTCGCGAGCGTTCTCGTCCCTGGAGGAGCGGAGAACGTGGCAGACCTCGTCGACGATGTCACAAACGGATGAACATACCGGTTCCACGTGGACCGGCGGATCCTCCAGACGCTCCTGGACCTGAAACAGAGTTAGGATTCTTTAGGAAACAGGTTTTCGGACCTCTGATCGCTTCCGTGGATAACGTTGGGATCAGATATCTTGCCTTTAGATTCTTTTGTACAGATTTGTTTAATATCTTGGATAAGTTTTATCTGATAAAGATTGCAATTAGAATTTGTATTGCAAGTTGGTGAATCGACAGGTATATTTAAATATCGAAAAGTAAAGATTGATTTCAACACCGTTTCAAGAATCGTGTCCCATCGACGCGTTCAGGTATCAAGCATTCTCGAAGGTGGTTCTGAAACGCCGAGAATGACCCACTTTCGTAATTACTCCCTCATTGTTGTAACATTACATTGGCTGATTCAACTTGGCGTACGCTGCTCTTACGAGCCCGACTAATCGAATCAAACCTCGTTGACGCCGGGTCATCGTTGCACAATGATAATTTGACACCTCGAGTTGACGAATGGGCGAAAATTTCGTCTCTCCCGAAAGACAATTATGAGCATTAACATCGAATAACAAAGTACATATATAGCTAGTTGATTCGAATGAGAAGCAGAGTGTCTATCTCTCTCGTGTACCTCGAAGAAGACAAAGAACAAACAAGGTTCCTCGTGCGGTGAATTTAATGCGGAAACCCGTTTCGACTTTCACAACCAGCAACTGCTCAGCCGTTTGCTGTTCATGGGTTTAACCAATACGGGGACACGAGTCGTCCATTTTGATCATGGAAAATCTATGAATTGTATATTTGAGAGATTTGCTGCGGAAATGAAATGTGTGTCGTTTTTCCACGTGAGCAAAGATGACTCAACAGCGAATCATTCGACTCGATACACGTGCATCGCAGATGCAACAGCTATTTTCACGATTCCAGGTTCAATTGCAGCACTGATCGTACTGATTGCGACATGCAACGTTCGACATGTTTCAAAGATCGAGAATTCGCACTTCCGGTATCGTGTCAATTATTTGGAGATTTAGAAACCGAAAAGTTAGGAAATTTCAAAGTCTAGAAATTTGAAGATTAGTCAATGGTTCATTTCGAAATTATAATCGTGAAAGAATTAAAGTTTCATAAGAACAATTAGCGTAGCTATTAGAATGATATTAAATATCACAGAGATAAGGTGAAACGGAAAACGAAGCCTCAGGTAATTATCCATATTGTCCGCATTAATTGCACCTCATTTGTCATGGAAAATGACAACGTTAGAACAGCTGGCGTTCAGCGTGTGTATGCTAGTGGTCTATAATAATTTTTGTCGTTCTTCCGTGACGTCCGTGAAAAACTCTCACGAAACACACCGAGCGTACGAAGATTGTTACATTCGAAGCCAGGTCTCGTTTGTTACGCGCCGATCGGAAAATATTTACTCGATCGATCGACCGTACAATGCAGCTCTATAATTTATACTAGGTGTCCCACGATGGGTGTCACCATGAAATTCCAAGGCCTGACGCATTGTGCAATTCGAAAAATAGAGAGTGCAAGTGTAAAAAATTATCGGTGCGGAGAGTACGAAGATTTCTGACGAAAAACAATTTTTATCAAACTTGAAATTTCTCCACTGAATTTTTAAACTACGAATCATATAGGATATATGATTGTGCAGCTATGTAGATTGTGCAAGCTATGTATAGATGTGCAGAGACCTTTCAATCTAGCTCCTTTACAGAATCTGAAGAACATTCGAATGTTTCAACGAACGCCATAATCCATGGTGGATAAAATTCGCGCTTTCACCGAGCTCACGTGTTACAGTGCTACAGTGGCGCCAATAAACATTAAAATTCATCAGTTTAATAAAGAAATCTGTACTTTCTCAGAGATATCTTCAAATTTCATAATTCCTCAATCTTCCAACACTCAAATACGCAAAAATGAATTATGGAATAGAACCTTGATGCGTCACAAGCCAGATCAAAAAGTGAACCTCTACTCGGAGTCAAAAGGAACACCTCTCCACAAAGACCTGGTAGGCCACAGCTCGTTAATAAAAAATCACCACACCAACGCACAAAAACAGTCACAGTCCTGACTTACTTCGTGGCCGAAGAAACGTTGATGCAGAGGTCGCCTGTCTCTCTCTGGACGCTCCTTTGGAGAACGAATCAAAATCGAACCTTGGAGGAGTCCTGCGGAGCTGCTCCGACTGTGGCCTCGCTGGTCGAGTGGATGTTAGTGTATCGATCAGCTCCGAGGTATATGACACCGCAGGGCCGTCAGTTGTGCGGGAAACTCGTGGCGTTAAAAAAAAATTGCCGAAGGGTGATGGTGAACACGGTGCACCACGGTGCGTGTTGCTTAGGTAAGCGGCGTCAGAAAACTGCCGCGCCTACTGACGTTTCTTTCGTCCCCACCGCGACGCAGACACGCTCCGTTCAGGCTGTTCGAAACGAAACAGGTGGGGGCCCTTCTTCGACGCTACGCTACGCTCGTGAGCAGGGCCGTGCATCCTTTAACGGTTGCAGGGTCATTTTGACCCGACTTATCACTGTCAGATCGGGTAAAACCGGTGGAACTCGGGCCATCCGGTGGGGACGGATTTCAGAATTCCTCGGACAGGTTTTTCGCAGGAGAATTCATGTTTGCTCCGAGAAACATTTCTCCATATTTTTATAGTCTTCATATCTCCAGGTCTATAGCTCTGTATCTCTGAGTCTATGTCTATGACCCACACCTAAGTCTCTTTGCATACTTTTATAGTCCCCATATATTTCCATATTCTTATACTCTCTATCGCCCATATTTCTATATCCTCCAAGTCTCCATATTTCCATATTCCGAATATCATCGAAATTGCACGAAGAAAATGCACTGACCGTGTTTACTAAAGTGTAAACGCGTAAATGCGAACGTGCCTTCGCAGCGAGGAATGTTAAACATTCGAAGTATCCACACGAAATATGGTGGGGGTCTCATCTAGTATGTATGTACTTTGCATTCCAATCGCACGCATTATTCTTGCGTACCGAAAGTGTGTTTGTGGACAGAGAACTTTCATTCGACTGGAAATAACATCCCATAATCGTGTCCGAACATAAATGTACAACGATGTTGGAATATAAAAATGATCGTAGTCATTGACACCGATCGGTTCGACTTCGCGATACAGGTAGGCCATCCTTCTAAAGATACTCGATAATCCGTTAGTTTAGGCGATACAACGGGATCGTATGACTACGGTATTGAATATAATCTTGAGAGTATCGAACCGCTTTCGTTATAGATCAATGACAGCGAGATATTTAAAACTGTCGGACAGTTAAAGAAAGTCCAAATGTTGAAAAGAAGTTTGAAAGAAAGTTTGAAATGTTTGTGACGATGAGTGCAATTTTATGTGGATAATTGAGTTGCACTTATTTAGGAATTTGAGTACGTTAAAGAAAAGCTGTTCAGAACATTCCCCTCGAGGGCATATTCCTAATGTGAATAGGTATAAAAGCATAATGACTGAAAAGGCGGGGACCCTTGTGATACGGATACGTCACTGCCACATACACGTGCGCGGTCCTCGCACACGCGTTCCCCTTCTCGTTCATGCGCGCGATTACAAAGCCGGTTGAAATTACATCGTGCAGTGTACACGGCTGCACGCGACGCGGACTCGCGATTTCTTTGAGCGAATGACGATGACTTTGTGACATTACTTCTCATACTCGCCGCTAGAGGGATATCTACGGAACCCACGTCTACTTTCTCGCTGGTACTCGCTTAATAGCCTCGCTTAATAGCTTTCATTTCACAATAACATTGTGCCAGCTTGCAGACTAATAATAAAACTGTAAAAAGTGCAAGTAGTTGTTTAAATATTCAGATTTTGGAGAACTTCAAATCGGAAGCTTATTTATTAAGGGAATCGTAGTTCCTTCAAGTTCACACTTCCTAAAGCTATCTATTACTTTTTCATGCATTCTCCTTTCTCCCCGTTATTGACCAAACATCCCCCGAGGAACCGGAAAGCCCATGGGGACTGTCTCCAGAGAACAAAGGCGTTTCCTGCGGTGGGGAAGAAGCGAGTGAATCAGGCGGTGGCGCGCGACCGTCACAGGAAGTCGTTGGCAAATGCTATTCTAAGTTTTTATGAATAATCCTGGAGCTGGTTAATTGACAAATCATTGTCGTGCTCCTCTGATAATCTCGTTAATTTGGAATTGACCTCCAGGAACCCCGCCAATTGACTCGAGGTCGCGTCGTCTCGCTCGCCTCGAGTTGAATTATGCCTACTTTGCGAAAGAGAGACTCTTCAAAACGGAAAGATAAACAAAGAAAGTTAATCGCTTCTTCGATTATTCTATTTGAGAGATTTTATGAACGAGATTAGCGAATTGACGTTTATGATGGTCAAAAGTTTAGATATTAAAAGTTTGGAAGGTGTTGAAAAATAATTAGCATAAAAATGCCAACAAAACCCGAAATTTTCACACGGTTTCACCGGTAGGTATCAATCACCTAATTTTGTAGGTTCGACGGTCGCTTTTCACGCTCATTTGCAAAGGTTTTCGGCAAACACCAGCGATTTCCATTGTTACCTGGAAAACAGGAAACGTACACCGGCTTCTCAACGACTTTTCGACACCAGACGTGGTTTCTACCTGTTGACCCCGAACAGAAGGATGGAATGTGGCCGAGCTGGCAGGTGAGGGGAGCACGCAACCGTAAGTGGGCCCTAAGTCTCACAGGAAGGCACGTATGCCTGCTTGGCGATTGGGACAAGATAATTTGGAACCGTTTTGGGTCACAAAGTCAGCCGACTTTAGATAAAAAGGGCTTCTACCATTCTACGTACGGTCTTCACGGTCTTTTCTTAATTAGATTTTCGTGGATTTTAAAACAATTCTAATTTATTCAGATATTTTCAAATCACACGATTAATGGTCCAAATAGTCCACTCAAAGCACTCGTGTTAGTTACGATCAATCTCATCGAAACGATCGCAGATATTTTTTCCGAACGATCATCGAGGTTGATTAATTGCAAATACAGTCCCATCGTGTATTGTTTTTGGCAGCGTCGAAATAAACAACGATCAGAATCAGTTACCGCGTGTTTACGAAGACCGATTTTATGGAGGAAAAAGAGCCGCCACGCTAGAGATCGTTCATCATCATCGTTTCATCATTTTAAACTCTAAAAGAAACTCGAAAATGAAACATGAATGAACGGCATAAATTTTTAGAAGGAATCTGTTCCGCGTCGACGAATCCGTTTGATGCTGCTCGTTTCGAGATTCGGTCGGTTTCGAAATGACTTGCTTTTAAAAATAGGAGGCATCTAGTAAGAGTTTCAGACGAGTCAAGTTTCCACGATAAAAGTTAGGAGTTTAACTAATAAGCAAGGGGTTTAATAAGCTGCTTGATAAATGGACGTCTGATTCTGTAGAAAAAAATATAGGTTATATTAAAGCATAAGTCTGCTTCAAGATTTATTATTTTGATCACAGCAACTTGTTACACGGCTACTTTTTTTTCGGTTTTTCTATCCACCTATTGCTTAAGACCATCACCGTAAGATTTCCCGTAAAATATCGAGGAGTCCCGTGGAGTCAGGAATGCAAGAACGAGAAAACAGTATAGATCACGTGGTAAGAAAATTTCGGAGTATGCGTGTGTATTTCTTTTTACGCGCTGCTTGCATCACAACCTTCACGTAAAACGCCCACATTATTTCCGTCACGACACACATTTCAGACGAGCAACTTGGCCTTCGGTGAAAATATTACACTATCGCTGCAGAGTCTACTTTCGTGACGCAACACGCGCGTCACTCTTTCTTCCACTATTACGCAACAATGTGAGGAGAAATTTCACAGCGATCATATACACTACTTTATTTAATAATTCGAAATCACCGACTAGTTTTTACCCACCCTCCACTTGGACTTTCGCCCACATTTTGCATCTAAAATTTTATTTAAAAAGTATCAAAGTAAATTGCTGAATTCTATAAATTTGAGGATGAAAGTGCATGAAATGGGGAAGGAACGATGGCGTAACGAGTTGACAGAAGCAGAAGAGCACGAGTAAGAGTAAATGTTCGCTCACCTTGACGAGGGACGTGACAACAGGACTGTCCAGCAGACCCTTGAGGAACAGCAGGTCCGTATCATCGGCCACCTTGCCCAACTCCTCCAGGTTGTCGCGTACGTGCATGAAGGCGGCTGGAACAGCGATCACGCACTTTTCCATCACACTGTGCAAGCTCGGGTAGGGCAACGACACTAGAGCAACCGGAGCGTCGGGACGAGGGTGTAAAAGAGGTGGGAATCGAGCGACGAGGGGAAGCCGGGTGTGGCCATCTTCCGGGTGGATCAATATTCGGCGAGCTACAGGTGGCTGCCAAGAGCACGAGGACATTTCGGTGCAAATAATCGAAAATTCGACCGTTGAACCTTAACCTCTTCAGGAACGTAGCTTCCTTTTAAATTCGACAGCGACCACATGCGTGGACAGGTTTCTCTTTACCGTCGAAAAGGAAGCAATCTTAATGAGAACTTGAATCATTTCTTTTGCTTAGTTCCTAAAGAGGTCATCCCTTATCTGAACAAGTATTTCGTATGTAATCTATAGCTAATATTAGAGTATGTTTAAAGGTGTATAATGAAGTAGCCTTGAGACAACCTGTGCAAAGGTGCAGTAGCTATCTTGTAAATCTCAAGAAAGTATCTATAGTTGCTATTGAAATATTCAGGTGGCTATCTTTAGATGAAACACCTTGTAGACAATAGCGTTATTATAGATCGATTGTTACTCTTTGAATGAAATTGTTCTGTGAAAATACCGTGATGTAAACTGAAGGACTAAAGAGTCTTTATGGTGCTAATGACAGCCTCTAAGCTGCGCCAATTAACATACTGAATTCATTCGCGAGTCACAAGACCTGTTAGAATCGCTGCCCTTTGTTTCGTGTTTTCAATCTCGTTTGGCCACGTGACACACTTATATTTTTATCTAAACAATTACAGAATTATTCTGTGCAATAATAACGGAGTCTACTGTTTCAAAAATGAAAGCATAGTTTGAAAGAAGCTGTACGCTGTTCATAAGTGAAGAAGTTAATTATCCATGGTACACAGCTCTTGAGTTTCGAGTGGTCTCGATAAACATAATCGACCATAAGCGACGTCGACGATAGAATAGCTATATGATAAATGCGTGTACTTACGATGATATCGATGCAACCGAGGTATACGGTGCCTAGACTTGCAACGAGCATTATAGCGAACACGAATATCGAGTTTCTTGTACGCCTCGACCTATTTCCTCGTGTATTTAAACTTCAGGCAACGGTAATTAAATTGATATAATATAATACGTATAGGGAGATGAATTTAAGAGATTGGTACAAACATTTATTGGTGGTTTTGGTATTCAAAAAATTTACCATTCAAGATTCATAAAACACGCTACCATCTTTTTGTTTCTCTTTCCTTTCTCTTCGAGGCAACCTATCTAATCTATAGTTTACGCGCGAACAAGAGAGCAAAAGACAATTTAGAGATTTAGAAATCTTAGTAATTTTAAAATTAGACTGCAATTTATTTAGAGATAGTTTACCATTTTCTATCTGAAACAGTTTTGCACCGTTCATCGCGTCGATGCTGTCCAACAGACGTCGATCTTCCAGTTTCTCTTTCCTCCCGAAGAAAACCATTTTCGCGGTGTTTTATCGCTTTACTTTTTTCACTAATTAACTCTCGAATTACCTGATCCTCGAGTTACAGCACCATCATTAAATTTCAGACTTTTCATTACTTTGTTTATTCACTAAATAACAACACAAGCTTAATAGTCGTAAATTTTATACATTTCCAACTTTTTCACTAATAAAAGAACGTTGTCTCTGTCTTCACTTATCAGTCACTACTATGTTTTGATTTCCTCCACTTCATTTTGACACCGTCTATCATTGCACGCACCAAAAATTACTTCTCGTAGAAGTATAGAAGTCTGTTCACAAGCGTTAATTCTGATTCACAAATCTTGTACCGTTAAACAAACAAGAATTAATAAGATTGTTTGTGATGGAAACGAACGTGAAGACGATGTGTTCAACGACACCACGTCGTGGTGAATGGAAACGTGTTGTGTTAACACCTGCCTTGTGGGCCTTGCTTTGCTCGGGGACTGAAAGCGACACCCTGTGGTGGTGACTAGACAACGAACTTCTCCACAATTTAAGTCACATCTTACTCCGTTTCGCAGGGTTGTAACTTTACTACAAATTATTGCCCAAACTGACTATCACTGATAAATGGTCTTTGAATTACGGTGTGTAATTATGTGCCTCCAAATAATAATGAAAGAAGTAGTGAAAGAATTTTTCCAAAATTTCGCCGAAAACACGTGTTGTCTTCGCCGTGGAGAGATCGAAACTGGCGTTCACGAGAGATTTCGTCGCGGAACGCTGATCAAAGGGAGAGGAGAGCTATTCTTATTTTTCCAGACAAACCAACGAGTGAGAGAGAAAGGGGGGCACAAGGAAACGTAAGCATCGACTAACTACCCACCAGAATCTCGAGGCTTCCGACGAAGGGTCCAGAAACGAACCAGCTGCTTTCTGAACGAGAGAGACAGCGTCGAAAATCAAAGAATCACTTGTGGAGGCTGCAGCATCGTTTGTTTGACTGTCTAATTCTATTTCGCATTTACGTCGGAACTGTTGTAGTAGATCTGGACGTGCGTGGCAAGACATACTGAAACTATTAACACGTCGATCGACGCAGGAAAAATAGACTTATGCTTTGAAAGAATATTAGAAATATATGCGATCATTGGTGACCCCCCAGCAAGAATACTGATGGGTGATTACTTCATGTATAACCAAATAATCCAGTGAATTAGGGAGTACATAAAAGACATCTAAAAGGCGTTTATTTTGTCGCTGACCAATCGCACTATGTCGGAACGATTAAGATCGATATTTTTCTTTAAAAATACACCTCATCTTCAATGACCGTTCACCGTTCCGAAGAGGAGAAACTGCTTCTTATCAGAGCAGTCGTAAAATTCTGACAGGAAACATCTGTTCCACGAGAACGAAGAAATAGCTGGAAGCACTTGCTGTTGGAACAGATTTTTCATCTGCCATTTCGATAGAAAAGCTTATAAAAATTCGATACGATAGAGACGCGGTTTCAGACGGAATGTGGAGGACCGAAAAAATGATATACGTTTTCGTAAAACAAGCGGAATTTGCGTTACGAGGAAAGTAATAACATCGGGAAAACAATTCGGCGAAGAAAGGAACGTTTCGCGGGAACTCTGAAATTTCTGAAAGGAAAGAAGGTTTTGAAGAACAAGTTTCTGTCAGATATTTCTTAAAAGAGCCATCGTCGAAGATTAAACACTGAGGAAATACAGCGAACTGGAATTCTTCGAAAAAAAAGTTGTAGCTCCTCGAAGTATCGCTTCGAAATTACCAGCTTGAAAAGTTAACCATAATTATCGCATTTTGCATTGAAGGTCGAAACGCGTGCAATTTTCGTTACGACCTGAATCGATCGCAGAGTTGCTCTAGCTCTTGTATTAATATTGATCCTCGGAACATCGACCACTTTTCCGTAACGCGCAAACGGAGAAAAAGCAAGTTTAAAACACCATGTTCTGAGGAAAATATTTCCACGATCAAGTGTGGACAGCTAATCATATTCCACTCGTGGTTGGTTCTAACACGTGTCCGAACCACGAAGCGGAAATTGGAACGTGAGCCAGCATCGAAGGTGCTTCCGCAGAAATCACGTTAAATTTAACAAGATCACAGCCACCTCGAAGAAAGAATCTTCAGAAAATGTTGAGCGAAGCGAAGAACGATAAGTTTAAAAAAGACCGAATGGATGTCCTTCGCCGAACTTTTTCTTTCCGCGCAAACAATGGCGAAATAAATGTTTCGAACATTTTGTAAAAATGGTGAAAAGAGTCCGCTGAAAGAAAGGAGTTCGCGGTTGAATAAAACTCGGTGGAGCTCGATCGAAGTTAAGGAAACTAATTTTCTGGATAATTTGTTGGAACGAAGTTTCGATTCCTTAATTTTACTTATATCGAGTTCAACAAGTTTGACTAGTTGGATACTTATGAAGAAAAATCGTGGAAGGACATTTTGCTTCGTAAGTACAGTAGACTCTCGTTATATTGCCACGGAGAGGGTTCAGTTTGGAGTTGGAGTAAATTCCTGGTTTACTTACCGGAAGTGGACTTGAGATGCGGCAGCTCTTTTTTTGGAATGATGGAGCATCCGCAGATGTCCTCGATGTCCATCATCGATTTGCTGTTCTTCAACATCATGATGACAGATCGGCATCACGATCAGTATGGATCCCAACCCCTAGTACTCGTGCAGTGAGCATCAACTTCCGGTTGACTGAATCGTCGATCGATCGACGACCGTGCCATGAGCCGTCGAGAAACTAGCACGTGTTTGTCGAGGCGCGTCAAAGAAACGTTGAAGAGATCGATTGACGCGAAATCAAAATGGCAGTCGAAGATCCGTGAATCTATTCATAGATCAACGAAGAAGATGGCGATCAAGAGAACCGAACGATGAAGACCGCAACGGGACCTATAAGCTTGTGCTCGCTTCGTGTCCGGTACTTATAGCTTGGTCGCGAGGGTGGTGGGTTTTTGCACCCTCTCTCTTTCTCTCTTTCTATCTCTCTCTTCCTCTGTCTCTCTTTCCCTCTCTGTCTCTCTGTCTTTTCCGCTTAGCGATTTTGCGACTCGTGGCAACGAGCTATCGATCGATAAGGCGCCCACGAAAGGGCAGAAATATTCTCAATTACACACGTAGGTCGACTTTAGATCTGGATGCGAACGAAAGCCACCAATCAACAGTTCAGCTGTTATTTTGGATACATGTTTTAGACTGACCCTCGCTATATTGCCAGTTTCAGTTAGAAGTGCTTGTAGCAGGGGATCCATGGAGGCTATTGCAAAATCAACGAACAAATTTCATTCTCAAAACAAGAATCAACTTTGTATATTTTTGGAAAATTTAATTTAATTATTGTAAATTTAATACTGTTGGAATTTCCTTCGCACCTGTAGCAATATAACAGTAGTCTACTGTAGTTGGAAGGGTAAGATCTTAAAACTTATCCAAGTTATAATCCTTTAAATGGAACCATGCACAAAATACTACTTGGTAAATGATACCAAAAGACTACCAAAGAATCAACATGAAAAGTAACTCAAATAAAAGAACATAATTGCATCGCATTTTATTGAAAACGCATAAGATCATAAATCGTATTCAAATATCGTATTGATCAGTTCTGTTGCTCAAAAATGGTGAAACTACGGTCATCTTGTGGGCTCCGACTCCATCTCTAGATTCAATCGACCAATATTATAAGTGTGGTATATTACATTTTTATTATTATAATACATACATTTAAATATCAATGATCTATGGAAAAATTGATGGAGGCATTGTTAATTTTACAGTTTGTAATTAGTACGATCGCTGGTAACTGCTCTGTTCCCTAGTGAATGTTATACTACTACCATCTAGCGGTGTGCGACATAAACATGGCGGTTGCATACGCGTAGGCGCCACAGTTTCCTTATTTTATGACTTATCTGAAAGGTGACACTACTGATTAAGTAAAGTGCTATCATTGCATGTTTGGTATGCACCAGCTGTTGCAGGTGCATTTATGACGTCATCACGAGAATTCTAGCGGCTTACGTGTTCCGCTATGTTTGTCAATGATGTTTAATAGTAGCTTCTTTGCATTTTCTATTTATTCTATACTTGTTCGATTTGCATTTTAACAACTTACTACTGGTAATTTACTTTTGACAATTGAGTATTTGTAATGGACAATTAGCAACAATTGTAAGTTACTTTCCAGTTTTCAACTATTACTATTTTTCTATTACTGGCAAGTTTCAACTTACAATTGTCAACTTCAACTTCTAATTGTCAACTGTTAAAATAACCAATTCCATCTGGCAAGTTTTCACCTACTAACTTCTTGTTTCCTGTTTCGATCTCCGATCCGAACGAAAACAAGTTGGTCATTGTAATCGACCACTTCACAGAAACGTTCGAGTGATCTCTATTAGCAATATTCCCCGACCGACTGTTATAGCGATCCGGTTTAGAATACCGGAACAGCGGCCATTCAGCAATGATCGACTGATTGGTTTCGTACTGATGGAGGCTGACGATGCGAGCGTCACGTTGTGTATCCTCTTCTGAGTCTCGTCACGTGTCTTCTGTGTCGCGTTACACAAAAGATGATCGTGTGTACTGGAAGCCTTCGAGCGATGTTTCAAACCATTTCGCGTCTCGACTTTGCTCTACAAACGTCGGTTCATGCGACATTGACCTAACCAGTTATCAATGATGCGTCCTTGCCTCCACACGTTGTCCGCCTCAACTTTTAAAAAATAGAGACTACGGGTTCATTATATTTCACAAAATTTCAGATACTTCTAAAGAGTTTTATGGAGGCAAACGCGTGCACTGATTTAACAATTATCCACTTGTTCATTTACATTTGTGTCTTTACATCATAAAGTGGACTACGTTACAAATGAAATGAAGTCGTACACGCACTTCTTTCATTATACTGCCAGAGTTTGTATGACTAGTATTACACGCGAATACATTTATCAATCACGATCGCATCTGTTTGAATAAATTAGTCATAAAGTCCCATCGCAAGTAAACATTTCAAGAAAATTCGTATCTCTGGGATCTCTGTTATCACAAATCCGGCGTTCAATGACTGAATCATAATTGAATGCTATGATACGATTAAGTAGACAAATACAGATTAACCTAAAAGGATGATAACGGTGAGATAAGGGTCTTGAAGTGACGAATCAAGCGTTATTTTTATTAAGAAGATCTCATTATCGCTTCTTTATCATATTTTACACTTTGTTTATCTCGCTTACTAGCAAATAAATATTACTGACAGTGTAAATCTCGGACTTTTCGTTATTTTAGCCAAGAATTTTTCTCCAAACATCACGTTCGTTTACACTAAGTTCGTTACTGCATCCTCAAAAAAAGTCTCACAACTTTCGCTCACATAACACAAAAATCGCCCGTCATAAAAAACGAAGGATCACCGCGCACCGGCCACACTTCCTGAAGGATCCAAGAGGGTCAGATCACCAAGATCGTTTCCTCGCGCCTTATCGTTCGGAATGAATCAAGCTAGAAAGGAGGAAAACGATGAGATACGGGTATGCCCCGTACTTGTTGTAAGAGGTGGGAGTGTTGATCGCTTCCAGCACGTCGGAAAAGTACGTGATGGATCAGTCTACGTGCGACACAGCCGTGATATCCATCGAGATCTCGATCGCCACTGAAACCGAACTACGGGATCCCCGTCGACGGAGCCTGCCACGTGAACGTCATGTCGCGGATCGCGGTAGGTTATCACAATGCCACCTTCTTCTTCTTCTTTTTATTGAATTTCTCTCTTTCGTACGGGCCTGCAGAGGTCACTCCGTGACAACGTATTCTCATATGTTTCTCTACCATTATTTACTTGTTTACTTACTATTCTGATTATGTGCTGTGCTTTAAATTATATTATTTCAAACGAAACATGCTTGCAGAACTTTATGGGAACCTCTTCCAAAATTTGGATAAATTTTTCTAGTATTAAGAACAGTGTAATCATGTTTCCTGCACCTTCCTAGCAATAATTTACTTATCGTGTTATAAATTCGTGGTTTACAGCACTCGTGCAGTAATAGTAAAAAGAACAGTATTTGAAACAAACGTGAGTTGCCACAATTAAAATTTTATTTCCTGCATCAGACTATGTTGTCAAGTGACCGTACAAGCTGTGTATACATGTATGTAATGTAATGAAAGTACAGGCTCAGCGTCCAAACGATACTTTGTCGATTATGAGGTAAACATCGATAATGCAAAAATTAACGTAATAACGTGTTCTAAAACGTTTCAACTTCATCTCCGAGGCTCTTTCAATTCGTTGAATCGATTCGACAAGTTTTCTGGTGTGCTTCTATCGGTGTAAAAGTTTCGAAGGTTCGGAGCGTCTCGATTTATCGTCGACGATGCACACGTCGAAAACTCGGCGAAGAACGAGCAACCGGCCTCGTGAAACGCGAAAATACGACGAATTCGTGAGAAGGAGCAGCGGTAAATCGAGAAACGTTCGGTTGTAATTGTTCGACGACCATATATCAGCTGTTTCCATCGTTGAAAACTACTTCGTTCAAAAAATTCCACCCTTTCGAGGTGAAAACGTTTGGAAAATTGAGCAATTTTATTAATTACTCGAGTAAGATTCAAGGTTACAGGGTAACCTGCAAACATTTTGTTTATTGAGTATTCTTTGCACTTCAAGCCGTTGCAATTTATCCATTTTGTTTCTGTTATCTTTTCGTTTGCATATATTTTGAAATGCGGAATTTTAATTGCATGTGGGTAAATGTTCCTCGGAGATTTCAGTTTCTACATGTATTTTTAGCTTATGATTTTAGTTCGTACAAATATGTTAATGGTTCTGGGAGAATTTGAAGTTTAACTTTAAAAAGGCTAACCTAAATTCTTGAACTATAACGGTTCCGTGCTAAATCAAGAATTGTAAGGTGGAGCATTTATAATGCACTTCTGCCAACAAACTCTTTCATCAGCTTTTCTCGAACGTTCATCAAGTTTTCATTTAAAAGATTCAAAGGTAAAAGTTGAAGTCGTCAGAGCTCCATGCAGACTGTCCATCTCGCGAGCCGTTCCTCGTTAACACGAGGAAGCAGTTCCTTAATTTACGAATCCTCGAGTCGTTGATCTCTTTTACTCTCTCGATCCCCGTACACCTTAGGAAACTCGGGTTTTGAGCTTTAAAACATGGCAGAAAGTTTGTCGGGCACGCGGAGATTTCCCAGACTCGACACTATCTTAACGAGCCTGGTCAGGAGTCAGCTGGTAATTTCGCGACAGCAATTCCGGAGGATTTTATAGCCGGCCAAGAAATTATCATCGTGATTCTGTGAAACTTTTATGCCTCGCACGTGTTCCCTTTTTCCGTTCCCGGCTAGAAAAGGAACGTATTTCTGCAAACGTTTTTCTTTCTAGCCGGTGAAAAAAAGGGAAAGATGGTCGGTAGAATTCTGAACACGCAGGGAATTTGTTTTTCTTCACGGGTCGCTTTTCAACGGCAACGAAATCTTTTGCAGGTACTGCTACAGCTGGTGTTGCTGCTGCACGGATCCTTGATCGTCCTTGTTGCCGAGAAATCCAGTAAGTAAGCTGTGCTCTCCCTTCTATCTTTCTTTATTTTTCCCTTCCTTTCGAAAGAGATAATCGCGCTTAGGTTAAGCTGCTTAGGGGCCGGACCTTGTCGAGATCTAGGGGAAACGGGCTAATACCGTTCGACGATTTCCGTTATTCGCCCTTCCGAGATAAGTTTAATTGTACTTTCGACTTCTTTGCGATGTTACCGATCGATAACTTCCGGAACCACTTCATTCACAATATAAGGATTCTTGAGTTTGCTCATTTGAATCAGTTGAAAATGAAAGGCTGTATTAACACCAAGATTTTCTGAATCTTGTATTTCTTCTCCTTAATATATTCACTGTTTATATTTAACTTCGCCATTGCAACCACCGAAAACAGTCGTTTTTGCAACGCAGAAGTTCCATTAAGTTTGGAAGAAGCGTTCGGCCAAAGTTTCCGACCGTACAACTTCAACGGTACCTGGAGATCGGACAATGACATCCTTTATTCTGATAACTCTACCGGTGACATTTATCTGTTCGATGTCACGACAAAAACCAGAAGACTGCTTTTCGAGTCGTCGTTGTTGGTAAGATACACAAACTTTCGCAGTTGCACAATATATTTCAATAATCATAACACGTGTTAAATTTTGCTGTGATCATGAAAAAGTGGTTCAAAGTATCTTTGTAGGAGATAAACAGAATAAAAATTGATATCCAATCGAATTTCTTATCGGTTCTTAATCTGTATTGGGTTTCGTATCTCGCTTATCACCTGCATAATACTTTCGTGTAATAAAATGTAATTTAAAGAATTAAGGATTTAATTTCTTCGTAGGCCAATTACACCAGCCCCACGATCGTCCTATCTTTCGATAATTCCATGGTCCTGATCGGTCATGATTACGCTAAAGTGAGTATCGTTCACGCTGAATACTACTGCAGTAAATGCAATTTTTAAGCAAATTTAACATTCAAAGACAAAATGTTTTCTAGGTGTTCAGGTACTCTATGTACCAGAAGTTTGATGTGTACGACATTGATACCGGGTATGCTTTTCTATTTAAGATTCAAGCGCGATTTTTAACAAGCTATTGATAAATTAATTAACTTCGCAGAACCATTACGAAAATTTCGAACGGCAACTCTCTGTTGCTTGCAAAATGGTCACCGGCTAAGAACGCGTTGGTCTACGTACGCGAAAATGATATTTATTATAAAGATTTCTCCGACACGAATAGCAAGGAACGTAGACTGACCCACACTGGTGAACCCGGAGTTGTTTTTAACGGTATACCTGATTGGGTCTACGAAGGTGAGTCGAATTCTTGGAGAGTATAAAATTTAATCGAGTATCAGGTTGATGAAAAAAAATTGATTCGCAGAGGAGGTATTAGCTTCCGCGTCGGCTCTGTGGTTCTCGCCCGATGGCAAACACCTTGCTTTTATTACGTTCAACGACACCGATGTGAAGGACATCGTGATCCCGAAATACGGGACACCAGGAAGCCTCACGAATCAATATCCTTTTGAAGAGAGTATCAAGTATCCGAAGGTAATTTAAAATAAGGGAGTAATTTATCCGGTCTACGATTACAATTTTGCGTAATCCGAATGGTTTCAAAGTGTTAGGATCTGCAGAATTAGGAGAATTCCCTATTCAATAAAAATGAAAGGGTTAGACACGTAGTCACACAGAACTGGTTAAATTGTTTTATGTGTAAGCCAATTTGTTCGACGACAGGGTCGTTAAAGGAACAGATTACGAAACTACCCTTACAGCTTTCCTGCGGTTTTAAAAGGGGATGAAAAGGGTTATCTCGCTTTTAACCTCGGTCTTCCTCACCGAGTTTTCTTGTATCGACACGATCAATGTTCTTTATTCGATACTTACGGGTTTCAATCTTGCCATAAAATTATTCATGCAATTTTTAAAAAATATAGAATATTTTAAGAAATTCGTCTATGATTTTAGAAGTGAAATTATTGTATTTGCAGGCTGGCAGTCCGAATCCAGTTGTGTCTCTAAACCTTATTGATCTGACCAATTCATCTTCTGAAATAATTAATCTTCAGCCACCTATCGATTTTGTTGGTGTGTGAGTATTTACGATACATAAGGTATTATTCTTCAATTTAAAATTTCTCAAATTCTGACTTCCAAATTCCTAATTTCTTCGAAAGTCCCTGTTTCCCAGCTTAAGAATTCCAAGATCGACCCAAGTTCCTAATTTCAGTTAAAATCTCCGTTGAACAGAGACAATATCATCTACACGGTAAATTGGAGGAACAGTGAGCAGGTGGTAGCAACTTGGACTAATCGTGTTCAGAACAAAGCACTGTGGGTGTTTTACGATACTCAAGGTAACGCCAATCACGTCCACCGCGACGAAGAAATACAAGGTTGGCTTCGTATTCACCCTCCTTTCTACCACAACCAGTACGTTATTATACTGGAGGGTCGTCACATTGGTTCGGTGCGTGGAAGATTTCTTCATCCGGTGAGATACGAGTACAAAAACGGAATACTCACTAACGCAACTGATTTAACCCCTAAAAGGGGCGAGGTTAATGCCATGTTGGCTGTCGACCATATCAGGGAGAGACTTTATTACTTAGGGACGGTGCTCGAGTATCCATCGGAAAGACATTTGTATTCGGTGCGGTTGGATGGTACCGGAGAACCAGTTTGCCTATCTTGCACTCAAGTTACTCCTGAAGGTGATTTTCTAGCATTCACGACCCTAATTAGAACGCATTATTGCATTAGCACGTTCACATTATTTCAAAGTGCGGTTTGATGACTTATGTAAGAGTATTAAATGTGGTTCATCGATCATGAGCTTAAAATTACTAAGCTTCTACAGTTAATTTTTTAAAATACTGTTTAAACAGGAAACATGTGCAAGTACGCGCACGCCTACTTTTCTACGAGCGCCTCGAACTACGTGTTCATCTGTTCCGGACCAGATCCATTGACAGTCCAGATATTCAACGCAGATCGTGGGTTCCTGTATCTGTGGGAAGGAAACCAAGATCTTAGAGAAAGACTCGCTAGCCGTGTTCGACCAACTATTTCTAAACAAATTATTAGGACAGTGTTCGAAAATACGGTTAAATTATACCTCCCACCTGATTTTAACCCGGCTCGAAAGTATCCCTTGTTGATCAACGTGTAAGTACTCTTCATACTTTATCATTTGTTGTACCATGTATTAATATTTATCTCTTGCAGTTATGCTGGACCGAACACAGCGAAGTACACGGACGAATTCTCCTACGGATTCGAGTCGTACATGGCGGCTAGCCGAAATGTCATTTACGGTTATATAGACGGTAGGGGATCGGCTAATAAAGGAACCTCGTCGCTGTATTCGATTTATCGGAGCCTCGGCACTGTGGAGATCGAGGATCAAATCGCCACCACCGAGTACTGTCATTTCTTTCGTTAACCTCATTAATTTTTGCATGCTCTAAGATTCTAATTCGAACAGGCAACTGTTGAAGCAACATCCGTGGATCGACCGGAACAGAACTGCAATATGGGGTTGGAGCTACGGTGGTTACGCCACATCTATGGTGCTGGCTACTGACAAACAGTCAGTTTTCAAGTGCGGCATATCGGTTGCACCTGTGACCTCCTGGATTTATTACGGTAACCGGACAATTCAATAATCCACGCAAATAATTATAATCGTCCCTTATCTCACGATAATCGTTCTTCAAACATGTGGAACATTGCAAAACCAACGTAGTACGATCTGTTCACAGATTCCATTTACACGGAGCGTTTCATGGGATTACCCACAGCCGAAGATAATCTGAAAGGTTACAACAACTCCGACGTAACCAGGAAAGTGGAAGGAATTCGGGGGAAAAAATATTTGCTGATACACGGAACCGGGGACGATAACGTGCATTATCAACAATCCATGGCTTTGGCCAAGGCTTTGGAGCAGAACGATATTCTGTTTGAACAGCAGAGTTACCCTGACCAGGCACATGATTTGGGCAGTGTCACTCCTCATCTCTATCACACCATAAATCGATTTTTGAGCAAATGTTTGGGCTATTCGGAAAAAGCCTGACCCCGAAGACCTGTCGAGTAAAAAAGTCGCTAGATAAAAGCTGGGATCATTCGAGGACAGACTTTATGGAACCCTGTGGACTTCGGCCATTTTACTTTTTGTGAAATGGATTCTATTTAATCAGCGGGCGAACAAGTCTGCTGAAATGTGTGGATGCCATAAGCAATAAGTATTAATTATTTAAAGTACGAGTTAACTGCCTAATTCGTGGTTCCTAATCAAATAAATTTTGGAATGTTTGTACGGGAGCGAAGCGCAGTTATTTCTGAAAACAATGTGAGCGTTTTGATACAGTTTAGACGTTAATTGTGCGTGAAATTATGTAAAAATTTTGTATGGATTGTAGTCTGAATTCGGGTCAATTGTATATTTACTAAATAAAGTAAGCTGGAAATCGTAGGGTGTCAGAGATAAAGTTTCTGTCACTTAAGAGTTTATAAAACAAAAATCCGAAGTGGAATTTCAATTGAAAATTGTCGACACGAAGGGTTAAATGGCACGTTGTTTGCGAGAGTGAAATTCTTCAATAACGCGAATGTAAATTTTGTCGGTTCACGTAGAATAATATATCGAGCGGCGATTAAACAGCAGATTTCACGATGAGCTGATGCGACAGCGCTCTCTTTTCAACAGTATTTTCACATTTTCACATCTGCCCTCGGCAGTTGTCCGCATTTTTTGGTCGGATTGAGTTAACATCGGGACCGAAACGTAAAACGCGTTAGCTGTCGTTCGTCGAACGGAACTATCATCGAAAATTCAACGCTCAGGGGACCTTTTTTATTTTCACGATAGCGTGAATTTTCAACTTGAATTTCTTTCAATTAGCTTTTTCAAATATACACGAAAAAGGAAAGGTGCATTGATTCGTGATTAATATTCTACTCTTACGCACGACGTGATTCATTTATTTATATCTGTATTTTTCGACGATGACTATGGAAATGTTATCGGATTTCCAGATGTGAAACTTTTTCAATTTTTCAGAGATTTCCGTTCTAGAGAAATCGAATACTTGTCAGTTTCTTATTTTTGATGGACAGCGACTATTTTTTGAAATTGGTCTAACAGATTTCTAACCCATGAAAAATTCATGTGCCTTCGGGAGCCGTCGATGTATTGAAAAGATGGCATATTGCTTTTATTCTCCTTTCGCTCTCAATTTGTTACCGTTCCGCATGGGCAAGCCTACGCGTTCGATGCCAGCTCGATCAGCCGTTCCGGTCAAAGGGACTTTTGTGAAATTTAATCAGCTGGTTCGTGTCGTTCTTCCGCATCCGGTGAACGTCCACCCCCGTCCCACGGTCCTCCAACTCGGTGACCTGGAATCTCGAGCCCGAGGGAAGAAAAATTCAGCGGATGAAGAACGCGTGTTACACCGTAGAAAGTTTCTCTCGAATTCCTTCGCGTTTCCAGTTTCGCTTGCATGCAATAGACGATACGAGCCTTTAGAATTATCGAGAGGGGTTCAGACACGAGCATATCTACAAAGAGATTTTTTCGAACATCCCTATTTCAAAATTCTAGCACAAAAGAGACCCGCATTTTTATCGCTTCAGAAATTATTTTGGATCGCCTTAAAGTACGTTCGTAAGAAACCGTGTGCTATTCGATCGATTTAAATTTAAAAATAGCGTGTACAAATTTCGATTAAAGCGAAAGATAGACGTATTAAATATAGTTAGAACGGAACAAGAAGAAATTGTTCGAGTATCAAAATTGTAGGTTGTTTCTCGACGTCTTTATCGCGAGACAACATCGTTTTACCCACGCGAGGTTATTCGACGATCGTCGGGTGAACTGGGCTAAGGACTCCTTGTTATCCCTGCACATCCTGACGGCTTGAACGCTGCTTTAATAACCGGAGAACATCGCAAAGGACGAGTTGGCACGCGATCTCGAACGTTCCGACTGATTTACTACCGAGAATTGTTCCACGAGCTAGTCGAGGCCGATTCAAAAATTGTTTGACCATCGTCCAACGAGAACGAACGATTTGGAACGCGTTAAGTTCGGGTCGTCGTTGACATACGCCTTGCATACGTTCAACAACACGGTCGTTAAATGTAAGTGCACTCGAATATAAATCCATCTTTGATTTGGGTACCAGGACGATCGTATATTTTACCATCAAACGGGACCTCGTGCCACTGTATTTTATGTGACCTATAATTAACTACTTAACACGCTATACGTGGCTGAAACCGAACTTTCAGTTGCTTTTCGGCGCATTTATATTATATAATGCAGATTCTCGTTATATTGCTACGATGATATAGTTTATTTAATTAATATAAAATTATCATAATATGGTAATGGTTACATCATGAAGGTATTGATTTAAAAAATTCTATCTCTACTCATTTCTTTACAAGACACGAAAACCCAATACCACAAACGAACATTACAAAGTCGAATGGCATAAAAAGTGACCCGGAAGCTGGAACAATAACTGCTCCGTTTAAAAGAAGGAAAAAAGGGAGCGATGGGAAAGAAAGATAGAGATAGAGGGGGCAAGAATGAAAGGGTACAGTCAGGAGTAAATCTGTCGCTCAGAGGGAACTTCAGAATCTTCAAAATCTACTAATTTTGTAATGTGGAAATTTGGGAATTTGGAACGCTTGGATACTTGGAAATTTGGGGATCAGTATTTTAGGAATTTAGCAATCTCGATATTTGCAATTTAGAATTTTGGAAATGTGCTATTTGGAACTTTGCAGATTAGTAAATTTGCAATAATTCCATTCGTAGATGTAAAAATTTCGAGGACCTCTATTTCGGGACCCATCCAAAGAAGCCTTTCGCCTTTTCTATTTTTAAGAGATTTGTTCTCGACTGTACGAGTTAACAGAGCCTGTAGGAACTAGACAAAAGGGAGCGGAGTCTATTTCCCGCGTTGAAAGTGTTCCTGTTGGAACCGACCAGTAACGTGCGGCACAGGGTGCGAGCCATTGTCAACCCTCAGCTCGGGGGTTGTTTAACAATGGTCCTCCAGTGTCGGCGACGCTTTTCATCGCGCGTAAACGCTATCGGTGACGCGAGTACCGATCTTCGTGTTCCGTGAAATGAGAGAAAGAGACTACCGGATACCATCTCTGGCTTCCGCACACTCTGCAGCTAACGGGGGATGACAAATCGATGCTTGTTTCGCTGATCGTCGAGATTTGCATGCGACTAGGATTGTTTAACCCGGTTGGACAACAGGGATGCTCGTGGGACGAATTTTTACGCTTCGCTGCTTGACTTTTGTTGAACGATCCTTCGGAGAATAGGGTGCGCATGTGTTATTGAAAAATGTCTCTCTGAAAGAGGTTAGATGTGTCGTAGGTTCGCGATGAATTGCCAGCTCAGAACGCTTTCTTGTTGTTGCTCTCTGCGGTTTCAGGGATTCTTATTCAGGTAAGGATTTGTTGGTATCAGGAAGGATGCAATTTATACCCTTTGCCGGAATATTGCTACATGCTGGCAAGAGTTTTGCATCTTAAATTGTGTTCAATTTACTGACGTTATTCAAATAATTTCAAATGTCCTCTTCTAAAAAATCGAGAGCCAGCAAACAATTAAAATTGCAATACTAATTCGAGGTGGGAGATTGAAGTTCCGAATTAAAAATTAAATCCCAATATTCTGCTATCAAGTTATGCGTACTATCTATGTTATGTTTGAGGGTGTAGTTCTTTTCGTGAAGTTTGAAAACTCCGAACAAATTCGAGAACGTACTTTAAAGCTGGAGAATTTGAGAATACTATTTGGAAGCTTTCAAGCCTTCTCAAATATTCATGAGAGTCTACCGGTATCTTCCATTGACGTCTGTAGATGTTCTACCGATAATTCTGATCGATCCTTCAAGAACACTCAAAGTTGCGACAAAGTTGTGGAAGACAATTTTAAGTTAAAAACAAAATTATCAGCCGTAAGAATTTTCGATTGCGCATGAAGTGTTAATTAGTTTTCGAGTGTAAGAAAAATCCTTTTTCTTGAAAGCTGAAGATTGCGAAAGAGTAACGTTGTTCTCCGAGGGTTGCACGGAAGTCTAAGCCGTAGGGTTTATAGTTCAAGGTTGGCTATCTCTGTTCCAGGATAAAGGAATCGGCGTAATTGATGGCTCGCTATCACGCCATTTGCGATAATTCGTGATCCAGGTGAATTTTACTCGGCACCTAGATTCCCTTTGGTGTCTTCTGTTCTTCCTCGGGCTTCCGGTGTGTCACGCGATCTCCTTCCTTCATTGATCGACACTTCAAAAAATATTTTTATCATAACCCAGTATATTCAATTTTTAAATTGAAATTATGATCACAAATTCATGTTATATTTGTCGAAATAAAGAATTTGGTTCATATATCATTACGTGAAAGGATCCGGTGTTAAACGCTCGTAAACTAATCGCGGAGGGCTGTTTGTTCAGGAAGCGGCGTCGAAGAGTTCGACTGCTTTGAAAGGGTAGAATAAAGTTTAGCGGGTTCGAAAGTTTCTCAAGATTGAAAACCATCAGGGTGGAGCCACTCAGGAGATTAAAAAAAATTCGGGAACGCGATTTAACGATCCGCTTCTCGCGTCTCATCCACTTTAAGGCTCCATTAATTTCCATAATATAAGAACGCAAAATCCGGCGTTTAGCGTTATCCGTCATAATCGAAGGAACAAAAGATTTACACCAAAAGTTTAAATCCGAAAACCAACTGTATGGTCCTGATAGTATAAAATGTGATGTCTGACCACACCTGATTTCTACTGTGGTCACCGTGGTAAATTTCGACTTTTCCAATAAATATCTGCCCGTAATAAATTTGATTGCAACTTTTACGATTGTAAAATTGTCGGCCATGACAAAATACCTCCCCCAGCCGATATCGTTCGATTCTTAAATTGCGTTCTTACTGGCTGAACTTCGAGGGTGAAATTCCGAAGAAAAAGTTTCGAGGAACCGTTCCTCGTCGTTGACCTCCGCGTTTCTTGACCGAATTTGTCTGGGCCGAAAGATCGATCTGGCCACAGAACGAGAGTTTTTTCTACCGAGAATACACCACCATTCCGAGCGGAATGGAAACATTTTATCTTGAGAGACCGTGGTCGATTTATTCCGTTCGGGAATAAAGGTCGATCGAGTTTAGGAGATACCCCTTCAAGATTATAGATCACCGCTTTAGCGCTGTAATTGATAAGATTTTGCACCTGTCGTATTGTCCAATTAACATTATAAATGTAAATCATAAAACAAAATGCAGTAACCCCAATATTCAGTTTACCAAAACTAGTTTTCCTCGTAAAAACATTATTTTATATATCGATAGAAATCGATAATATGCACGTGCGTGCCAGTGAAAACGGTTTCGGGGATCTGAAGGTATCCGTATATAAAATTGACTGAAAAATGCTGGACACGTTTCCAAACGGTCCGGTCGAAAAAATTTCGTGGAATTCCTGTCGATTTTTGTGGATGAGAAATTTTGTCGTCGGTCGACGCGACGGTAGCGTTTAACGAACAACGGAAAAGGTCAACGCCGACAACGGCCGATGGATTAATTGAAAAATCGTCGGGGGCGAACATTTTACCGGCCGATTGTAAAATATATATTTTACAGAGACAGGACGATCTCCGTAACGCGAATCCACCCGTTCTATTGTTCTCGTTAATTTTTCACTGACCTCCATTTTTTTCGTCGTTAAACCCCCATAGATAGTGCGCAACACCGCCGAGCGAAATTACATTTCCAATGCTGTTTTTTCTGCGATCTGTATCTTCCACGAAATATAGTAGTAACAACAAACTGTATTTTTCGAATCTTCGATATTGGTATTTAATAGAATTCGCGTGTCCTTTAATTCAAAGGTAGCGTCATACATTTTTAATTTTTAACAAGCACGGTGTATTTTTCTATTCTTTAAATTTGCTGTGTTTCTCTTCCTTGGTAAAATTGTTCTCAACGAAGGCAAAAAAGGTGGACCGAGCATTTCGCCGCTAAACCTACCCGTACTTTGTTTCAGGCGAAAATAAAATAAAGCAAACAACCAGGCAAAGAAGAATAAGGTTCTTTGTTTCGACGTTTTCTGTTCTATGCGGTATCATCCTTTTTCTACTTGCAAATACTTCCTTCTCCGTACACGAATGCAACCCCGTGCAAATAGTACTCTTTTTTTCTCTAAAAAAGTGTCACCAAACGTGAAAGATCTTCTTAAGCTTCTCACATTAATTTCCAAAGATCAGTCGTGCAATATTTTGAGAAATAGTGGAAAATCGAAATCGCGAAAGATATCGTATATCAATCGTGATATTTCCCAGTCATTTGGCAAAGCACAATAATTTTGCAGTAGGTGGATTGTTTAATGTAACATATTTGCAACACGATGCAACGAAGGGTTAATGGGTTAACGAAGCAAACATGCTACCACCAGCAAATGGCGAATTCCTCGAGCGTTAAGGGGTGAAATTCCAGGGATTGCTTTCTGTGCTCGCGAAAATACGCAAGTTTCGAATAACCGCGACACGGATCCCATTGAAATCTAATCCCATGGAGGCTCGATACTCGTCACGGAAACTCGACGCCTCGTTTGATTTCCGCCGGTAAAAAAGCATCGTTAGAGGACGTTATTGGACGAGAGCAGTCAGAAATTCTATCGATCTAACATGAAACTCAAATACGGTGTTCTCCAAATCCCTACACCCTCAAATTCCCAAACTTTTAATTCGAACCCGTTCGAATATTAAAGAATCTGTAGGTTTAAAACGAATCGGGATATGCAAAGAAGAGAGCCAGGACATTTTCACCTCTCAGCCCGTTTGGTCACGCAAAATGGAAAGTCGTGGCATCGATTCCCGTGCACCACGAACCTGGAGACGTTGCATGCGCATCCTTGACTCCGACAACCTTTCTGCTTCCGGGGTCAAGGACGCCAGGTGCGAAAGATTAATCGCGCGCGAAAGTTCGCGGCCGAAGGCTCCTGATATCGCGAAGGTTGTAGATCCAGCAACGAGATCAAGGAAAAAGGTCTCGAATGTTAATTATTCTGCGGGAATTTTGTTCGAGTGTTTAAATCCGTTGGCGCAGACATTTTTAATACGCGGTCATTGACGTTAATTCGGTGAAATTTAAGTCTTCCATTATTAATATTTTTATACGGTTAAGAGCTGCTCAACGTAATAACCTTTGTATGATATCTAAAGTCTTCATCTCCCCATCGACATTTTCCCTAGCTTATTCGAGGTTAAAGAGTTCCAACGATCCGTTCATTCTCTATCTCAGCGAAGAATAAATTTGTCGGCCGTTGACAACTCGATATTTATGATTGATCGAAAAGAAGTGAAAATAAGAAAAGGTATAGTCAAAATGGTGGTGGCCTTGGCGTAGAAATCTTGATTTGCGGCACGATCGCATTGTTATGCTAATAATATTCTGCCGCGGGCTGCGATAAAGGTTTTCACGAGTCGAGCCGCGAGTTTCTTGGCAATCGCATTACAGATGACAATAAAGATAGACGACAAGCGAAAATAGGGAATCCGTGCTTCATCGAAATGGCTACCGGGCCGAAATGTCGCGTCCGGCCTAACAGTCACTTAAATCGAACTTCAACCCTCGTGCCTGCACGATTTATGGTGATTCCGAACGGTAGATAGCTGCCCCGGAATTTACCGCGGTAAACTTGTATTCCTCTCCGTAATTACGTTTTAGAACACATCGAGAAAATAGTGATTTTCCACGGAATTGTCGCAGGATTTATAGATGTTAATATTTAACGAAGGACAACTGCAAATAAAAGAGACGTTGCAACGTTTGTAGAGAGACAACGGTACACTTGAAACGGATTAATAAAATATTTGCAAAGTTTAAATGATTGAAACATTAATTGTCACCGACGAGAACGGACATCACGCTGAAATATTAAATATTTTAATAGAACGTAGAAATAATTATAATAGCCATACGTTTTATGTGCACTATCTCTGATAAATATACTTGTATTTCTACCGCGTCCGTGTTTAATTAAATTTCAAACTGCTGTCTCGATAGGTTACCAGCAAATTATGTGGACAGTTTTGAGAACGGATTTTCTCTGAATCTTTCGATCGATGAAAAAGAGGACAAAGAGAAAATCTTTGGCTAAAAATACCGTGTACTATTGTAAACAATGTGGTGAACCGTTAGAGTGTCGAGCGAAACCGGAGTAAAAATAAAATTCGAAAGAACGTCGAAACGCAGAAATAAACTGTGTGACAGCTATGCGTCCAGGAGGAATTGCGAACAATTTAGATACATACGAGTGAAATATTGAAACTGCGACGGAAGGTACGAGAAGACGTAAACGAAAAAGTTTCCGTTGCTTTGATGGGAACCGGACTATGGAAAGGGAAGAATATGGTTTTCGAAAGCAGCGTTGAAATTGCAAGAGATCGAAGATGAACAAGGACGATATTGTTGAGAAAACAACGATGGCGCAGGGTGAAGGACGCATTTTGGAGACCGTTGAAAAAGTGGAAATCTCCGTGAAGATAATATTCGGAATCCGAAGAAAAATAGTGGGAAATGAGATGCGATAGCGGTTCGAATACATTACGAATATAAATTTTAATATTTCCAGTGGGAAAAATCGCCGCGATCGGAAACAGCGATTAGCGGTAAATATTGGAAAAAGTTTGGAAAACCGCTAATAGTCTTGGACAAATAAACAAGCCGAAAATGCCTCTCGGACGAGAGCCTGGGCGAAACAAGTATCTGAACCGAATACCAAAGACCGCGAAGCACAATCAAAGAAAGCTGGCTTATCAAAGAAAGCATCGCAATAGCAGCAAGCAGAAGAGCGAAGAAGGGTGCAAGTTGTAGGTAGGTAGGGGGGTGTCGTTCGAAAACACGAGCACCTCTATCCCGCTGAAGAAAGGAAGCATCGAGAAAGCGAGAGGGTTGCAACGGGCGTAGAGACAGGGAAGGGAAACTGCGTCGACGAAGAGGGCGCGTGTCGCGGGAGGGAGGAACGAGGAGTGCGGAGGGGTTCGAGGGTGAGGAGGTTAGGTTAGGAGGGCCAAAAGAGAGAGGGGTGTAACGGGCGGGACGGATGCGTAGAGGGCGATTCGAAAGAGAAAGAGAGATTCGATCGCGAGGAGTAAGAAAGAAACGGCGGCTGCTCGGGGCGAAGAGGGAGCGCGATAGGAGGGAGGGCAGGAGGAGAGCGAGGCTGCGGCGTAGCCTCAGTGCCGGCGCAGTGGCCGGGCCATCGTGTCCTGTGCCTAGCTTTCCGTGCTCTCTTTTCTCCGATCCTGTTCGAACGTCGTCCACGGTATCCCCAGGGACGCTTTGTCCTCTCTTTTCTACGGTGCGCTGAATCCCGAGGAGCCTCGAAATCCGCCGCGTTCGCGAGCACCGAGTGTAGAGTTCGTCCGGGATGAGAATCGTCTTCGTCGGATGTGATGCGTTGTCGTGACACTCGCGGAGGTCCTGCCGCGTAGGACCTCTCTCTCCCCCGGTGCGACTTGTCCAACTGGTGATCCTTTCACGTGGACGATCCTCGTATTTCTTCGTACGATCGTTGTCGAGGTGGCTGGTTAGCGGGAAACGGACAGGACGAGCGGAAGAGGAAGGACACCCTGCCGGGCAGCTGCCGGGAGGATCACAGAGCGAAGAGGTGGGAGCCATGCCGCCCGGGCGAGCTTCCCTCGAGGTAGCCAGGATCGTCCAGCATCCCTGTCCTTCTGGTCGCCTCTGTTGAGGTAAGACGTGCCTCTTTTTTCCTTATTTAGCCCACTAACCACCTCTCGTCGACCGGATGCACTGCGACGCGGACCTCGATGTTTTCGATACTTCTCCTCGAGGAGGAGCTCGATCTGACGAACGAGATGACACTCGAGTTTCAAAAGGTTCTGTTGAACCGATGCCTCGTTTAGAGGCTGATCAAACGATCCTAGTGCCTCTTCATAGGTTAGGACCTTTCGGCTCGAGGGTTCTTCAACGATCTGGAGCTTAGGGCTACCTGCGTGTGTCGTTTGGACAAGGTTCACGATGTTCTTCGGCGTTAAACACGTGCGTGATTCGAATGACCGTGCTGTTTGGGGAATTTCGACTTCTCTCGGTTGGATTATAGTGATGCGTATCGAATTTTGCTAGGGGATCTCGGAGCCACTCGTGGAATAGGTTAAGTCCTCGGGACCTTGCGGTTCAGTGTGGATATACCTGTTTTCCGGCTTTCAGTGAGTTCATGCACTACCGTTGTGCAAATTACTGTGTCAAATATATCAGTTATTAAATGGAGAGCTGTTACAGTTTTTTAATTAAACGCCGTGAAAATGAAAAATATTAAAATACTGGAATTTGGAAACATTTCAAATTTCAAAGTACACAGATATCGATTTCTTTGTTTTCAAACACTATTTCATTGCACGCTGCCAAGATTTCTCAAATCTGCATTTATGTAACGAAACCAATTCTGATGTCACGTTCCACGCATTTTCCTATCCGTCATATTCGGATCGTTTCTCCAATCGTTTATATAACAAAACGATATCAGTGGTCGTATCTGCATCGTTCATTTTTTGTGCAATCCAATCATCGAAAGAAGTCCGAGCAATTCTAGGGATATACAGGTTAAAGAGTTTACGAATCGATTTCGTAAGCGATTTCCAGGCGGAAGAGTCGGTGACGACCCTCGAAAAGTCACTTCCGGTAGACCTACTCGCATTCGGTGATCATTGTCGTGTTATTTTTAACGAGCGATCATAGGAGTCCCCTACTATCGAAATACACAGGAGACGAAGATATTTATAGAAGTCGAAACGATATTTCTATCGTGGAACAGCGCGAGTCAGTGGCTATTAACCCTCGCGACATTAAGCCCTCTTTCTATATGGAGTATCAAGAGTACTCCATCGAATAGATCTATAACGAACGCAAAGTTTATATCATTATCCGTCCGTATTTAGCGTTGTGTATGCGTTTACGATGACAAAACACGATAAAACGGATGCAATATTTCAAATTTATAACATTTTACGTAGCATATGACAAAGGGATGAAATTTGCCGTGAACAAAATAACGTACAAACATTCAGTTTGGATATGAGAGTTTTTACAGTAAAGTTTTTACGTATTTCCACGATGAATCTCTAAATGGCAACACGACGATCATAAAGCCACCCCTCCACCCTTTTGGAACTGCGCTTATTACGATGAATTATCGTTTTATCGGCGAATTAACCTTTTATACGAGGATATAAAAATGAACAAAAGCAAAAGCTTTGTTCGCATTCATCCCCTCTCCCTCTGTTCGCTATTCCATTTACTTTTTCCTCCTCTGCGTTCCGCAAACAGAAGTTGCAGCATTTCCGTTTACGTTCCTATCCCTTTTCTGTTTTGATCGCGAACTTCCAGCTTTTACGAGTAGATTACCGTTTCGCGGCCATTCAACAGAGGCCAGGGATCGATTCAGTCGGCAGCATTCTTCCTATCCAGTCGGTGTTTAAAAGGTTTTTAGCGAACGTAGCTGTTCGCTGCTAATTTTACGCCCGATTGCTGCTCATGATCCTGACGATTGTATCCTACTGCGAGGATTTTGATCCTCGATAGAAATCTAGGGATTCAGTTATAGGTCCATGGATCGATAGGGACGTTGACATTCAAAAAAGTATTTTCAGAAAGGTATCCGATAAATAAGAAGAAATTTCATACACAATTCGCACAAAGTTTCACCCTAGAAAATTTAATACAACCAACACGACAATAGCGCGTAAAGTTGTTTTCAAGCGGCTAATGGAATTCGAATGGAATTTAAAGTCGGGAACGAAGTAAAACTCTAATTAAATTTGAACCCGAGGTCCAACCGTTGCCAGGTTAATTCGTGAATTTAAAGAAACCTGCGACAAATCGTTTCCAAGCGAACGAGCATACGACTCGGCACATAAATTTACAATTCTTCAATTTGCAATTACCATTCCATTTTAGGCACAGTAAATATTTATATCGCATAAATTCCGACATTTACAATTCTGTTAGACACAAAATTTTCTATTGTCGTTTCAATTAAAATCGAAAGAACACTTTGCAGAAAGTTGGAATGAAATCTAAACTTGTAATAATCCAAGTTCAGATCGAGTCCGAAACAAAGACGGTTGTTGATTGTAATTGTCTCGTGGATTCCGAGAAAGTTTAATGGAACCGTTACTTTTCAATTTCCTAATCGCACGGGTATCTCGTTAGAGTTCAATCTTATTTTTGAAGTACAGAGCATAGGAAACGTGACGGTGTTCGATTAATCGATGTACTTGTACGACTAATCGAATCAACCCGTCGCTCAAACCAGGCGATGAGTGGAATTAGGATGTAACCTTGTTATCCGCTTGTTTCCGTAATTTTTTTTAATCCCGTTATAACGGAGGTGTTATGAAATTCTCAACAAACTATAATCGACAGACGATTGACTCTCGAGTTATTTCCGTAATATTTACAAAACTCCATCGATGGAAAACTGGTGAGATATTAAAACGTCCGATCGTTTTCGCGTCAGCCGCGAAGCGAAATCAACATACCTGGCTCCTCTCGGCAGATAACACGGCGTTAACGAGCTCTAATTCGCTGTAATCCGGAAAGCAGCAAATTGAAAGCGAGCAGAGACGGCTATCTTCTATTCAGGGGCTTTTCCATCCAGAGTCCTCTAAGCGAGGGAGCCCCGACAATGAGAACGGGACCGGAAAAAGAAAAGCGTCGATTCGCGCTGGCGAGTGCAAAAAACGCGGCGGCTAATTTGCAAAACAGCCAGCAACTGTTCCGTTTCCACGGTAGATGAATATTCCTTTGCAATTTTGAAACTGCTATAAAAATGCGATGATATTTTAGACCGTAACCCGTGATGCTCACCTTCCTTGAAATTTTAACCCGACTTATGATTCATTCCGTTCTGTGTACACAGGATGTGCAGTCTAAGTATCAAGTCTCATGAATTTTACAAAAAATGTTCGGAAGGAAGTTACCCCTTATGTGACTATAAACAGCGATAAAAATGTTTCGAAAACTTTCTTCTCTTTTGACGCTGTATCACAAATCGTATTAAACATCGAGCGTTTTTATGAACAATGGATGTAAAAATCGATAGTGAATATTTAACGAGTTCCGTTAAAATCATTAATCTCGAACTTCCGAATAATAGGTCGTCGCGAGAAAAAGGGAATCGATTATCGGGATAACGCGATGGAAAAAGAGAGAGAGAGGTTTTAGCAGCGTAACGAAATCGCTTTCTATCCTTTCCGAGTGTATTTCACGCACGAGATCAGGGTGGTACAAGGGAGAGGGTGGAATTTAGGATAGAAGAGGGGTTACAGGGGGCGAGCACGAAGAGGAAAAGTTCGAGTTGGACCAGTAGTGGGATCGATAGTTCTGTCATAAGCCAGCACGAGCAACAAAACCGCACGCGTCAGCCTTAGCCGGTTGCGGTTTCACGATAACGATTCAATTTTTCCCGCAGGAAAATCTTATCCGTCCTATTATCCTAGGCTAACTTTCCCTATACCCTTTATTTCACCATTTTTCCAACCATTCGCGATTCTACGATGGAAATTTTTCATAACATTTCCAGGGTGTGGTTCGGACCATTATATTTCGTTAAAATCTTTTCAACGGAACTTTTCGCTCCGTGTATTCTGTATAATGACGCTTACCAATGCTATCATTGTATCTTTATACAGCGCAGATACTTAATTTTCCTCAAGGTCAATTTAACTTTGCGAGGTTATGAAAGATTATATCGGTGTACAATAAACGACAAACTAAATAAATCTGGCGCAGTTCCGCAGCAAGCTTAAAAACAGCGGTATGAAAGAAGAATGAAATCATGCGTGGTATCCAGAGAAAAAGTTCGTTCAACATTGTTAATTACCGAAGCACGGTGCAATGCCGCTTTATTAACGATGATTTACTGCAAATTGACACGGCAGCGTTATTGCCGACAACGCGAACCAGCCACTTTTTGCCAGTTAATCGCTCGACACTGGCCATCGATCCTCCTCGCCAACTGGAACTCCCGGAATCTCAATTTTCTTCTGTTTACCAACGTTTTCATTTCTTCTTCCCAATATTCGAACCTGATTTCTCTTCGAGGCTTTATATTATGTTACGAGAACGAGAATAAAAATAAAGTCTACGTTTCGACTGTGTTCTCGAACTTTTTGCGATGCATCAACCACCTGCAGCATCCCGTAACAACACCTCTTCTTTGAACTGCAAATGTGACCAATTGAAAATAAATCATCCTCAAACATCGGAAAGTGGCCCATAGAGTATCGTACAAAGGCTCGAAACGCAAACAAGCGCACAAAGGACCTTCTGAAAAGAACCGAAGAAAAAACGAAAGAAACATGTGGTCTTGTTGTCTCAATAAAGAACGACCGGAAGTCGCGCAGGAAAGGTAAACGACGGCAGTTCGATAATCGAATTCCAATTTAATATTCCGTTGGAGAAACGCAAACGCGTCCAATAAATTCGTCCTCGAGCAACCCCCCTTCGAAAGCTGACTCGTTGCCGCGGACAATTTTAATCGGTGCCAACGGAATATTTTCATGGAACACCACAAACGACAGGGCACGGTTATTAAAATTGGCCAGCCGTGCGTGATCTAATACTCCGCTGATTGCTGTATCGTGTCTTTTAATCGGCGCGGTATTAATCGCATTCCAACGCTCTTTTATGGAGCTTGAAATTGTTGGCGACCCGTCAGAGAAATCTAGTGCTTTAAACGCTAATGCAAACGGACCATGTGACGTCGCAAATGGACTATGCGATACGTGATTTAGAGAAATAGCTTTTATTCCTGGGACCGTTTCCTGTTTCATGTTTTTTCCACCTTTTGTGAAATACTGCGACTGCGATTTTGCCAAGATTTTGGTTGTCGACAATTTTAGGCCGATATTGTGGTTCTGGACTTTTTTTGCATGATCGCTTCGAGCCCTTTTGCAGGAATTTTGCACAGATTTTTGTTTGATAAACATCGAGGCTGCGGTTAATTGAGGTTGCGGTCAATTGCGGTTATGATCAATTGAGGTTATGGTCAGTTGACGCTGTGGTCGACTGAAGTTATGGTTCCATTTTTCATTTTTGAGTTTATCGAAAGATAAATACTTTGTGGAGGAATTAAGAAGGAACATTTTAATTAATTTTTTAAAAATTCAGATGATTCAGAATTGAGTTTCTTGCCGGTAATAATATTCGATGACATAAAAACACGTCATAATCGAGTATAGAAATGATTCGCGACGGAACAAAGGTGTCAAACGAGGCATAATTAACGATCGAATCAGAAGCGTGAAACGAGTCCGTCGTACCTGAATCGAACTCGATTGGACACACGCGTATCGTTTAATCCTTGTACGGGAGCGAAAATTCGCGTGACCCAACGTTGTTCTGAACCTTTCTATCGCAATTTGTAATTTGTCGAACGAGCACAATGAAACACTGCGATGAATCCACCTGTTTTTCGAAGGATTATATCGCAACCCAGATTACAGACCACCAGTTGCCTGCTATACACCGTCCTTTTCTATAGAAATTTTCAGTCTCGAACGGGGTTTCGATATCAATAGATTCTCGTTTATCGATACGGTTTCATAGCTGATTTATCGCAGGAAATATACATCTTTCGACGGTACCTTCTTGTTAAACTATCGGTCACAAACGTTCCGGTTTGAGCTGGACCGCAGAAATGTTCCAAGAACTTTAAGCTTTGATACAGATAGAAATTTTGCGATTATTCGGATATGAATTTTATCCAATTCGATATTCGAATCGAGAAGAAGAAACAAGTGTCCTCGAGGTAAGGGACATTACGTATCCGTACACGTTCTTGACGAGAAGCACTAGAGAAACAATTTTCTTGGAAGAGATGGCAAGGATCTTGGGGGCAATCGATTCGATGTTGATTCCATAAACGTGACACACTTCTGTCGCTGTCAAGATGTTGCTCGAAGCTTAGTCAACAGCCAGAAAGCGAAAGCACTTGGCCAGTTTTCTTCGAAAAGTCTCGAGTGCTGCGAGTTCGAGTGGAATACGTCGATGTTTGGTCAGGCATGTTTCTTAGGCATAAACAGCATGCATGAAATTCAATTTTTCGAACGAATTTGATACTTCTATATCTTTCTCTTCAAAAATTAAAGCAGGAAAAGCCTTTAAACAATTAATTGCCGCGTTTGCTCCGCGTCTGACCAAAGTCGAGCGTTACTACTGCGACAAGGGTACACGGTTTGATAAATACCTTCACTTTTACGTAGCTAATCCGCAAGAAACGGGAACATCTTCGAAACAAAGAAGATTACATTCATTAAAGAGGGGCGCGATAACGTTTAAGGAGAGAATTATTATTGTTAAAGCAATTACGGGCTAGAGAGACGAAGGAACGTAGGTTGTTGCGGTTAAAACAGGCCCAAACTTGTCCCTGTGTGCCGGTCGGTGTGTGGCCACAAGCCGACCAACCTAACCACAAATCCCATTACACGCTTACGTTCTCCTTGGTTGCTTCGCTGTTTTCGTCTTTGTCTTCTTATTTGCCGTTCATCGCGAATTTGCAGAAACCCGAAATTGCATACTCCGGATAATGAGAAAACAAACACGGTTATTAATTCCAGATAACCGGGTAAAAAATTGCTGAAATTCTTTGGAAATCTTTTTCGCGTGTACGTTTTAACGAACAAAAAAATGAGTCGGGAAGAGAAGAGATTCCGGTTTTTTTCTCATCTAACGGAAGAAAGTTTCTTCCGTATTCTAGGGAACGGGTCTTCCGCCCTCCCTATTTTGCAGTTTCCTGATTTAAATAATGCCGGAGTTACTCGACTAACTGACGGAGATAGGCATCCATTTTCGAGCGCTTTCTTCTAACCCCCGTTGATATTCGTCATTTCTCAAACGCTTCATAAACCGAAAAATCTTCGTCTCTGTCCTTGAACGAATCTAAAGAACAAAGTCAAAATGAACTTTTATCTTATCCGAGTCATTCTTTTCGCTAGTTCACGGTTTATTATCTTCGCCGTTCCGACCCTGTATCAGATTCATTGTACCGAGCTTTCGCTTAATAAGATCTGATATTTCCAGAGGATTTTCAGGCAGGTGCACCCTGACCAAGACGAAGGAAGAAATTAGAGGTCTTGTCGTTCCGACAGAGGTTGGAACGTCGGAAAAAGCTCGAGGGCTTAAAATTAATTTCCTCCCCAGATATCTCGTCGGATCCGCGGGTGCTAAAGCTTAATTTCATTGAAATTCACCACGCTTTGTCACGGAATCAAACAGGTTCGCGTAGAAAGAAATTTATTTCGCGCGCCGGAAACGTGTTTCTGTTGACTCGTCTCGAAGACGGATGGCCGAAGATAAGGCACGTAGTCGTTAATTTCGGGGACAACACGTGACTCAGGGTGTCGACACCATTGTTTCACCCCGGTACAACTCGAATTCTACCGAACACTAATTGTGAGCCTGTAATTTACTTACCAGACGCAGGAGGAACGTTCTGAATTTCAGCAGGAATTAATGTCGCTCGCCAGCGACGTACTTCTGGCATTCCACACCCTTCATGGCTACCATTAAATAAATACGTTCCCAGATCGATACTGGGAACTGTTTCAACCCTTGATGACCCTTGTTTGACGTCGAGTGTACTCGTCTTTAAAAGCTAGCAATTAATTCTATGGCCAAGACAACGGGAAAATTTAACCTTTTTCAGCGTAATTACATCGGACGAGTATTCCCCCTTTCGCGTAGTATGATCTCGGTTGTTTGTCCACGAATATACTCTACTTCCGTGGAATGTGTTCCAAGCTTCCTGTCTGGCTAGACACTGTCTGATTCTACTTATCAGATCACGTAGCCGCTGTTGCTTCTTGCCAGGCCTGTTGCGGTCCCGTGATACAATTACTGATCTCGGTAAATTCGACGTCCTTTTTATTATCAAATCGTGCTAATTATCGATCAATTACATCGATAAAGTTCGATGGCTCCGATTAAATTCAATCTAATTACACTCGTTCAGTTAAGGATCAACTCAGCCGGTTGTCTGCTTACACTCCGTTATGCTCCACTTCCTTGGAAAGTTTTCCAACCTTCCTGCCAGCCAGATACTATCTCATTCTACTTATCAGATCACCGAGCTCGTTACTGTTTCTTGACGGACAAATTGCGGACTTGTACTACTTGCCGTCGACTTATTAACTTCCGTAGATTTCATCTATTTTTACCGTCAAATTACATTCCGTATTAATGCTTTCAATTGCAGTTTCCGTGAAATTCCGAAACAAAACTGTATTCAATTCGCCGTGATTCAAACTGGATTTTAGCTTGACATTTCCCGTAAAAAATCTGTCGCTGTATATGAAATCTAAATAAGCGCAATGTAGGCGCGACAAGTTTCCCATCCGATTCAATTATTTGCGTTATGTCGATGTATTCTAGAGCGGCGTTATGCAAATACGCGACTCGTGGGAGCTTGCAAGGTAAACGGGATGACGTCTTTGGCTCGGATTAGCACACGCGTGCTCTATTACGAGATTGTGCCGAGTTAGTCGCGTTCTACAACCCGGCAGGGCCAAATGACTTCTCTCTAATTTTCTCTCGTCGAAATGTTCGATGAGGATTTTAGAACCCTTACATTATTACGCGTTAACGATTGTTAACCGCGTTAAATTTTAACGAAATAAGTAAACAGACGAGAAAAGAATAAACGCTGTTTTGAAACAGCCGCGACTGTCGAAGCAGGCAAAGGGTGCGTCGGTATAAACCACCCCTCCTAATTAACCTTTTTACTCCACGATGAGCACTCGACTTCGAACGGAAACACTGAAATTCCTCGGTGAAAAATTCAGCCGGCGGCCAGGCTGTTATTCAAATGAGAAGGGTCGAAATTAAGCTAACCCCCGGCTACCACCCCTCGTAATTAACCCTTCCACCGTGCCACGGCGAAGAAACTTCTTTCCTTCAAAGGGAAAGCGTCGGGTTGGCTCGATACATATGCATCAGGCTTGAACTTCACGTGTTTCAGTCAATTTTCAACGAGAAATAAAAAAACCACCCCTATCTGGCAGGGTGAAAAAGGTGGCTAAGAAAATTCGTGTAGAGAGAGGTTTCCTCGCGTTGCATTTGAAATTAGGACTGTAAACTCGCGGAATTAACGCCTTTGTAAAGAGGCAACAGCTTTTTCTCCATTGTCCCTGTGTTTTTCTTTTCAACGCAGGGGCGTGATTGCGAGGGTTTATTTCCGCCCGGTGGAAAGAATATCAACGGAGGATTTTATTTTGTCGAGCGTGTTGCGGAGCTTCGCGTGGCTAGAATCATTCTTCCTCATTTTTCCGTGGAACTGAACAATTTATCACGTAACATCATCCGCTACATCAGTTTCGTGTTTTCGGAGAGTAATTCGAGATAGTTCTTGTTACAGTGATCAAGTGGGTATCATCCTCGGTAATGCCTTCGATTCGAACAGATCTCTCGAATCTCCGTGTTCTCAAATTTCCACGCAAATTGAAAAATTCCAAACTCTGTAAATTTGCCAGAAATCGGCACCGAAAAGGAAAAGCAGGAGCCCATATTTTCCAAAATTAAAGAAGCGTGTAATCCAGCGGTGCACTGCATGTAAAATTCAGCGCATTATCTAAGAGAATCTCCTCGGTCCCTATTATCTTTCAGGAACATTGGTGAGCGTGAAATTAAAGTCTGCAAGTTGCATCGAGATACCAGTTGCATTCAAAATTCTACGAACTCTAGTTCAGAGTTATTCGAGCCTTAAATTTGGCTCGAAAATTTGCTGCATTTTATTTCGGGACGTCTGAATTAAGAATTTATTAATTAATTTACCTACGTTTCTCTGAGGATACCTTTTTCATAAAACTCGCACGGCTCTGTTTCAAAGAGCAGTAGCTAGAGAAATCTGCTTTGAAGTTTAAACGCAAAGAAAATTCAAGAATTATTTTCCTTTGTGACATTTGCAAAGCAAAGCGAACAAGATTAAATCGCTAATACTATTTATTCGGAAATTTTTTATTCCAGACACATAAGCATCCTTTTCTGAGCTTTAGTTACAAACAAAGACCAGAAATGTTACACGTAATTACACAAGTTTTAAAGCGGAACTTGCCAAACTAGAATAATTAAATAATTAAATAGAAGTTAAGGCAACAATTTTCTAAATAAAAAAAGTTGCATCGTGTTCAGGTTCTCTCTGTGTATAATTGAAACTTTCATCGCTGCTCGGTTCCTGTGGTCAGTTAACGATTATAATCACCGGGGGCAGTTAAGGGGAGCGCATCGAATCACTCGAGGCTTAATTAAAGGGAAGGAACGTCTTATTTTGACCCGGTAGCTCTATCAAATACCTTCGTCAAACTTTGACGACTCTAAGTTTACACCCTTTGCGTCCCCCTCCCGTTCGCCGGGTCAACAGCGAACCGCAAACGCGATATAAACGGGTGGCCAGCCTCTCTGGAAACTTCAGCAAGGGAAACAGCCCTCGGGCGAGGGTGGGCTGCCCCGTGCTAACAGGAAGAGACGATTACGGCAGCAGCCGACGTCCAGCAGCCATTAAACCTTCTTCATCCGGTGATGAATGACTGCCTTCTACGTTTCTGTAATAACACGTTTGTAATTTGTTGAAATGTGTTGCTTTAGCCTCCTAGCTGCTCGTTGTTACTCGACCAATTGCTTTCGGGCAAACTTACGTCCAAACATTGACCCCTTTTGTACCTATCCTCCTCGGTTACCTTATCAAATAATTTTGTTGGAAACAATGAGACCTTAAAACCTATTTCACTGCATCGGATAATAGCGTCGCAATCAATTCGCTCAATTATAAATACAATCAAAATCCAAGACAAAAGGATTTGATTCATCATCCGCTGTTCCGTTTAGAAAAGTAGCAGCAGCATCCTTTGTCGAATGCAGCGTTGCGACGCACGATTAATCAAGTAGTACAAGGCAATTGGTGGTTAATCAAGTAGAACGGGACAATTCATGGTCAGACAAGCGGAAGAGGACAATAATACGATCAGCCGAGGAGAACGAGACAATGGTTAGTCGGACAAGCATAGCGAGGTGATCCTTCCCTGGTTAAGTGAATCGACACCGTGCCTTGTCGGACCAGTGAAAACGACGCAAGCTCCAGCGAGTAGAATAAGACGATGCAAAGTCGGACGGAAGCGGTAGAACATCCTACAACAAAGATGTCTTATTTGCCAGAACTGATATAAGTTTAACGAGCTCTGACTAACGTGATCAAACTAGTAGAACGAGTCCTTTTGTCGCTTGCAAAAGGAAGATGACCTGCACGGTTTTCCAGCACCGTATCTAGTCAGACATTAACTACCTGCATTTTACCAGACGAGGAGATTAATTAACCTGAAATTTAATTTATCACCGTGCTTCTACAAGACAGAGATACTGATAATTACCTAAATCTCCGTAACAAATTACCTTGGTTTACAATTCAGATTTAATGTCTACTTGCAATTTATAAATTCTGAGCATGTACAGCGATATTCGTACTAAGTTGCTTATCAGGTTTTTTTTATTTTTCGGAACGTGAAATGAAGTTGAAGTTTTTGTTGACATAGCCATCCTAGGGGGCTAAAACAATGAGGTACGATCGATTTGTTAACGAAGTACAAGCGATCTCGTGCTAGGGTCAGCGAATCATGGGTACACGGCGCCCAATATTACCCAACATATTTAGAGAACGGATGAGGCGAGCGACGAGGCTCGCGCGAGCTTTCGGCAAACAATTCACGATCGATCCGCGAACCGCAGCCCTCATCTCCGGTGTCGTGCCCCTACCGAATTCACAGCGGATTCAAATTAACCCCCCACGTTTCGCGGGAAAAAATTGACGATTTGCCAAAAAATCCCTGCCTGCATTTCGCTGCATTTCAACGTTATAATCGTACCGCAAAAATTCTCTCTATGAAATTTGTATACACCGTAGCGAATCATTAGTGTACGTATCCTGTAGAGGAAAAACAGGATCCCATCGAGTTTCAATTTGGCCGAGTAATAAAAAAAGAGGATATATGCAAGCGAGCTCGAAATCGGCTTATTCTCGGCCCTATAGCTCTTGAGCTTAATCCCACAAAACGCCAAACACCGTGGACAGTGGCTCGCGTAGCAAGAATGGGTGCCGGGTGTAAGCATCACGCGCGCTTCTACACACATACGTGTGTGTTAATGCAGAAACGTTGCCGCATTTCCCAGCGATGCTTACGCTCCACCCCCGCGGCTAATGCGGCAACCAGCACCACCACGCCAAGACGAGACGTGTCAACCCGAGGGAATTTAGTATACCAATCCCGCTTCCGCGTTCTTGCTACGCTGCGACGTGCTCGCGTTACTCGCCTCGCGCTACCGTGCCTCAGCTCTGTAGCTCGCGGAAACCCACCCCCGGACAAGTCGCTAATCCAAAAAAATTACTCGGTTCTTCTACTTTTACCAATTACGAAGAACACGGTGACGCATTGCAACTATTTTTTTGTCGAGAACTAAAACGCTGCGACGCCCGGTCGACCGTCGACTGTGCGACGGTTAACGAAAAGTGTTAGTCGTTAAACGAGTAATATCTTGTTATCGAATCGCGAGGATTACTCGAAAATTACCGGCGTATCCCGGAGCGAAGGGGAGGGAACGGAAGTAACGCTAGACCGTTTGAAATCGACTGGATCCCGATCTCTATCGAGGTCATTTCCGTCACCAGATACGAGAGAAAAAAGAAAGATATTATCGCGACCGAGGGACGGTGAAAACGGTCAAGCGAAGGTGAGGGACGCTGAAATTGGCCCCGTGTCCTCTTCCGGTTTCAAGCATTCCTCGTAATTACGAGAGCAACGTGTTCCCTTTGACGGCGCCAGTTTCCTGCCCATTCATCCTGTATGCTTTTCAATTCTCGTCACGAGGCCACTCATTTTCCTTCGTAACTCGCTCGCTCCGCTTCGATTCCGCTTCCCTTTTCGCCGAAGCTATTTTCAAATCGGCCGATCTCGTTCAGCGCGGAACGCCGGTGCACGGTTTCATCGAAAACGCCCCGATCGACCGTTTTTTGTACTATTTCTCTTCGAATCGACTCGATTATTGAAACGGGGAACACGAGAATTTTACGTTCGAAGAATTTCTCAATTTTACAATCGAATAATTTAAAAAGAATAAAATTTATTCTGGACGGTAGTAAAACGAGACCCAGTCAAAGTATTGGAAGAAAGATCTTTAGAACTCGAAGCTAAGGAGACGTTTACCGTAAACGTACTCGAAGAAGAGTCCGATCAAAGTATAATACTATCTTTCATCTTGTGGTCAACGAGGGACTCATGGTCGGTACGTTGAAGAAGCTCGTTACACGCGAAAGCAGTTTTCCTCTATCTGGCTTTCGCAGCTCGACCTTCTGTGGTAAGCTGAAGGACGTCCTTGCGGGAAAGTCAGGGACAAATTGACGAGAGGCTTGACGCCTCGACACGTACCGGCGAAGGACAGAAATCCCTGCGGGAACATACAGCTTCCGGCAGGGAGTGTTGCCTGCGAGGAGAATCCCTTGAAATTTTGATGCGACGAAAAATGAATTCGAGGAAAAGTCGGGTAAAAATGCTCGCGCCATTTGAACGTACGCGAACGACCCTGAATGTAGAAATTCGAGTAAGTGCAGACGTTTTAAAACCGACGTAAATGTTCATTTCATAGCGGAGAATTTCTAGCGTTCTTGTTTTTTCAAGTAAAAAAGTATTAAATGATGCGCTATTCAACGTACAAAAATTCTGTGAAAATTTGTTGATTAAAGGACTGCTACCGGGAAAAAGAGGAATTGATAAAGGGCGTTACAAATCTGAAAGATATTCGCGTTGGGAAAGCCACGTTCACCTGGGGAGCAGAGGGATATTCTGCATCTTGAAAATGTCGGGAAACCTCGAGAAATATAGTCGGCCTACGTTCATACATACGTAAAGAAGAACGATCGTCTGGAAATTCCAGGGAATCGACGAATTCTCGATGGGCAAGGGACAGAAATCATGGGGAAGCATTTTCAACAACGTGACGGGAGTTCGTAATTCCGTCATAAATAAATTGAATGCGTATTTCCCGTGTTCGTCCGTGAAATATGAAATCGTTGACGCGTACACCGCTCCGGAAATTTTTACTATTTTTTCAGTTTCCGAACAAAATGGAATTTTTTTGAAAATTTTACGGGGATATAAGAGAAATTATGAAGCAAATCGTAAACCGTCGGACTATCTTCTCGCGGCTGAAAAGCCGGTATTCGTGGAATGGCTAAGGGGGTAGTTTTGTTGAACCATATTGGCAATATTGTGTACTTCCATAAAGTTGGAACGGTTTATGGGACGGTGTTTATGGAGCAATGTTATTAACACTATCACTGGAATTCAAGTATAAATCACGGTGGACACGAACGTTCAAGGGGTAGTTGACCTCTCAAATCGTTTTGCTCGTCCGAAAGTAAAGGGCAGTAAATCCAGTACCGTGTTGTACAAGAAGGTGGACCAAGATATAAGAGTCTCGTATAAAATTTGAAAGAGAAGCGTTTGATCTCGATACAAAGATCGTTACCTAATCGTCGACTATTCATGCAAATAGGTTAACGTAACGTCGTGCAAACGCTTTTCTCAGCTTGGTAATTCCGCCGAGGATTCTCCACAATTCACGAAAGACGCGTGCTGAGGGGGTTGGTTGGCAGAACTCTAGCACCCCCTTTTCGCCAAGACGGAAATCTCGATATGCAGATTAGGAGGGTCGAACGCAAGGGTGGCGAGAATTCCGGCCAATCGGAGTGCACAGCCCGATTCCTGCATCCATCTACTACCTCGGAATATTCAATTGGTAGTCCTCTGTTGGCCGAGTCCCCTTTTCAACCCCCAATTCTATGCCGGACTAAAAGCCACTCTTTCCTTCACGGTTCTTCGTGCCTCGTTTCAAATGCCGAGAGACCATTCAACCTTCTGTCTCTCTCTTCTCCCCTGTTTCGACCTTTCGAAGAATCGGCGCCGAAAATCTAGCCATGCTAATTTATGGATATTGCGTTGGCCCAGTTTATTAATAACGAGCGCCGTGCACCGGAGTCGACACGAACGAATGCAAAATAAAATTTTACTACGGTTATCAAAATTTGAAGCTCGGTCGTTTACGCGTTGTACTTGTCTGTATTAAAAGACGTGCAGTCCCTTTACAACTAATTAAACTTGGAACGTCGCAGGACGATCAATGTTTAATAAGGAAATCTTTGCGATGTACTCGATCGTTCGCGTTGAAGTTCAGTGAAAGTTGCGCGACGTTTCTATAGTTGAACTCCGGAGGTCGAAAGTGAGTTTCGTTTAAGTGAGACGGAAATTGCAAAATAGCTTTCGCGGTTGATTGTACAGCGAGTTTAATTTGCGAAGATACGAAGCTCGATGCAAATTGAGAGGACGGAAGTTTGATGTAATCTTGGTGAAAAGCAATTTTCAACTGCCACGGTGAATATTTCAATTTCAGCAAGAATTCGTCCGGTTAACTGAAATTTGACGGGTTCCTAACGGACACGCGTTACGTTTCTTTCTTACGGCGGGAATAATACAGTGATTCGAGGTTGGTCTCGGTAAAATATGCAAACGACGGAAGTTTCGAGCTTTCAAAAGACTGTCGGAACCCGGTTTTTCGACCTTGCCATGAAAATTCATAACGCTGATTACAGAAACTCGCCGCTTCCAGCGGTGAATTTTTATCACCGCGCCTTTCTGATTTACATACATTCCACATTCAGGTGCGGGCTCTCTCATTTCCCGTTCCCTCTTGCCTTTCACTCGCGACTTCGAACAATTCCTCTTTCGACATTACCATCTTCGGGGTTGCGATCTCTCCCTTGTGCCTACCTCGCCATCGTTACCGTTCATACAACGCTCATACCATGTGTTTCCACATCTTGTTTCGGTCTTCCTTAATTACGAGCTAATTCGTTTCACATGTCTTGTTAATACTTAAACAGTGAAACAATGGTTGTCAGATCACCTGATGGTCTATCTTGTACTCATATCCACTTATCTGGCCATCCATCAGACATGTTCTACTTGTCTGACCATCGATCACACACGTTCTACTTGTCTGACAATGTGTGTTTCTCTATTTGTCTATCTTATACTATTTGCTCGTCTATCTGGTAGCTGTACTTCTCTGGCTTTACACGCTCTAAATTCACGTGCCCGGTGATCCGTAGTCTACGTCACTAGTTTTATCCTCCGTGAGGCTATGCATTGACTCGAACTCCTGCGAAACTACTTTATCGGTCCTAAAGTTCTAACGTGATTCACTGCAATCTTAAACAAAAAGGTTTCGTGTGCACCGACCAAGTGATTTTGTTATTCAGAACTGTAAATAAATTCAGATAAAGGGCACATGTTCGACTTGCTGGTTGCATCGTGAACGACTTGAAACCATGTTCGCGCTAACGGAATAACGAATGAGTCCCCGAATCAGAATCAACGATATCGTAACGAGAAGCATAACTAACAGAAATGAAAATCGACACCACCGACACTTTTTACGTATCGTCATTAATATTCATAACCCGTCGCGTGTTTCGAGTAGATTCTCAAAGCTCGACTGTCCGCAACGAGATGAATATTTAAACGAAATTCCGCTCACCGTCCATTCAATATAACTTCTTCGCTCCATGCTCCGCCCAATCGTCCTACCAATCTTTTCCCACGAGCTTCGGACGCTCCCGAAAACGTCGTTCGAGTTCAACAAATTCCCGGAGCAGTGAAACGATAAACTCGGTTGCTTTTTAAACGTCGCCGAATCGGGAGAATGCAGATAACTTCGGACGGTAGTCAAAACGAAAGAGGATTTCCGTTCGCGCCGCCGTCGCTGACGACATTACTCGCTTAATGACCACGCGGATTACCGGTCGTATCGCGAAACGACTCCTCGTTGCCTTTAACTCCACGACCCACTGACCTCTCCGCACCTCGCGTATTACTTGAACGAACGGTCGTTATCGTTTCCGGCGTTGTTATGACGCTCGTTCCGAAATACGGATCCTGGCAGATCGCGAAATTAGCGTCTTACCAGTAAGACGCAACCGTGAATTATGGCGGCTTGGACTGCATAACTCGTAAAGGGCCGAATTGCTGGCTACGGCTAGTCTCCAATATTGCATGCGCGATTTATGGCCTATCTGACACCTCGCATCTGCAAACGAACAGAAGGGTTCGAATCACTGCGGACTTTTATCAATCACGCAGTTGCTCTATTTTCTAAGTTTGTTTCTTCCCCCTTTTGTAGAGTGCATAATTTTGCAAATTATACTTATTCAAGCGAACTTTTAACGAGTATCTCTGTTTTATCACGAATACCTTGTATCACAATGGAATTCTACGGCGAATTTGCACAACGCACGGGGGATGTTAAAGCCTTTACTTTATGCATCTCTAGCGATCGTAAATCTTCGGGTGAAAATTATTACTAGTCCGTGCGTAACGGGCTGAGTGCCATTAAAGTCTTAATGAATCAGGCATCGTAAGTGAGAAAGTTCACCCTTGGGAACTTTCCGTAATTCGAGGGTGACTTTAAGCTGGCTGGGAAAACGAGCCAACCTGCAGGTAATTCGGCTCGATGATCTTGACGCTGTTTATTGGGTCTGTTTTTCCAACGAACTTGTTCACGTCGAGAGTTTCAACTTCTCCAAAGACGCGAAGACGTTTAAGTAGATATGCGCGGTGTCAGGTGGCACGGCTTCCTGATTAAATTCGAAATCACTAGAGATAAATTAACTCTGTCAGGTGACAGGTGTCTCTGCCGCTCTCCAGGGACCGTATGACCCGAAACGTTCAATGATATTAGGTCAATAACAATTTATCCTAAGGATTCGATTAAAATAAAAAAAATGTTTGCATCGGAACAGTGACGCGTGAAGAGGTTTAAAATTTTGTGAGAGAATTGAAAAATTTGAAGTCCGAAATGATGTTATCGCTGCGTGTAATAAAATTTCCATTTCGCTCGCGGCTCTTCCTTTTACGGAAAGTATTACGTTTCAAACTCTATCGTTGCCAAAAATTGTACACGTTTCTGGTTACTGTATTCCATAAATGTAGCCTGCCTGGAAGCTCCATTTTTCCCAGTATATTGAAATATCGAGGCGTCCACCTTTCCCTCCAACTATTACATTCTGGCTACGTGCCTGGTGTTGGATTTCCTGCGTCTTCGAGAAATAAAATAATCAATAATTCTACTAGAAATTCCATCTTGTTATCTTGATGATCCTTTCAGAAATTAATACGAAATTTATTCAAGAAATATTTTTCTAAATCACCAGTTGAAATGCAAACATTTGAAATGAACCACCCGCAAATTTTCTTCTCTCATTTACACACGCTGTCACGAAAAGTCTTTATTTAAAATTGTAGACATTACTTCACGTTTGAAATTCTTTTTGAGAACTCGAATTCCTAATTTACATTTAAAATTCCGTTTTGAAATTTAAAACGTTTAAAATTCTTTTTGTGAATTTCGATTCTTTATACTTGAAGTTTGTGTAACTTTACCGCATCTGACCCAGTTTAGCCCGATTAAATTTTTCATCCTAAACCGCAGAAGACAACTTTAACCCTCCAATTTTAATAAACCAAAGTACCCCGCGAAAGTGAGCTACAAAAGATAACAAATCTAAACCTTCATCAACTGGCGAGGGAAATGGGGAAAAAAGCTATCACCATGAAACTCTTAGCGTTCCATCCATAAAACGCAAACTCTTCGAACGATCGCGAGTGGCTGAAACGATCGTTTTCGAACCGTAACCGAGTTGTTTTGTAACTCGAACGAAATCGCAACGAGCTCGATCGAACGTTTATCGAGTTCGATTTCCTTTGGTTATCGATCAAAAAGGACGAACCAGGCTCGACTATAATCGCTCAGTGTTATGGTTCGAAGCAAACACGAGAGTTCTAAAGCTCATTAATATGCTAATTACCGTGTTGTTAAGGGTGGGAAAGTCGAGTTGTCTAATTAATATTCGGGAATTCGGGAGAGAAAAGGGAGGCGGGTGCTTCGTGGACGAGAATATTGTTCAGGTTAATTATAGTCCTGTTCTATGCGGTGTTCATTTAAATAATTTATCCTGTCCAACAAGGGATAGTGCTGCGCGTGAAAATGATCTATATGTTCAATAATTGCATCGAGAAGGGAGGGTTATTATTAAGTTACCGACACAATAATTCCAATGTTTGCGCATTAAAGAGTTTCCGAGTTTCAGAAATTTAAGGACGATTTTAATCAATGAGCACGTTCTCCAGTTTCAACCTCGGGTCAAAATACACCTCATAACAGCGGATTAATAACGAGACCCTCTGTTGTCTCATATTGTAATTACTTGTCTGAATTTAATGCATGGCGTTATGGTGACCGCAGGAACACTCAACGTGTTAACGCGTAACCAACCAGAGCCCGTTATGTCACGTTGAAAACTGTCATGCCGTGGTATATCACGAGGCCTATGATTAGTAATTATTATTATGGACGAAATTGAAGCTCGCGAGTACGTTTTCTGAGGGCGTTCGAGGAGAAAACGATGAATGAGACATGCACCATTCAATCACGAAAGCAGGTGTCACCGGGTCAAAGATCGATGTTCGTCGTCGATGCGATACACCGGGAAATCGTCTTCCAGGTGAGGGTTCCGGTTCCCATGGAAACCGGGCTTGTCCCGGTTCTCCCCTAGGTCAGGGACAGCCCCGACCCTTCGTGTTGCATGCTGTCTCGTGTGTCCGCTCGTATAACAGGTGTGTGTTTGTTTACCTTTCCTTCTTTTTTCAATTGCTCATTAGCGACTCGAATAAAAACCCGTGTATACGATATTAAACGGACGTGACTTAAAATGGTAAGGCCGGAATAAAAAGAAAGAGAGGCGAGATCATTTCTAATCTTGGAGAACGAGGAGTAGCTGCAGAGAGTAATTAGGGACAAGTTGAAACGTTGACAAGTTTTTTTAGAAAATTAGAGACGTTTCTATTTTTTATTCGTAGAACCGTGAGACTGCACAAGCACAGAATCATGGCACAATTGTTCATTTACGGTAGAACTTCATTTCCATTCTCGTTTACAGTTCATCTAACTCTCCATTACTTACATTCCATTAGGTAACCTCGAATGAAAAACAACCTCGAAAACATCTTTTCGGTTCTCTGAACTGGATAATGACGATATCACTTTCGTTGCAGTCTCGAAATAGTCATGTACAAAGGAAGTGGCGACAATTAATAGATCCTCCTAGAAACGCCAAGAAGCTTGGTAATAAATCTCTGTCTCGCCTGGTTACTCATTTCTGTCGCTTCCTCGTTAAATAAGAATACCAAAAGTACACACACCGTATTTCTTTACTATGCACACGTGAAGTCGACAATTCTTAATACCATGTTTACCCAAATTTCCAAATTGCTAAGTCCTTCAAAATTTTTAACTCATCAATTCTGAAATTCTTCAAAGTCCCTAGTTGGAAGTGGTCCCTTAATTGCCAAATTTATCGCAGAGAGATTTGGCGTTGGCTGTACCGGTCAGAGTTTATCCGTGGAAACGACGACTCAGAGAAGGGAGGACGAAAGAGTAGAATGAGACAGTGGACGAGTGTTTACTCAGTGACGAGCACGGAACGGTTCGCTTCGGTTCGAGAGCAACCAGCAAAACTAAACAGTATTTTCGCGGTGAAAATCGGGGAACGTTGCTTTTAATTCCGCGTGGTCGCTGACGCGAAAACAATTTTTCTCCCGAGGCTATCGGTTCTCTTTTCCTCGTCCTCGTTCATCTTTATTCCCGCGTACCCTTGTGTTTCATTCTTTTGCCGTCGTCTCGCGCGTGAAGATCATCGTGACAGTGAAAAATGTAGCTGGGAAAACGCGGATCTTTCCATCCGAAAACGCAGGAAACTTCGAACGAGAACCGAACGATGCGTTACGACTATATTCGATGATAACTCGGCATCTGTTCCGCATCGACTTCCATTTATTTCGATATCAATTTTTGATATCCATCTTCGTCTCCGTTTCCAGCTGAATATGCAACGTAAGTTCCGCATTTAAAATTAAAATATTATGACCGTGAAGCAATTTGTGGCCATATATCGACTATTTGTCTGCTTTTCGTTTATCCGAGTCGCGTTCAGAATAGAACGACAGTCGCGACGAAAATATTGATAGGTCCAGGCTGCCAAGAATGTCACGGCTAAACGATGAGCAGACGATGCTATATCTCCCTACAATTTTTCTACGCTTCTTACCTCAATGGAGCGAATTCTCCGATTTGCTCGTGAACACGTGCCTATGTGTCGTGTCGACAGGGATAAATTGGACGTGTATATTTAGAGAAACTCTAGAGATTCCTAGACCCGAATCCGGAGCGAAAGAATTCTTTCTTTTTGACCTGTCTGCTTAATTTTTAGCTCTCCGATTGCGAGGTGTAATATTACCGTACAATATTAATTGAATGTTTGCGAATTCCAACGATGATCGACTACCGCTATACATCAGACCTTTCGCAATTTAATAAAATGAATCGTTTCAAGGCGAATATATTGCAAGAACAGTGTTAAGGTGACATATTTGAAAAATAACTCTGACGGAAGAATAAAATTGTCAACTCCGGTCGATAATCAGGGTTGACAATAAAGGAGTTCAGTAGAGCAGAGACTGAAAATGTAGCGATGGACTTTCGAAAAATGGGAAGAGAGAATTTGTTGCAAGTTGCAATTTGCTAATTGTGCACGGTAGACCGAGCAACTGGAATTGGAAAAGCCACGAAACGGAAGTAACCGCATTTCCCGTGTCAGCTTTTTCTTCGTTTCGTCGCAGCTTACCGTGGGCGTAATAAAATTGCCAACTTCGGTAGCCCAGTTTCGAGGCCGTTGTTTCGAGACAAGCGGCCCTCGCAGTTCGCCGCTATGGAATTTGACTTCCTCGAACGAAGCGGGGTCAGATTTTTCAGAAAGTTGTTACTCGAGCATCGGAAAGTTCCGCCGTGAAGCTCGCGATCGCGGAACGAAATGAAGCGAAGATAGGAAGTTTCGCTACGCTAGAAAAATGAGCCTCCGAAGCGAAATTGAAATTCTCCCGGAATTTGCAGGAAAGATAAAGTTGCGAATCGAATCGGGCGGTTCAACTACCGGTTACAACGCGGGACGTTCCTCCAAAGACCCCGGAAATAGCTGTAGCCCGGTTATTATTGGACGGCACGCGATCTCGGTTATTAATATCGAATCGTGAAATCTGTTGATTCCTGGTAAACATCGCTAGAAACCCATCCGCGTTCATAATTAATGAAACTTCCCGATTTTCGTTTACACTGGACCGAAAATGTGGAGCAGAGGTTAACGATTTATGGGCGGAAACATAGTTTTAAGGAGCGATATAAGTTTTCTTTATAGAACGTTGATATAAAACAGTGCATAATTTAGATCGTAAAATTTTATCATAGCGATAAAATTTCGCAGCCAATTCGTCCACGTTCGATATAACCGAATCGAGAACTATTTGACGGAATACCGTGGAGCAGAAAGATCGAAACTGCACGGTCGTTTCGTTGCGTACAAAATGGACGCTGATATTGAGCCGCGGGCGGCTAAAAGGCAGAATTGTCCGCGAGACGAGCTGCAGAAACGGCATTCAAGCAGCGGAGTCGTTTGTGTCGGACCGCCGCGGAAGAATCGACCGAGCACTCGAAACAGGGGATGGAACGAGAGAGGGTAGGGGGCGAGAACGAGGGGGATGGAAGTCGAGTGGAACACATGCTTTCACGCGATATCTCGTCGCTCTGTTTTTGTCGAGAATGCCACGTGGCGAAGAGAGGAAAAAAGGCCAACGATACAGCCCCGTGTCTGGCGCAGAATGCGGACGCGAGCTCGTGGTCCGAGCGGTTTCCATTATTCACCGTGAAATTTCACACTCGTCGCGAGTTTTCGATCCGCGCTCTGAATTTCACGCTGTTCCCTGTCAATTTGCCCGCAACACGAGTACTGCTTCATCCCCTTTGCTTTTGGACAGACCTTTTGACGGAAACCGACGCTGAATTTTTACCAATTATTCACAAGTTTAGTCCGGTTTCGGTTAGCTTTCGGTTTTGCTACGCTTGTACTCTCCGTATAGTTGACTCTGTAGAGAAACATTCGTCCAGTTCGCGCTAAAATATTTGCAAGTTTACCGAAGTTTGAGTTGAAACGTTAGATCGATACAGGTTATTCATAATCAATCTGTGAAAGGTTGTCGAATTACGATAAAAAGTTTATTTTGGAGTAAACCGCATTCACCGGGAGCGAATTGATAATAAAACGAAAACGACAGCAGCGAGCAGCGCCGCTAAGAAAATTGCGCAAGTTATTTATGCAGCGTCGTGTAGATATATGAAAATGTGCAGCCAGGTTGAAAACTTTCAAGCGAAATTCACTGCGACGTTTCGTTGTTGTTGAACGATGAATCCTTTCGGCGGGAAATCCACGGTTATCGCGTTAACTTATTTACGCGACCCATTTTCCGCGTCGATTTCGAACGGCAGCAGACAGAAACGGAAGCGCGATTTCCAACAAAATGGGGAAACTTTCAGCGACGTCGAGAGCGGTTGTAACTCGCCGTTAATTCTCCTCGTTTTATTTTCTCTTCTTTCTTTTTTTTGCTCGTCTATTCTTCCTTTTCCCCTATCTGGCGAGCAAATTTCAACGACAGTAACCGGTGCCAAGTCCCTGGTCGCGAAACGAACGCCTCCGACGATGTCGGTGAAATAAAGAGGACTTTTCAGTTGGCAACGAATCCCCTGGCCACCACCACCGATCCAGCGAACAGAAACAAATACTTTCCTAGATAAAAACGGCCACCGAGACCTGCTGAAAATCTCTGAGAGCGTCGGCGATGAAAGTAATTCCAGGATCGTACGAGAGAACACCGCGTGAAAGACAACTTTCCACAGAGATTTTCGAGATTAAAAGATGTACAGATATTTAGTATTTAGACTCTCGTGCACTAGGGATCCTCTGAAATCCTTGAATTTTCAATTTAGAAACTTTGGAAGTTTCGAAACGGGGAGGTCAAGTTGTCAGTTACAGGGGAATATCGGTGTCAGATTCCATATTACGCGAAGAAACGCTGACGCGATTCCTCGACAGATGACGAGCAAGTGAAAAGGCAGCAGTTTGGCCAACGGCTTCTCCTCGAACGGTTCTTTTTTACGCGGCTTCGTTATTAATATCGTGGTTTGAGCCTAGCGGGCTGACGTGTCTGCTAGGCGCAGCCCTTTAGTCAGCATTTCGAGAGAATCGAGCAATTAATCACGTACTCGAATCTACGCTTGATACGACGATATTCGAGTTCGCTCGAGATCCCTTTTGTCGTCGATACGACGCTTCAATTAAGAGGCATCGGTGCTTAGAGACACTTGGGACACTTCGATCACACGTTCCGCCGAGTTTCCTTCTTGGATCACGAAATTCAGATAACATAATCGTTGCGAATCACGGATTTTTATTTATTTTCCTTTTAATTATTATTAATGATACTTTCGATACTCTAGAGATATCGTTTATATCCTAACGAGACAATAAATCATTGGGAAACATACTTAAAGTCTCTGTAACGTCGGTTCAGTTATTTGAAATGAAATATTCGCAAGTTTGGTTAGGTCCAGGTTAGTTTTGGGTTAGTTGTGTTAGTTTCGGGTAAGATGTGGTTATACGTATACTCTCCACTTAGTCGGTTCAGTCGTTCGCTCTAAAATATACTTCCGTTTAGGCGGTTCTGTCATGCACGTTAAAATACTTGGCGTTTATTTAGGTCCGGTTTACACAAGGGTCAAACTTGAATGAAATTTCGTTGTACGTATAGTCCTAGTATTATTGGTTCCGAAATGAGTACGTAAAGGCCCAATTTCATCGATTCGGTCAATCCAATGTATGTTGGTTCAGTCGCTCAAACTCCTCTACGGAGTTTCGACACGTCCATAACTATATCGAAGTTTCTATCAGTCGCTTTCCACGCTACATTCTAATTCACGAGTTTATCTGATAAACTCGAACGTACAAAATCTGGTACCTAGACAGAGTAATTCCAAATGTAACAGAAATTTGACAGACGTACGAGGATTAATTAGTAATTAATGCAACGATAAGATGGAACAGATCGGCTTTTAATAGAGCTAATAAGGAAGACGCAATCCGGTAGTTGATTACACGATGTCGGAATTCAGGGAATTCAATTGAGGTTCGTTGTCGAGAGAAGTAGTAAAGTCGGTGAATTCCACGACGTCGCTGCATTTTATTGCAAGGCACGCGTGTACACTGAGATTCCGGGAGAGGAGGGGCACGTGACCGCCAGCCTACCTAGAACACCATAATTCATTTTTCTTCGTTGGCAGATAGCCAGGAAACTTGAAAAGAAATTTCATCAACCTAGATGCTAAATCGTTTTACCTCGCTGCCGCTGTACAATCGACATGCAGCTCTTGCGCGGTAGCCTAAGGAACGATATATGATTCGCATATTTATGCAACCACTGATACGCTCTTTTTACTTTTAACATTTCAATACACGAATGTTCGCTTTGCTGTAATTCTACGCGGTACAACATATGCATCGTCCAGAATTTAAATTCAATTCTTCACTTTTCATATTTTATTCTTGGAACTTTCAGTTTTTATATCGTTGAAATGTTTTCATACTATAGCTCTATATTTTCTGGCAGAATAAAATCTACCATCAGAAGAAATAGTTTTCGTTGCAAAGATCGAGGATTCATGCGTGTTCTCGCAAAGTGAATCGATCGAAAGAAAAAGAATACTAAAAGAGAAAGAAAACGATCACAGGCGTTCCGTTTCAAAGAACTCTTTCCTCGAGACGTATTTAATGGGAAGAGTTTCGAGCTGCCTCTTTTGCGAGGACATCGAGCGGGTTGAAAAGAAGCAAAAGGGGAGAAAAAAATGATGGGGAATGAGAATGGAAAAGGGACGATAAACGGCGAAAGCGATCGCGTCGTGGAGGAAGCCGATAATCTTCCATTTCGGATTTCTACCCCAAATCTTGCGATATCGCAGCGATGTTCCATGGATCTTTCTTGTACCCTCGAATATCGCATAGATGTTCCAATATTCTAACTTTTCCTCGATGGACGGAAGGAAAGGACACTCGATTTATCCACTTTCTTAAAGACGATATTACGCGTTCGTAAAGAGATCTCTTTGAGGTAGAGGTTAGATTTGCTCTCGTTACATTGTCATACATGGAGACGGAAGTGGCAACATACTTGGACAAAGAATTTTTTTACACAAAAAGAATATACGTTGAAATATAAAGTGTGTCATGGTAAATATCAAAGCGTTGGAAACGTAACGGAGGCAAAATTGCTGGTTATCTAAACCGAACCCAGAAATTCCAGCCGAGCAATGAAACCTTCCACAAATTGAAGCTCGACAAAAGCGGGAAAGAAGGGGCAGAGAAACGAGCGTAGCGAAGCTAAACGTTTCCAAGCCGCGCGATAATTATCCTCGTTTTATTCCCGTTGACGAACGCAAAGAAGAGAGAAGAAAGGGCGGGGAGCGAGGAGAGAAAAAATGTAGAAGGAGGCTAGAGAAGAAAAAAATCGTCCGCCGGAAGTCGATTGTCCCGCGTCGCCCTCGGAGAAACAAGCAGAGAAGTGGAGCACGTGTGCACGCGACAGAACTGAGGCTCGTTGAGAACTCGAGTGGTCCTTGCTGGCTCCTTGCTCGTTTCACGACGAGAAAGAACAAGAAGAAGATGAAAAAGGAGGAACGAAAAGATGAACGGGGCGAAACGTCGCCAAACATACAGTTCGTGCGTGTTTTCTCGACTCTTAGATGTCGAACGTATCGATCTTTCGGAGACAACAGTCTGCGAAACAGGAAATTGTGGAACAAGATTTTTCCGAGCATTCCTGGGAAACGGCCACTGTTGATACTGGAAATCGAATTTTATCTACCGCGATATTGTCCACTTTACTCCTAAAGTTGCGTTAAAACCGAGACAAAGTTTAGTGAAAACGTTCAGTGTGCATTACAGTTATTCCGAATGAAATTTTCTTGAAGCAGATGCACGCCTTTTCTTAGTACAAGTATTGTAAACTGAAATTTTCGAGAAGTCATGATAAATTCATGAAGTGCTCTTAACGTTTCTGGTTAGATGTTTACGAAACAATTTTCCACAAGTGGCAAATTCGGTGCAAGCAAGTGGTAGACACAGTACTGGCTTTGTTTTTGAGAACGAGCTCTCGTTGTAGGCTCCACTTCGTAAAACGAAGAAAAGAAACCTTTTAAGGCGGTGGAAAGAAAATACTTTCGTCGACCGCGGGTAAATAAATATTGAAATCGGTTTTAAATTCTCATCGGATAAGTATCGGTATTTAGGGATTAAACGGTGGCTTACCGTTTTCGAATCGGTTTTAAATGCTCGTTAAAAAGTATTAATGAACGCTTGGAGACTACAGAATGCTCTGGCAATTTCGAATATTTGTTTTAAACGTCCACTAAAACGCATTAACGACTATTTAGAGATTATATTAACGAATATTTAATGGTCCACCACTTCGAAATTGAGTTTAACACTTTCATGCGGGTAGTATTACACGTTCGAAAGAGATAGCCATCTATGCATCTATTATCCTGGGATCAAACGTGTTAGATTTTAATTAGAAGCCATTAATAAGCGCCTAGGGAGCGCAGCTAGGACCAAAGTCCTTCCAATTTCGGATCGAGCTTTCGGATCCGAGTCTATAATATTACGCGTATCAGAGAGACTATTATTTGCGTATCTATTACACCGAACGTTAAATTTTCGTTAGAAACTATTAGCGTTCGGTTATTACAGAACGTTTTACCGAGTTTGAATCAACTTTATCACCTTCGGACCCAGGTGACATCACGCGTTCATCACTCAACATCTGTTACCCTCGATCAGCTTAAATCTTCATCGCACGTTTGGAAATTATCGGATGTCTTCCGAACTTATAATTGAACTATCCGAATTCCCCCTAAAATTATATCGATAACGTAATTCGTGACACGAGAGCGGTGTTGCAATTGCTTTAATCAAATTTATCGGACCATCGGCTTCAAATGAAAGCGCAATAAATCGACGATCACGCGAAAAACAATTATAACGAAAAGAGGAAGCGCATGTCGAATTTCCATATTGCATGGAGTAGAATTTTTTCAAGAAAAATCGCGAATCCCGTTCGACTGTTTCGATGCGTTTGCCGATATTTTTTAGGACGAACTTTGAAAGTTTTTTTTCCACGTCGTACGCTCGGGCACGTTTCAGCGTGGCGTTTAATAAAATGACTACGACGGAATTCAATTATCGAGGATGGCAGGGTGGACCGTGCACCGAGGAACGAAATAAAACAGCGCACCAGTCGCGAAGCATTTTGTTTTTTTTTAACGAGCTCACCGCGTCGCCAACCTAAACAAACTTATCGCCATCCATTGTGCGCGTTAGTCTTCTTCTTTCACAACGGTCTACGTCTCCATTAAACCCTGTTTTTCATATTTTATCGGACATCGGGTTTTATCGACGCATAAAACTTCATTTTCTTGTCGATAAAACGTAGCCAGAAGAAGAGCATTTCTCTTGATAACAGCTCCTTCAACACCTTCGAGTATTATGTACGAATCCTTCTTCGACAAATATCGCTGTAAAGAAAATTTCAAATTAGTAAAATAGTGGACACATATCGAGAGTTATTTATCGACCAATTCGCTCGTACTTCTGCAACTGCAACAGTCCAGAGTGGACACCAGGAGTACGATGTGTCAACGATATTGCACTCGAAGCATGCGCAACAGTTTTCCGTTGCAAATTAACCTATATGATATTTTAAGTTACGCCACAAGAGGATGCAGGAGGATGAAAATTGCACGGTAATAACAGGGTGATTAACGAGAAAGCGAAAGCGGTCGGCAGTACATCCCGATTGTGTCATTCAGGAATTCCAGAAAATTTAAGGGATACTTTGTACTTGTCTCCTGCTTCCGATAATTAATTATCCGACAAATATCGCCGTTGTCCTTTTTTCAAAGCACGTCATTTTGCTGGTGTATCAAAATTTAATAAACGAACGCGACGTACCATGACACACGATCAAATTGAATATAGTTCCATCGATTTTCAAATTAGTCCACTGTGGGAGCTTTTGCAAATTAATCTTTCCATTTTTGATTATCCACGGCCATTTCTTTTAAACATCTGAATTCGGTATAAAAAGTAAAAAGGAATAAAATCGATGCATCGAGTACTTTGTCCCCAATAAATTCTTCAAGTTTTCATCGGCTTCCGACCAATTTCGTACTTACCTCTCATTATAAGAGCAACGTCGAAATCGGTATCCATTGAGGACTTTATTAGAGAACGGAGAAGCCGATAGTCCGAAACTCTGGAGCAAAAATTACGTCCACGAAGTGGAGGTCGTGCTAGGTAACGAATGTTCACCTAAGCATCGCTCGCGATGCAATAAAACAAGAGGAGGTCGAGGCAACGACGGGACAACGAAGCCAATAAACGGGGCCGCGTGATGAAAGAAAGATTAACGATCGAGCGAAACGAAGTTCGTTGGTTCGTTGGTACGGTGTTTTTCTCCGCCATCCAGTCCGACGACGAGCAGACAGAAAGAGGAGGAGCTGGCTCGAGTTATCCAGCTCGTATGGATCCCTCCGCTTTGGCAGAGGGCCATTTCACCCACGAAAATCGAAGTAACCCGCCCAGGGTGCATCCATCCTGCTTTCGCGCGTCAGAAACGCGTAAACACACCAGAATCTGATCCCTAGGGTTACGAAACGTGTCTTCTGGAGAAAGGATAGACCAAATAGCTCGGCGAATTGATGAAACATTACTCCTGCTGGATCACTGCACCCACACTTTATCACCCTCGTCCGGAACTTTCTAAACGGGAATCCACAAGGGATCGGAGTGTCTGTTCGATGACGAATGCTCTTCGATTATCGATGTTTACCTAGATGCTGGGAGACTCTAGACTTACTTTCTATCCAAATTCTGGAATTTAAAAGTTTTCCTAATGAACAACCCTTCGCATAAAAATTCGGCAATTAAAAGCTCGTCCATAAATAACAGCTGTCAAAGGGCGACAGGGATTCTTGACACGAAAGAATCTATGGCGCAGATAATCCCATCATCGAACTGCGAGTTTCATAAAACCCATCCAGGAATTCATCCCTCACTGCCTCCGCTAATCATTCCACGCCATCGCGGATAAAATTCCGCCCCCTCCACCTTCATATTCATCGAACAAACGCGGAACTGGGTTCTCGAACAATGCGATGAAATCCGATCGACGGCGGCGTTGGGTCAAACTGGCCGAAATTCGTCAAGTCAGCCGCGTTCGACGTTTCCGTGTTCCATTCAAGTCACTTTCACGGTAACAAATTAATCTAGCGACGGCAGAGAGCGATGAATCAAAGAACAACCGGCACATCAATTGCTGTCGGCCAAAATCGAAAGCTGTTCGAGATCATTTAGGCCAGGATGTTTCTACGGAAATAGGAAGTTGCGTCAACTGTCAGATGTCTTCATCCTTTGGGACATTCTGCAGCTTAAACGTTAGGGTAGTTTCGGTCGGGTAGCTGCTTGGAGTCTTTAGTCGACTGCTGGTTACATCATTGGTCACAAAAGTAATCACAATTAATCACCCAGCGATTTTCCAATAATTCCTAATTAAAAACCCGTCGTGATCGTCCGTTTAAATCATCAACAATTCCCTGCGAACAAATAATCCGTCGAAATGAATTTCGTGTCCAGAGAAAGTTGAGATTGTGCCAGTTGCGAAGAAAGGGTGACCCATTTCTTGTTGGACTATTCAAGAGTCGAAAAGAAGGACATCCGTCATGGACGAGGCTCGTTCGCCAAAACGATGCTCATCCGGTCGCTTCGTCATGCTCGCGTAATTATGGCTTCTTAACCGGGCGAAATTTAATCCGGGAATGTGGGACGAGCGGAAGTACACCGGGTTCGTTCCCAGACCGACGAGAAAATTCGGTCGAACGACGGCTTATTTCGGCCTAGCGAAATGCGCTGGAATTCCTACAATTCCTCAACGATCACCTCGTCAGAATTGAACGTTCCATCCCGATAATCCGCGCTGCGAGTTCTCCGACGCACAATGAAACATTCCTTCGATTCGCTCAATCTGCAGTTGAATAAGAAACGGTTACTACCTCGAAACAGTCAACATTCCTTCAGCTTTGAAGGAATTTCCGGAGAGCAATTCTTTTTCTCCGAAGAATGTTCGCTTGTTAACATTAAAGTCTCGCGAACAGATTCAAGGCGGATTGATCGAAGCGCGTTACATCGATTAATCCTCCGGATAAGGTCCTGAATTGTCGGTGAATGGAACAACAGGTAGTTCTACGAATTAATAAACCGATTAGACCGTGCAAGCTCACCGTCGTTCCGGATTCACGGGGAACTAATTCGATAGAAGCTTGAACATTACGAAGCACGCTGTTCGAGACAAGTGGCGGATTTTCGAGACATACTTATGGAACAATGAGGTGAGGACGAGTGCGAGAATAGCAAGGCACGTTAATTCAACATCTGTAAATGAATCGCTATTCAATTCGGTGCGATTCAATTTGATAAAGTTGGTCTCGACAAGAATCGATTATGGATTCAATAAGATTCGATCTGACCCTTCGACAGCCGAACTATGCATCTCGAAGAATATTAAAGGTCCTGTGATCTCGTTATCGTGGCGTTTAAAACTACCAACCAACCAAACTTGTTAAGTTATTTGAAACGTAAATGCGTGATGCTTATACAGGATTTACAAGAACATCGATGATGTCGAACACAGTCGTTATCACCACACAAGCAACATCGTTACACGGGAATCGAAACTTTAGGTACACTTGTAACACTATCGGAAACCAATTCCAGCAGTTACAGCATTACGTAAGCGCATTACGTGTCCTCAACGCCTTTAAACAATCTATAGCCGCCATCTGCCTCCGTTTTTCACCGACATCAACCATTACATTAAATTATCGGCCATTATCGTACGCCAACACCTCGCCATCGTATCTCGGTCCAGCGCCCTTCTAATTAAAAGGAACACCGCACGCTCCGCCACCTTTAACGACCACAAAGGGGTTAGCCGAGAACTTTCTTCCTGGCAGAATTGCGAAAACTTTGTCCAATCGGAATTTCATCGGCCGTTTTGGTCGGAAAACCACGAACAACGCCATAAATTCTTGTCGGCTACCGAGACCAATTTTTACTCGGGGAGCGTATACATTTTTTATCTCGGTTAAAGGTGTCTTCGTATCTCTGAAACTCTCGAAAACCAAAGTACCACAATTTTCAAAGGTTGACGATTTTGCAACGAGAGATGGTAGATTTTCTAGCCCGGGAAAACGTTCGAGTGTACATACGGTGGAAACAAAGTAATTTGTCTAAAGAAGGAAGTTCGATGAAAAACGATGACGGATGCGGCGAACGAGCTGCATCAGCCAACTCGCAGAGGATAGTTTGGTCGCGAATCACCCTTCCAACGTCCTCGGTTTTTCTACCTTTCCGTTTGCTGACGAGCCGAGCGGATTTAACGATCCCAGCCGCGTCAGCGATCGCAATTTTACGAATCGGATCGAATCACCGTCACTACACCATTGTTCGTCGGTTGTCGCGTTTAGAGGGACATTAACTGGCACACAACCGGTTCGTTTCCGGAAAAGGGAGCATCCGTTTCGAAATATCTGCCGCTGACAGTTGCTATAACCGCGCAGGGGTGGGTGTTGAAGCGCAAAACAGAATTCGTTTACTTTGATCTTTACTCATCAACTCTCGGAGTTCAAAAAATAGGACTTACTGTACCATAATTACCGTACCTAAATCCAAGGTAAAAAATTCCAGATGTCTTTTATTTTATTTTGAAAGTTCATCGATGACCCGTCGTAAAACGGGTTTATATCTCGCCACGAACTTGTCGCATCAAAAACTTTCAAACTCTCTTCCTCCGAAGTGTCGCTTAAAATTCAAAATCTGTAGAGCACGGCTCGAAGACCAGCGATCTATTTGATCCTTCTCCACGATATAAATAGCCGATGTGCTCTACGTTTGATCGAGTCAAGATTATTCGCGTCACATTTACATCTGAATTATTCGAATTTAGAAATAGATTTTTGAGGATGCAGGGTACTTGCAGGAAGGAAATTCCAGTATGGGAGGAAACAGGAGAATCCTGTACGGCGTCCTAGCGCTTAATTAATCCATAAAGCTTCTGTTTTCATTAGCTTCGTAAGGTCTGGTTTAGCGGTGTCGTTCGTCGCGTTGGTTTTAATTACGAGCAACCCGACGGCTTTCAAGTTTCCTTTCCTTATTTCGCCATCAGAATGTCGAGTAAATACTCACTGAACGAATTTTCTTCGAAATTAGAAGACCGTAATGTATCCTCCCCGCTTTAATTGAATAGATAATACGGTAGCTCAAAGACGAGCCGTTTCGTGGTTCCTACGCTTTTGCACTTCGCATTGGTGCGCCCTCTCGACATGTTATATCGAAAATGACACGATTTAGGATCGCGTAATATATCGGAGAATTATTGGGCAGCAAAATCTCTGCAGACGAGACCGGTGAAAAGAGCAATCACTTTTATCGAAAAGATACGTGCTAGGGAAATCGCCGTTGTAGGAATATCATTGAACGTGTAAACTGCGAAACGAGCTCGTAGAAACGGTCGTGAAAACTTCCGCCAACTGAAACGACACCATGTCGGTTCCGTGAGCATCCTAGCGCAAACTGGTACAGGTCGAGTTAGTGGAAACTATAATCGGCTTACTCGCGCTGATAAAGTAGCTGCATCGTGCTGGAAACGCCACGATGAATCTTCTTTGAATTGCGAAGGATCGTTCGGACCATCGTTTTATATATTCAGCAGTGTACCCGATGATACCCGCGAGCAAAACAGAACGTCTGTACGTTTCACGAGGAAATTTGTTTTCCTAATTGCATCCTCTCGACATTTACCAATTTTTACTCCCATATTTTACGCGCGTTATTATTTCGCAGACGCTGCTGCACGGAATAACTCGTCGAAAGTTACCCAACAATGATAAAATCGGCATCGTTTCGAGTTCGATCATTCCCGCATAAATGTCTCGCGTGCATTTATCGCGTTTCACAAGAAATATTGCGCGTTCCACGACGTGCCCTCCAATAAACAGCCGAACCAAGCCACAGAAGCGAGTGCCTTAATATCCGTTACACTAACCCCGCTTCCGGTTCTCGACAGAACACGAACTCGATACCGTGAAACGAAAACAGACATCGCTGCGAGTTATATCGCGAAAGACGCGTTAGAATCGAATATCGTTTGAAAAATTGCAGTCACTGAAATTTCATGGATATCCAATCGCTTTTACTTCGATGTTTCCATAAATTAATAGTTCACTCTTAAATCAGCAGTTGACTCGTACGAGTTTCATATCTTAAATTTATGACACGTTATCTACTCCTGTGTTACTGGAATATCTTAAGACACGTATACTTCGCTGTTGTAGTTTAAAAGCGCGAAATCTGGCAGATGAAAATTTGACGAGTGCAAAGCCGAAAAGATACAACCGAAGGAATATGAAAAATTGACGAGGGTTGAATCAGAAGAGGGTTGGTATGTACGTGCACTCGCTATGGTGTCAGATCGAGGCTCGCGATGGGGCTCGAAAGTCACGGAACAGCAGTAACGCGTATTTGAGGGTGCCAGGATGGTCGGGGGTGAATATATCGGTGGGAACGCGGCAGAAACGGAATTACCGTGAAATATGCAGCAAACTCTAGTGCACGCGATATTCTTTACGCCGGTGATAAATCATCCCCGTCGAAAACGCGAATTGTTGGAATCGTAGTCCTCGGGTTAACTCGGTTACACGTTGCCCTCGTATAACGTTGCGTGCCATGATAAAACCTGTGTAATCGTTAATTTCCTGTTCTCTACTACGCAGATAAAATTTCACTCGATATCGTGTACTTACGCGCGAGTTACTGTAACGAGAATGGTTAGCCATTCGTTTTTTTATACTGGAAGAAGATAACCGGAATATGATAAATATTGAACAACGCGAATATTCTTTCTCATTTGTAAATCCTCGCAGTGTTAAATTAATTCCGTTCCTCGCAATCAATCTCCGCGTGTCTGACAAGCAATTATCGAGCGGAAGGGTGCCAGTAGTACGAGTCAACGCGTGGTCAGACTCCTTTGTTTCACAAAGATCCAATACTCTACGCGTTTCTTTCGTTAAATATATAATTCGGTACGATTTTCAGCGATAAATATCGCGATCAAGTAATATCCGGTGAGAATATGCGGTAATAAAAGAGAAAGATGTATCTCCGAAATCGCAGCAGTTTGTTTTCTGGTATGATTCTCGTATTCTTTTCTGGCATCGCTTTCGCATTCAACGATAGAACCTTTTAAATCGAGATTTCTCAGCTGCGTCTCGGGGTTTTTGCATCGAGCGTTCGTTAAACGTTTCTAGGAAAAACATTTACACCAGAACGACAGGAAAAACGAAAGCTTCTTACGGTAATCGAATTTTCACGCGGGCGTCGCGAACGGTTCTTTCATGATAGAATTTCTTTTCATTCGGGACTCTGTTCATTTTCTTTCATTCGCCAATCATCCGCCATTAAAGCACTCCTATAAATCTCTTCTTGCGACGAATCTGGAACTCACGCAAAAAAAACTGGACGAAGTACTCTCTCGCGATGAGTAAAATAAATCAACCTTCGGTCAAGCAGTTTTTTAATTACGAGCACTTTGTTGACTAGCGAATTTTGTCAAGGTTTCAAAGATTATTTGAATTGTCAATGAATTGTATAGCTGCTACAGGAATTATAAATATTGCGTCCTACTTTAAAAATCTGTATTTGAGACAACACGCATTCCAATTTCGATTTTGTAGTTCGGACAGGGCTGACAACTGCGGAGGATTAAACCGGTTAGCCGGAGAACCACCGTGGACTGTGACTGATGAATGAAATCCGGGGTGGCCGACCTTATTTCGCGTCAACCCTTGCCTCAACCTCTCCCCGGAGCCGCTGTATTCCCTTTGCAACCCTGCTCCGACCACCACCCACCTCCACCGAAGCTTCGGGTCCACACAGTCTGCCGCACTACTGACGTAACATACCTACCCCTCTTCTGACGTCACGACCCAGGGAGTAACGTGGTAACTCTTCCACGGGGACAACGTCCTGTTTCCCCTCCTAGCCCCACACGGCCCGCTTCACCCCTATTTTCTGCTGGTTCCTTTTTCGAACCGCTTCACGCTTCGTTCATCGTAGGTGGTTCCGACAATTTTCCGGGATTATTAGATTAACGTGGCCGGACTTACTTTAATTGGCTTTTCTTTTTCTTACGATGTCGGTCATTCGGACTAATTATTCTAACGATATAATTATCGGTGAACTTTAATAATAATAGTAACTTCCGAGGGAAAAGCGAGAATATACGGTGTTCGGAAAGAATCGAACTTCAGATACAAAGTTAATATTTGCGAATTGGAAAGGTTCGTTTGTCGTTGAAGTTCGCAACAAGACGATACCGCGAGTATTTAAAGCGGAATCAAAGGAATAATCGAGGAACTTTAATTAAGGTTAATTCGTGTTGAAGGAAGCAAAGGAGGGAGGGATGAGAGACAGCCTGGTTTTACTCGAACGCTGGAAACTTCAAAGTGCCTCGCGCCAACCTCATCCACCTTTATCGACTTCCTGACGAATGAAAAGAAGCTCGGCTCTGATGTAATTAAACGATTCCTTCGGGCAATATACCTTTCGGCCACCCATTCTCGTTATCTGACCCTCCTGAAAGACGCACCTTCGTCGCGAAGAAAGACGATTCAGTTTAAAAACGGATCTTTTTTAACTTTCTTAACTGCTGCGCGGAACAAACATTCCTGATGAAAACTCCTCGATCAACACCGGTCTTAATGCGGCTTTGCGCGTTTATTTTTCATACCGTACACAATACGGATTATTAAAAATTAATCCGATATTAGAGATTAAAAATTGGACGACGAAATATCGTATAATACGATGAATACGGTGTGTATTCGATCGAACTGCTAATTGGATCCGGTCGAGTCGCGTCCAAATCAACTCGCGAATTATTGAACGCAATTTTCCCTCATTCGATAATTGTTCAGCTAGTTTTTCAAGATTCCCCAATTTCAGGGTCGCTGGCAGCCTGGTAAACCCACCCGTTTTCTCATAACCCTCGAAGTTTCATCAAAATTTCGGTTCGCTGCTTCGCAAGCGTTTCTCCTCGAGGTGTACCTCAAAGTTTCCAAGGGTTCGCGAGGTTGCATTCGATTAACCGCAAGACGTAACTGTGCGACAAGAAACTGGGAAATTGACTGAAGACTCGGTTTGCGAAGGATCGTTTATTAATGCTGATCCGTTGCGAGTTAATTTTCAAGTGGCCTCTTGTTTCTACTTCAACTACGAACTGCCTTAAACTGGAAAATAAAATGTTACGTATACGTGCGTAACACGGTATCCGGTAATTATCGAAAAGCTTTTAACAAGAGAACGAGTTTGTTCCGTATTTTCGATTCGCTTTAGCGAAATCGACAGCCTCGTTAATTATTGCGTTAATCATTCTTCAGTCCCTCGTATGCATTGCGAATTTGCATGTCCGTACAAGGAGCGAATTTGAAATTTAAATCGAAAATAAACTAATGGCCTACGGGTCGTGTTCTGGGCGCCCAGGAATTTCGGACTTTAATTAAATTATTCATAGAGCGACGCTACTTCTCGAACTGTAATCCTTTATTCGGGATTAATTTCCCGAGGAATTCGTAATTATCCTTTGTCTCTTCGCTAACGACTCGCCAATTTATTCACGGCTTTTTCTTTCGATCTAAAAAACTTGATACGTTACGTGACATTTATAAAGATTCAATTGCAGTTAGCGACGTTTCTTCGATAATTAACAAAATGAAAAAGATTTCCAAGTTGAATATACGTCCCATAGAAATCTGTAATCTTGTGAACCGCGACCGCACATGGCCCTAATCAAATACTCGATATTAATTATCCGAAAACGACTCTTCCTGAATCTGAGCAACGAGTCTTCGATTCTTCGTTTACGTTCAGTTACAGTGTTTAACTTACCGATTGCCGAAGTCAGATTGAATTTTCACTGTTTCTTGTTATCCTTCGTCTCCTACTTCTTTCAAATTGTTTTCCTCAACCTTCCTCGATTACCGAACAATTGCTAACTAGGTGGAAGTGTAACTGCTTCTTTCGCTGCGTTTGTTGAAATACGGAAGTGCTCCATTATTCTCCGTCAATTAAGAATCCCCTTTCTCCTGATTGATATTCCAAGTTCGATATCGTCTTCTACCAACTTTACGTTTTTCCGACTGCTGTTTGGATTTTAATTGCAGTCCGAAGTTTGGTAATATAGGATATAGAATTGCAAATATGGAGATGTAGTTGTAATACCGGGATTTGGGGAATTAGGTAATCGTGTCAAATACGCAATTAAATTGATCAAACTCACAAGTTTGCAAACTGGAGTACCCTTGATAAATCCCTCCAGCTGTGGATGTATATGCAATGTTCCTTGACGTTTTCGAAAGCAAGGAAACACTGTTCCTTATAGATGAGAAAAATAATAGAACAGCGAAAGGGTTAATGCGAGTGTTAACGTTGTTGCAGGTGAGGAATTGTGGATTGCTGGTGTAGGAGTTCGGCCCCAGGTGTGGCCCAGGGGTTACCCTGGGGACCTCGGGGATCTATAGGCGCGAGGACGAGGCTACTAAGAAGGACGAAGGACACGGGAGGCGGAGGAGGCCGCTATGAACGCCAGCGTCAACATCGAGAGGAACTCCTGGCGGCTGCCTCCCGACGAGACCGTCCAGGTCGCCGATCCCCGTTCAAAGTCAGCTCAGGTAAAAGAGGTAAATCGCTCCAGCGAGTCCGTCGTGCGTTCGATACCCCCCTCAATTGATCAGGATTCGGCCGAAACACGTGATCAATCAGTGAGATCTCGAAGCATGAATCTACGTTGTGCCCTTTCTCTTCGTTCAAAGCGTCATCTAGACGATATTCTTCTAACATTTCCACACCTAGCATAGTGCACGGAGACACGTGTAACATATCGGTGCATGGAGGATGCTCGAGCGGATCGTTTAGGATGTTTCCATTCAATAATTATTCTGTGTAATATTGCATGAAGCGTAATTGTGCGACAAGGCAGGGTATATTATATGCACCTTGCGTGATCGAGCGTTTCTGTTTACACGAGTGCGATGTTTATTTTAATGCAATTGTAGGGATTGATTCACCGTCTATCACGCGATCGAACAGCATGTTGATACGAGGAATGAATGAAACCGATGTGGATTATGGTAACACGTTGCAAGGACACTGTACAGATATCTCAGCAAACTTTGAACACACCATCGATACACGAGAATCTCCGATCGATACATTAACACCCCATTAATCGTCGCTGCGAAAGAACTACAGAAAATGTAAATTCGCAAAATCCGAACGAAGATCGATCGCAAAGTTCTACAGGGATGTCGTTCGTTAAGATTAAATCAATGAAATTACCCTTTAAGAACCTTCTCACACGAACGTAACTCGAAGAAGTTAAAAGGGCACGAGTCTTCCTCCAACTTTCATTAGCTACTTCGTCTCGAAGAGATGACTCGGGTTTTACGAGCACGTTCAGGCCATTGTGCGGATTTTATCTCGGAGCAGTGAATTCTTTAATTTCGAATTAACGAAACGATTAATGCAATTAAAGTAAATGACCGGGAACAAACGAGATGGTCCCGAACGATACCAAGAATTAGGTTGCACCGCTAATTACAAGATTCTCTACAAGTTAGTCTCTAAAGCTTCGAGACAGTTAAACTGTTATGATTAATGGAATAAAGTGTAGATTCTCAAACAAGTGGATTATACTCGTAAGTAGTCGGACAAGTGGGATAGACCCGTCTAAACTTCCCCTGTTGCAGTCGAGTATACGACGGTCCCATAAAGCGATCAGACAAGTGGAATAGGATTACGGATATCCAAATGCTTCTCCGCCGGTGACCAAACGATAGAAATAGAATCGAGAGTGACACAACTCGGTAACCTAACTGACTAGTTGAGAGTAATAAGTAGAACAGGTCAATTGGTGGTTACAGCGTTCTAATTAATAGAATCGGGTCTGTATGTAGCCAGACAAGTAGAATAGAGCCGTAAGTGATCGGACAAGTGAAATAGACCTGTAAGCGGTTAGACAAGTACAATAGAGCAGTAATTGGTCAGATAGATGGAATAGGATCGTGAACAGTCAGATAAATGGCGCAGGTCCGTAAGTGGTCAGACAAGTGGAACAGGATCGTGGGTGTTCGTGCAAGTGGAATAGCCCTGTGAATGGTCAGACAAGTAGTATGGGCGATCGAGGGGCAGACGAACTAGCCATATCTAATCACTAAATGTTACCGCGTCGATTAACGCTTTATCCACTCGCAAACGTTCGAATTACTTTTGTTCCACCCTGTACAAGTTTCCGAAACTGTGTCAATTCCGCGGTATACTATCAGAGTTAATACTGCATCCGCTTCTCGTTAATGATCCTCGAATATATCGCGCGAAAATGGCTTCGATTTAATTATGCAAAGTCGGGAGAAGAAGGCGGCGAACGGACCTAGCCGCGCCATCTCGAGATGGAAAACCGTTGCGTTCGAAAGGAGTGCGAGCTGCTGATAAGCGAGAACCGATTTTCTCTTCGTAATTCTCGGCGGTAACCCAGTATCGTCGGAACGTATATTTACCCCCGGGCCCTCCACAAAATTCTCGCACGCGAGTATTCGTTCGTTGATCGATTCTTGGGATAGATTGATATTTCCTAAGAAACTACGAGTCACCTTGGAGACTAGTCCTATTATGGCGATAAAAGTCTTGATACGAAGAGTTCGACTCTCGGTCTGACTGCTGTTGACCTATACCACTTGTCGGATCAGCTGTGTGTACCACGCACTCCTTCTTCCAACAAGTGGCAATTCAAACTCACCGCATGATTACCAAAGGCATCGCATTAAAAAACGCCGATCCATCATCCGCTCGACTGTAAATGAGTACTAGAACATCATTCACCCTAATGTATTCACGATCAAAGTCCACAAGAAGAAAATTGAAATGTCAAATTTACAGGCTCTGTGGAATTTTCTAGCGCATAGAATCTCTGTTGATTTTCAGTAGAAATCTGCGCGAACCTTCGAAGGCGTATCGTCATTAACCAACGAGGAGAATGCTTAGAAGGGACGTTCAAAGGTACATTCTTGAAAGTAGAAGTTTGGAAATAGTTTCCTCGAAGGAATGCCACGAATGCTAGAACCGTACACGTATACGGCTCTCTCGTAGAGGATATTATTTATAAAGCAAAGTGTCGGTGAGCGTCGCGTACGCGCGCGATTTCCATAAACGACGAGTCGAGGCGTTGGAATGCCCGGATCGATAAGAACGAAGCCTTCGCGGGGCGGGAAAGTCTAAATTTATACCGACTGTCGGATATACAGCCGCGTGTTTGGATAACATTTACATGCCGCGCGACATACAGTTGCAAGCGTGTACCGCGAGCGTGTAAATTTTCAGACGCATGCAGATTTATTCATGGGAAGGTCCGCGCGTCACGACACGGCCTAGGACGACCACCGCGCTACGTAGGCCGCAAACTGTGCCCATAATCGGAGGAACTGGTTGCCCGAAATAATTTTCCTCGGTTTCCGGTGCACGGATTGTTTCAGGCCGAGCGGACAACCGCAACGATGTTATGCCCGAGCACCGAACGATAATTTCGCCGGAAAGTAAAGTTGAAACGTTCTCGGATCAAATTCTCTGCTCCAGATAATCGACGGATCGATTAAACGCGTCCGTTAATTAACAGCCTCCGTACAAGATATTTCCCGATTATCGATATTTGCGTACAAAGAAATCTCGATGAATTCTAATAATAGTAGAAATTGAACGAAAGTTTCGGATCCTTTGAGACTACGTCGCGATTGTGTATCGAATTCAGTAGAAACGTCGACAGGAAAATCCTTTCGACAAAAGACGAGGCGGCTGAAAACTGGTTTCTCCCTCTAATTGGTCACGGCTGACAGCTGCAACCTCTTCTCTTTTCGACCGGAAAGTAACGACAACGACACCTTTAACGACTGCCGACTCCCGACAATCCATTAATGACTCCGCGATGCAATCTCGCGGAACATCTTTGGCACCGACTTTTGCCAACGAGTCAGTACTTTCGCGATAATGAGAATGCCACCTCGAGAGATGTCATCGAACACGCGAGTAAACCTGTCTGTAGAAAATGTATCCGACATCGGGGAGTTGTTGTCCTGTCGATAAGACGAGCTCGTGCAGTGCGACACTGGTCCACTGGGAGATCATTCGTTGCCGAAGATTG